>JBCNJP010000007.1:79412052-79459312 GCA_039602395.1 Deinandra increscens subsp. villosa | reverse complement strand
TTGGCCAGAACCAGAATATCTTTCTTGTGAAATCTCATCAGATCATGAACCTCCATAACATTCATAGTCTTTGATTCACAGAGAATCTTTGCTTCACCAGAGTAGTCACTGTATGCCCAAGTTTGAAAGTCATGTAGACAACCCTCAGGATGATGCATTGGCAGAGGTATTGTCTTTGTCTTCTCTGTTGGAGGGTACAACACATTAGTAAATTTCTTCTTAGACCCACTACCTTTCTTCCCATCCCACTTGAACACACCTCTGTATTTTTTAACATATGACTTCTTGTGGGGAAACTCCTCAAACCTTTTGAATTTGCTAAGCACTGCATTCTCCAATTTTCGGTAGAAGTACTTAGCCTGATCATTCTGTGATGGGTTTGTAAACGGAGCCTTATACAACATTGTCAGATCCACATTCGTCCAGGAATAAAACTGGGTCTAGCTTTTGTAATATTCCAGAGGATACTGACCCTTTCTTCTAACAACAAACATATTCTTCTCATCATCAAACATCCAGGATTTGATTTCTTTAGTAATTCCTCTTGTGTCATGATAATGCTCTCCCAGCTGAATCAAATATCTTTCAGGAGGATAAGCATATGTCTGAGCCTCCCAACCTCCATCAAACTCTGAAGCTGGCACAGTCATGTAGTCTCTGTCTCTTGTGTCTTTATCAGCTGCTTCAGGTAATACTGGGTCAGAAGTATCAGGGATATCTGACTCAAAGTCAAATACCGGTGATTGAGACGAACCACTGGCACCTGAACTCCCTTCTTTGTTTCCTGGATCTCCTTTGTCATCTTTCTTTGGATCACTTGTACCAGCTGAAGTAAGCTGTTTTACCATTCTATGCAATTCTTTAAGCTGACTTGAAAACTGTCTGTTGACCTTCTTCTGATTCTCCAGTTCCGTAGCATGAACTTTCTGTATGTCAACAAGATCTCCAATCAGCTCACCTTGGGCAGTGTTTTGGGCTTTTAATTGTGCAATTTCAGTTCTGAGTTCCTTCTCCAATCTGAACTCGGGTGTCTCTACCGCTTTTCCTTTGTCTTGGGCGGTGGGTTGTGAAGATGATTGACCAGCACCGGCACTGGTTACTGGTGGTGCACGCGGATCTAATCTTCTTCTTCTAGGGTCACGTGGAGTTTCTGCGGTGTGTTGTGTAGTAGTCTCTACTTCATCAGTCTGCTCTGTAGTAGCAGAAGTACCAAGGGGAGGCTCCTCAGTAGCTTTCCGCTTTCTTATCAATGGCGTCTCAGCAATCTCAGTCTCAACATCTTCAATAGTGATGTCATCAAGGTATGTATCATAATTGATATACTCTTCACCTTCAAAGTTCAATGCACCAATCTGCACGTCTTCAAGATCAAAATCTTCCCAATCTGAACTATCTGTCAGTTCAGTAACAGGCTTCTTAGAGGCAGGTACATTGTGTTCTTCATCAATAACTGCATTTCTTTCTGCAGGAACCTCCTCTCTTGTTATCTCAGCAAATTCACCAAACTTGTTCCCAAACGGTACCTTGTCAGTCAGTTTCTTCTTCGGATTAATCATCAGGAAAACCTCAATCCCCATAGGCATAGTATCATGAGTGTCATTGGTCTTCCTCAAGGCTGGATATCTTGAATCCAGAGCTAACTGAATGAACCTTGGAACGGCTGCAAACTTTTTATCTCTGATCACTACCGCCTTCACATCATCAAAGATCAACCTGGACCAGTTGTATCGAACCCCTCTAACTAGTGACACCATAGCATGGGTGTGCATTTGGTTCAGTTGATCTGTCGAGCTCTTCTTTGCAATTACACAATTATGCAAATAGTGGGCCAGCATTCTCCAGTATGGTGGAAGGAGAGCCTTCATAGTAGGAGGAGAAACTGTGTGATAACCCATTTCTTTCAGGCATTGAGACACCATTTCTTTATCAAGAGCAATAGGGTCTGCAGCAGCATCTTTAAGCCTGAGAGCTTGTCGGAAATTCTCCTCAGTCAACACTACTTTTGTTGCTTGTATCTTGGCCATTATCTTCTTTCCATCATCAGATACGTATGCTGTCTTCCAAAATTCTTGTTGCATACGTTTCCATATAACAGGATTTGCTGTAAGTGCAAAGTGTAAACAACACTTCTTCAGTCCTTCAATCATTGACTCGTACTTATCCCGATATTATGTCGGTGGATCAAGCAAATATGCTACCGTATTGTGATCTTTAATAAATTCCAAATCCCTACACTCACAAACACAAATAAACATCCAATGCAAACAAGAAACTCATTAGATTTAGGTATTTAAAAAAATGGACAGCATAACGGCTTAATAATAACTGAAAAACCATTGAAACTATCATCTGGTACCTTTCCGATCGAAAAGCAGGGTTTTCGATCGGAAAGAATCCGTCCGATCGGAAAGTCACCGGTTACCGAGATCCCTAATCGAAAAGCGTCAATCATGATCGAAAAGTCCATGTTCCGATCGAAAAGTATCGCTTTTGATCGGAAAGCCTGGTCTTTCGATCGAGAAATCTCAGACCATCGATAACCATGATCAAAAAGCGCTGGGGGCTGATCGAAAAGCTTTTCAGCCTGATCGAAAAGCCCCAAGCTCGATCGAAAAGCCTGTTCTTCTTCAATTACCACCTGCAACTCAATCAAATATTCCATACATGGGTGTTCTGAACCTGATTTCAATGAATCTATACTCCCAAACCCATGGTCCCTTCCAATCCCGAAAAGAAAAGAAAAAACATACTCAAGTTTATCTTTTGGGGGTCGGGCAACACGCTTCAAACGGGGCGCCATCGCTCAAATTGACACCAGAGACGTGCTCAGAAGGTGATTCCGACCCAGCTGGTGTTGTCGGATGGTGGAGACGGTGGCGAAGGGCGTCGGATCGAGAGTGAAAAGTGGCGGCGGCGATGTGGGTGAGAGGGGGTGTTTCGGTGGAGATTACCGACGAGTGAGGCGGCGGTGAGGTCGCAGTCTAGTGGCGAGGGTGGTGGTGGCTTGCGACGGTGATGGCAGTGGTGATGGGAGGTGGTTGGTGAAGGTGGGTAGCGGTGGTTAGGGTTTACGAGAGAGGGAGAGAAAGTGATGGGGAGGGGCCGGTTTTGTTTAAACCATTTTTAAAAAAAAAATTCACATAGGCCCTTGACATTTGAAAGTTATCCCTTTAACCCACAAACATTAATCAACCAAACTCTTTTGTTAACAATATCACCAATTAGTCAAATTTAAACCCCGTTAATTACAGAAAGCTTCCCCTGAACTCAAGCCCGAGAGTTTTATTATCTGGCAACTTTTATGAAAAATAAAAAAAAGATATAATAAGACAACACAAAAAAAATAGATTAAGATAAAATTAAAATTAGAGAAAATATACAAAAAAATCTTAACTGGTTGGATTTTGAGTGAAGATGCATTCTAAGGGATCATACCAGATAGTCTGTGACTGGGGAACCCTTTTCAGCTTCATTTTACTTCACGTGTTCAGGCGATTGCCGGTATTATTGGTCCATCTTTAAACTCATGCTGCTTTCGCTTACTCAGGCAGTTTCATCACTTTAATTTATATTTTTCAGGTTTAATAAAATATGATAATCTATCCAGGTCACACACATAAGTCCTAGGTATAGTTTGTACACTCTATCAACTACATCTGGCTTCCGTACAACATTTTTCACAACACCTTTCCTTAAGCCCAATGTCATGCTCCAGACTGGGTTGAGAAAAGAAAGAATAGACCACGGAGGTTTTGTTGGATAATATACAAAGTCAACTGAATTTTTGAAACATTTTTAACATTGCTCTCATCAGTGGCAAAGGCTGAGGGTTTTGGATGCTTGAGGGTCTCTTTTGATTGTGCACATTGGTATCTTTTTGGTTTAACATATATATACAATGTGATCTAAAACGTACGTGGATCAGGGAGGTTCCAGGTCTCCGCTTTCGCAGAACAGAGGAGTCCTGACTCACGTACAACATTCCCAGGTCATTGCTTGCGCAAAGCAGAGGGAATGGGATTTTTGAGCATGACATCAAAACTCAGAACCGGGCGTGTGTCTCCGGATTCCTGATGCACAGTCAAATAGAAATTGTACTAACCTAAGTATGTGCTCCCTTTCAAGAATCATACGTTATCTTCAAGTGTTGTGATAAAACATACCTTTTGATTGATTGTCAGCAGAGCCTACCAAGCATATCGACCATGAATCACTGCTTTTCACCTCCACCTTACACGTGTCAGTAAGCAAACACCTGGAAGTTTATATCACTTCCCAACCTGGTCAACCAAAACCAGAAAAAAATTTAAAAGCACACACTTTAGAGGAAATGTAAATCTTATATCTTCCCCTTGCTTTTAGATTTTTTTTTTAATTACAAAAAAACACTAATTTTATTGTTTAATTTTTTTTTTTAAATGAAACATAAACCAGTTGCCAGTCTACTCATCAAAGGCTACCATCCGGAGGCCTTTGAGACACATTTCAAAATTGGCACTTGGAAGGGGTTTTGTGAACATGTCCGCCACATTGTCATCCAATGCCACCCGTTCTAAATGAATGAGCCTGCGATCATAGAAATCCCGAATGAAGTGCGTTTTTATATCTATGTGTTTGGTTTTGGAGTGCTGCACGGGATTTTTCACAGTTTGCAATGCAGCATTGTTATCACAAAAAATGGGAGTATCGAAGAAATTCAAACCGTAATCTCCCAACTGATGCTGCAACCAAACCACCTGTGAGCAGCAAGCAGATGCAGCTACATATTCTGCTTCGGTAGTCGACTGGGACACCGTGTGCTGCTTCTTGCTTTGCCAGGAGACCAGCCTGTCACCTAAAAATTGAGCTCCAGCAGATGTGGATTTCCTGTCAAGCTCATTACCACCATAATCGCTGTCAGAAAAGGCATACAGATTAAATACTGACTCTTTAGGGTACCAGAGGCCTAGTCGAGGCCGACCCTTCAAATATTTAAAAATACGTTTAACAGCAGAAAGATGAGAGAGTTTAGGTTTAGCCTGATAGCGTGCGCAGTGGTACACAGCTAGCATGATATCTGGACGGCTGGCGGTTAAGTACATCAAAGACCCAGTCATAGACCGGTACATGTGCTCGCTCACCGGCTGACCGTCTGGGTCCCTGTTAAGTGCTGGTCTGGCCGCCATAGGTGTGGAGACAGGCTTTGCATCCATCATCATTGTTAGAACTTAAAATATATGTGACTGACGCCATCAAATCTGTTTACCGAAGCATTCGACTGAAGAATCCATGTGAATTGATACAGAGACGTGGGTTGTGATGCTCGAGGCTTGCAGTTTGGACCAAAGACCGTTTTCTGGAAAAGTCAACCGTTTGGGTCAACGGTCAACGTAAAAGTCAACGGAAGATCGGTTCGAGCGAGTCAAGCTTCGGATTAATTTAATCAGCTTTGATTTAATTATCAATTTATGTTATTTACTTTACTTGTAATTTCATTTATTCAGTTATGTTTTTCTGTCGTTAGTCACCCTCACTATATATAGTGAGGGTGCCCATTACAAGAAAAAGAGTCTCCGAATGGGGAGATGATGAATTTCTTGTAGAGTGTGAGATTTCCATTCTAGAGAGAGAGTGAGTCATGGTTTCTAGAGAGAGAGTGTTCTTCATGATTCATTGATTGTAATCTTTCGATTAATGAATTCATTCGATTTGATCATCTTTCTTATGTTTGATTATTCTATGATTCATCATCATCATCATCTTCTTCATTTGTTTTGAGTTTTTCGAATCTGAACCTTTTTTTCTTGCTCAAAGTCATGATTCTTGATGTGAGAATCGGTCCTGACAAATGGTATCAGAGCGGGTACCGATCAGATTCATCTCACCGTGAATCTGGTCACTCGAATCTGTGATTTTGAGCTTGAATGGTGAAGATGAGAAAACTTATTTTTTAGAGACTTTTTCTTATTTTATCTTCGATTCTGGATGGATTCTGATGATATGGATGATTGATTCGTGTTTGGGAGTGCATATGGATGTTATTTAGTGCTTTACATCTTCAGATCTGGTGGAAAAATGAAGATCCGAAGCTATTTTTGGAACTTTGAAGTTTTTCCCGTATTTGAAGATTTTGAAGATTTTTAGCTTTGATTCTTCGTTTTCTAGGCATTTCTTCATGGATTTGGATGATATGAGGTATGATTCTCAGTGGAAAACGCATTCTGGATCCATTGGAAGCATCCGTTTCGTCTGAATCTCAACGGTTTGAGCGGATCTGGAAAAACACACACTAGTTTGTGTTTCGCGGTGTTCTTCGTGTTCTTGAAGATTTCCAGAATATGGGTCTGATTCGATCGAGTTTTGCTGCTGTTTAGGATGTGTAAGTGGCCATAGCATGTCTCTAAACCTGATTTGTGTCAAGAATCGATGGTTTCTACTCATTTCTGACGTTTTTTCAAGGATCAAGGTTGCTGCGTTTTTTCCAACTGTTCATCGAGTTCTTGAAGCTGTTGAAGATGTTCTTAACGACCTGGATTCAGCTTGAAGATGCTCTTAACGATCTGGACTTAGTTTGAAGATTGTCTAAACGACCTGCTTGTTCTTAACGATCAGGGTCTTAACGATCTGGTTACTGAACTTAATGATCAGCCTATGTTCTTAACGATCTGACCTTAAGTCTTAACGACTTGGTTGTGGTCTTAACGACCTGGTAGGCAGATCATTCAAACCTAACGACTTGGGTTTTTTGGGGTCTTCGTTCAAGACATTTTCAGAAGTTTTTGTTCGTTAAGGGTTGTAGAGCTTCGAACAAGGAATCCATTGGTATAAAAATCTCGAATTTTGGTTGAGTATTCGAGGAGATATGGCTGAAATGCAGTTTTCCGGTGGTTTGCTCTTGAAGTCCGATGATATTAGGGTTTTCAGGGGTGTAGACGCGTTTTTGGAAGGAGATGACAGCTTGATGACGTGGCGTTGTTCGATTGGACTGAAGAGGAATGTTTCTCTCTCCCTTTGTCGGTCAACTTCGACATGCCTTTTTTGTTGTCTCACGCCCATTGGCTGCAGGAGAAACACGTGGGTCCCAGCTAAGAAAAGGAGCCGTTGAAAGGCAGCTTTTGGTTGTCGCCTTCTGATTGGTCGGCGCTTGTTCATGCGGATCCACCCCCATCAGCCGTAGATTTTCAGTAAATCCAGCCGTTGGATGGTTGGGTTGTGTTTCTTTGCATGCTTTTGATTGGTCCGTCCCTCATCACCTGGATCGCGACTTATAGCCTTTAGATCAGCTTTTTCTTAGTCGTTGGATCATTCCTAAGACTTATATCTGATTGATCTAAGGCTATGTACACGGATTGTGGTAATGTGAAAGACAAATCTGATTGGTCAATTAATTTTGACAAGGATTATGGCTTTTTCTATAGAGATTTAATTCCACTAATTAAATTTTTAGCATTTTCATTAAACACGGGGTTTTATTCTTGTCGGTTTTTAACGAGACTTACGAGATAATGCCCGAACGAAATTGCGAAAATTATTTTTATTAGTCTCGGATTTATTCCATTTTATTGGGGTTCTCGTTTATTGACGTCGCGCGCAACGTTTGCTATCGATCACTGACGGGTTAGCTTTATTATCCGGTTAATTACTCAGCTTTCTCGTTATATCTCATGATTTTATTTTTAGTGGATGCAGCGCTGATGTCAGCAAACCGGATTAACTGGAATCTTAGTTAATTATGGAATTTATCCGTTAAATCTCTCGGAGAGCCGTTTCTTGTCGAAAATTGACGGAATTTTTCAGATCGCGCCGTTTTCGCCCGGTTTACTCAGAAATCTTCACGGAATTTTATTCCGAGCTCGATTTTCTTCAACCAAAATTGCGAAGACTCCGGTTATGATTATTTTCGCTCGGGATCTCAGTTTTTCTCCGATTTGACATTTATCTTTATCTTCGCATCCAACCTAGTCAAGCGGAATACAAGATTTATTTATGGATCATTCACAACTGTCAGCATCCGATTTCCGGTTTTTTGCAAGATTGTCCGATTTCAAGATTGTTTATCTGGTTTCTCTAGGCAACCGATCGCGACGATTCGACTCTCCGCATCTGATTTTTCCGCTTCCGTATCTGATGTTTTCAGAGAGATTTAGAGAAATAAGAGGAATTTTTATGGAACTGGATTATCGGGTCGATTATCAGAAATTGGAGCATTTTCAGTGTTTGATTGGTTTATCTGATACAGTTTGTTGCGGTTATGACTCCGAGATGTAGCATTTTCTCAGTATTGTACCCGACCGTGTGAACCGAGTGAGCGGAACACTTGGATCTCGACTGGAGCAACGAGAACAAAATAAGCTTATTCAGAGGGGGAATTTCTACATCAGATTGTCTCCGGTTTATCAGTTTCTCATTGAAGATGTACGGCAGAGCGATTCTTCAGCAGTTGAACAGATTTAAAAGCATCAGTCAAGGGGGAATTGTTGGAACTTAAAATATATGTGACTGACGCCATCAAATCTGTTTACCGAAGCATTCGACTGAAGAATCCATGTGAATTGATTCAGAGACGCGGGTTGTGATGCTCGAGGCTTGTAGTTTGGACCGAAGACCGTTTTCCGGAAAAGTCAACCGTTCGGGTCAACGGTCAACGTAAAAGTCAACGGAAGATCGGTTCGAGCGAGTCAAGCTTCGGATTAATTTAATCAGCTTTGATTTAATTATCAATTTATGTTATTTACTTTACTTGTAATTTCATTTATTCAGTTATGTTTTTCTGTCGTTAGTCACCCTCACTATATATAGTGCGGTGCCCATTACAAGAAAAAGAGTCTCCGAATGGGGAGATGATGAATTTCTTGTAGAGTGTGAGATTTCCATTCTAGAGAGAGAGTGAGTCATGGTTTCTAGAGAGAGAGTGTTCTTCATGATTCATTGATTGTAATCTTTCGATTAATGAATTCATTCGATTTGATCATCTTTCTTATGTTTGATTATTCTATGATTCATCATCATCATCTTCTTCATTTGTTTTGAGTTTTTCGAATCTGAACCTTTGTTCTTGCTCAAAGTAATGATTCTTGATGTGAGAATCGGTCATGACAATCTTGTACTTTTCCAAAATTTCTGTGACATATTTGGCCTGATGGATAAGTATCCCACTGTCACTTTGCTACACTTGTAAAGCGAGGAAAAACTCCATCTTGCCCATCTGATTCATCTCAAATTTTGTGCGCATTACCTTCTCAAACTCTTTGCACAAGTCTTCATTGGTTGAACCGAAGATGATGTCATGAACATATACTTGCACCATGATTATGTCATGCTCGACCTCCTTTCGAAAAAGTGTCTGATCTACTATGCCTCTTGTGTACCAGTGTGCTAGAAGATGATCAGTCAGAGTCTTGTACCACGACCGAGGGGCCTGGTGTAAACCATACAATGCCTTGTCTAGCTTGAACACATGATACGGGTGTTCCTCATCAATGAAGCCAGGAGGTTGAGTGACATAAACCTCTTCATCCATATCAGCATATAGAAAGGTTGTTTTCACGTCCAACTGGTTAGACCGTGAAGTTCATGTAGGATGCGTAGGCTAAAAAGACTCTTATTGCCTCTAATCGGGCAACCGGTGCATATACTTCATCATAATCCACTCCTTGAATCTGCTTGTGGCCTTGAACTACCAACCTGTGTCAGGACCAATTTCTAGCCATTTAACATCATTTGATTCATCACACGAGTGCGGAAATCACGTGTGATGATCATTCTTGGTTGATTCAGCAACATTGCATTGCCATCGCCTCTGAAACTCAAGGAAGAACACCAAGAACACACACACAAACACAGTGCTCCTTAGGAGGTTCTCTCAAGGCTTAATTAGGGTTTCCTAAGGATTCCTATTTATACCCATTGAGGAGCACAAGTGTCAATGCACATAATACAAGGAGAATCACACGTCACATCAAGAAATCATTAAATTCGACTAACACTTTTGTCAGATCGTTATGTTGCCCAGGTCAGGTCGTTAGCCAGGTCGTTAAGAACAAACCAGATCGTTAACCATGTCAGGCAAATCGTTAACTTAAATATGCAGATCGTTAGCTAAACTAGCAGATCGTTACACAATCATGCAGATCGTTGGCTGAGCAAGCAGATCGTTAACAAGCATGCAGATCGTTAGCCAATCAAGCAGATCGTTAACAAGCATGCAGATCGTTAACACCAAACCTGATAGTTAAGACCAAGGTATGTCATCGTTAAGGCTCTTTGAGACAAACAGATCGTTAAGCACAGGATGGGCAAGTCGTTAAGACATGAGGGCAGATCGTTAAGTAGACAAGAGGAGGCAGGTCGTTAAGTACATTTCTCAGGCAAGTCGTTAAGGCAAAATACACTCAAGTCGTTAAGACCTTTGAGCAAATCGTTAATCATAACAAGGGTCAAATCGTTAAGGGCATAACAGCCTGATCGTTAAGAACAACTCAAACCTGAAAAATATTCTAAGTGTTGAACAACCTATCAAACATACAAACACAAGATTAACACACATGTAAATCAAGCTGAACCAACATATGATAAAGAACAAACATACAAAATAAGTATTCAAAGTTCAGAGTTAACTAAGTTATTACAAACCAGAATGTTCAAAATACATAGATAGCAAAATACATGTTGGTTCTGCAACTTCACCTGTGATCTTGTTCTTGAGTTCGCGTGTTCGTGTTATCACCAACCTCCAGGTTCTAACAATTCCCCCTTTGGTGGTAATGCGAACATCCTCCATCATCATCATCTTAACTTTCCAAGAAGCTTCAATAGGAATCGCCAGTATCTCCTAGCCAACCTGTTATACTTAGGGTCATAGCAGTAGATTTGGGTTTCCCAGAGCACCCAAAGATCCTTTCTTGCAAATTTCTTCAGATCTGAGTAGTGCCACATTTCAAGCTTCCTGTCTGGCCCTCTGCACAAATGACTTATCCCTCTACTGTCTATTTCCCATCTTTCCAAGTTCGCCAAACTTTCAGTTTTCATCCTTCCGGCGTTAATACATTCCCGACTCCACCATTTAAGGAACAGTAGGAAGTAGTTTGCATCAACAACCTCATAGGGCTTAAGTCTGGGTGGAACTGTTTAAAGACGACCATAGAAGATCCAACGCAAGTAGCAAATGGGCAACAACCTGAGTTCAATTGCAGCAAAGAGTCTGATTGGTTCAACATTTTCTCGTTCAATCACCAACTCATGTGTCTGAGCACTGTAGTACCAATCCTTGATTGGATTCTTCTTCAGATCACCCTTGATCTTCTTAGTCTTTATGTTCTTGCCTATGTTGGAGTAGATCTGCTTGTAAGGGACTTTAGCTCGTCTCTTCTCAAACCGTTCATGTTCCTTCAACTCTTCTTCTCTGGTTTGCTTGTGATACCTATTGAGGTAGGTGGCGTGCACCAAACTTTGAGCTATCACGGCAATCTCAGCATTAGAATGATTGATAATGTCAAATCGTCTCAATTCTTTAAGCTCCCAGGAGAAAAGCTTCAAAAGGTCTCTAACAGTTGTGAAGAATTGAACGAACCCATTCCTTATTTTAACAATGAAGGCCCCGAACTCGTGATCATACTTCCATCCCAAAATTTTCATTGCATCAGGATGCTCAGAAGTAGAAGGCATCTCCTTGAGCTTACGTGCAGTGAATTGCATCATAGCTCTAGTGTGAGGGAGCATCTCCTTCCATTCATCTACCAAAGTGGGAGCATCCCTGAGTCGATGACTCTCTACCCTCTCCTGTTCCATCATGTTGATTCTTCTGTTCCTGGACTCAGCATCATCATCCATAAATTGCTTGACCATCTTTCTCAGTCCGGGCAATCGCTTGAAGATGTAGTCTATTCTAGCGATATTCCTTACTGCCAAGAAGTCTTGAAGCTCTCGTTTGTTCATGGAGTTGACATTGGCCTGGATAGACTTGGGACTAGGAGGGCTGGGCAGCTGACTATTTGGGTCGGCAGGTGGTGCCCGATATCTTGTATGCATTTGATGAAGCTTTTTCAGACAATCCATCATTGAATTGGACATAGTCCACATCTTGATCTGTGTCAGCATATGGATTCTCAAATGCCTTCTTCGGGTCTTTCAGACTACAATCAGGGTTTTCATTCAGCAGATTCTCCATATCCATTTCATCAGTATACATCTCAACAATTTGATAGGTGTTGAAAGTCATGAGATATTGGAAGGATAACCCACGCTCTATCAGTGCTCTGACATAATTTGCTGCATCAGAGTGATCATCAGGGTGTACACCATCGCCAGTTTCATTGGGAATCACCTGGATCAATGGATCAGATAGATTTGAGTTTGGATCCATAGGCATTGAATCATTTCCCAAGATAGTGGTATTCAGGTGTCGAGTTTGACGACGAATCTCAGCTTCTCTATCTTCAAACACTTTCAAGATTTCATCTGCCCTAGCCTGTTGAGCCAATCTAAATTGCTCTTCTTTAGCTTTCCGCTTCGTTTCTGCATCCTCAAACTCCTCTTGCGGTGTCATCTTATGTTTCCCCTTGTCTCTTTGACTCAGTGTACAAGTGGTTTCGGATGGACCAGTTTCTGTAGAAGGTTGTTCTAGAAGCTCTGGATCCGCCACGTTTACAAGTACATTGTCAGCAACCAACGGTGACTCTGGTCGAGGAGGGAGACCCATAGGACTGTATCTTAACCGTTCCGGAGCGATTTACCTTATCCCGGTCCTGTATTCATATTCTTCAAGGGTTAAAGGATAGAAGCCTCGGTTTCGATCAATTCTGCTAGCCATGTTCAGCCAGTTTCTTCCAGGGTTTGCAGGACAATCATCAGGCTCTGGTCCAAAAATATCCTCGGGATATGGTCTTCTTTGGACAACTTGAGTAACTATCACAGAGGAATCAGTGGCAGCAGCAGTTGAGTTGGAAGGCAAAGTAGAAGATTGCACTTTAGGGACATCATCTAACGATTCATTCTGAACTTCTTCAGTGGATGGTAAGGCTAATGCAAGTTGATGTTCCACCGTCTCAACCTGTTCACCCACAAATGGTACTGCATTGAGTGGGGAAATGGGATCAAGGTGGATTGCTTCTATTTCAGCTTCTTCTTCAAACTCTTTTTCCTTGACATTGTCTAGGATGTCATCATCATACTCATCACCAGCAAATTCCAAATCTATGAAGTTCAGAGGGTTTGACCGGTTCACCGGGAGATCAAGACGGTCAACCAATTCTTTGGCATCATTTAAATCATCTGGGTTTACTGAGATATTCTCCACAATTTGCTCTTCTGGATTTTCCTCACTGATGGTCACAATGCTTCTGGAGTTGGGATCAGTAGCAAGAACAGTGGAATAAAAGTCCTTGAAAGTTTCTCTACCTGCATCCAGAAAAACTGGGTCAACAGACATGTGCTGAACTTCTTCCATTGCCGGAACCAAAGCGTTAGAAGAATTTGTCTGTGACGGTTGGACCGGAGGAGCAAATTGGAGCTGTAGTGATACACTCCTCGGATTGTCTGGAGCAACACCAATTTCACCAGCAGTAATAGCCAGTGGGGCTCTTGAGGAAGAAGCAGCAACAGCTTCTAGTGCGGCCATAGTGAACCTTGTAAGTTTTGGATTCTCAGGCGGTGGCACCAAATAATGCAAGCTATTGTAGATTTGCATTTGCATTTCCTCATCTTCATATGGTTCACTGTTCAAGAATGCGTCACCATATGATGCATCCACTTCAGAATCAGAATCAAAATCATCAGACTCACTGTCTTTAGGGCCTTTATCATCGGGACGTGGGAAAAATGATTCTTTGCCAGGAGCATGTGAACTTGGCGGATCAGATGGTTCAGCGGTTGAAGGTTGTTTATCAGTCTGATTATCTGTACCTGTATCCCCGTCTCCATCTCTACCATCTCTCTGAACAACTTATTGCCTATCATTATGTACTTTATCAAGCAGCTCCTTAAGCTTTCGGATCTCAACTGCTTGATCCAGAATTGTCTGATTTGCAGCTCTCAATTCGGCCTCAAGGTGAGAGTTTTGGATTGGCAGGATCTCAATTTCTGAGCTCATCTCCTCATAGTCATGAATGTCATAAGGATTAACACCTGACGGTCCAGCTTCAGAAGTTCCTGCTAAAGTTCTGACTTCAGGTTGAGTAGTAATGACAACAGTTGGATTTACTGTTGCTTGCACCATTTGACCTGGTTGTTGTGAGGCAGCCTGTTCAATTTGGAGGGTGACAGGTTCTGTGACAGCTTGGGTTTCAGCTTCAACAGTCACAGGTTCAGTTTCTACAGACTTATTGACAACAGTTTCAGCAGCTTCTACCATCTTTTCATCAACAGGTTCAGTATGAGCAGCAATGTCTGGCATCGGCTCATCATGAATTTTCTAACTTTCTTGATCAAAAGGTTCTTCAATGTCGGCTCTAGTGGAGTGAGCATAAGCTTCTAAATTAGCTTGCTCTTCTACACGTTTCTTGTGTTCCACATAGAACATCTTCTTCCTAGCCGGTCTGGGATAAGTAGTGACTATCCATTCATTCTCTTCATAGACGACCTTATCTGAATCAGTGCCTGGGGAACAAGATGTTTCTTGAATTTGCACGTCTCCTTGTGTTCTGGTACGAGAAGATCCGGTGGTGTCAGCTCCGGTCTTTCGTTTCTTTTACGGTAGGGCTCGAGCATCAGAAGTGTCGGAATCAGTCTGAGAAAGTTCAAACCTTGAACCGCTTGCTTCAGCTTCATGCTGGGATTCTTCAGGTGATGATTGTGCTGAAACATCTTCGGCTTCATCATTTGAATTGCCGTCTAAATCATCTTCAGAATCTCCTTCTAATCCACTAGCATCACTCTCATTTTCATCTTTTTCCGAATCAGTGTGCTCAGAGCCTTGGTGATCTGGTGACTGGTTTTGGCCAACAGCCGCTAGTTCCAAATGTGCAAAGGGGTCTACTTCTGCTGCAGGATCATTTTCATTAGGCTGATCTTGAACGGCAGCAGCTGCAGTTGCACTCATAGAATTTTGGTAATACTGAGCATGGCCTAGATCACCAATTGTATCCACCAAATTTTGAAAGTAAGGTGCATCTGGCCCTTCATTTCCAGGCAACAGATATTTCCTGTAGGAGTCATGATCTGTCTTTCGTGGGGTAAACCTTTCTCCTGCTTTCACCAAATTTGGGTAGTAGTGGTTCAGGATGGCTTGCAGAAACTTGGGATACATTATGAACTTCTCAGCACGACCTGCAGGAGTCAGGTTCCTAATCATACTTCTTAGGAGAAACTTTGACATGTTGTATCCTGTTCCGGTAACAAAACCATGAAGAGCATGAGCTAGCTCATCCTTGAAGTCGTCGGTTCCTGTTTTCCTCGGGGAGAAGGTCAAAATAAAGAAGCCAAGCATCTTTCTCCAGTTGAAAGGAAACAAAGGTTTCTTAATCATGGGATTTGTATCCATTGGAAGTGGACCAGTATAACCCATATTCCTCATGCTATCATGCCATTCCTGTTTAGTGAAAGAATCTGGGCAGTTAGCATCATCTAGGTGAAGGGCTGTTCTGATCATACTTTCAGTAATCACCACGTCGGTTTCTAGAATTCTGGAGCTCAAGTGTTCTGACCCATCTTGATTCACCACCTTTTGAGCATTCATCCAGAAACTCTCCACTATAGACTTGTAGATTGGGAGATCCAACAACATACAATAACCCCAGTTAGAGTATTCCAGAATCTGAAAAGTTTGTTCGAAAGCCTCAGCATGTTTCCATTCTCTATTGAAAATGCTTATTTGATTATGAGCAACACCATAGCCTAAGGGCTCGTTCCCCGCTCGTCTAGGAGGCATCTGCAAAAGTGAAACAACACAATTACAACCAATTGATTTTGCCATGAAATGTCATGTCAACACTAAACCGGGATAATGACAGAGCTGTTTATAGTAAAATCAAGGTATACTTGGGTTCAACTAAGCAGGTTCCTAGAATGGCATAGCACATAGACAATTAATAATATTCAACAGATATATGTGTGATCCTTCAATTGAACCAGATATGCACACTTTCAATCATATATATAAATAAACAGACAAATGAAACATAAACTTTATCTAGACAGAGGCTAAATTGCACAAGACCTATGTAGAGTAATTTGAGGAGTAATTGACAGGAAGTCACTTAGAGCATAGAAGTTAACAAACCAGACTTAACTTATAAATTTTGAATTTCAAATAAGAATAAAAAAAAGAAATGATTATGCTCAATTATTCAGGCGGAACAAATAATGAGTTTGTTCCCCCTAAACATGTGACTATCTGATATACAAATCACCCAAATCACAACACATATTGACATAGCAATAAGCACTTGTCACACTGGTTCAACATAATGATTTCACATGTTCTATACTCAACACACTAAAGACTCGACTAGCATGGACCTAAATGAATAGATGAATTAATACATATAAGTCAAATCAAGTCCTAAGTATGGAATAGTGAACACTATGACATCAAACTGAGTGTAGTCCAATATAGATAAAGATTTTGACCATGCATCATAACAGTCAATTAATTAGGATTATGAGACAATTCATGAGCTAAAGTTAAAAAGAAATAATTCTACTAATTAGCATCAACGAATAACTGTCAATCACGTCACCTAATAATCATCATATTGCAGTGGTCAGGCAAGTATTCAAACAATGGTTCATCACTAAGTTTGATGTAGATCACATAATCAGGAAATGCAGGTTAATTCAAAAAGAAATTCAATTTCCAGTCAACACACTTCATCCTTAAGACCTATCAAAAACTGAAGCAACTAGAACCAAGAGTTTGAACAGACAAAAGACAAATGAGGTGAATGAAACCTCAGCATGCTTGAAAAAGTTCACAGAAGCACATACCTCGAAGTAGATCTAGGTATTTCTAAGATCTATAAGAGATAAATGAATTCGGAGAGTAATTGCTTCCAAATTAATCTGTGTGTAATCAAGCAAAATTGAATCAATAAAATGATAAAATGAGAAATAAAAAATTTCAAATAAGATGAAAGTATGCCCCTGTTTAGCTTGTGTCTTGATTATGCAACATTGCCTGAATAACAAGTAAATACATACCTTTTGTTGATCTAACAGTTTGTAAAGATCACACAGAATTGATATCACTTGTAATCACAGAATAATCTGTTTAGGATCAAGCAAATTTGCATTAGTACCAAGTAATTAAAACAAATCAACAGATAGCACGACAATCACATTATTACTGCATAATTTGAGTAATTTTACCAACCAAATGACAACTTGACTCACTACAAAGTTCAACAACATATCATGCAAATTTTGAAGTTAAGATGACCTAATGAGAGTTTATCTAACTTCCCTTTTATAAGTGTTGGAACATTCTAAGTAGAGTCAAAGTAAATAAAACAAATAAATCATAAATTTTAACTTTAAGTCTTATGCATTTCAATTGCTACATTTTGGACCTAATCATATCCTTTTAGATAGATCCGGCACATTATAAGCAATTTCCAATACATTTTGACATCAAATTAGTCTACTAAAAGTAATTTTTCTATTAGTTTGTCCGAAGAGTCATGCATTTAACACAAACTCAATTCAATCAAACTTATAGGTTTTTAACAAAGCTTAATCTTTAAAGAAAACAAAAAGGATATATTCAACAAACCAATACACATGAGTTGTATGCAGTGATGAGAAATTAACTTAATCATTCTATCAAGCTAAACATTCATCTTAGATCTACAACATCAATGGTTAAGGTTTGGAACAAATTCAATATAAAAATTAACCAATTGCTATAAGAAAATTTCTATCTCCACTTACTCCTCAACTACTTAACAGTGTGAAGGTAAAATTAGTACAACTGAAAAACAACATTTGAAGTGATCGAACAAATGGTCAGACAATCAATTGATATCAATAGAACTTAACCAATCTAACACCTAAAATCTCTCAAGCAACAACAACCCAGAACCCTAGTTCCTCAAAACATGGTGCCGCTAACACCCCTGTACCCTAAACCAGACATCAATTCATTCAAGCTAATTCAAAAATACCTTGAATTGTGAAGGATGATGAAGAATGCGACCTCAATAGAAGAAGAATCTGAGATTAATACGAACCGAACAATAAGTATTGGACGATTTGATATGGATACAGTGCGATAGGAGAACCGAATCAAAAGCTCAAACGATTCTCAAAATACAGAGACCAAAACTCACCGAAAGCTCTGTAGGGATTGAGCAAGCCAACCACGAACAAAGGAACGATCGATTCACTTGATTGAGAGTCGGAGGTTTGAGTTCGATGTCGCCGATGACAGAGTGAGAGAGATGAGAGAGTTGTGAATGTTTGCTTATGCAAGATCGAGTGAGGAGGAGGGATGATTTGAATGTGAATTTATAGGGTTTCAAAACAAGACAATTAAACTATGTTGGTGGTCCGATCGGTAAACCCAGCTCAGATCGTTAAGGGAAACGAGAGCGTGGGCTGATCTTTAACTAGGACCCCAGATCGTTAACGAGAAATACTTAGGTTTCAGCGGGTCTGATCGTTAAGACCAGTTATACCCAAATCGTTAACAAGATCTGATAGGGTCTGATCGTTAAGACCAATCAATTCCAAATCGTTAACACAAGATACAAGTGTCTGATCATTAAGACCAAATGGTAGGTCAAATCGTTTAGACAAGTGTACCCTGGTCGTTAAGACCACTCCTTGATCAAATCGATAAGAAGAAAAAGGACCCAAATCGTTAAGACCGACTGGCAATCAGATCGTTAAGGCTACATGTGCCAAATCGTTAAGACCTTTCTGAATACCAGATCGTTAAGGTAAAAATGATCAGATCGTTAAAGTAGCAAACATAAAAAACTTCTAAGTGACATCAGATCGTTAAGGCCAGACTGTTTACCAGATCGTTAAGTCATAGAGACAAGTCGTTAAGACCAATTTGGGGACCAAATCGTTAAGGCCAAAACTTTCTGATCGTTAACCTCAAAAGTTTTGAAAAAATTCTAAGTGTTTAGCCACATCGTTAAGAGTACAAACTTAGCAAATTTTCCAAGTTGTTCTCTAATCGTTATGACCAACAACACTGAATGTCTTCCACTTGAATATTTTAACTTGAAAATAAAATAAAAGGAATAATTTTAAAATTTAAACATAACATCAACAAAGTTTAAATTTCCCAGATTTTAAATGACAAACGTAGTCATGCCCGCACGATACCTACCAGAAAGATAAATTTTCAAAGTATAAACCAAGTGACTGTAAATTTCATCAAAATTGATGATGACACACCTAATACCTAACTTTTGACTTTAATTGGTCAAAATTCCACCCAAACTCAAAATTTCAATTTTATCCGAATTGGGTCAATTTTCCACCCGAACTCAAGAATTCAATTTCATTTAAGTTGGTTCATTTCGACCAATACCAAGTTTAAATTTTAGTACAAGTTGGTCAATTTTTCACCAAACTTGGAAATTCAAGCACATTGGCTTGCAAAATTCACATATTTTTGTATGGTCGTGGTCAGACATGTTTAGAATCAAACCGATCATTTATGTGATCAATAACACTTATAATTCAAATCACCTTTCCTATCAGGTAACCTAAGTCAGATTGTCGGTATTGTTATCCACTTAAGCTCAAACATGGTAATTTTCAACTTTTCTCATGTGATGTGATTTTATCATGTTTTGGTCCGATTCAGAGAAATATTTTGTGGGGTCCTTATTTGGTTGGAAGTTAACAGTATTCTACCTATCGTCAAGTAGCTTTTCAGATTCAATCACACATTTAAAAGTAATCTTTCCCCCTTTTCTTTAGTGTTAAGTGACTCATTTCATGGATATAGTCATGAAATCATGTTAACCCTTCTTTCATGACTATAAAAAGTGATGTTTTGCGGAGTGAGAGCGTCAAGGTCAGAGTTTCCTCAGCAGCTGACCTCTCACTTTATTTGATGAAATGATTGCGTAAGAACACAAGGTCAGAGTTTCCTCAGCAGATGTGTCTTAGCATTATTATATGGCGGATGAGAACTCAAGGTCAGAGTTTCCTCAGCAGATGAGTCTCATTGAGCGCTATCAAATGTCCTTTGTATTAATAATACATTTAGGAATTTGGACAGATGATGTGCTCGGTTTTGAAATAAGTCAACTTAATACTGAAGAAACAAAGGATGTGTGATTAGAGTTTTCTTACTAAGACTACTGAGTCTGGCTAATTTAAAGAATATGCGACTATTTAAACTTCCGTGGTCCACATTTCTCAATGAAATTAGTGTGTAATCACAGAGAGCTGTTTACTTCTCAGTATGTTGAGCCTACCGACACATCAAATGATAGAATTACCGATCGATTGGATCATATCCTATGGTTAGATCAACAAGACCAGAATCATATCATGTTCCTAACATATTGTCCGACCACAAACCAAAAATTTTGATTTTTCATTGTTTTTGCCTATCCTCAAAAGTCTTGTGGACTTGAGTTCAAAAACACTTATTTGAAGACAGAAATAACACTATTTTAATTTAATTTTTTTTGATAATAAATTTTTTAATGTTTTTGGTTTATCTTCCACAATGACGGGAACGGAAGACAGTCACAAGAACACAAGTAAACAAGAAAAATCTTTTTGATCTTTTAAGACAGACCAAATTGACACTAGACAACCACAAACAAAAAAGTTTAGGTCAAATCAGGGTCAAATGATAAAATAAGTCAAAAAAGCAGATAAAAGTAAAATTTGTAACTAAAGAAATCAGAGATAACACTTCTAAGCAGCTAAACCTATAAAGTTAAGATACTAACATACTAGAGAATGGAGAAAGCTTAGTCATAGTTTATCATGCCTACTGCACTAACCAGAAAGTTAAACCTAGACATATCAAAGGGTTTTGTGAATAGGTCTGCTAACTGGTCCTCGGAGCTAACATGGACTAAAGTGACTAGCTTCTTCTCGGCACAATCCCTAATGAAATGGTATCTAATCTCTATGTGCTTAGTTTTAGAATGCTGAATAGGATTTTTAACAATAGAAACAGCAGCAGTATTATCTATATGAATAGGGGTACCCATGAAGTTCAAACCGTAATCCAGAAGCTGATTCTGAATCCAAAGCACTTGAGAGCAGCACGATGCGGCAGCAATGTATTCTGCTTCAGCCGTTGAGACTGACACTGTTGTCTGCTTCTTGCATTGCCATGAAACTAACCGGTTACCCAAGAACTGAGCTCCTCCCGTTGTAGACTTACGATTGAGTTCACAACCAGCATAGTCACTATCTGAGAAGGCTCGAAGATCAAAGGATGGGTCTTTAGGATACTAGAGTCCTCTGTTTGAATTGGACCTCAAGTATCAAAAAATCCTTTTCACAGCTAGTAAGTGCGATTCTTTCGGCTTGCTTTGGAATCGGGAACATAGACAGACTCCAAACATGATGTCGGGACGGCTGGCTGTCAGATACATGAGAGAACCAATCATTGACCTGTAGAGATGCTCATCCACACAAATACCTTCCGGATCCTGATTGAGTCTATGACGCGTAACGACGGGTGTAGAAAAGCCCTTAGAATCATTGAAACCAAATTTCTTCAGGATTTCTTTAACATACTTCCCTTGGCTGATTAAGATACCATCCGGTGTCTGTTTCACTTGAATTCCCAGAAAGAGTGTCAGTTCACCCATAGCACTCATCTCAAACTTCTTTTTCATCAGTTCCTCAAATTCGTGACAGAAAGCAACATCTGTTGAGGCAAAAATGATGTCGTCAACGTATACTTGTACTAACAGCTTGTCTTCACCAACATGACGAATGAAAAGAGTCTGATCAATGACACCCCTCTTGTAACCATTTGACAGCAGATATGTTGATAATGTCTCGTACCATTTTCTCGGGGCTTGGTGTAGACCATAAAGAGCCTTATCCAACTTGTAACATTTCTTGGGAAAAGATTTGTTCACAAACCCCGGAGGTTGGTCTACGTACACGTCTTCGTCAAGCTCACCATAGAGAAAGGTGGTTTTCACGTCCAACTGATAGACGGTGATGTTCATTGACGCAGCATACGCCAAGAAAATCTGGATTGCCTCTAGACGAGCGACAGGAGCATAGACATCGTCATAATCAATGCCATCAATTTGCTTATACCCTTTTACAACTAATCGGGCTTTATTCCTTATAATGATTCCACGGTCATCTCTTTTTTTCTTGAAAATCCATTTGACAGGAATGGGTTCTATACCTTCTGGCAGGTCCACCAAGTGCCAAAGATTGAGCAGTTTGAACTGAAGAAGCTCTGTTTGCATCACATCAATCCAATTTTCATCAAGAAGGGCAGCAGCAACAGTAGTAGGCTCTTCTTGTGATATGAAACACGAAAACAGACATGTGTCCAGATCCTTTGTTTTACTCCTAGTGAGACGCACATCAACAGGACCGATGATCTGACTAGTGGGATGATTCTTATGAATTCGAGTCTCTTCAACAGCAGGTGCTAGAATAGACGAGTCAAGATTCCCAATTTGAAGATCGTCGCCTGGGGTCTCTCCAGTTTCAATTTTAGATATGTCATCTGAATCTGACTCATGAGTTTCAGCTTCATTTCCAACTAAGTTTTCTGCCTCAGTTGTTGCTTGTGCTGGTTCTATCTCCACAATTACAGGCTCGAAAATCTGAACTGAAGGCTGATCAGGTAAAGAAGTTGTTGTTGTCGCTTCAGAGACATCAGTTGATGGTGTTGACTGTTCTCCCCTTGGTATCGTCGAAGTATCAACCGAATAGATGGAATCCAGGATAGACGAAGTAATTGGAGCAAACATATCAACAGAAGGAAGAACTTCTTCATTTACTTGTTCAGCTTGATTTAACAAATTACCTGCAACATCAGACTCAAGCATGAAGTAGAAGAAAAAGTCTCAAGGTCATACATGCTATCAGGAGCAGGATCTCTAGTATTCTGAGCATGCTCGTTAAAAGTAACGTTGCACGATTCAAGAATAACTTGAGTTCTTCTGTTAAACACTCGAAATGCTGGAGAGCTCATCGAGTATCTAACAAAATAGCCTTCATCCGCCCGAGGGGCAAATTTAGCTAACTGTTCCGACTGGATTAAAACAGTACAAGCGCATCCAAACGGTTTTAATCGTTTTAAGTTTGGTTTTTCTTTTGAAAATAGCTCGAAAGGCGTCTTGTTAGCATGTTTAACCAAGAGAGTTCTATTTAGAACATAGCAGGCTGTATTCACAGCTTCTGCCCAAAAAGACAATTTAAGGTTGGAATCAGCAAGTAGAGTTCTGGCACACTCAATGATTGTTCTATTCTTCCGTTCTGCAACGCCATTTTGTTGAGGCGTGTACGGTGAACTGAACTGTCGAAATATGCCCTTTTCATTGCAGAAAGCTTCAAGTGTCTGATTCTTGAACTCTGACCCATTGTCTGATCTGGTGACTTTAACTCGCTCTTTGCACCGATTCTCAATCCGCGTTACAAAATCCTTCAGGATCTCAGCTGTCTCAGACTTCTCTCTCAGGAAGAACACCCACGAGTATCTGGAGTAATCGTCGGTAATAACCAAGCAGTACGACTTTCCCCCTAAACTGTAGACGTTCACTGGCCCGAAAAGGTCGAGATAGAGTTGTTGAAGAATTGTCGTCGTTCTTCCAGGTGGCTTAGGCTTGTGAGATGTCTTGCGCTGCTTTCCTTTCAAACACGCCACACAGTTATCGGTATGGATGAATTCCTTCTCCGGCACACCGACCACGTGTTTTCCTCTTACAAGGCGGTTCATGTTTCGAAAGTTCACATGTCCCATTCGCCTATGCCATAAAGTTGAGTCATCTTCCGAAGCCTTCGCCAAGAAACACGCCACTGAACCAGTCGGCCTTGCAGCAGACATATCTAAGGCGTACATATTCCCGTTTCGTTTTGCACGAAATAGAATTTGATCTTCGGGAACCTTGAATCCCGGCTTCAGGATATAACACTCCTTATCATCGAATAACATCGGCATTTTGTTGTCGCAAATCTGCGATACACTTAGCAAGTTGAACTTCAGACTAGAGACCAGATTCACTTTGTCAAACGAAATTTCTCCATTAGATAAAAGACCGTTTCCAATTATTCTACCACCACGAACATCACCCCCAAAGGCAACAGAACCGCCATGAGTTATCGTTTTGACATCAGATAGCAGGTCCTTGTTCCCTGTCATGTGCCTAGAGCAGCCGCTGTCCAAGTACCATGTGTTCATAGCACTCCGGGCCGTTCCCTGCACATGAAAAAGAAAGTGATTAGTTCACGGAAGGACCCTGGCCAGATTGACCAGGAGCCCTCTTCTTAGGTGCTTTTGAGGTGGAGGTAGCAGTTGGTGCGTTCACAACAGCAGGAGAGGCAGATGGAGCAGCCTTGAATGTAGCAGATGGTCGAGGAGCCGTGACAGGTTGTTGAACCATGAGAGGCCTTGGAATGAATCCCGGCCTAGGTCGAGGCGTCCAAGACCTAACAGGAAGAGTGTTTGGTGCAGCCATTCTCATTTGTTGTTGAACGTTTGGCCTGAACGTATTCACACTCCTACCGAGACCGCGTGGCACATACGGGGCCTGATTTGGAATGTAGGGCTGATTTGGGTAGGATTGTTGAAACATGGTGTCAAGACGCTGATCCACGTAATCTTCCCCATAATTCCCATAATACATTGGAGCCAATTGGTTTCCTTGCGAACCTACTTGCTGCTGTTGGTAGAAATGAGCAGGAGGCACTGGAGCATTGTTGAAGTCAGAGTATCCCGTATTGTAGACACAAACCCTAGCATCATGATGCGGGTTTCCACAGACAGAACACCCTCCATTCTCGAAAGTACCCTTAGCAGGAATTGCAGCAGATTGTTCAACAGACTGTGGAGCCATTTGTTGAGGCTCATTTGAGGTAACACCTTCACCCCTTTCATTTTCAGCAACTGGCTTTTTCTTCCGTCTCCTAGTCTGTTTCTTCTTCTTGGGTGTAGTTTCATTTTCAGAAATGTTCAAAACAAACTCACTTTGCTCAACCGACTGATACTGATCTTCATTATCATGTGGAACAGTGATAACTGGATCACTTTGAGGTCTTTTGTTCTTTGGATTTCCAGTCTTCACAAAAATCACAGATGAAGTACCAGCTTCATTGGAAGCAGCATGAACAGATGATTCCTTTTGCTTAAGAAATAATGGCTGAGGTACAGCTTGTGCAGCTGGAGATGTTGCGATTGGAACAGAAGCAGGAGGCCTTTTCTGAACAGATGTCACCTTACCATCGGTGATTGTAAGACCGGCTTGTGTGTGCATGACAGTCTTACCATGTTTCAAAGCCATTTCTGCGAATGCCTTCGCAAAAGCATCATCATCGACAACTTGCTGCGAATCGAGTTTCACATTTTCAACACTCATTTTGGGCTTACGCCTCCGAACAGTTTTTGTCCTTTTAGGAACTTCATTAGTTTTGAAAACATCAAAATTTTCATTAAACAGAAATGATTGACCATTTGAGGCATTTTGAGTACAAACTTTTAGAAACTCAGATTCAGCAGCCTTTTGCACACACGCTTCAGAAACAAGCGAGTCAACAGAACTAACAGAGAAAGATTCAAAGTCACCAAACTTCAAAGTTTCATCAATCGGCGGGAGCCCAGAGCCAGTTTCAGTGGCTGAGAGTTGGGCTTCCATCGATTGGATATCAGAAGCACTCGGAATCATGCTTGGATCAATGAACTTAATATGACTTTTGGGGTTGATTTTAGTTAACTCAGGGATTGTCAAATAGTTATGATTAAGTGGATGTTCAGCTGCACTATCACAAATTTCCCTTAAGAAACCCAAACCAGTTCTTAGCCGTGCCATGATGTCTTTAGCAACAGCATTACCCAAGTGACCAGGATTAAGTTTCATTAAATCAATAGCTTCACGAGCTTTAGCATATTCATTTCTCAAAGAGGTTTGATTTTTCAAAAGATCCTCAATTTGAATTTTTAAAGTTTATTCTGTGTGCTTCATGATTTCAATGTCATCTTGAAGTGACTTGATTTTCAAAAGGAATTTTTCCTCATTTGCCTTGAGGATTTCAACCTGACTTTCGCTTTCATCCGCCTTAGCATGCAATTCTAGATTGTATGTGCGGTATCTAGCGACAGTTTCAAGGCAATTTTCAGAACATAAACTTTCTTTTACCTCATCGGAAATGGATCCACGTTGGAGCTCAAGGAGTCTGTTGCTAGCTTCAGACTCGACCTCAGTGTGACTTACAGCAGTGGCTGAACTAGCAGAGGGAGAAGATCCATCAAAATCTTCATCAATACCCGCCATCAGACAGAAGTTGGTGGGGAAAAGAGGGTCAAAAACAACAGACTCAGAGTTCTCTTTTCCGTCAGAATCCACCACAAGAGTGTAATCAGGCTGGTTTGCAGAATGAGATGGTGCTGAAGACGTCCAATTGTAGTTCCCATCCTCGAGAGATACCAAAGCTTTTCCAGTGCTATCAACTCTTTGTGCAGACGATGAGCTTGACGAACCTTGATGAGAGACATTAGAAGTGGTATGCTGTGGCTTCTGGTAGGAAGAGTTGCCAGTTTTCTGGTATGACTGGTTACTATTTCCACTCTGCTTCTGATAAGTGTGATTGCTTCCACCCGAGTTGACAGGAACATTCCAAGTTTTGGGCTTAGGACATTCACGGGCGAAGTGACCAAGCTCCTGACAGTTGAAACACTCAGCTTTAGACTTATCAAAGCCGATGTTAGCATTGGAGGCAGGTTGAAACAGCTTCCTTCCAGTCTTTCTGAAGAACTTTCTTGTCCTGGCAGCAATCATTCCCATCTGCCACTTAATATCGATCTCTTCAAGATCATCGGCAGAAATCTGGTCAAGATCTTCTTGACACACAGTCATAGTCTCAATGTTGCCTGACATCTGAGAGTTCATGCAAGCAAGGAAAGCATTACACAGATCTTGATCCAAGTTAGTGGAGTTTGAAGAAACAGGAGCTGACGATTGACCATAATACCCAGAAGGTGGAGCTTGAACAAATGACACATTTGATGGTTGATGAGTTGCATGAGATACTTGAACTTCAGGCTGATTTGGAGTCGGAGTTGGAGTAAAGGCAGGAACAGGTACACTGGGACCAGATGATTGAGAAAACTGATGACTATCCTCATACATGGCAGCAGCAAACGCAGCATTGGGAGCATTGTATGACGAACCCTTAGAGGTCACATTACCCATGAGTGACTTTCCTGTGCGTTCAACTGCTCTAACCTCATAATCACGAACTTTATCAATCATGTCCATGTAATCAGCGTTGAGGAGATCAGTGCTGTCAATCAGATAGATGACATAGGAGGCAAACTCTTGAGGAAAAGAGTGCAGAATCTTCCTTATGATGTCGCCAGTATCTGGACGAATCTTCTTAGTGGTCATCTCAGTGATGATCCTGCAGAATCGTGTGACATGTGTCTCAAACGACTCTCCAGGCCTGTGAGCAAACGTATTGAAGGCGAGTTTGAGTTTCTCTAGCCTTCTCTCCTTGGTTGCTGGATTGCCCTCATACTTCTTCTCTAGACCTTCCCAAATCTCATGTGCAGAAGTAGCATCCCGAAACTGATGCAACAGATCATCATTAATGGCCATCTTAATACAACCCAAAGCACGCCTATCAATTTTCAGCTGAGTATGTTCAGCTGGAGTTAGCTTGTCCAAGGGCTTTGGGAGCATCCTCTTCTTGGTGTTAGGAGGGTCAGCAACAGTAGCAACTGCAACACCAGCAGCAGGTGTTGTAGCTTCTTCAACTTCAAACACAGCTGGACCATTGAGAACTGAAGTGAGTAGGTCAAAAT
This sequence comes from Deinandra increscens subsp. villosa, assembly GCA_039602395.1. Lineage (NCBI taxonomy): Eukaryota > Viridiplantae > Streptophyta > Magnoliopsida > Asterales > Asteraceae > Deinandra > Deinandra increscens. Next base: position 79,431,417 of record JBCNJP010000007.1, on the reverse strand, counting down.
CCAAATATTCCAGAAACAGTATGAACTTCCCTTTCCAATCATCGAAATCACTTGCCCCCATTAGTTTAGGAGGCCTATTGTTGCCTTGAGTAGCCGGAGTGAAGTGATCCGACATGTTGAAATGATCAACACTTGTCAATTATGAGACAAAATGAGCTAATGGGTCAAACGGGTTGAAACTCGGTTCACTTGCTTGAAATTGTAGAATGCTTGAGATTACACAAATCCTACAAAACAATCAATAAGGAACACAATTAGTCACATACAACTGATAATTAGTCATAAAATTGAAAAAGTCAATTTTCAACACTTAGTCAAAAATTTCAACAGGATGTTCTTGGGGATTCAAATTCAAGAAAAATCAAAGTTTGTAGAAATCAAAATTGCTTGTGCAACTAGTTTAGAAATTAGTAGAGAAACCAAAAACATAACTGGATCAAGCTCCAAAAATTGCTCTAAGTAGCTCAAATCCAAGAATTTTCGAGTTTATGACAAGAATACCAAAAACTTAGAAATTGCCTCTCAAATCCTCAAAACTTGATGTTTTTGAGAGAAATCAGTTGCAACAGCTTTAGTTTCAATAGTCTAACTCAATTTTAGAACCACTTTGATGAAATAAACACCCCAAAAACAACTTTGAATTTCAAAGAAAACAACAGAGGTTACGTAAAGCGTAACCCTGTTTTGACTAAAATCAGAAATTTGACCCATAAATGAAGCTGTTTCAGAGATTCAAGCATGCAATGGAATCCTTGAGTGATTTCTACCAAGAATCAACTCAAAGTTCTAGCAAAACAACCAAGATTGATAACTCAAATGACAGATTTCTTCATTTTGAGTCAAGAACTCAAACTTGAAGAAAATGGCTCTCATACCAAATGTCAGGACCAATTTCTAGCCATTTAACATCATTTGATTCATCACACGAGTGCGGAAATCACGTGTGATGATCATTCTTGGTTGATTCAGCAACATTGCATTGCCATCGCCTCTGAAACTCAAGGAAGAACACCAAGAACACACACACAAACACACAGTGCTCCTCAGGAGGTTCTCTCAAGGCTTAATTAGGGTTTCCTAAGGATTCCTATTTATACCCATTGAGGAGCACAAGTGTCAATGCACAGAATACAAGGAGAATCACACGTCACGTCAAGAAATCATTAAATTCGACTAACACTTTTGTCAGATCGTTATGTTGCCCAGGTCAGGTCGTTATCCAGGTCGTTAAGAACAAACCAGATCGTTAACCATGTCAGGCAAATCGTTAACTTAAATATGCAGATCGTTAGCTAAACTAGCAGATCGTTACACAATAATGCAGATCGTTGGCTGAGCATGCAGATCGCTAACACCAAACCTGATAGTTAAGACCAAGGTATGTCATCGTTAAGGCTCTTTGAGACAGACAGATCGTTAAGCACAGGATGGGCAAGTCGTTAAGACATGAGGGCAGATCGTTAAGTAGACAAGAGGAGGCAGGTCGTTAAGTACATTTCTCAGGCAAGTCGTTAAGGCAAAATACACTCAAGTCGTTAAGACCTTTGAGCAAATCGTTAATCACAACAAGGGTCAAATCGTTAAGGGCATAACAGCCTGATCGTTAAGAACAACTCAAACCTGAAAAATATTCTAAGTGTTGAACAACCTATCAAACATACAAACACAATATTAACACACATGTAAATCAAGCTGAACCAACATATGATAAAGAACAAACATACAAAATAAGTATTCAAAGTTCAGAGTTAACTAAGTTATTACAAACCAGAATGTTCAAAATACATAGATAGCAAAATACATGTTGGTTCTACAGCTTCACCTGTGATCTTGTTCTTGAGTTCGCGTGTTCGTGTTATCACCAACCTCCAGGTTCTAACAACCTGGCCTTATTTCTGACAATGACACCGTTGTCATCCTTCTTATTCTTATATAACCACCGAGTAGTAATGACCTTTTTGTCAGCAGGTCTTTCTACTAATCTCCAAACTTGAAGCCGTGAGAACTGATTCAGTTCCTCATGCATAGCCTCTACCCAGCTAGGGTCTGTCAAGGCCATAGTAATGTTGGGGGGCTCAATTTGTGAAATGAAACAGGAGTACATACAATGATTGATGTCCCCTGATTGGCTTCTTGTTACCACCCCGGATGCTAACTGACCAATGATGTTTTCCAAGGGGTGGTGTTTATGGATTCTGGTTTCTGCAACGGCTTGAACGGGGATTTCAGGAGGTAAATTTGATTGATTGGGTTCATCATTTGTTTCAACTTCACCTTCTGTATCGGCTCCCTGTGTTTCAGGAGTGTCGGACCCGGGGTTGACGTCAGCTTCATGAACATCTACAGGATCTGCAGACTCCTGTACTGGTGTGGTTTCAATTTCAGAGGCAACGACTGGAGCCTTGGCAACGGAGTATGGTGAGGACGGTCCTGTAACTGGATCTTCAAACAATTATTCAGCGATGACAGGTTCCAAACCAAACGGACGGAAGAATTGATTATAGTCAAAAGCATGAGGAGGACCCACTCCACCATCTGATGGATTTTCTTCTAGCCAATCCACATTGGTGGATTCCATCACAATCCCGGTAGTTTTGTTGAATACCCTGTAAGCAGAGCTGGCAGAGTAACCTACAAAATAGCATTCATCAGATTTAGCCGCAAATTTAGGTACATCAGTGTTTACTAAAACTGTGCAGAGGCACCCAAAAGCCCGAAGGTGGCCAATTCCGGGCTTATCATGGTAAATCAGCTCATATGGGGTTTTCTGCTGCCGCTTATTGATGAGCACCCGATTCTGGACATAACACGCAGTGTTAACTGCTTCTGCCCAAAACATAGTCGGTAGCTTTAAGTCACACAACATAGTACGAGCTTCTTCAATCAGGGTCCTGTTGCGTCGTTCTGCAACGCCATTCTGCTGAGTGGTGTAGGGGGTACTGTATTGATGCTCATTTCACATCAAGAATCCCGATCTGGAGCAAGAACAATGTTCGGATTCGAAAACTCAAAACAAATGAAGAAGATGATGATGATGAATCATCAATAATCATAAACAAGAAAGATGAAGAACATATCGAATGATTTCATATAACCGAATGATTACAATCAAGAAATCATGAAGAACACACAATCTCTCTCTAGAAAATCCATGACTCACTCTCTCTCTCTAGAATGGAAATCTCACACTCTACAAGAAATTCATCATCTCCCCATTCGGAGACTCCTTTACTTGTAATGGGCACCCTCACTATATATAGTGAGGGTGACTAACAACAGAAATACATAACTTAACTGAAAATTACAAGAAAGGTAAATAACATAAATATTAATTAAATCAAATTTGATTTAATTAATCCGAAGCTTGACTCGCTCGAACCGATCTTCCGTTGACTTTTACGTTGACCGTTGACCCGAACGGTTGACTTTTCCGGAAAACGGTCTTCGGTCCAAACTGCAAGCCTCGAGCATCACAACCCGCGTCTCTGAATCAATTCACATGGATTCTTCAGTCGAATGCATCGGTAAACAGATTTGATGGCGTCAGTCACTTAAATTTTTGTTCCAACAATTTCCCCCTTGACTGATGCTTTCAAATCTGTTCAACTGCTGAAGAACCGCTCTGCCGTACATCTTCAATGGGAAACTGATAAACTGGAGACAATCTATCGTAGAAATTCCCCCTCTGAATAAGCTTCTTCTGTTCTCGTTGCTCCAGTTCAGATTATTCACCGTTGAAGCCACTGGTGCTGTCTCTTCAAGCCCGACAACTTCCGAATCTGAAAGAGTGTTGGAAATCCAAGCAGAAGTGTCAAATCTGCAGAGTCAGAATGACCATCTTAACTGTTCTCTGCAAATGGCCAACCAGAAAATCTCTGAGCAGTCACATGTAATTGCTGAACAAGCTGCTGAGATCCAAAGGCTTAAGGAACTGCTGGCCAAATCAAATGAAGAAACCCAGCTTGGTGACAAACCAGACAGTGGTGATGCAGGTGATAAAGATACTGAGCTTCCAGAAGAACAGCTGTCAACTCATCAAGGAACTGATAGTGCTAATTTTCCATCTGGTAAAGAATCTAAAGGAGATCATGACTCCTCAAGTTCCTTAAACGACAGTGACTTTGATGTTGATGATACAGTAATTGAAGGAGATAAGCCTAACATGACCGATGATGAAGAATCATTTGTTAATAGTCTACTTCGTGATGAGCCAGTTGATGAAATCCTGGACTCACTCAAGAAGCTGGCTCCATTGCCAGAGAACTTGAAGCTGCCAAGGTTTGCACCGGCACTCAAGGCCATTGAAGAATCATCCAGTTTGGAACCAGTAGAATCAGAGATAGATAACTCTCTTCAACTTGCAATCGTCCCTTCTGGTCAAGCTGCCACTCTTCCATCATCTGCTATTGTTCCTGTAAATGAAGGTGTCCGTAGATTTCACGTCGACTCGACCTTCTTGGACTTCTCCATGGCAGACTTTCGTGAGTATTATGCTGAAAAGTTATACACAAGAAGAAATTCATGTGGGATACTCATTGAAACCATTAAAGATGATAGTGGAGCAACCTATGAAGAGCATCCTTACACGGTAGATTTCAGTGATGTGGAAGATATGAATGAGCTGGAACAAAGACTAAATGTTCTAGTTAATCAAGCTAACCCACTGAACTACATTGATTTGGATTTGATTGAAAGTGAAGATGAAGAAGAAGAACTTCCTATTCCTACTCCAATTCAAGTCAAAATGGAGGTAGATGATGGAGTGTTTGTGAATATCTCTCTGCAAACTGGTGTGCCAACTGATGAAACTCCTGCTCTTGATTCTTCTCCACATGTTACCGGTTCTATTCCTGAAGATGCTGAAATTATCAATGTTGAAGAAGCTGCTACTCTAACCATTTCTCAAGTTAATCCTGATGTTTCTACGGATCAAGCTCCAAATGTTCAGATCCATTTAGCTTCTTTCCATCCTTCCTTCCTTCCTGTTTTTCCTGATGAAAATGTGACTGGTGATGCTGAGGCTACAGTAACTCAGGAACCTGCTGTCTCTGAACAACCTGGTCCCTCAACCACAGACAAAGGAAAAAGGATTCTTACACAAGAAGAAGTCGAAGCCGAAGAGTTAAGAAAGGAAGCTGAAAGAGACCGATCACGTAGAGCTCTTATTGCAGAAACACTTGATGAAGAAAATAGATTGGTCAGAGAAAGAGAGCAAGCTTTGAAGAGGTATGAATCAGATCATCCTCCAGCTGTTGTTTATGGAAAGGGTTCAAATTCGTTACCTGAAAAATCTGCACCATCCAAGGACGATGAGCCAACCATCCGCATCGTCACTAATCTTGAAGGAACAGACGTTGATGTGGATGATGTGTCAGAAACTGCTCAGATGGTGAGGTCTCTTATGAAAGACAGAATTCCTCTGGAATATCTTCTTAGACTTACCGATCTTGAGCTAACTAAGTTGTAGACTGACGAGGAGAGATTGAATTTTAATCTCCCTCGTGTTGATGAAGCTGAGAAGTTTCCTGAATCATTGGTTGATCCTCTGTCAGATCCATTTGCTGATTCTGACAAAACATTTGACTTTGCACCGATCCGAGATCGTCTTTCTGACCTTGTGCTTGATATGGGTAAATCATTTATTCCTGATGATCCTGCTGAAGATCTACCTGATCCAGACTCTGTTGAATACATCATTGCTACCACTAACAGAATGTCTTTTGAAGACCTCCGAAACTATCTCAGATTTAAAAATGTTGAGAGAAAGTCTTGGATTCGCAAGAGGACCAAAGGCCTCCGTGAGTTCGTGACTGAGTATAGGAAGACTGAGAGGTTAGCAAAGTTGGAGCAGATCAGACTGAAGGAACAAGAAAAAGCTGAAGCGGCCAACAGGAATAAAAATCCACCCATTTATGATGACTGGGTGAGAATGGCTCCGAATTCTAAGGCAATGCTGAGATTCACTGCCAAAAATTTGAGAAAGATGCCAGCCAACCCCAATGTTAATCATGGAATGAAGATTCTGGGTTGAAAATATGATGAAGCCTTCGATGCTTTTATTGTGAAGAGACGGAATGGATACGCTCAATTCTTTGCTGACTTCAAAGCTCTTACAAGCCTCTTCTCATGGGAATTGAAGCAGCTCAAATACCTGGACTTGGTGAACCATACGAAACACAGTAAAGGTATTAGAGCTGAACATCTGATCAAATCAGCCTATGATGACAAAAGGTTCAATCTGAATCCTGAAGAAGAAAGAAGAGCTCAGATAGCCGAAGAAAATAAGCGACTCCGTGCACCACATAAAGGAATCTTTAAGAACATCGGTGATAAAATCAATGTCAAATGGATCCCAGAGAATCAGAAGAAATTCCCAATAATCAGCTGGTATTACAACGGGATGACACATGAGTTGGTGATCGAAAGGGAAGGTGCTGAGTCTATCAGATTATTTGCTGCCATTGAGTTAAGAATGCTGTCAAGATCATACATCAAGCTCATCTATTACCAGAAGATGTGGACCATCCCTACACAGCTTAGACTATACGAATGCTACGATGCTAACTACTTCTTGATGTTTCTGAACTGGTGGTGCAATCAGCTTGCTGGTATTGGTAGGTTCAAGCTTGACGAAGAGATGTTGAGAACTGCAAACTGCTGGTTGATGGAAGAAAATGGTTCAAGTGTGGTTCTTGACAAGGCAAAGAGGTTAATCGAGCTAAACAACTACAATGACCTGAAGAAACTGGTATGGCAAGACCTCTGGAGGCTGTATGATCTGGGAATTCATGTCCTTTCAGACAGACACAGAGAAGCTGCTAGAGAAAACTGGAGGTTCCTGCTCAAGTTAGTCTGTCAAGATGGTTGAAGCTCGAGAGGTTTGCATTGCCAACATGGGTGGAAATTGTTAGAGCTTATTTATGTTGGCAACACAAACTATTTATCTTTTTGATGTTTATTTACAATTTTACTTTGGTTTGTACTTAACTTTGATTATGTACTTTGTTATCTTTGATTATGGTTATGTATGATGTTTTTGACTAAGTGTTAGCGTACTTGTATTTCTCCTTAGCGAACTTCTTGTATATTGAACTTAGCGGACTTGATTAACTCTTAGCGGACTTATCATTGTACTTAGCGTACTTGTTTGTTAATTATCCTAGCGAACTTGTTTTGCTCCTAGCGAACTTGATTTGTTCCTAGCGAACTTAAACTGTTCCTAGCGTACTTAAGTTGTGCTTAGCGTACTTGTTAACGGACTTGTTTGTGTCTAGCGAACTTGTTAGCGAACTTGACAATGCTTAGCGTACTTCTTAGCGAACTTCACAAGTTCTAGCGAACTTGTTTAATTCTTAGCGTACTTCTTTATATGCTTAGCGTACTTGTTATTCTGTTAGAATATTTTGCTGAATTCTAGGCAATGATTGGTTTGTGTCAAACATTCTATTTGTCCCAGGCTCTCTTGTAGTATAAATACCAAAGTGAAAACCCTAAAATGTGTTCCTCCAGGTTATTTCTACAAGAGAGCCTTTGTGTGTGTGTTCTTGGTGTATTTAGTGCGTGTTTTTGAGTTTCAGAGATCTATGGGGTGAAATCAACCAAGATTGATCATCACACTTGTTTTCCGCACCTGTGTGATGAATCGAATGAGAACATTGTGCTCAAATCAGGTCCTAACAACATATTTGATGGCGTCAGTCACATATATTTTAAGTTCCAACATTGTAATGGGCACCCTCACTATATATAGTGAGGGTGCCCATTACAAGCAAAGGAGTCTCCGAATGTGGAAATGATGATTTTTCTTGTAGAGTGTGAGATTTCCATTCTAGAGAGAGAGTGAGTCATGGATTCTAGAGAGAGAAAGTGTTCTTCATGATTTCTTGATTGTAATCATTCGGTTATATGAAATCATTCGATATGTTCTTCATCTTTCTTGTTTATGATTATTCATGATTCATCATCATCATCTTCTTCATTTGTTTTGAGTTTTCGAATCCGAACATTGTTCTTGCTCAAGATCGGGATTCTTGATGTGAAAATCGGTCCTAACAAATGGTATCAGAGCGGGTACCGATCAGAATCATCTCACCGTGAATCTGGTCACTCGAATCTGTGATTTTGAGCTTGAATGGTGAAGATGAGAAAACTTATTTTTTAGAGACTTTTTCTTATTTTTTCTTCATTTCTGGATGGATTCTGATGATATGGATAATAGATTCATGTTTGGGAGTGCATCAGGATGTTATTTATGTTCTACGTCTTCAGATCTGGTGGAGAAATGAAGATCCGAAGTTATTTTTGGAACTTTGAAGTTTTTCCCGTATTTGAAGATTTTGAAGATTTGTGAGTTTGATTCTTCGTTTTCTGGGCTTTTCTTCATGGATTTGGATGATATGAGGTATGATTCTCAGTGGAAAACGCGTTCCGGATCCATTGGAAGCATCCGTTTCGTCTGAATCTCAATGGTTTGAGCGGATCTGGAAAAACACACACTCACGGTGTAAGTGTGTGTTCTTCGTGTTCTTGAAGATTTGCAGATTTTGAAGACTGTTTTGATCCGATTAGCTACTATTAATGAAGTGTTGGTGGCCACAACATTGTCGTGGATGGTTTAGCTTCTCATATCGTGCATCATTACGGGTTTTCTTATCATTTTTGGGCAGATTCGAGTTCATCAAGTAAGTTCTTCATGTTCATCAATTTTCCAGATTTCTTAACTGTTCTTGAAGGTTTGAAGATTGCCTTAGCGGACTTGTTCTCCTCTTAGCGGACTTCATCAGTTTTTAGCGAACTTAAAGCTTGTCTTAGCGTACTTGTTCTGTGCTTAGCGAACTTGAGTCCTTAGCGGACTTGTTTCTTAGCGAACTTGTTTGCTGGGTTTTTGTTCGAGTTCGTTTCGGTGAATTTTGTTCGTCCAGAGTTGTAGAGGACGTCGCTACGAGTTTAGGGACATAAAATTCGAAGGATTTGGTCGAGTATTATGGGAGATATGGCGGATTTACGCTTTTCCGGCGAGGGTATCGTTTTTCCGATGGTTTTCCGTTCAAATTAGGGTTTACGAGGAAGGAGAAGGTGACAAGATGACGTGTCGGTGAATGATTGGAGCTCAGGAGAATGTTTCTCACTCCTACCCTCGGTCAAGCCCGACATACTCTTCATGTTGTCGAATTCTGATTGGAGGATATGAGGCGCGTGGGACCCTCCATTATAGAACCGTTGCTCTTTAATCGCTGGTTAATCCTAATTGGCTGAAACCAACTCCCGTGGGCCCCTGCTGCATTAATAAATCCGTTAGAAGATTTCAGCTGTAGCCTCCTGATTGGCTCTTTCCAGCCTCACGCGGATCGTTGTTCTTCACCGTCTGATTGTTTTAATCTGGACCTGGATGCAGCGCTGATGTCAGCAAACCGGATTAACTGGAATCTCAGTTAATTATGGAATTTATCCGTTAAATTTCTCGAGAAGCCGTTCCTTGAAGAAAATTGACGGAATTTTTCAGATCGCGCCGTTTTCGCCGATAATTCTCAGAAATCTTCACGGAATTTATTTCCGAGCTCAGTTTTCTTCGCCCAAATTACGAAGACTCCGGTTTTGATTATTTTCGCTCGGGATCTCAATTTTTCTCCGATTTGACACTTATCTTTAATTTTCGCATCCAACCTAGTCGCGCGGATTATTCACAACTGTTAGCATCCGGCTTCCGGTTTTCCGCAAGATTGTCCGATTTCAAGATTGTTTATCTGGTTTCTCTAGGCAACCGATCATGACGGTTCGACTCTCCGCATTTGTTTTTACGCTTCTGACTTGATGTTTTTGGAGAGATTTAGAGAAATAGGAGGAATTATTATGGAACTGGATTATCGGGTCGATTATCTGAAGTTGGAGCATGTTCGGTGTCAAACTGGTTTATCTGATTCAGTCTGTTGCGGTTTGGACTCCGAGATGTAGTATTTTCTCAGTATTGTACCCGACCGTGTGAACCGAGTGAGCGGAACACTTGGATCTCGAACTGGAGCAACAAGAAAAGAAGAAGCTTATTCAGAGGGGGAATCTCTAAGATAGATTGTCTCCGGTTTATCAGTTTCTCATTGAAGATGTACGGCAGAGCGATTCTTCAGCAGTTGAACAGATTTGAAAGCATCAGTCAAGGGGGAATTGTTGGAACTTTAAATATATGTGACTGACGCCATCAAATCTGTTTACCGAAGCATTCGACTGAAGAATCCATGTGAATCGATTCAGAGACGCGGGTTGTGATGCTCGAGGCTTGAAGTTTGGACCGAAGACCGTTTTCCGGAAAAGTCAACCGTTCGGGTCAACGGTCAACGTAAAAGTCAACGGAAGATTGGTTCGAGCGAGTCAAGCTTCGGATTAATTTAATCAGCTTTGATTTAATTTATATTTATGTTATTTACTTTACTTGTAATTTCGTTCATTCGTCATGTTTTTCTGTTGTTAGTCACCCTCACTATATATAGTGAGGGTGCCCATTACAAGTAAAAGAGTCTCTGAATGAGGAGATGATGAATTTCTTGTAGAGTGTGAGATTTCCATTCTAGAGAGAGAGAGTGAGTCATGGATTCTAGAGAGAGAGTGTTCTTCATGATTCATTGATTGTAATCTTTCGATTAATGAATTCATTCGATTTGTTCATCTTTCTTCTTATGTTGATTATCTATGATTCATCATCATCATCTTCTTCATTTGTTTTGAGTTTTCGAATCCGAACCATGTTCTTGCTCAAAATCGAGATTCTTGTAGTGAAAATCGGTCCTAACACAAAATACCCGTATTTGACGAGATTTGCTGAAAAATTAATTAGTCATTTAAAAATCTCCATAGAAAACCATGATCCATGTGCCTCTCCAATAACCAATCAGAAATCGCCACATAAACAGGATCCAACGGCCAGAAATAATGCAGATTAAGGATCTGGATCGCAATCCTTGTGTTAGAGGTGTGAACCAATCAGAAAGTAACAAAAGAAACACAAAATGTGATCCTACGGTCGAAAAGAAATCAGATATGGTGCAATCCTACGGTCAGGAGCTGTGATCCTCGTGATGTGGGTTTGCGCCAATCAAATGTCAACAACAATGTTGCCTTTAACGGCTGTCTATATAGAGGTGGTCCCCACGCGCATGCCAATTACCAATCAGCATGGGACAACATGCACAGCCATCCAATGGCTCCTTGTACCAGCTGGGACCCACCAGAGTCTTTCAACCAATGAGAGTTCGACAACTCATTAGGGTTTGACCAAGCAATCCGACAAAGAGGAGAGAGAAGCTTCCATGCAGGCCAATGGATACCTGCCACGTCATCATCTCTTCAAGAAAATTGTCCGACACTTGCAAACCCTAAATGATCGGAAAATGCACCGGAAAAACGAAAATCACACCGGAAAACCGTATAACGATAATAACTCGGTGAAAACTGCACCAAATGCGACGAATTTTATATCACCGAACTCGTGGTTCAATGCTCTACCACTCTTAACGATCAAAATCTTCTGAAAATGTCTTGAATGAATACCCAAAAACCCAAGTCGTTAAATTACGTTGAACAATCAGCTCACCAGGTCGTTAAGACTAAGACCAAGTCGTTAAGACTTAAGGTCAAATCGTTAAGACAAGCTTCAAATGAACCCAGATCGTTAAGAACATAAGCTGATCGTTAAGTTCGTCAACCTGATCGTTTGGCTTAGAACCTGATCGTTAAGAACAAGCAGGTCGTTTAGACAATCTTCAAATGAGTCCTGGTCGTATAGCACATCTTCAAAACTTCAAAGAACTTGAAGAACACTTGAAAAAACGCAGCAACCTTGATCCTTGAAAAACCTCAGAAACGAGTAGAAACCATCGATTCTTGACACAAATCTGTTTTAGAAACATGCTATGGCCACTTACACATCCTAAACAGCAGCAAAACTCGATTGAATCAACCCAAAATTCTGGAAATCTTCAAGAACACGAAGAACACCGCGAAACACGCACTAGTGTGTGTTTTTCCAGATCTGCCAAAATGGTTGAGATTCAGACGAAACGGATGCACCCAATGGATTTGGAACGCGTTTTCCATCAAGATTAGTGCTTCGTTTCATCAAAATCCGAAATCTTCAAGAACAACCCAAAAACGTGAAGAACTCCACTGTTACGAAAAATCAGCTCTTATCTCCATTTTTCTCACAGATTTGCAGAAGTAAAACATGAAATAACATCAAGATGAAGTCAATGGACCCAGATCTAACATCCAAAACATCAAATCTGTCCAGAATCATCCAAAAATGAAGAAAAATTTGAAAAGTCTCAAAAAGTGGGTTTTCTCGTCTTCACTCAATCACTACTAGAAACAGGGCCTTCCTTGACACACGAACGATGACACTCGGTCCTTCTTGACGCGCAAAAAGTCATGTCATAAAAAAACTGTCAAGAATTGTAAAATAATAAGCGTAGATGACGCGTTTTTTCGCGCGTCATAAAACTTCTGTCATAAAAATTTAAAAAAAAACATGGAGTACACGCGCGTCATCTCCAAAGTGTCGTTTTATATTTTCAGTTTCCCGCTTAAAGTTTAACCTAAAAATTTATCCGCCGCCTCTCATCAAAATTCGATTACTCCAAACTTCTCGTCCTGAAAATCGATTCTTCCACCGCTCTAAGTCTCGATTCCCTTAAATCTCGCCGCTCTTTATTCCCCTCAAAATCGATTCCCTCAAAATCGATTCCCTTAAATCTCGCCGCTCTTGATTCTTCTGCTATTCACAACGGAACCACCGCTGGACATCAACGCCGGAACCACCGCTGGTCGTCATCACCGACGGTGAATCCCATGGAGATTGGGTTCGATTTAGCCCTAATATCGTCGTCGTCACTGCCCTCTTTCTTTTTGCCCTAACTTCAGTTGTGAGAGAGAAGATTGGGTTCGATTTAGCCCTAATTCCTCTTTCTTTTTGCCCTAATATCGTCGTCATCATCGATTCTAAGCCTTAAGGTTTTATCCATCATCATTCACGCCGTGTTTGGATGGGCGGTATCTTCTTCTAGATCTTAATGCTGAGCTAAATCGTTTCGAGATTTGCAAGTTTTCAGAACGGGATGTTGATGCTTATCCAAGGTTAGGTTCTATTGACAGTTCAATGCACTCTACTACTGCCTTAATGTTCTGTAGTTTTTGTTTGTTTGCAGCTTTTAGAAGCTCATATTTCTTTCTCTCTGTTACTGTTACTAATTCGGATTTTTGGTTTGTTAAATTTTTGGAATTTGCAGTTTTCATTGTTTAATCTTATTGTTCATTATATGTTGATATCATATGAGAGTCAGCTGGAGCAGTTTTGCAAGCTCATGGAAACCTTCTGTCAGCTGCTGTGAATCTTTTGGCGAAGTTGCACGTTTTAAACCATCTGTTTTGTGCAAACAAAGGTAACTGAATCGATCTCTATATGGCTTGAAACAAGCTACCCTTTCAAATTGTCCCTAACATGTTTCCAAGCAAAAACTGAATAGACACCTTTTTTATAAATACATATTCAAAATAGTTAATAATATGACTTCTTCCCAACATTGATAAATATATAAAAATCTTCAAGAATTCAAAACACATAAAGAAGTTGTAACATATTGTTAACAACTAAGTAGCCTAAACAGTCATTGAGAGTTTGGATAGTATAGTTACATTAACTATAACAAGAAGATTTTTATATTTTCAAGTTTGAGATGTGTAAATCTGTCTTTATCTGCAACTTTGATCTTTATATTCTTAAAGGTAGTATGAGGTAGGTTGTATGAGAGATACCTGTTTTTAATATGCCAATTGGTTCCCAAAGCAGAATTTTCGAGTAGCTTAAAAAATAAAATGAAGAGTTGAGGTTCAATCCTGTTGTGGCTATGTATATTTCTGATTTTCTTTTATATGAAGAGTTGGGTTGCTACAGAAACCACATATACATTCATCGATTAACAAGAAAATTGAAAATTGCTATCTTAGTTCTAGAAATCTGAGAGGCTGATGTATGTTTAGTTATATGTAGAATTAGGCTGTTGCTCATTGCTATTTTAACACCCTTTGTAACTTGTATACATTATTTATTACCTTGCTTTTAGAAGCAAACATATTATAAAAACTTCCAAATCGTTGTAACCAATGTCAACAAAACCTCCCTGTTAAGAAACACAATGAATTTTTAGCATACATATAAAAATGAATAGCTAGAAACCTCTGAGCGTTAACAAGATATGTGCACTCTATCTGACTCTCCTTTAATTAAAATTATGTGTTGTGTTTGTGTTTCAGGCTATTAGTTTGTCTATGATTTTGACTGGACTGTTTTGAAGTATCCTCAAGTTGGTTCAGGTTCCAGTTCTAGAGGGCAGGTAAGATTTTCTTCCCTTCTTTTTATTTTCATTTTTATTCATTTTAAAGATCTACATGTTGTTATAATCTATTAGGATGCTGTTATAACATATTAGGCTGCTGTTAGACATGTTGATGTCATAGATTACTCCTCTTTGGCTGTTAACTGCTGTTTGATCTATGCCTAAATGCTCAATTACTCAATTCCTCACTGATGTCCTTATATAATCTGTGTTTGGATGATTTTTGATGATTAGGCACTTGTTTATGAAATATAATCGGTGTTATGATACTGATTTTACATCTATTCAAGTTATGATGCTCAAAATTTGGTTTAGGTAATTGAAGGTATGATGATAAGTGTTATGCCCCTGCATTTCCTAGTATAAGACATGAATTATCATCCTAGAAAGGTGTTTCTTTTTTACCATTGTAGCAAATAGCAAAGCATGAAATGAGATTTAAACTTGGCCCCAGTTTCCTATAATATTTAAACAAGGTAATATGATCTATTGATGTTTGTATAATCTTGAGCAAGAAGAGCTGCTGTGATCTTATTTTTAACTAATCAATGATGGAGAATATGGAATGATCACACTTGAAATTACTATGGTGAGAGCCTATGTGGTTTCTTTGTTTGTACTCGTGTGTGAAAAACCAAAAAAATCATATTCAAATTTGTAAATTTCGATGCTTTGTTATGATTAGGCTTTTATTTTATATGTTGGAATCTCGTGAAGTTTGTCATTTTCTTGTACAGCTTTTCTTCTAAAAACTTTATACAAAAGGGCACAGCTTCTAAAGCATTATTTGACATCTAGACAAAGCGTTAGCTTTATCGAAAGACAATACGATTTCTAGGTTATTTATTCTATCATTTCTGCAGATCGGATGGCACCCATTTTTACGTAATCCCTCTACACCTAAAGAATATGATGACTTTTTAATTATGTCCGAATCATACAACATGGTTTCTAGCTTGCAAGGATTACCTAATTCTACAGAGACAAATACCTTATATATCAAACAAGAGTATTTTCTTCAAAGTATGTGAACCTATGCCTAATGTGATAATAATTATGGAACATGTTTATGCTTTCTGTTTAGCTTCCTTTTCATGCATCTTTTGTTCTTTAGGCCTGTGTGAAGTCACAAAGACTTAAATAAATGATTAGCTAAATATTCAGGTGGTTATCGATCAATTCAGCAAGTCCATGGAACAACTTGATGTTTATGCTCTACTACGGGTTTGTTATCGAGGGTAAGGTCTTCTTACTTGGTTCTCCAATTTTGATTAGTTTAACCTTGACTATCAGAAACTTATAAAACATATCTGTTGCCGTATTTCAATTTATCAAAAACGAACTTGTCCAGCCCGACTTCAACGAGAGTGCTCAGCAGTTCCAGGTCTTGCTGCAACGGTTTATCGAACACGAACCTGTCCAGCCGGGCTTCAGGCCTGAAATTTATGCTTACACCAGAAAATCAATTCCCAAACTAGATAATTACATATATATATAAGATTGCCTCGAAATGTGACAACCTTTAACTTTGTAATGTTGCTACTAGATTTAGGTTTTTTTATCGATCTTTAACAACCAAACATAGATTGCCTTGAAATGTAACAACCTTTAACTTACTGTTTCTAATTTGTTGTTGTGCATTTAGAGGGAACATTATGTGAAAATATGGTTAGACAATATTGTTTCTGCTGCTCATTGCTATAGTAACTTTTTTGTTCAGGTACACACACAAGTATTAGCAGCAGATTTGTGCCTTTGTTGTTCATTTGTGATGTAGCTGCTTATATGCTAAAAAGAGAGTCAGATCCTAAGGTTAGTTGCTAGCTAGGTAGTTGACATATAATTATACGATTTTAATTGATTATTGCCTTTTGGATTCGGTATTGCTTGATTCTTTTCTACTGAATACAATGTTTTTAGGTTCTTATAGGTCCTTTTGCGTTGAATAAAATGGTATTGGCTCATGTTTGAATGGAGAGCAGCAACGACAAAGCAATGGATAAGTGAGTTAATTGCTATAATATGTTCATGCTGCTAGAGTTGTTCATGCTTCATAACATGCTGATTTTAGAGTTGTTGTTAGGCTGCTATTGTTAGAGACTTAGAGTTTATATTTTTATTTCATTGTTATAATCTTTTAGGCTGCTGTTAGGTTACAGCTGCGATTTTCTGGCAAATTTAGCAGCTTATTTCGAATAGGTTAGCTGGATTATATGGTAATGGACATGGAGACGAGTTCATGGCCTTTTGAATCATCCCAATCCGAGTTTGTGTGACCAAGATATCACCAAAACAAGCTTAACGGGTCAAAACGCACCCATCAGGTTAAAGCTGCGATTTCCAGCAATTATAGCAGCTGATTTCGACCGATTTAGTTGGATGGTATGGTAAGGGACATGGGGACGAGTCCATTGCTTTTTGAATCACCTCAATTGGAGCCCGTATGAGAAAGATAGGAGAAAAACCGTTTTCCGGCAAATGATATTGTGTTAGCTAGATTTATTATTATAGGTTTATTGTTAGCATACCGAATCCATCTGTAAACTCATATTAACTTTGTAATGTTGCTATATATATGAAATGCATTGTTTTGTTATTTATGTATTTTATTTTGCATTCCAGGTTAATAGTTATTTAATGTAGAATTTAGTGAATCTACAAAAATAATTTTTTTTAAATTTTGTTTTAATTCATGACGCGCATTTATGCGTGTCATAAGCATATTTATGACGAGGGCTTCCTTGACACGCTTTTTATGACACGCTTTGCGCGTCATAAAATGCGCGTCATTGTTCGCGCGTCAAGAAGCAGATGACGCGCATTTTGCGCGTCAAGAGGATTCTTGACCCTACCTTCCTTGACGCTTTTTTGCGCGTCATCTGGGCCCTTTCTTGACGCGCAAAAAACGTCAAGAAAGGCCATTTTTGTAGTAGTGAATTCAAGCTCAAAATCCAGATTCGAGTGACCAGATTCATCGTGAGATGAAATCTGATCGGTTACCCGCTCTGATACCATTTGTCAGGACCGATTTTCACATCAAGAATCTCGATCTTGAGCGAGAATGAAGATCGGATTCGAAAACCCGAAGGAGACGATGATGATCAACGAGATGAATCTTGGATAATTATAACACAAGAAAGATAATAATCAAGTCGAATAATTTCATTGAACTGAATGATTAGTTACAAGAAATCATGACAACACTCTCTCTCTAGAAATCCATGACTCACTCTCTCTCTAGAATGGAAGACTCAACATCCTAAAGAAAATCATCCATGAATTAATGAATGGGGCACCCTCACTATATATATATAGTGAGGGTGACTAACTAGTAAAAACATAATAAATGAACAAAATACAAATAAACCAAATAACATAAAATATTAATTAAATCAAAGTTGATTTAATTAATTCGAAGCTTGACTCGCTCGAACTGATCTTTCGTTGACTTTTAGTTGACCGTTGACCCGAACGGTTGACTTTTTCAGAAAACAGTCTTCGGTCCAAACTCGCAAGCCTCGATCATCACAACCCGCGCCTCTGAATCAATTCACATGGATTCTTTAGTCGAATGCTTCGGTAAATAGATTTGATGGCGTCAGTCACATAGATTTTAGTTTCAACATTTGCCTTTCAGCATCAGTCATTGCATTCAGGTTGTATTCTCTCAGCCTCCAGTTGAAAGTCCTTTGCTAGCTTCTTCCAACAAACTTTCAACAACACCATCTTGTGAGAACAGATCCAATTCCTCTTGAAGCTCTTTGGCTAGCCTCTCATCTTCCACTACCATTCTAGCATCTTCTTGTAACACCCCAAAATTTCATAACTTGAATTATATGCGTGTACTATACGTGTTAAGTAGCTAAAACGTATATTGATATGGTTTATGGGTTGATATATGGGTAAAGGGTGATGATTTGCAAAATGCTATACGTACTTATAAATACATATGATATATATGTTTGATAGCCAAACGTGATGAATCGTATGAAAAATGCATATTTACCCATTAACGGGTAAAGAATTGATAAAAGTTAGAATTATGTGAATGATACACGTGTTGATTGATAAAATGAAATAAATACGTGTTTTATAACCATGATAATTGATATACGTAATGTCATAATGAAATATGTGTTTAGAAGTGGTTATGATAAAAAAATAAATAAGAACGTATCGTTACGTTGAAATAATGATTAAAAATAAATAAATACATAACGTATACGAGTATTGTACGTATTTATATGTAATTATATGAAGTCAAGGCTTAGGAGTTATTATAAATATGCCCTAAAGTGGTTTGGAACATGAGATGATAAGTATACTAAAATATGAGGGGCTAAAATACAAGTTAATGGAATATAAGTAAAAAATATATATATATAAATATATACGCATATGTATAAACGTTATCGAACGTATCCCGAGCCTTAAAAATATTAGAAATATGTCCCATAATGTTTTGGTACATAAAATAATAAAAGGGTAAAAGTTCAGGGGCTAAAAGTGTAATTAAATAGAGTTAAGGGACTAAAAATGAAAAATAAACAAAACTGGCCGGACAAGGGCTGGCTCGCGTATCGCGCAGCCCACACCCTTCCCCTTCGCGATACGCGAGGGGTGACCTGCAGACCAGAAACGAGTTTGGCTCGTTTTCAGCCACGTAGTCTTGCCTTGTTCTCCAAAATTCATCATCTACGCGTCGTTTTAAAGGGGCTAGTCACCATGGACACCTTCCCTAACCTCCTACGCCTCTAATGCATATAAGTAGCGGCCTAAACATCACAAATTCCTCAACAATTTCTCAATCTTCTCCCTTAAAAACCCTTTTCTGGACCAGCAACTTCATCCATCGAATTCGACCAAACAACGAGGAATTGGAAGCTGAATTTCTGCAGTCACTCTTTATATGGTATGATCTAAAATAACCTATCTCAGTTTTTGATAATATTGCCTCTAAGTATGGTTTCTAAAAATATATAAAAAC
>JBCNJP010000007.1:79309575-79411552 GCA_039602395.1 Deinandra increscens subsp. villosa | reverse complement strand
CTTGTATTAGGTATTGTTTAATTTGCATAAGTATAGCAACGACGAAGTAAGAGATACTCGACACTATTTGCATTAACTCAAAGTTACACTATTACAAGGTGATTAAGAACCGTGTGTAAACTAGAGCTAACTAATGTTATATATAGTGCAGATGAGATCAATGACAGCCATTGATCTCGAACGATTTAATCTAAACCGTTAACTACAAAGTCAAATACAAACTACCAAAAGAAGAAACTTCGACAATCGGAATATCTTGAGTGTTGACAGCAACAAGCTATCTTAAGAGAGCGGCTTTGATAGATTTAGAAGCAACCGAGAAGCTTTTGCAGGATTGGACTACTAAAAAGACATCTCAGGAAAAGTCCGGTTGAACTCTTTATCTGGTGGATAAACGAGTTCACAAGAAAAAAATTCGCTATCAGACAAAAATGCTTCTTCCGCTTGAATTGCCGGTTCCACTTGAAGTTGAGACTTCCGCTTGATCTTCAACTTCAGTCGGAAAACATCAAAACTGGCTTTCAGCCGGAAATTTCCAAAGCGATATTCCCTACATAAAATTTAAATCCTGAAATCTAAAAACCCAAAATCTAAGCTAACAGCACAATACAGAAAGCTAAACTCAGTAATGATTCGACAAATTTGTTCTTACGTCACTAAAATGAGTTAAATCGGAGTTCATTTGCGTCTATTCCCTTTAGTTTTTTTATTTATTTTAACGTTCCCTTTTAAACCTCCTCTCTTTACATGACATATATATTACAATTTTTACATTCTACTTTGGACTTAATTTTCCATAGGTACATCATAAAAGTTAATGGTTGATTCTATACACGCCCCAACATTCTAATTTAACACCCATATATACGGTGTATAGGCCTATACGATGCGTATAGGAAAAAAACAAAAATACCGACTCCTTGAAAATTAGGAAAATTATGTTTTTTCAATGCTATACGCGGTATATAGCCCCTACTGACAACATCTTTCTGATCCTCGTACAAAACCCCTTGAATTTTATGTTGTGCTGTTTTTCTTGTATCCTATATGCGACGTATAAACCTATATGTGACGTATAGGGGTGTATCCCCAATAGGGGTATCGAAAATACCCGAGCCCGATTAACCCGACTCAACCCGAACCTGAATAAGACAATTAGGGTCGGGTCTAATAGGGTCTAAAAGTATCAATCGGGTTAATCGGGTTAACCCGACAAACCCAAAGTGTAATTAGGGTCGGGTTATGGGTTGATTTTTTTAAAAATATCGGGTCTCGGGTTAACCCGAATAACCCGAATAATAAATATCCCAAAATGTACAATTATATATTTCAAGTTGCTGCATTAGTCGTTTTGTTTAAAGAAAATTTTCAATTAATGTTTTTTTTAAATATTGTATCATGACTCATGAGTATGAAATTAAATTGTTTTGAAATAATATTGTTTTGTAAGTTGTTAATCATTTAACACCAATACAACATTTATAGTTTTAATTAGATCTTTTATGGTTTTAATCAAAATTTTGAAATTAGCCTTGAGTAATCAATCAATTAGGATATCCACTTAAATATTTGAAAGTGTAGACTCAATATTTGACGTGGTTTAGTTATTTGATGTTAAATGGTTTGCTTGTTTAAAACTTTAAATATAAAATTGACATAAAATATAATTTTATTAAAACCCGATTAACCCGACTAGCCCGACCCTAATAACCCGAAACCCAACTAACCTGAACCCTATTAACCCGAACCTTAATAGGTTCGGGTTATGGGTGATTTTTTTTTTTTTTGTAAAAAACCCGACTAACCCGACCCTAATAACCCGAAACCCGATCGGTTGACCCGATTAACAGCCTAATCCCCAATAGGACCCAGGTTAATTCATATTGCATTCTTTTTCTAGATAAATTAATTCTTTAATTAATCTATATATTCAACATTTTCAAAATTTTTGGTATTCATGCAAAAGAGTTTGATATCTGGGCTCCTTCCCTTAAATTAGAAGATAATGATTCGAGCTCAAGCGACTCGGATGGGGATGATTTTAGCGAAGAGGGGGAAGTTGGTGATAATATCATGCAACAGGTCGATGAGTTTCATGCTGAAAAAATTAGTCCTTTTTCAAAACACAATAATATTCCACAAGTTAATAATGAAGCAACAGTTGTGGAGGAAAATGTGAAAATGCCACAGGATCATATTAATTATTCTAAGGTGGAGCCTACTGTGGAAAAAGCCAACCTAAACATACAAAATGAATCCACTTCTTCGGACCTTTCACGCCCTCCGGGTTTCGAAAACATCTGCAAAAATAATAAAGAAATTGCTTCTAACAGCGATGGTTCTAAAAGTAATTCGGTCGCTTCAGTTTCGAATACTTCCTCCAACAATGGGGGTTCCATGGTGCATGATTTTTCAAAGTTCATTCAACTCGGAAATCTTATGGGTCTCGACATGAGTGGCACTACCAAAGATTTTGAAATATTTGTCAACAAGGTTAGTGATTCCATCGTTAACCAATGAATCTCTTGTCTTTTAACATGTGTGGGAGCGGGTCAATTAGTAAACAACAAAAAATTAGCAAAATTTTGGAGAAGCACCGAGTTGTTTTTTGTGGTATTCAGGAAACACGTATGCAATCTTTCGATCTTGAGAGGGTTAAACGTATTTGGGGCAATTATAATTTTGAGTATGCTTTTTATCCGTCTTGTGGCCTTTCAGGAGGAATGGTTTCGTTATGGGATCCTAGAGTGTTCGTTAAGAATGAAATTCTTATCCGGGAACATTTTTTGATTGTGAAAGGCAATTGGGTCCAGATTGCGCTTGATTGTTATATGCTAAATATTTATGCTCCTCAACTTGAATCTCATAAACAAGCTTTATGGGATTCAATCACTCAATTCATGAGTGATAACCCGGGCACATATATATTATTGGGGGATTTCAATTCTATTAGGAATCAATCCGAGAAAATTGGTTCCTTTTTCTCTGCTACAAATGCTGCGAATTTCAATAACTTTATCAACGATTGCGGTCTCATTGATGTTCCTTTGGGGGGGTACAATTTTACTCGTGTGGATGCCAAAGGGAGGAACGCGAGCAAACTTGACAGATTCCTTGTTTCTCCCTCCTTCTTCGAGGTTTTTAGGAATCCGGAAGCTATTATTCTAGACAGTACTATTTCGGATCATAGACCCATTCTTCTTAAGCAATCTTCTAAAGACTTTGGACCCACCCCTTTTAAGTTTTATAACTCTTGGTTGAATGACAAGGATATTGAGAAGGTGGTTGTTAGCTCGTGGAATAAACAATTCTCTCACACTTCTAAGTTTGTCACATTCAAAAACAAACTTAAAAGACTAAAAGAAGATTTGAAAATGTGGAGGAAAAGTCGCACGCCTACTGTTAGTGATCTTGACTCGGCTAACAA
Source organism: Deinandra increscens subsp. villosa (assembly GCA_039602395.1). Classification (NCBI taxonomy): domain Eukaryota; kingdom Viridiplantae; phylum Streptophyta; class Magnoliopsida; order Asterales; family Asteraceae; genus Deinandra; species Deinandra increscens. Next base: position 79,408,125 of record JBCNJP010000007.1, on the reverse strand, counting down.
GGACCTCGCTGATCTAGACACCATCATTGATGGTGGTTTTGCCACAGCCGATGATTGTGATCGAAGGTTAGAAATCCGGAAGAAAATTTTTGAGTTGGAAAACAATTTGAATCAAGACCTTGCTCAAAAAGCTAAAATCAAATGGGGTAAATTGGGCGACGAGAATTCTAAATTTTTTCATGGCATTATTAATAAACGGAGAAGGTTAATGGCTATCAATGGGATCAAATCGGAAGGTGTTTGGATTGATGATCCTCCTGGTATCAAAAATTGTTTCGTTAAACACTTCATCTCCAAATTCAAAAAAGGCAGCGAGTTTAAAGTGCTCCATCGTAGTAACAATTTTAAATCTTTAACGGAAGAATCAGTGGGTCTTTTGGAGTCTCTCCCTTCGGTCATTGAGATTAAAACTGCGGTTTGGGATTGTGGGTCTGACAAAGCTCCCGGGCCGGATGGCTTCACATTTGGCTTCGTTAAAAGATTCTGGGAACTTCTCAAAGACGACGTAGTCGGTTTCGTTCATGAGTTTTTCACTAATGCTCATTTTCCTCTTGGGTGTAATGCTTCGTTTTTCACTCTTCTTCCCAAGACTCATTGCCCCTCTACGTTTGGCGATTATAGACCAATTAGCCTCGTTGGGATTCAATATAAAGTGATCGCCAAAATCTTAGCCAATCGTTTAGCTAATGTGATTGATGATGTGGTTAGTCACGAGCAGTCGGCGTTCGTTAAGAATCGTCAAATTCTAGATGGTCCTCTTGTTCTCAATGAGATTATTGATTATGTGCTTAGAAAAAAATCAAAGTTACTTCTTTTTAAAGTCGACTTTGCTAAAGCTTACGACTCTGTCTCTTGGGATTTCTTGGATACCATGATGAAGTTCATGGGTTTTGGGTCCAAATGGCGCTCTTGGATCCGTGGTTGCCTCTCGACTGCTAGAAGTTCTGTTCTTATCAACGGTAGCCCATCAGAGGAATTCAACATTGGTAGGGGTCTTCGTCAAGGTGATCCCATGGCACCTTTTCTTTTCATACTTGTGATGGAAGGCCTTCACGTTCTTATGAAAGATGCTTCCGAAGCCGGCTTATTCAAAGGGCTCCAAATCAATGATTGCCTTATTTCTCATCTTTTCTACGCAGATGATGCTATTTTTTTCGGCCAATGGAATGACATCAACGCCAAAACTCTTATTGATATTTTAGAGGTGTTTCATAAAGCTTCGGGTCTATCTATGAATATCAACAAATCTTCTTTATTTGGCATTGGTATTGACAAGGAAGAATCGATGAGATTGGCTACTAAAATCGGATGCAAGATTCAGTTCACTCCGTTTACTTATCTTGGTATTCCGGTCGGTAGAAAAATGAATAGAATAAATTCTTGGGAGGTTTTGATTGATAAGTTCAAGAGAAAACTTAGCAACTGGAAAAGAAACCTTCTCTCCATTGGTGGGCGTGCAACACTTGTCACCTCCGTCCTTGGATCCATTGGCTCGTACATGTTCTCTATTTTCCCGGCTCCTAAAAGTATTATTTATTCCCTTGAGAGACTTCGTGCTAGATTTTTTTGGGGCTTCAAAGAATCGGAAAAAAAAGTTCCGTGGGTTAATTGGAATAATGTCTTGGCTAAAAAGGAGCATGGCGGGTTGGGCCTTGGAAGTTTATTTGGGATGAATTTGGCTCTTATATACAAGTGGAGATGGAGATTTTTGAACAACAAAAATGCTCTTTGGTCGAGAGTTATCACCGCCATTCATAAAGACCCTTTGGCCGGTAAAGGTACTTCTACTTGGTCTCGGATTGTTAACTCTTGGTGTATGTGTCACAAGCTGAAATTTTTACCTGAGGACGTAATTAGAAAGAAGGTTGGCAATGGGATCGATACATCTTTTTGGTATGACATTTGGAAGGGCGATAAACCTCTCTCGATTATGTACCCTCGCGTTTTGGCTCTTTCTTCTATGAAGCAATGTTCTATTAGTGATGTTTGGGATGGTTGTTTCTGGTCCATTGCTATGCGACGTGATCCAAGAGGGGGGGCTGAACAAGTTTAAATGTCTTCTCTTTTGGACTTCCTTGGTAGCATCGAGTTATCCAATGATGCCGATTCTTGGATATGGAGTCTAAATAATGACGTTACCTTCTCGGTGAAAAGTGTTCGAAGACATATTGACGACCTTTATCTTCCCAACAATAATTTTCCAACAAGATGGATGAAAATGGCTCCTAAGAAGGTTAATATCTTAGTTTGGAGATTATTTTTAGATAGATTACCTACACGGTTTAATCTTTCTAAAAGAGGTATGGATATCGAGAACATTTTATGCCCTTTATGTGATGCTCGTCCAGAAACTATTTGTCACTTATTTGGTAGCTGTCACTTATCATCTAGCATTATGCACCGGCTCAGAAATTGGATCGGTGTTGATTGTTTCACTTGTGAGTCTCCTCATGACACTTTCGAAAAAATTGAAGCTTACAACACCTCAAGGATCAAGAAAGATATTCTCCATTTGGTTGCGTACTGCTCGTGGTGGCACATTTGGAAAATTCGGAATGACAAGATCTTTCATTCCAAGGTTAGTGGGAACGGTAGTATAGTTGATTCGATCATTTTATATTCGTTTTCTTGGTTTTCGTCTCGTCAGAAAAGTGTTAACATTAGTTGGACCGCTTGGATGAAAGATCCAATGCTCTCTTTGTAATTTGTTTTTTGCTCTTCTTGAGCGTTTTTTTTATATATATATTACTGCCGTTCAAAAAAAAACATTTTCATTCTTTTCTGATTGGTTTAACTGAAATATCAATCCCGATTTTTATTAGTTTTAATAAATGAGAAATTTGCAAGCAACATTTCTTGTTGTTACAGGTTGGAATTGATTTCTTACTATAATTTGCATACTCATTAGAATTTATGAGAGTTAAGATTCAATTAATTAAACAAATAATTTGTTCTTAAGATGTGGATAATACTGACTCAGAATTGACGTTTGACAAGTCATATAGTTGCATCAACTCATTAGGATCATGTATCTTTCAACATTGATCCTTCACGTAAGTGATGAAGGGTTGTTTGTTGTTCCTTGCATGTGAGATATTCTATTAGAAACATACTTACAACTAACCGTCTATTTTTTATACTTAACCTTATTGTTTTAAATTTTAACAATAATCATTGCGTAGGTTTCAGTGTCGCTATTAAGAGAACCTAAAAGGCATTAGGTTTAGGGATGGTTATGTTTGAGAGTCGAGCTAAGCAATAACGAGCTAGGTTCGAATTTTAAACTGAGCCAGCTTCAATTCGTTCTAAAACTGAGTTGAAAACTTGTGTTGTAACTCAACTAGGTTCGCTTTGGCTTGGTTTTAAAGAAATGACTCGCTTGAGTTTGAGTCGGTTAGATTATTAGAATTAACTAAATGAAAAGGTTTTGATTTGAATTAAAACACATAATCGGCCCGTTGAGCTTAAAAGTTAAAATTTTCTTTACTAGCTTGCGTTACAAAATGTTAAAAGTCACAACCAAGCGATCGAGCTAATAATAGATCTTCCAACTAATTCAGTATATTCAAATCCAAATACAATATATTCTAAAACAATTAGAAAACTACAAATTATTTTATACTCTAACATCAACTATCAACAATTTCACGTTTACATTGTAAGACCACACACCACCAATACTGGTCCACTCAAATTATCGTGTGGTTTTAGAAAGAATTCTCAGATTTATTGTTGTTGTTCAAAGTCTCGATCATGTTGTTATCGTAACACCTCACGTTGTTAATCTGTCCATCATCCACATTGCCCATTGGTTGTTTTTGGATCCTACTGTTCTCCGTAGCCTTGAGAATCGTCTTTTAAACTCGAATGTTTTTTTTTTCTTTTCATTTTTTTAATTTTGTTTTACTTTTTTCATCTTCCTCCTCTTTGCTTAAACGGTTAAACTAAGTAAAGATTCCGACCACCCTTTTCGGTTGGTTGACGATGGAGCTTTAAGTCTTGATGATGTTGATCGAATCCTGAATCGTTAGATAAATAAACAGATAATAAAGTAAAAAAATTATCTGTTGTAGTTATCTGTTGAGATCAGCAACAGTGAGATTATCCATCATGTTGTAGACTGGTTAAGTTCCCCTTTAAGGTGTACAGTTAGGATGGTGAAGGTGGATGAGGTCCACGAATTGTAGAGAGGGAGAGAGAGATCACGAATTGGTGATGGTGATTAGTGGTGGTGTTTTTCTCTCCCTGTGATCTCTATATATATACACCCAAGGGGAAACCTAATTCTATTAGTAAGGGCAATTACGTCCATCAAATAAATGTCAGATATGGGTTAATTAGGTAATTGATCTATTAAGATAAATGATTGAGGCCATAATATATTATTATATATATATGTACGAAAATACATACATATATTTTAAGAATATATTCCAACATTCTCCCACTTGGCCGTGTAATCACTTATAGTGAGCTATTAGATAAGCCTGATCAGGGGTTAATACTCATTTCAATTTTAAACCAGAATTGCAGCAGAAAAATACAATCATAGAATTGATTATCCAACTCAAGACCCCCATTAATCATATTACAATCCCAAATTTAAAATTCAACTTAAAATCGGAATCAATCACCGAAAATAGGCCCTTAACGTTGATTTATAATAAAGTTGTCTATATGTTAATAAGGCATGCATAACATATTCAGAGACAAAATCAAAAGGGGTGAGGAATAATTAATAATTAGTCATTCATATTGTAATATGCTTGGTCATTAGTAAACACTGTCTTCATTATGAGCTCTTAAAAAAGACTTATGAGGATAGACCTTAAGTTATAGGATCCTCTAAGCATATCATGAATGTTTTCAATATAAGGACTTAGTTTCCTCTATTTGTTCTTAAATGAACAATAATCTTGTATCGAAAATTTAATGCAGCTCCGCTCAAAACTGTTATTATTTTAAGAGATTAGGGTAGCTGAGTTTATCACAGTAAATCTTTAATATGTTATATTGGATTTACAGAATTATGAGTCTACTGATAAATTTACCAACAACATCCAGTGACAAATTATGTCATAATAACTTAGGTTGTTGTTATCAGTTTCTTATGACTCCTCAATGATCTATTAGATAAATCTGCCCGCAGACATAAGAATATACCCCTAAGTTGACATTTCATATCCTTTGAATAAATAAAAGTCAAAATTTAGAGATAGTCAACTATTTTAAGTTTTCTCACTTCTTCTACAGTTCAAATTATAGCCTTTCGTTTCTTATAGATATTGAAATGCCATCTTAGATGCTTAATGATGCAATAAACTTAGAAAATGATTTTCATCATTTCTAGTATTTCAGCAATGAAGGCAATATCTTAAAACGAGTATAGACTTGAACATAAGATTTAATTATTTGAACCTTTATTAGTAATCTCCTTTAGTTACTAGAGTTACAGACTAAGAGCAACGTTGCATGTTGTAATGTGTTCAACACATGGTTAAATCTAATAAGACTTAATTAATGTCTTATTAGTTTGATTTTGATGTATTTTGATGCTTATTGTATAAGAAGCATCTTCAAGACTTTAATGTCAAAATTATGCGAGAATAAGTCACTTTGACTCATGCAACAAAACTAACATATTACTTCCTAAAATAATGTATATAAGGACAAGTGTTGTATTAGTTGCTGCCACTAATCTTAAGGTAGGCCCAATTTATCAACTTATTCTTGATGAAGAATTGTTACATTTATAGCTTCATCAAATTTTAAATTCACTTATAAATTTGCTTATATTAACCCTTTGTATGAATTTACTCATCTTGAAGACTAAGTGTTCTTTAACGTTCAGGCTTAAAACCTTAAGTTTAATTTATGAACATGTCTTCATGTTAAGTGAGTATTGAGGAAAGAAATTTTATAAGGTCGTTAAATGTCACTCGTAATTATGAGTGAGTAATAAGGAAAATGATTATCTCTCAAAGAACCCTTTAGAAAAGGAATTCTTAACCTGTTAATAGCCTTTAGAAACTAACAATTTATAACGTTTAATTTCTCCTTTCGGATTTCAGTTTAGTTATGGAAAACTAAACCTCTAACTTTATTCCGATTTAGGGAGTTAAGCTCATTAATAATAGCTTTACTCCATCAGATGATTTGATTGCTTGCTAATAATGGCTCTTAAATCAGAGATACGATTAGTAATCTTTCCAATATCCATGTAAACTTTATTAAGGTAGGTTCATAATCATCAAAACTTGATAGGAAACTTCATACCTTGATGATCTACTAAGCTAGATCTAACGAGTTGAAGCAAAACATTAATAGTTTTATAGATTTCCTCTTCAGAATATAAGTCAGGTATATTATGAGTAACATTATTTTCTAAGTGTGTGAAGTGGATCAGTGTTATGGTAGCGTGGTGTACACGAGGTGTAAGCGGAGTTAAATTTAACTTTGTCTCCCCCTCCCCCCCCGCCTCTTGTACTTTTAGGCAAGTCATGGATAAGGACTTTTCACTGCTCCCACTGACCTTAGAAGACAAGTCGTAGATAAGGACTTGGACTACTCCCACTAATCTTAGAATTCCTTAGGAACTTGGCATGCAACATGCTTAGTGTAGAGGATTTTAAGGTTTAATTGCGGCTAATAACTAATCATATGGTTTATACTTGGTTTCCTTCATGTCCGGATTTCAGAAAGAATTCTAGGGACATATTTGGTAACCTTGTTTAGCATATGAGTTGTTGTATTTAGAGCCTTGGTCTATAGGAATAGATGTATAACTTAGATGACATATCTATACTACTATATAATACATATTGGTCATCGGGGGTATTTTCGTCATAAAATTCCTTAATTTTAAGACGCTTACAAATTGTTATGCATTATGTACAAGTCGTAAAGCATAGCTTTTGTTTCCATCTACATCGATTACAAGCATATTAGGTTTGGGTAATTTGGTAATCTTTCTAATTAATGATCGATTTTCCTTTTCTGCAGCTGTATCCTCTCGAACTCATCAGCAGTCTCTCTCCCCATTGGTTTGGTTGCCGCCCATCATCTCTCCAACAGCAGTCTCCTTCTCGGTATCACGCAACCCCTCCCCTCCATTGGGCATCTCCTCTTGATTACCACATTTCTCTTGATTACCACAATTAAGAAACGTATCACGCAACCTCCTTCTTGATTATCACACTTGCAGACTCGATTCAAATTGGAAGGAGCCCAATTTAAAGGCAGATCGGTTCTCCTCTTGCTCATATGAGACTCTTCGATCAAAAAATCATGCCTTCTTCCCGATTCAACTCATCTTCCATCTATCTATGAACCCTAATTTCTGGCTACGCCGGAAAACCATTGTACTCGCAACTTTGTTCTTTTATGCTCCATTTTGTGTCATAACTGAAACCTTCCTTCTGATTTAAGCTATGTGTGTGGACAGTGGCTGAGAGAGAGAGCGCGAGAGAGATTGGAGAAGAGAGAGGGATGTCTGTTTTTGTTCTATGCTCTTCCTGTTTCCTGTTTTTATTTGATCGTGTGTTGTGTTTCCATCTTCTTGATGAAGCTTTCTTTGTAAGCCCTGGTGTTGTTGGCGTTTTTTGGTGTTCTTACAGTCGATGTTCAAAGAAAAAAAATTGAAAGTCCTGATTTATCAATTTTCTCAGTTTGCTTTTTCATTGCAGGTTTGTTTGGTTTATTTTGCGTTGTGGTGGGATTGTGTATCAAGTCTCAAATGTCTCATCCTAAGTTCCAGTTGATGCATCCAAAGGTAATTTCACAGGTGTCTGTATCGGTTAGCCTTGATTTCTTTGTTTTTAAGTGCAATTTGTGCTTTTAAGTGATTAGTATTGAGATTCATGTTTCTGAATACTGTTTATTTTGATATTCTCTAAAAATTCTACTTGTTTTGTTGGTAAAACAGGTTGGATGTTTATAAGTGTTGGGAATACTGGTCAGTTTCTTTGTTTGTGGCTTTAAATCAACAACTCCAAATCGTCGGTTGGGTAAACATCCACCCTTTTGGATGGATATGATTTTGGATTATGCTTTGTTTGGTAAATCTTCAGAAAAATTACGTCTTTTCTCCAAAACAAAATTGTGGCCGATTATGCTGAGGTTATTACAAGAAAAAAAATCGGAGATTTCACTTCTAATATATGATATATGGCTTGTATTTTTATCACAGTTTACAAGAGATGTGGCGAGCCTGGTGCACGACCAAGATATGACGAGCCTGCTGCTGAAAACAATAAGGTTAGTATTGTAGTTTGTTTATAAGAAATTTGATCCAGATATTGTAGTTCGATTTTTCATAGCTTATACACTTTATTATGCTCATTTTGTTGGTAGAGTATGTGCTTGATTTCTCTCTGCAAGATGTCAGTTTGGATTGTGAAGGGCAGGAAGTATTACATGTAATAGCCTTGGTGCACATACATATGAAGAGTACCTCCTAGCCCATGGAAGAGGTAACCGACTATCACATCAGTCGGCCAGTAAGCTTCCTCATCTCTATTTAGTTTTAAAGTGGTTAGCATATTTGTTCTTTGTACATTAGTTGATGAGATTGCATATCTGTTTTTGTTGAAAAAGTGAAACTTATACCCTTTTTAAGGACCCATACATAGGCTTAATAGAGCTTATGTGATGCTGCTATATGCACCCGTGGCTGAACCAGGGTCTATTACCACACCAGCCTTGTGTTTGTAGGCCTTGAACTGCTGTGTATGACCAATAACAAGTTGTTTTGGTATAATTTGTGAGTATGTGGTTTTTGTATAATTTGTGTAACAAACATTTATTATTAGCTACATCATTAGTTCTAAACATCCATTGTCTAAAAACCAAGCTGTTTAGGGTGATTTAGAATTAATTTGGAATGTTTTTAATTTGTTTTTGTTTGTAAGTATGTAAGTGCAGGCAAAGTCATTGTCTCGAATTTCAAAAACTGGGTCACCAAACACTACAAATTCAAAACTGCTCCATTAAGCCAAAAAGTCATTGTCTTCAATGAGTTTTAGTGGTAAAAACAACTTTTGGTTTGATTTTTTATAAAAAAGTTATATCATTATATCAGTACTAATCTTGACTTACTGTTTTGTTTTTGTTAGTGATTTGGGACGACTCCAAATCATGACATTAGTTTTTTATACTTTTTATTTCTCTGTTTATTTTCACCAGGTTTGTAATTTAATTTTACACTAACTGAAACCTTCACTTTCGTTTTCTTTGATGTAGATTTCTTTTGTTGCATTTCTTTCAAGGTAATTTGCTCTCTGTTAGTGCCTACTTTTGAGATATGTTTTAAGTTTGGTTAGCCACTTAGCCCTAAAACAATACCATAACAACACTTAAACAAACTGCTGCCCAAAAACAGCCCTTGAAAAGCATTAAAATAGTCCCCAAAAGCATTATAACCGACCTAAAACAAACCACAATGAGACGTGTTTTTATTGTCTTGAGAAGTACATATTCAAAAGTAAATGTATTGTAGTTGGTTAGGCTCTTTTTTTAATGACGTAATAGTTGCATCATTTAGTCTTTGCTTTAAAAGCCCCATTTTCAAGCCCGATAACGTATATTACGGGTTTGATTTATAAAGGTCTCTAATCTCTTTACATGTTGTATGATTGATTAGTTCTCCGGTACTATAAATTTTATTATGCAGATTTTGGTGGCTTGCGTTGTGAAAACTTTTCATTATGAAGATTACCTTACCTGTACCATCTTTATAGATGGTGTATACCGATGTTTTATATGTGGTATCATCTTTTTTAAAAATTTCCCATATCTTCCTTATTTGGTATTATGCTTATTTAAAAGGCACTATTATGAAGTTTTTCATTATCTTTACAAATTTTTTGGTTGTAGTCTTATGTGTCTAATGTGGTAAATGCAAGTAATCCTACAACTTTTCATTTTTTGGTTGTAGTCTTTCCTTGAATACCTACACATACTTTTCCTTTTTCATGATTAAATCCTACAACTTCTAAACTCAACAGAAAGAGAGTTTTACAATTTTAGGGACTTATTGGTGCAAAAATGAGGGGCCTTTCCATTGTCTTTTTAAAAGTAGAAGGATTTAATATAAAAAAGGACTTTTTTGTTATAATTAAACTCAAGGAGCTTTTCCTAAAGTTTTAAAAGTTAATAGAGATTTATTCATAAAATATTGAAGTCCAAGAACTTATGTGCAAATTTGTACAAAATGAGGGACCTGTTCTATAGCTTTTGTTGAAGAAATTCTTGAGTTTGTAAGCAGTCCTGGAAATCTGTTCAAGTGGAAAGTTTTTCAAGATTTTGCTCTAGCTCATGACCCGTTATTGTAGAGTAACTCATTAATTTAGGAATCTAAGACTGTTGTAGAAAATGCTTTATGCTTTATCAATGTTATAATGGACAAAATTTCTGAAACAATATATCATGAACTTTCTGATACAACTGAAAAGTTCCCACTTCTTCAAATGCCACTGATTGCTCCAGAATTTATTATACAGATATGGAATACTAAAACCATGGTGATAGCTATACTGTATTTGAACTTTACTCATTTGATTCCCAAAGAAACTTGTGTAATTTTGTTGTTTGGTACTGTTATTCAATTCAGGATATGGTTTATGGTCATGAATTTGTAGGTACAAGATCTAAATTTAATTTTTGTTAATGGATGCATATTAAAAATCCAATATGGTACTAATTTTACTCCTATTCAAATGAAGTAAATACTATTTTGAAGTGATTACTGTTGGAAAAAGAGAGTTTGTGTGTTCTGTCCCAACTGAGTTGAAAGATCACATTGAAATTTTTGAGTTGTCTCATGTTAACTGTATTCCCTCTAAATGCCATCAGTACCCCTTATAAGCCAATTGTTTTGCATCATTAATGTGGTTTTCTATTTTGATTTTTGATTGTTATTCATATTTTTTAGAGATATTTCCTGACAAACAATGCAACTTCTTGATTTTTAGGCTCAAGGTTCTGTGACGGTTGAACAAGTAGAAAGACGTTACTGGTTGTGCTATTGATGCCAATGAAACTTTATTAAATGTGAACACTTAATTTTATTAATACTTTCAGTTTTCATGTTATTAAATGTGTGTTCTATCTTTTATGTATTTCTTTGTGGCATTTGGTACTCTTTAAATTTCTTCTTGTTAACTGTGTAATTTTACGTTTTAAATTATTTGAGAATTATTAGTGTGCAATAAACAAATTGATTAACTTATTGTGTTAGATGTTTACTATTCCTCGGTGAAAAGAAAAACAGACAACAAATGAATAATATAGAAGGTAAGGTATCCTCATTTTCCTTAAAAGAAAATCAAAAAGTAAATTCATGAACTTCTAAAATTCTCTGTGAATTTACTTAAAATTGTAGTTGAATTACGTTATGGAAGTGCTCCTACGTCCTACACTAACATACCTGATGCAAACATGTTTCATTTTTAATAATGATAACGGTGTATATTATTTGCAAATTGGTTGATTGTTGTTAATAGTGTTATTCATCTTATATGGAACACATGCTACATCTCTATTGTGTAATTCATTACCTAAAATCACGCCGCAACGCGCATGCTTGAAATCTTGTTAAAAAAAATTTCCCAATGTATTTAGATTATTATTTTTTTTTAAAAAAAAAAGCATTAAAATTTGAATGGGGATCACACATTTTTTTCTTTATAGAATAAAGCACGAGTTATACATATTTTTATTTCCAAATATATATTTGGATATTTTTTATAGTATAATGGGTGAAAAAGAATGTCACGTACACCTGAATTTTTACTTCAAGACTACTATCTTACTGACACCCGAGTTATTTTGAGATATACAAAGGTTAGATAAATTAAATCGATACTATCAATGAGAAAACTAACAAATGTATAATGCAATATATCACGAGAGGGTTGATAGATTAAAAAAAAACAAGCACCGCGTTTGTTGTTTGTTGCCGCCGTCGCATCGCGCGGGTCTCCTCCTAACAACTTGGCGCCCGTCCCCATTCATCTGTTCGATATGGCTCCACACGTTTGCATTACAAATAACGCCCTATGTTGATGACTTCTATCTTACAACTCATTTGGTTTTAAATTACTATGTTTGTGACCAATATATATTTCAATTTGAGTGTTTGTTGTTATTTGTTTGAGTTCTAAAAAAAACGAATACCTCGATGTAAATTGTCGTGTCGTCATAACAAGCGAGCAGAAGATGAATACCGTGTTGTAGTTTGTTGTGCCGCTGCAACGCGCGAACAGAAGACGAATAACACGCTATACACTGCCGCCGCCGCAACGCGCGGGCACACGGCTAGTTTATGATCATATCTATAAGGATACTTAGATGCATAACTTAATGATGTATCTTCAGAAGTACCATACATGATCTACTGGTTCACTCTGCCATGATCCTAATGGATGGAGAGTGTTACCATTATTTGTATGTCAATCTTAGTATTTAATCTATTATATCTAATCTCACAACTTTCATGTTATGGTTAAGTTGATTTTCAACTTCGTCCTCAAAAGTTTTAGGTGAAAAGATGTTCCTCCTTAATTAAGTACAAGAATAAATAATCAGTTATGTGAGTGATAATTAATGTATGCCTGAATGTTCCATTTTGGGATAAGATCCATTAATATGTTTGAGTTTTGGTAAGTTAGAACTCTTATTGGAACCTTGTATATCCCCTTAACACATGTATTCTCTTTGTTAAATTCTCACTTTATGTGATAACGAAGATTGTGAACTTAAATAATCTAGTTATAAAGTATAAAGATTTCAATCCACGTAAAGACAACTAGATAAGATAACCAACAACTTTGAGAGTTTAAGGTAATAGTGATATTGTCATAGTCATGTGAAACCTTATAATCGTCGATATCTTACTTTAGTAATGATACTAAGTTTCAAGTGATGTTGGATCATAATAAGGTATCATTAAGTGTAGTACAATGATAGATTTTCATGGTTTGTACAACTTTGGCATTAATTTTATCACTTACTCTCGTTATAGTTGTTGTTTGGTTTATTTCTAGTGTATGGATTGTAAGAGATCTTATAAAATTAGTTGTAATTCACTGCGTTAGTATGAGAATTAATGGACACAATTATCATTATTGATTATTCTTTGTTAGCCAGTTGTTCCATTAAGGATTTAGAATAGGAATATTTTTCTTGTATCTTACTTTAGAAATTAGAACTTACCTCCCTAGTTAAGTTGTTTTTATTGTATAAGGGTTAGTGATAGTGAGGTGAATACAAATATGGTTTTCTAGTTTAAGGCATTTGTTTATCCGTTATGCATAATGTTGTCATACACTTGTTTTCCTTTGGTACTTGCGAGTGATGACTGATTTAATATATATATATATATATATATATATATATATATATATATATTACTTTAAGAGTGCCAAGAAATGATTCATTAAGAAATGCACTAGAATAACCTTAATTTGAAACATGTGTGAGCCCTTTAAGGGTCATGTTTTCAATTACTATGATATCTTCACTAAATCATTAACCTAATTTATACTTTGTACTAAGCATCATTAAATGTAAAGCGTTTGCACACATTTAAGAAGTTTAGTTATATTTTATTACTTACACGATGTTTAGATTAGGAAATCTGAAACATCCCCCTGATAAAAGGATTTTGATTATCATAATAGACAATATGAATAGACTTTACTCGCTTTTAATTTTCTGGTTGGAAAACATTTTATGAGAGAGTAATTAAGAGTCTTTTGTCTTAAAAGATAATCAAGATCATAATGATGAGAGGAAAACTTTTATGGAAACATTTAGTGACTATAAATTTAGAGTGGATTAAATTATGGAGATTAAAAGTTAAATTAGTTCGAAAGAAGATCTAAGAGTGATTCTATGGGGTACTTAAAACTAAGGCACAATTAATAATGCATAATGATAAGCTAAGGCATAATAATGATGATAAATAATAATAATAATTTACAATTATAAAACAAAAGACGATGTGATTAGTCTGTTATAACACCAAAATAACAGACTAGTTAGGTTCTACTTAAATGAGTCGGCTTTCGCGTTGGTTACGTGCCTATCACCTAAGCATTATGAACAAGATAAGGTTATATACATAAAGAGATGTATCACATCAGCGTTGGCCAGAAGAGAAACACTTGTATGTGTAAGACGAATGCTTAATTTTAGTTGATGAACATTGCAAAAACAACGAATCAGCGTTGGCCAGAATCGAGGTTTTAAAGATGTTATCAAGTTAAGCAAATAAATTAGTTTAATTTAAATAAGTCAACTTGTATTGTAATGTTAAATGACAATAGTTAAGATAGTAAATCAGCGTTGGCCAAAATTACCACTTTTGAAGATGTCATCAACTTAATTAAGACAAGCTAATAAATTAATCTAATTTTGATTGTAAATCACTGTCAATAATTTGACTTGTAAGATAAGGTTAAGTGACATTATATATAGGTAACAAATCAGCGTTGGCCAGAATTGCAACCTTATTAGATGTCCATTATTAAATTTAAATAAGACAAGTCAATTAGTTATCTGATTTTAATTAGTGTTAGGTTTTGTAAAACATAAGTTTATAAGGTTTATACAAAACACAATTAATAGTAAGCCCCCGTTTTCGGTCGAAAATAAGATCTTGGTCGAAAATGAGTCTCCGATCGAAAATTGAGTTCCCTTTTCGAAAATTAGGTAACCGGTCGAAAAGGGGTGTCATGATCGAAAAGCAGGTGTCCTGATCGAAAAGCAGGTGTCTAGTTCGAAAAGCAGGTAACCTGATCGAAAAGCAGGTGTTCTGATCGAAAAGCAGGAATAGAAAAGCTGACTTTTCGATCGGGTAGAGTGACGGCTTAGTCCAGAAGCAGTGACGAGCCGAAAAGTCCACTTTTCGGTTGATCGATAACTTGGGACTAGCCACAGAATCCGATCGAAAAGCCAGTAGAAAAGCCGGTAGAAAAGCCGGTAGAAAAGCCGGTAGAAAAGCCGATAGAAAAGCCGATAGGAAAGCCGGTAGAAAAGCCGGTAGAAAAGTCGGTAGAAAAGCCGGTAGGAAAGCCGGTAGAAAAGCCGTATGGCCCGATCGAAAAGCAGGGACTAAGCCACATGTTTCGATCGAAAAAGGTCGTGAGTGATCGAAAAGTAGGCTTCTCGATCGAAAAGCCTTAAGCCGATCGAGAAGTCTATTTGCGTATCAGAAAAACTATATTTTCCGATCGAAAACACGGGACTAGGCCACAGTTTCGATCGAGAAATAAGAATTTAGTTTAAAAGTAAGCTCTTCGATCGAAATAGGGATTTCGATCGAAAAGATAAAAACCTGTCGAAATCAGTTTAGGGTTTTTAGCATATGTTTTCGAAAACCAAATCTGATTTAGGTTTTAGATTTGTATTAAAACCGATTTTGTGATTAAAAACGAATTAGGGTTTTTCAGCCTTTAGATTAGGTTCGAAAACCCTTGTCTGATTTTGAAATAGGGTTAAACGAATTCAGATTAATGATTTGATTGAGCAACATACGCTCTGATACCACATGTTTATCGAATCCTGAATCGTTCGATAAATAAACAGATAATAAAGTAAAGATTACCTGTTGTAGTTATCTGTTGAGATCAGCAGCAGTGAGATTATCCATCCTGTTGTAGACTGGTCGAGTTCCCCTCTAGGGTGTACAGTTAGGATGGTGAAGGTGGACGAGGTCCACGAATTGTAGAGAGGGAGAGAGAGATCACGAATTGGTGATGGTGATTAGTGGTGGTGTTTTTCTCTCCCTGTGATCTCCATATACATACACCCAAGGGGAAACCCTAATTCTATTAGTAAGGACAATTACGTCCATCAAATAAATGCCAAATATGGGTTAATTAGGTAATTGATTTATTGGGTGGGGTTATTGTGAGAAGTTTAGTTTGGATAAGAAGGATAAGAAAGAAGCATAGCCCTTAGATCTTCAATTAAATGAAGATCTATGGCTCAAATTTTTTTTATGTAAAATTAGAGAGAAAACTTAAATTAAATAATAGATGTAAGGGCATTTTTGACTTTTTATCAAATTCTCCCTATTTTTTTAAACCTTCATAACTTTTAAATACGACATTATTTAAAAAAAAATTACACCATAAAAATGAATGTTTTTTATCTTGAAAACGCGTATTGTGTTGCTATATATAAAATTAATTTTTTTTACTCTTTCGATTGTATCCAAATGTTCAGATCATTGTGTCGTTGTGTCATTATGTCATTGTGTCAAAATGTTCAGATCACTGTGTCATATTGTGTCAAAAATATTCAGATCATTGTGTCATATTATGTCAAAATGTTCAGATCATTGTGTCATATATTGTCAAAAACCGAAAGAGTATTTTATTTTATACATATTAACACTATATATAGTTTTGACACGATGACACAATGACACAATGATCTGAACATTTTGACACAATGACAAAATGATCTGAACATTGTGTCAAAAAACGAAAGAGTATTTTTTATTTTATATAGCAACACTATACGTGTTTTAAAGATAAAAAAATGCTCGTTTTTATGGTGTAATTTAAAAAAAAATAATGTGGTATGTGAAATTTATGAATGTTTAAAAAAAAATGGGGGAAGTGGGTAAAAAGTCAACAAAGATGGTTAAGACTAAAATACCCTTCATTTCCTTTTTTATTAGATCAAGATCCAATGGTTGAAAATTCTCGTATCCTTTTTATTAAAATCAAACTTCTCATTTGAACTTCTCCCTTGATTTATTAAGATAAATGATTGAGGCCATAATATATTATTATATATAGGGAAAGTTATTATACAAAGGACGTTTTGCATGCGAAGCGTGCGAAGGGATATCATCTGCTCATCTCCGCGTTTTTTTTTATCTGACGGCGCTATATTGTTTCCCATCTTCATCGTTATTTTAGACGTTTAATTAATAAAGAAAAAAGACACGGAGTCTTTAACAGGGGTATTAACTTCCTTTTACCTTTAAATAAAAGACGCATAGACGACATATAAATACACATCAACAAAATGCACGCATACCTTAACCTTTACACACAAAATAACGTATAAGTTCATCGTTTTCACGCAACTTATTAAAAAAACCCACTAAGCTTAATGTAATCTAATTACGCATCAATAAAAAACACGCATACCTCAAACTTTACACACAATATAACGCATACGGTCATCGTTTTCACGCAACTTATTAAAAAACCCTCTAAGATGAACATAATCTAATTACGCATAAAAAAAACACGCATAACTCAAACTTTTAAATAAATTACTCATAAAAAAAACACGCATAACTCAAACCTTTAAATAAAAATCACGCATATGCTCAACTTTTTAAAGCAATTTAAACGCAGAACATTAAAAAAACGTCATAATCACGCATTAACTCGTTTCTCACCGTAAAATCATTGACTAACATCGCAACAAAATAAATATAACTCATGCTCATTATGATAATAACGCAAACATAAAAATAAAATCATTCTTCACCACTTCATAAAAATAAAAAAGACACCATCATCTTAATTACATCAAAAAAGATCTAGACAAAAGATGCAAGAAAATCCATCTTCAAATCAATAGAAACTTTAATCAGCTGCATGATCTTCCACATAGCTTGAACCTGGTCCTCATCAGCTATAGCCAGGTCAGCAAAAAACAAAACAGAAATATCACGCAATGACGAAGAAGGCATAGCAAGCAACTGATCCATCATTTTGTCACGATTAGACACACCAGCTCTTAAAACATTCAGGTATTGCTTGAGAACATCACTAAAAAGAACATCCTTATTGAAATGCTTCATAACTTTATCACGGACTTTCTGCTTCAGCATATCAGAAGAAGGTGGTGCCGTTGATGACGAGGACGAAGAGGCCATCTCAGAGAATCTATTATTCTGAATTTCACTCAACACAAAACACTAAAACTGTAAAAAACGCAAAGACACTATATAAAGAGGTAGAAAACCCTAGTTCTAAAATCAGACGGTTTAGAATGAAAACATTAAAATTATTTTGTTAAAAAAAAGTAAATAAATAATAAAATAACGCACCAGGTATATAAAATAGAAAAATGAAAAGGTAAACCCTAAAACCACCATTTCTATACTGTAAACACAAAAACCACCAAAACACAAAACGATGGCTTCTTCTTCCTCTCCATCACAAGCAGATAAGATAGTGAAGACTCTTCTAAAAAACAAAATTGAAGATGAAAAGCTAATGGATCAAATATCAAGGAACTCCCTAGGGATGCTAACAATCCTGACTTCAAATAACGTCAGGGATGATATGAACCTCATTAGCGAGCTCATTCCAGATGATACAACAGACTTCATTGACAATACTGCTGCCTACATTTCAAAACAAATTAGGCTGGACACTGAGGTAGCTGAGAAGGTCAAGGAACTGCTGCATCAAACACTGGAAAAAAAACAAACGCAAGCAAAAGGAATTGAAAGGGATCGACAATTTCTATTGTAATGCATGTTTAGTTTCCATTTCCTTTATTTTCAAAAAATGTAATGCTTACTTCTCTAATGAAATATATTGATCACACTTTACTTTCAAGAAACAACTCCTGTTGAAAATTACTCAAAAAAACATACCAAAACCATGCACCAAATTCTCTTAGAAAAAAGACAAAACGTAAAAAAGCAAAAAAATAACGCAACTATTATCACAATTACGCATTTTGTTATTACGCATGCGGTATACAAAAAACGCAACATGTAAAAAAGCATAAATGAATATTCATTGTCATTAAGAAAAATAACGCATGTTGATTACAAAATTACGCAACAGAAAAAAAACCATGTTATTTACAAAATAAATGTATTGTATCTACTGTTCATCATTCCCATCATCCCCATCATCTGAACCAACTTTTTTAGCTTTACATGTCCTTCTATCATGACCAGGTAGCCCACAAATCAAGCACTTCCTGCTCCTTTTACCAGCGCGGCTACTCGCTTGTTCCTTCTTCGATTTAATTCTTTTATGAGAGCCACGACCTTTGTTTCAATACCACCAGGAAGTTTTGTGCTTCCATAAACAGGCTGGTTGGCTCTTAAAATCTCAGCAAATCTATCTCTGCGATTTTTAGGAACAACTGGTCGATTCTTCTCATCAACCTTCTTCGCTATTTCTTTCATTTTATCCCTCACAGAGCACAAGGCCTCAAGGTCTGGAGATAGGCGATTAATTATATATTCATAAGAAGACATAATATCACGTAAAACCTTGTCTACTTCGTGAGCATTAGCAAAATTAGAATCACTGCTCAGGGGCATTGCTTTTTTGACTTTATTAGGTGCAGCTTCCTTGGTCCAACGCTTCATGATGTACTTTTGAGGGATTTCAGGTACCTCAAACATCGTCATTACATAAAACACATGAGAGCACAACAAACCATAACGCTCAAAATGTTTACAGCTACAGGTACCTGTAATATCACCATCAATCCGTGTAAAGTCAACCTAAAAAATGAAAAAGGACAACACATAAACACACATAAAACACGCAGTCTTCATTTTATAAAATAACGCAATTATATATTACAAAATCACGCAAAGATATAATATTACTTACTTCCAGCAAACCAGGGCCAATTGCAGAATGATCCTTAATAAAAACCTTTGCAGTGTTATCACCAGTTACGATTTTCATGCCAAAAATAGTTCCTGGTGCTGCAATATATCTCATCTTGGACGTCATTAAACATAGCCCTGGTGTATATGTGTGCAGCTTGTTCCTCAATGGAAAATTCAGTCCACAGGTCAGGAAAAGTGTATCTGGAGTCATGATTCTGATGGGTGTGTCTTTGAATCTCAAGTGAAGATTCATAATGGTTAAAAAAATCCAAAAGCATCATTTGGGAATTTGTAACCTGAGAGAAAAAATGATTCTCACTCTCTGATCTAGATGTCGTGCGCATAAGACCAGACATCCACTCATCTCGAAAATACGCAGGAATCCACATTCCTCTCATCTCAAACATCTCATGCAACCACTTGCTAGAAATCAGGTCATAATCATTCATGATTTTTAGCCACTCCGCATCAAAACATCCAGGATCAATAGAATCCGTCCACACAATGCTACACATGGCCTCTTTAAACTCCTCATCATTACACAACGTAGGCCCAACCTTCATGAGACATAAAAAAAACAAAAACACATAAAAATGTAAACACGCATGAACTGAACATAAATATCACGCAACAGTTAAATTAATTACGCGTGACATTATAAAAGCACATCAAAACTAATAAATTACGCAAAAAAAATCGAACCTTATCAGCAACTTTCTTCATTATGTGCCACATGCACAGTCTATGACGACACTGGTCAAAAACATTTTCAATTGCAATATTCATCGCAGGAACTTGGTCTATAACTACAATCTTGGGTTGACATCCAAAATCCTTTAAAAACTTTTCAAGAAGCCACATGTATGACTCCGTTGTTTCGGATGACAACAGACCAGCACCGAAAGAAACATTACGAAAATGGTTATCAATTCCAGTGAAAGGAACAAAAACCATCTTGTACCTGTGGTATAAATCATATTCAACTTATCATGCATTTGATTAATTATAATCACGCATTATATAATAATAAATAACGCATATAGTAATCATTATCACACAAATTGACAAATAAATGAAAACCATACTTGTTTGTGTTGAAGGTTGCATCAAAAGAAACAATCTCTCCAAATGTTTGATAGTTTGCCTTACATTCACCATCAACCCAGAACATTGCAGTAAGTTTCCCCTCGTCATCAACCGTGTACTCAAATGAATAATCAGGGAGGAAATCTTTCTTGTTCAGCATCCTTCTAACAACAATCTCAGCATCATACTCACCAATATAGCAGTTCAGGTCCCTTTTAAAGTTCTTGCATTCGACCACAGTCACTCCAACTTTCTCAAAATCTCCATATTTTGTCCTCATCACATTAAACGCTTTAACAGGACCAAGGTTAACAAAATGTAATTCATAAATCTGAGATTCTTGAACTCTTGTTAGATGCCTGTTTGAGCGAAGAAAATGCATGTATTCTTGACCAACAAGGTAGTCGTTGTGCCCCTCGACGAATTTATGCACTTTGTAAGATAAACCATCCCTCGAAGTGTACACAATGTGCAAGGCAACCAGTATGGGTAGAATACTTCTTCCTAGGTTTTTACTTTGTTTTTCCCCTTTCCAGACACGCTACTCGAATCATATTTCTTGAAGGGTTTGTTACCTTCTTTGGAACAAACAAAGTGTCTCCCCTTAATGACATCAGACACCTCATAAACAGATCCTTTCCTAACTGTAAATCCGGATTGTTTAGCATACTTATAGTAGAATGCCTCAGCTTCCTCCAAAGAAGTAAATATCATGCCCTCTTCAGGTTTAACTGACATCGGAACGGATGGAATGTGACATTATTCACTTCTCAATTCTGTAAAAATAACGCAAACACATAATAGGTAATCACGCAAACAATATTCATAAAAAAAACGCAAGTGTATTTCTGGTAATCACGCAACAATACAATATAACAAAAAATAACGCAACCTATGAATAGTAATAACGCAACCTATTTCTCTATACAACTTTGCAATAGATTTAAATAAAATAATAACGCAATTTAATTAACATAAACGCATGCAAAAAACATACACCAGATACAAAAATCACGTAAAAACAACTGGATCTAGAAACAACTACACCAGTTAAACATTCATTGTAACGATTACAAACATGCAAACAATAACTAATTTAAAAATCACGAGAAAATAACTTCAAAAACGACTTCGATCAAAATCAAATCACGTAAACCAGCTTCGAGCATTAATACAACAGGATTTCACATAAAAATAACTTCAAAACCGACTTCGATCAAAAGCAAAATTATGTAAACCAGATTCGAGCATCATTATAACAGAATTACACAAATAACGAAACACAAAAAATAAGATACGAAATACAAATCATACCAAATGGACGTTGTTCATATTCAGGTTTCATGATCCCTCAGAAAACGCAAAATAAAACTATCGCAAAATTTTGAATGTCATTTACGAGATCTGAATCTCTTAATGAATTAATATATATCGCAAAGGATATTCTACGTAAATATATGATGAAGATAACTGCTTCCGGATTATTAGCGCGCATGAAATCACGCATGAATATCATTTAAACATGTAATGGCGGAAAAGCCCATCCGCGTAAAACTTAAAACATTCCACGTGTCGGCCTCCCCTTCCTTCGCACGCTTCGCACGGAAAAACCCCTTTGTATTTGAACTTTCACCATTATATATATATATATATATATATATATATATATATATATATATATGTAAAAAAAATACATACATATATTTTAAGAATATATTCCAACAGACGAGAGTGTGATATTTCATGATCATAATCATTGTGGTCATGAATGGTGGGAAAGCAACCTTCCGAAGACGTATAATTGCCTGATTTGATGTTTCTGTTGATTTTTGGAGAGTTCATAAGCTTGCCCATCAATGATCAATGGAAATGGCGAACATTTGTTATAATACAAACAATTAAGTGAATCCTTTTTATTTTCTATTTATAGAAAGCCTTTATAGTGATGTCATGATCATATTATCATCTCATTGTCTGCTACACTGATCCGGCCGCACCTATCTATATAATAAACATGGGTTTTTAAAGTCCAAGTGGCACAATTTTATGTGTGCCACATTGGATTTTGCTTACTTGTCAATTTCTCATAATTTTGAATTAAAAAATTACACTAAAATAAATATTTTCCATACAAAAATTATTATCCATATTTTTTTTACAATAGCACAACTTTGATTCATCATATTTTTTTTCTCAGCGAAAATGCGATCCATAAATTGATTTGGATTCGTGACAGAAAACCTAACAAATCTAGACCCACCCATATTGCTTAGGTTTTGATCAACGAATGATGGTGAACGAATCATAAAACAAAGTCGCGACTTTTTTAACCCAACATTGAGGAACTTGAACTCCAATCGATTATTCGTTAAATAATACTCAAAAGTTATTGAATATTTATCGGCTTAACTTTATGTATTATTCAATTCAATTTTTCTTTTCAATTTAGGTTCATTATTTTATTTCGTATAATTCTTTTTATATCATACCCTCGGGTATTTACCCGGGTCACTGGCTAGTTTATATTAAAAATAACTAAGAGTTATTTATAAAAAAATATACCTTCTTTTTTGCTTTTGTCGTTCATATCCATTCATTTAGAATTCGGTTGATGAATGTGCTTGATTCCTCTAATTGTTTTCCAAAAATATCAAGTATTTTTCTTTAGAACAATGTTTAAAACATTTTTTTTATTATTACTTTCTAACGACAAAATGGCGACCAATCATATTCTTTAGGAACCGATGTGAGAGGTATGGTTTCGTAGGAATCACGGATTGTTGGGATTCATGGTAGGATTGGTTTGGTTTTTCATAGGATGAGTTTTGAATTTGGTAGGGTTGATTTGAGTCACCGTAGATAAATGCGTCAAAAGTAGATTCATCACGCGTGAGATGGAACTTGTTATCGCATGCTAAGCTAGAAATTGTGATAGATAAGTCTGGAATTGCGGGGTTTAAGAATATAATGTAGGAATTGGGTATGGGATTGAGAATATGGTTTGTTAGTTACGGATCTGAGCATGCAATCTGGATCAGATTGAGACACCTAAGATAGAAACAAGGGCGGACTTAGAATTACGCAAACTATAAACTAATCACGCAAACGATAAAATTACGTACATATTAAAATAATCACGCAAACACAGAAAACTCTAGTAAAAAACTAAAACAAAACTTTTTTTTGAACAACTTTTATATTTCACCACAAAGAATACACCAAACACCACCAGACACTATCAAGAGGATAATGCCAAAACAAACGGAAACAACAACGCAACCATCATACAACAACCACAAAACAAACTACCAACAATTATCAAAATACGAATACCCTCCTCTATGGTTAACCCAGAACCTGCAGTAGCTTAGAGTATTACTCAAAATACTTTCCACACCAACGGTCTTCTTATTAAACACCACCTTGTTACGTTCGTTCCATAAGCACGAAACCGCCGTGAATACCAAAGCATGAATCCACTTCTTCTCCGAATTGCCCTCCACAGAACGATGCAAAACCACGAGATCATCAAAGGAGAAAACAAAAATGCTCGGAATGTTACACCACCTGGCCACCTGTTGCCATAAAATCATAGCAATCTTACACCCAGTGAAAAGATGGTCCACCGATTCCTCCACATCCCCACATAACGGACATAATAACGAAGGCATGTATATATTTCTCCTAGCCAAGGAATCCCGAGTTGCAAGCTTGCGAAGACCCGCTTTCCACAACAACACGTTCACTTTCAAAGGTACCAATTTACACCAACTAAAACTGTTAGGACAGGGCACAATAAACCTCCTTTGCAACAAACTTCGAAGAGATTTCACCGAAAAAACTCCCGAATCCTCTCCTCTCCACTCTATTCTACCATTCTCCTCCACAATCAGATCACCCAACCTAATGTCAGCAGCCTCAAATCTGTCCAACACACTCACTATACGATTCCAAACCCCGAACACGTCTTTCCTACACGGAACCAGCCCGCTCCGACGACTGGTCCTATGTAAAGATTCAATAACTTTACAACATAGTTTAGTAGGATCTTCTTTCAACTTCCAAACCCATTTCGCCAATAAACACTCATTAACAACACGAAGAGGAACCAAACCCAAACCTCCAAACTCCTTTTCTTTACACACCGGCTCCTTACACACCCAATGAATACATCTAAGCGACCTACTACCATCCCAAAGGAAATTAAGTCTAATACTTTCCAGCTTATTCAAAACAGTAATAGGGGCCTTGTAAAGCGAAAGGAAGTACATCGGGATAGCCTCCAACACAGATTTCACCAAGGTGAGCCTTCCCCCAAAAGAAAGATTTCGAGCCTTCCAACTAGCCAATCTTTTATGAAAAATATCCACCACCGGATCCCAGCTTCTAACCAAATTCATATTATCCCCCACAAGAAGACCCAAATACTTAAAGGGGAAGACCCCAAGACAATACCCAATTTTGTCAGCCCAACCTCTCACCTCCTCGGAATTCACATTAACCCCGAATAACCGCACTTATCAAGATTAACCTGGAACCCCGACAAAAGGAAGAAAGCCCGAAGCAACCTATTAATGTTCAACACATTCTTACTAGACCACCTCCCCATAATAATCGCATCATCGGCGAACAAAAGATGCGATAAAACCGAACACCCATTAGGAAGACACGACCCTCAAGCAACCCACAAGAAACCGCTCTATGCAACATATTGTGAAAAGCTTCCATAATAATAATAAACAAAAACAGAGAAATAGGATTACCTTGCCGGATGCCCCCATAGCATTGAAACTCTTCGGTAGGAGACCCGTTCACAAGTACTGAGCAACGAGTCACTTCAAGCAAGCCCTTAATCCACAATCTCCATTTCGTGGGGAATCCCATTTGCTCCATGATTGCATCAATAAATCTCAAATCCAAAGAGTCATACACTTTATTAAAATCCACCTTAAAGAACAGACCTTGAATTTTCGATTTCTTGAGCCACGAAAGCACCTCATTAATAATAAACGGTCCCTCCAAAATACTCCTCTTCTACACGAAAGCCATCTGGTTTTCAGACACCATTGAACTCAACACCGGCTTCAATCTTAACGCCAACACTTTCGAGATGATCTTAGGTATACACCCCAACAAGGAAATGGGCCTAAAATCTTTCAAACTCGAGGGGTCTTTCTTCTTAGGAATCAAATGAATAAAGGAGGAACCACAACCACGACCAATCCTACCGTCCACGAAGAAAAAATTAAGAATATTGAAAACGTTGTCTTCAAGAATATCACAATGATGTTTAATAAAGTCAAAATTAAAACCGTCGGTGCCTGGGGCCTTGTTACTCCCACAATCCCAAATAGCTTTTTTTAATTCTTCTCTAGAAAAAGGAGCCACCAGCATCTGACAATCCAAATCAGAGACACGATTAAAATTCGAACATAATATCGGAGGCCAAGAATGATCCTGTTGTTTAAACAAATCTTTGAAGTACTTGAAAATCTCATCTTTCACCAACGCAGGAGACGGAATCCATTGACCATCAGACCATAAACCATTAATGTGACATGAAAAGGAGTTCATTTTACACGTATGATGAAAAAAGCTTGAGTTTTCATCACCGTCCTTAGCCCACTTTATGCGATATTTCTGTTTAATCTCATCCAGACGACGACCTTCCACCCGAATTAACTTCGATTTAACCCCACCCAAGAATCCAACTCCTATTGAGATTATAGGCCAGATTCCGAACGACAGTCAAAATCCTCACATTTAGCATGCAAATCAGCCACAATAACCTGATCACACTCTCTGACCTCCATCACCCACTTTTTTAAGGCAATCTTAATACACTTAAGCTTGTCTTTCAACACCACATCCGCTCTCCCGACACCATGAAACGACTCTACAGCCTTAGACACCGTTAAATGATAACCCTCCATCCCCTTCCAGTAAAAAAGTAACGAAATAGGATCGGACCATAGTCCTCCACCGACGTTCTTAGCAAAATTGGGCTATGATCCGAGAATAATCTTGGCAACGCCGTTAACGTCGCGAAAGGCCAAAGGTTAACAACATCACTACACACCAAGAAGCGGTCCAACTTACTAAAATTGTGCCCTTTACCATAGGAAAAAGTATACGCTGAACCCCCCATATTATATTCATGTAACCCAGCCTCAAAGATAAAACTGGCAAGCGAGCTTCCTCTGCCAGATGAGATTCTTGAATAAACAAGATGGAAACACGATGAGCTTTCCGCAAATTTTGAATCCAATTGACCTTCACTAAGTCCCCAAGACCAAAACATTAATCGACAGAAAATCCATTAGATCTCATCAACCACACCGTCTTCCAGAACCAGCTCCTTAACCCTCTCTTCGCAATCAATTAATTGAATACCAACCAACGCCGCCACGTGAAGAGAATTAATAACCTCATTCACAAGGGCAAGATCTGCCTTAGACTAAGGACTGACCTGAACAGAAGGAGATTCCATTATCTGTTGATCGCCCCAATCCGAGTCAATAGGTCGCTCCGCCGTATGAAGACAACTACCGAAACCAGCTACCTCAACATCCACATCTTGACTCGGCGAACTCTCCTCCCCGTTTAGATTCGCCTCTTTCCGCCGTTGTCTGAAAATCTCCTTCGGTTTAGGAATCACCTGAGGAATAACCTTTGGGGGCAGTGGAGGAAAATTGAGATCCACATCATCCAGAGGCCCCTTCACTCTTTTACAAGGCCCACCCACTCTATCAGACTCCAGCCCATCAGAATCCCCTCTTTTCCTCAGGCCTAAATGAGAAACAGACTCATCCGGGCCCACCGAAACCAAACTCAACCTACTCTTCTGGCGCTGCCTTTGCCTTTTACCCATGCACGCCTCCCCCGCGAGATAATCCTTCTAGAAAATACCACCCGCCACCCTAGGGTCACGAGACTCCAAAGCACCACTCTCCAAGGATTCAGGTCCCAAGCACGCCGTCTCCGCGACCTTCTGCATGCCCACCAGCTCATTCACTGGAATCCCACCGGCCATAGATGACCCACCGGCGCCGGCTCCCTCATCCATGAGAATCCCCACAAAACCCGGTTCCCAGTCTTCATGAACCTCCATAACACTGCCTGAGAAGGAACGATCATCCCAATTGATCACAAAGGACCCCTCAATCTTTGACCACTGATCCACCAAGATAACCATACAGTTCCAAGCCATATTGCAATCGTTCAAATCCGCGTCTGAAATATGAACCACTTTACCAAATCGACTACCAATAGAATTAAAAACCTCCCCATCCCACATTGAGGAGGAACACCAAGGATGTACACCCATGCAATACGATGGGCCTGAAACGATTGGCCGCGCGACATCGCCAACTCGGAAAACCAACTATCCCATACCACCTTATTCTCCAAGAACTCCAGAACCTTACCACAGTTGAGACCAGTAATTAAAACATGCATACCCCCTAAATAGCGAACCTGCAACCCTTTAGCCTCCTCCTTCGCAAGTAATTTATCCAAGTTGCAAAGATGGAATAGATTTGTAGCTTTCCCTAACAAAGAGAAACCATGCCACACACTCTCTGCCGGAAATCTACGCTTATGGAACTCCAAAACCACCCCATTACACTTCTCCATCTTACTTGCACCACCAATCACAACATTATCGAAGGACTTGCCTGCTTGCACCTTACTCCCGATAGGAAAAGAGACACCTTCCCCCACCAATCTCCTGTTAATAATCGGCACCGGCTCATACACACCAACTTCCACAGGTTTACCCTCCCTATGGAACTTCGGAAGGTTCACTCTAGCCTTCATAACTCCCACCGTAACACCCTTCAAGCTCCTTTCCAAAGCCTTCTTGTCTCTGACATTTCTGAATTTCACAAAGCTGAAAATATTACCTGCTTTGTTTGTTTTTTTTGGCTATATACGAATAACCAAGCACCCATAACCTACCACAGCATCCGCCAGCCACTCTTTACGACAACCATTAGGCAGGTTGGTAACGTAAAAGGAAACCAGACCCTCTTCCTTGAGCCCTACTGCAGTAAAACCCTTCGCATTGCATTTCCTCTCACGGCCTTTGACTTACACCCATCCATCATCACTGGGAAGCTCTCCACCGGCCCCAAACTCCTCTGCACCACTCCGATGTGTTAACGCTTCGTCTTCTCTCATAGTGACCACCACCAGAACCAATCTGCAAACACGTTCCACGACCAAATGCACTAGACACCTGGCCACCGATAGAAAAGCTCATTCAACTAAGAACAACACCCGGAGGATACGATCACCGGTGAGGATGGGAAGACCCTAACAACACAACGATGAGATCAGTACCCATTTGCTGAATCAATGAACACATAAATGCTAGGAGTGTAGGTGAATAGCGTCGGATGATGAAATGGAATTCCGATGAACGTACAGATGTACGCCGCCAGAGAGAGATTTTTTCTCTGAGGAATCTTCTAACTTAAACTTTATCAATGATTCTGCAAAAAATAAAATCAACCTTAAAAATATGCAAGTGTAACAATAAACTTCAGCATTATTACGCACACTATAATTGTGTATGACTCCCGCTAAAAATACATGAACATAAGTTCAAAAAATTTGAGATTCTATTATCACGCATTTTACTTGTAATTTCAGGCATGAAGTAACTCATAAAATAAGGTTACAACAACCACGCAACGACATATAATTAAAAACACAAAAATATAATATTCACGCAAAAAAACCCTATTCTTGGAATCTCTTGATTTCAATTTGAAATTCAAATCCTATTCCATACACATCTTCATCTTATCAGATCTGGCTAAAAAACCACTGCTCGACTACAACCACCGCCACCACTTATCAGGGTTTCTTAGCTTGCTTTCTTCGATGAGAACCAACACTACCGCATCATCTTTCCTCTTAGCCTCGCGAGAACTCGTATATTCTAACCCCCCAAATCTATTCTAAGTGATGTTGCTTCTTATTTATTTTTATTTTATGCTTATCATTTTTGAATTAAAAAACAGGATTGGATGGCAAGTTTCTTGGATTCTGATTCAAACATTCGCAAGGTTGAGATGGGTTCATGACCTTGTTTCTCTTAATCCTAGATGCAGGTACCAGTCCTCCAGGTCAGTCGACTTTACCTTGAATTTTGCTTACAACAATCAGTCCTCCATCCGCCCTTGCTCCTCCATCTGTGAAAGTGCGTGAGCGGTGGATCGTCTACTCTGTCGTATCAAAATCAATGTAAAACGATGAACACAAGAGTAAATACAATGAACTTGTATTAACCACATAGATTTTACACAGTAAAAACACACATAGAAGGTTTTCCAAGAAGTGTTCAATCCTATACAAGACATGCTATTTATACTAGACAAGAACCCGATCAGCCGAACCTCAGGTTCAGACCAGTTTTGTCAGGGTCCGAACTCTGAGTTCGCCTAGGGTTCGACCCATAGAAACTTGCATCATCTTGTTTTTTATTTGATACTTCACATGACGATCAGGAACTATGTATTTACAAACTCCCCCTCGACATGTGCAGTATCAGCCTCCACTTTAAAACTTGTATCTTGTATCTTCAATCAAACTCTCCCTCGACTTGATGATGAGTTTAATCTTGAATACTGATATTGCATCGTGTGTAATCTCTTTATCAACAAACTTCAGAAGACTTGAAGTTGTGATGTTCTCTTTCCACATAGAAACCTGCCAACATAGATAATCTTGGCGCAAAACGTCTCTTCGAGACTCCATAAGATCAAGATTTTGAAATTGATGTCATATTCCGTGTTGATCAATCGAAAAGAAATAAGAAATAAAATCTATTTGATTTTTTAAAAATTTATATCAAAACACACCTAAAATCTTTTTGGTATTTTCTGATATGAAATGTAAATACAATACAGAATCAGACACTATTTTTGTCTTTTGTGAGAAAGATCGCAACTTGGGATCATATTGTACATAACATGCTGAACTACACTTCAATTTCGATGATTGTAGCACATAAGCCATGTCTATTACAGATATAATTTGTCCAACATTAAACTCAGGCAGAATCATACTTATAACATCTGGATATGTTAAAATATTGATTAGATCTGCTTTGACCAGTGTACCCCACACTATCAGACATACTCATATATGCTTTGCTTATCATATTTTTGTGACTTTACATGTGCTTTAAAACATAGTAAATGTATTCATGATATTATCAACTGTAGCCCATGCAAAAAAAAATTAAGAATGTTAAATTATCTACCTTAAGGCCGATCTTTCGATACGCAGATAAGGCCTCGGATTTAACAAAATAAGAAAATAAAACAAGTTGAAATTGTATAACTCAATAACAACCAGGTCTGTACTCCCGTACACGTAGAGAAAGTCCGATGAGTTATACGAAACACCAAAGAAAATAAAGCAGAACGTCAAACGAACAACAATCAGGTCGATCTTTCGATTTGCAGAGAAAGTCCAATCGTTTGACAAAATAATGAAAATTGTTAAATCTTTGCAAAATGAACACAAGTATACGCAGTGACTTCTCATTTTATTTTTCACATATCTTTTTCTTGATATATCTTCAGATATGGATCAAGATGTGTCCACTAGATCAAGCATCAGATTTAGTGTATATCATATTTGAATACTTTCTGATTTGCCGAGCCTACCTTACACATCGATCAAATGATCATATGCTTTTTCATCTATTTTATCCATGAGCCAGATGATGTAAGCCAATATACCATCATTTCCCAAACATGTTGGATACAATTTCTCATTTTCAATGTTTTTGGATCTTTTCATTTTTCAATGTTCTTGTCTTTTCAAATTTCTCCCCCGAATAATGACAACTCTATTTATAGATTTTCATTTTTACCATTTGAAAAACAACACACTATTTTTGGATTTTTGCAAAAACAAACTCCCCCTCAAAATGAGACGGAATGAAAAACAAAACAGAAATTGATCAACCAACACGAATACTTGCAGTTTAGCATTTTGAAAACAAAACTGATTTTGAAATTCAATTTAAGTTATCACGGATATTCCACAATTAGCAATTATCCAATCACCGAAAGATCTTCCTGAAATTACCTCCTAACACCAAATAAAACATTAGTTGTTCTGGGATCGACCCGATTCAACAGCGTCAGGTCGCCCGGTGTCTTCCACATAGTCATCGTTAGCCTTGGAAATAACCTTTGGTTTCCAAATTTGTAAAGATTTTTATTTTTTATCAGAATCAGAATCAGTCGGCGTACTTGATTTGATCAAAACGGCTTACGAATGGATTTGACCTTTGGAGACCATGGTTCATCAAAAATATGACCTTTTTTATCCACATATTTAGCAATGTTGTGGATATATGTAGGCGTCTGACAATCAACGGCAAGATGTCCAGGTTGACGACCAGCATAACAAAGTCTTTCTCGAAATTGGAAAACATTCAGAAAATTCTTTGATTTTTGAAAACTAAATGAATGTTTAAAATCAAAGTTATCAAAGAAATCATCATATGAATCATACCTAGGAGATGGACTCCTTGAAGATGAAGACGCTCCATAACAATAAGATTTGTCCTTTGGAGGAGGTAATTTCTTTGAAACTTTAACCTTTGAAATCTGTTGAGCTTTTGAGGGCTTCTTTGCTTGAACTGATGATTCCTTGACTTCATAACCCAAACCTTTGTTCTTATGACCTTGGGTCTTTGATGAACCTGAAGAAGAACCAGAAGCTTCTCTTCCCTTAGCTTCTCTAGTGAATTTAGCTTTGATGTCTTTTAGTTTGTTCTTTTCAACCAAAACTTTTTCTTCTTCAGTTGCATATGAAGTACATGAACCACTGTTATCAAAAATCTGTTCATTTTCTAAAAAGATAGATTTAGAATTAAACTTTGGATCTTCTCCCAAAGATTTTTGCTTTTTCTCAGACTTCGATTTCTTCTTCTTGGATGAAGTGACAAACTTTGAATAATCATGCAATTCATCTTTAGGATCCAGCGGAGTAGACGTAAATTCAGATATATCCACTGGTTGAGGAACCATGTGAATATCAATCTTCTTATGTTGGTCCTCACTGATCTTAATCAGTGCTAATGATGGTGTTTTGAGAAGAAAACCAATCAAATATCAATAGATGATGATTTCCAATAGCTAAAATGGGTTTTTAGTATTGAACAATCACAACATCAACCAAAGAATGATAAGAGATGAACAAAAGCTACAAAGATGGAATAAGATGCTCCTAGCCGTCACCAAACTTACCAAAATCCAGATATCTTGTATTAGGGTTGCTGAATGTTGCAAAAGCTACAAATGAGTGCACAATGGCTACAATATATACTAAACAGTAGACAGTTTCGCTGGTAGTTTCGCTGGCCAGGCGAAACTGTCACTGAGACAGGCTAATCTAGATACCGAGCGAAACAACAGTTTCGCTCGGTAGTTTCGCTAACTACCCAAAAGACAATATTACAATTGAAACTAAACTAAACAAGCCGACTAAACAAAACTATGAATTCCTCCCTACATTGATCTTCAATATTCCCCCTGTGGGAGGGATTCAGCCTCTTGATCTTCATTCTTCTGCTCCGGCTTCATTCGGGCTTAGCTCTTTGTTCAAATCTGTAGACTCTGATTCCCCCAAAACAGTTGGCTCATTAGCAACGGGGACATCAGCCGGCTTCATAACCTGCTCAGATGATTCTCTAAGACTGCCCCAGGTTTTGTTCATCAGATTTGCCAGATCTCTGTCTTCTTCAATTCTGTCTTCATCAGCCCTTACCTTCTGTGCTAAATCCTTTATTTCTTTAACAATCCCACGGGCCTTGTTGGCAACCCTCATAAACAGGTTTGCCTCTTCAGCGGTGTCTTCTCCTGCCCCACATCTAATTGGATTTTCGCATAAGGTCTTCAGATCGTCGTTGCTGAATGAGAAGACTTCCATCGAGTCAAACAATCTTATTTCAGCATCTTCTCCTATCCTGATAACTGCCTCACCGGTTTGATTATCATAAAACCATTTCTTGAATGACTGCAGCCTTAAAAGTTGTTGATCTGGAATTCTGACCCTGTTCATTGTTTTAGCTGGTTTGAACTTCAGGTAGACTTTGGGCTTTCCAGTCGTTTCATCAATTTCAGTCCTTGATTTCTTCCTTTCACCTTTCATATACCCAAAGGACACAAAGTCGTCTTTCGCAGCTTGCTGCAGCATCATTTTCAAATTTTTTGCCCTTCCACTTTGGTCTTCATCAATAAGGGGAAGATCTGCCAATCGCCTCAGATCCCATCTTGGCAAAGTTTTGAAGCTATCGCGTTTATGTACATATGAGATGCTGCCCCCTCTTCTTTTAATCATGAAGGCATGAATGTCAGCATTGAATATCCAGCTGATGATGTGACGATCAGACTCTTTCCTCTTCTGTTGTGAGATGTTTTGGAATAAAGGAGTCTGTTCTTCAATAGCTGCCTTTGTGAACCATTCATCTCTTCTTAAATCGATCACTTCTTGGCTGATAGAGCTTATCCTTGCTTGATAAGTTAGAGGATTTTCTTTCA
Organism: Deinandra increscens subsp. villosa; assembly: GCA_039602395.1. Classification (NCBI taxonomy): domain Eukaryota; kingdom Viridiplantae; phylum Streptophyta; class Magnoliopsida; order Asterales; family Asteraceae; genus Deinandra; species Deinandra increscens. The sequence goes on along the minus strand of JBCNJP010000007.1, from coordinate 79,373,847 downwards.
AAGAATAGTTATCAGGCTCAGAAAGATCTTCAATTTCATCATCTTCATCATCTTCATCAATTAAGTGGTGGAATTGTGCCTGGACGATCTCTGGCTGTTTCTCTGTTTCAAAGTCATAAAGGTTTAAATCACCTACATTGATGGCATCGAAAGCTTCATCATTTCCAGCACCACTTCCTCCAGCTTCATTTCCACCAACTTCATTTCCTCCACCACCACTTCCACCAGCTTCATTTGCACCAGAACCACTGCCACCTGCTGCTTCAGTTGTAAATTTTGAAATGTCAGTCAAGGAATCAATCTCAGCATCACTCATCTGATCAGGCAAACCCAGATGCTTCTTTATCTCGTTCATATTTACCAGCAGAGATTTTAAAAGTGAAGATTGTTTCACAACAATCTCATTAAGATTCTGTATTTGCTTATCCTTTTCTTTTTCCCTAAGCTCAGAGTTGACCAGCTTGGTTTTGATCATTGCAAGTTCATTAGCCAAGGAGGTATTTACACCTCGAATGACATCTTCATCCAACTCAGATCTGGGATCAACCTTTCTTTTCTTGGTTGCCCTCATTTCTTCTTCAGTAGGTGCAGTCTGTTTTTGCTTTGACCCTTTTCTTTGTTGTGTCACATTTTCAAGCTCATCTTCAATTTCATCAGCTGGTTCGTTTCCAGAGCTTCTTACATACTTTTTCCTTTTTCCCTTAACGTTCTCACTTTCTTTCCCGTCATTTCTTCTCTTGTTTTCAGATTCAATCAGCTTCTGAATATATTCGTACCTCTTTGCAGAGTACATATGCTTCATCAGGTAAGTGGTGTACCCGGAGAAATCGGGTCTTTTAGCAGCACAATCAGATAAAATTCTAGGGTGCATAGGAGTTACAACAAGATCTACACCCATCTTTGGCAGTTCCGGCTCAAGGTGATCGATTATCATTTGCAAAAATATTGGATACAGGAGCCATCTTGACTTCTTTAGTGCTTGAATGTTTGACACCATTGCGTCAAAGATTCTCTGAGGTATGTTGGCTTTCTTTCCTTTACAAACCAACAGCATGGCCTCGGCCCAGATCAAGTTCAAACCATCAGAACCACCTTTTCTGTCGTCTAAGCATGAGATGAAAACATGTGCGATGTATCTCCATTCCTTTGACATCAAGGACTTCTTGATTTCTTTCTTTTTTTTCCACAAATCACCTCCTTCATACCCCATATCTCTCTCAAATCCTCTCAAAACATCCAGTTCCTTCAGCTTTGTTACTTCACCAACGTCGTCTTCAAGTTTGAGAGCTTCAGCAATTATTTTCATGGTAATAACAATATCCTTCTTCATAACTTTGGCCCGAATACATTCTGGTTTGGCCTTTACGTCGTACTCAGCAGTCAGCCAGAATTCTCTGATATGCCTTTCGTCTATGATCGGCATGTGTGATATAGCGTGAAAGATGCACGATTTCTTTAGCCATGCTATACAATCTCTAAATCCAATTGACTTCTCGGTTCCATCATCTAAAAAAGCTGTAACGTTGCTTCGAGGCTCGTGCTTTAAATTTGACATTATCTGCGTATGAAACCGAGATTTTGTGAGTTAAAAAGAATTTAAAATTAAATTGAATTTAAAAAGATAGTTTCGCTGCGAAACAGTAGTTTCGCTTAGAAACCAATGTATCGCAACACAGTGAAACCGACAGATTCGCGAGAAAGGTCACAGCGACACTGAAGAGGTCAGTTTCGCCGAGAAACAGCAGTTTCGCTGGGAATCCCGACGACACTGTCAACGAAATTTGGGCATTATCGCTGAACAGTTTCGCTCGTGATTTTGAACTTTCGTTCAGTTTCGCTGAATGAACAAGCAGTTTCGCTAGACGCGACTGTTCAAATTCAAATTCCGGAAAACGATTTTAAGCCTTGTTTTTGCATCAAAAACAACTGTTAACAAGTTAAGACGATCAAACGAGCAAAATGTTGGTCTAAACACAGTTTTTAACATCAGTTTAAATGGGGCCGAGAGCTCTCATGCGCCGAATCAAATCAAAAACCCTAGAAATTGTAGTTTCAGATGCGTAAAATCGTTTAGATGACCACGAGCTACACAAGCCTTGAACTGATATCTGTAAACGAGATGAAGAAATAAGACAGTTTTTGGCGAAAATGAGAGATTCGCGTGACAGGGTGTTTGCAGGTTTTCTCGGAAACAAAGATGAGATAATGACCTAGGTTTTCGATCGAGGGTTTAAGTATCTGGGCAGTTTCGCCCGTAGTTTCGCTAGGGCGAAACAGTAGTTTCACCTAAGCGAAAGAGCAGATTCGCTCGAGAATTTGATCAAACAGATTAATTTCGCCGATAACGAAAGTATAAGTTCGCTGAGTGCGTGTACGGCGAAACTAATCAGGCGAAACAACAGTTTCGCTGAAACCCTAAAAATTCAATTTTGACTCATTTAAGATTATGAAATTCTGGAAATGCCGACAAACTCACACAAGCATCATACTCTTCACAAAGTATCGATCTTATCAAAAAATAACGCAGAAAGAAAATCTTTTTGAGTTTTCTACAAACAAACTCTATTTTAATTTTTTGAGAAAGATCCAGACGTGAGATCATATCAACCAATACGCATCATACACATTTCAATTTCAAACTTAATCAGCATGCAAGTCAAGCAGATCCCGAATGCATCACATTGATATTAAGCATGCACTAATAGTATTTAACATTTTTGGATATGCTTAAGGTGTATTAATCATGCACTGATCACCCAGCCTCACTCTATCAAAGAAGTTAACAAATCATCATATTTATCTTGATTTTTCTTTTATCCTTTTTCAAAATGAGATATACGTTCATGATGTTTCATGCAAAAAATAAAGCAGAACCCTAAGTGAACAGCAATCAGGTCGGCCGCAAAGCACGCAGAGAGAGCCCGATGCACTTAGGAAAATAAAAAATAAAAATAAAACAGAAGACGTATATATCAACAACAATCAGGTCGGCCTTATCGGCACGCAGAGAAAGTCCGATGATATATACTAAACACCAAGAAAATAAAGCAGAAACTCAATCAGCAGGTGATCAGGTCGGCTTCATAAGCACGCAAAGAAGACCCACTGAGTTGAGTGTAAAAATGGCATAAAGCCTTATTGCAAAGCATGCGTACATCAGAACATCTCTTAATATCAGAATCATTGCAACACTTATCAAGAAATGAAAACTAGAGTATATCAGGCAAGCTTTATGTTTATATCCTACTCATAGATATCATATTAGTCATGCACACCCAAAGATCATACAAGCACAGTACAGCTTTTATTTCTACTCTATCCATGGCAGATAACGCATGTTGATGTACTATCATTTCTCATATGGTCGGATCAATTTCTCATTTTTTTGAAATTTTAAAGTTTTTATTTTCTGATTTATTTATTCTTCCCCCAAAATCCACAAATACTTTATTTTTGGATTTTCAATAAGAAAACTGAAAACAAAACAAAATTGATTCGATCGATACTTGTCACAATTTTGAAGATCAACCGAAAGGGTTACCGATATGATGCATGCAATTTATCCTTCATCCGATAGTATCATTAAGTCAGACATTCCAATCATACAATTTATATTTTGAAAAACGATTGAATGGAGACACCTTTTAAGCAGTTTTAATGTGATTTACCCCCAATTCCCCCACAATGTTGCAAACAAGGACATCAATAATCAGTTATGAGAGAAATTGCAAAGTAAATGGAACTTAATTACTCCCTTGATCATATTCGAGTGACGATTGGCCAGAAATCATTGGAAGGTAGATGACGTGATCATTGATTTCTTGATTTAGGAATTTGGCCAATCAACATGCTTAATTGCAACAGCCACCTGATTCAAGACAACGTGAATTTAGCATGCAGATCTAAATAAGACAAATTTAAGATAAAACAAGGTTAAAAGAATATGTACAAAAATTTAAGACAAAATGAATTAAAAAGATTTATTTATTTATTTATTATTATTATTATTAATTTTTTTTTTGTTTTTTTTTATTTATTTAAAAGGAAATCATGCCCAGCATTTTAATAAGCTCATAAAAGCGGGGTTTATCAAAGGTTTTGGTGAAAATATCAGCTTTCTGGGCCTTGGTTTCAATGGGAATAACATCGATAAACCCTTTTTCCTGAGCGTCACGGATTGCATGAACCCTGGTTTCGATGTGCTTCGTTCTCGTATGATGAATCGGGTTCTTGGAGATTCCAACAGCGGCTTCGTTGTCACAGAACAGCGGTGTATGAAGGAAGTTGATTCCATAATCCATCATCTGGTGTTGAATCCACAGCACTTGACAACAGCAACTTGAGGCGGCGATGTATTTAGCTTCACCTGTGGATAAAGAGACAGTTGTTTGCTTTTTGCTTTGCCATGAAACCAAGCATTCCCCCAGAAACTGGCATCCTCCAGAAACTGACTTTCGATTGAGCTTGCATCCTCCGTGATCACTGTCGGAATATGAATTAAGTTCAAAGCTTCCACCCCTAGGATACCATAAACCCAATCTTGATGAACCTTTTAAGTAACGGAAAATTCGCTTGACGGCCTTTTCGTGAGATTCCCTTAGGTCAGCCTGATAACGAGCACAGTAGCATACGGCAAAAGTGATATCCGGACGACTGGCTGTGAGATACATAAGAGACCCAATCATTGATCAATAATACTTGGGGTCAACCGGCTTTCCTTGACTGTCGGGAGTTAAACATGTCTGAGATGTGAAAGGAGTGAATTCAGCAGAAGCGTCGTTCATCTTGTATTTCTTCAGAATTTCCAGAATGTACTTTTCTTGATGAATGAGAATGCCGTCTGGCTTTTGTTCCACCTGCAAGCCAAGAAAGAAACACATTTCCCCCATCATACTCATTTCGAATTTCTCCTTCATCAATTCCTCAAACTCGCGACACAGCTTCTCATTTGTTGAACCAAAAATGATGTCGTCTACATACACTTGAACAATCAGCACTTCTCCGTTGACCTCTTTCTTAAACAACGTCATGTCGATGGATCCACGTGTAAAGCCTTTACCCAAAATATATTGAGTCAACGTCTCGTACCAAATTCTGGGAGCCTGATGTAGACCGTAGAGAGATTTATCGAACTTGTATACTTTGTCAGGAAATTCATGATCTTCGAAGCCTGGAGGTTGATTCACATAGATTTCTTCATCAATATCCCCATATAAGAAAGCGCACTTGACGTTTATTTGAAACACCTTGAAATCCTTGTGTGCAGCATGAGCCAGGAAAATTCGAATGGCCTCAATGCGTGCGACAGGTGCAAACACATCGGTATAGTCAATTCCTTCTTCTTGATAAAACCCTTGAACCACCAGTCTTGCCTTGTTTCTAATCACGACACCTCTATCATCTGGCTTGTTCCGAAAGACCCACTTTGTACCAATTGGAACCTTGTTCTCTGGAAGATCCACTAATTCCCACACCTTCAGCTTTCTGAATTGTTGCAGCTCAGACTGCATGGAATCCACCCAACTTGGATCTGCTAAAGCTTCTTTTACATTTTTAGGAACGATCTGAGACAGAAAACATGCGAACAAACATTCATTGATCAATCCAGACTGATGACGAGTCCTCACTCCATCCATAATAGAAACAATGACGAGGTCATGCGGATGATCTTTTAAGGTTTTGAAATTTGAGTCAAGGTTGAGGGGAGCGGGTTTGGAGGTTTGATGGGGTAATTCATGAGAGGAAGATGGAGGGTCGGGTTGATGCGAAGGTTGTGAGGATGAGGATAGGTTTTGTTGTTGAATTTCGAAGTGAGTGGTGATAATGACGAGAGGAGGATTATCATTTGCTTCAGCAAGGATAGGAAGATTGAATGACTTGAACAGAGTGTCTGAATCATAAAACCATTCTGGTCCAGACCCGGTGTTGGGAGAGTTTGATTCTTGCCAGTCAACGTAGTAGGATTCCTGCACAATTCGAGTGCGTTTGTTATAAACACTATAAGCTTTTTGTGAAGAAGAATACCCCATAAAGAAACATTCGTCAGAGACGGCTCCAAATTTCGTAATTTGAGCTTCGGTATTCAGCAATGTGCACGAACATCCAAACGGCTTAAAGAAATCAATCAGTGGCTTCCTTCCATGATACAACTCATATGACGTCTTCATCTTATCTTTCACGATTAGGACACGGTTCAGCACGTAGGACGCACAGTTCACAGCTTCAGCCCAAAAGATAATCGGCAGCTTTGATTCAATCAACATTATGCGAGCAGCTTCCACAAGTGTGCGATTCTTCCTTTCAGCAACTCCATTCTGCTGCGGAGTTCTTGCTGCACTGTATTGTCGAAGAATCCCTTTGTTTGCGCAGAAAGAGTCAAAGATCTGATTACGAAATTCAGTTCCATTGTCGCTTCTGATTGCCTTGACTTTCTTACTTCTTGAACTTTCCACGGACAGGATAATATTCTGTAAAGCTTCAGTCGTGTCACTCTTTTGCTTCAAGAACCTGACCCAAGAGTACCTGGAATAATCATCAGTGACAACAAGACAGTAAGACCTTTTACCCAGACTTTGGACACTAATAGGTCCAAATAAATCAGTGTGAAGCAATTCTAAGGGACTAGAAATAGAATTTTCAACTTTTGGCTTATGTGGCTTTTTATGTTGTTTTCCTTTAGCACATGAAAGACATTTTTCAACGATAGAAAAATCTTTGAACGGAAGACCTCGGACCAAATTGTTTTTGACAAGATTATTTAGAATTTTGAAGTTTATGTGTCCTAAACGTCTATGCCACAAGAAGCACTCAGATACAGAAGCTTTTGAAAGTAAACAAGTCATGGAGGAAGAGTGAGATGTAGTGGATTTCATATTTAGCAAGTATGTGTCATTGATGCGAGGTGCACGCATCGCCACCATCTCTTCGGACACAATGAATTCAGGCTTGAAAAACAGACATTCATTTGTTTTGAACAACACAGGTATATTCTTGTCACAGATTTGTGACACACTTAGAAGATTAAACTGCAATTCGGGAACATAGTTGATTGTTCCAGAGTGAGAGACCCATATGACACATCTCCTTGTCCAACCATCTTTCCACCTCTCTTATCACCTGCAAAAGAAACAAACCCACCATCCACGATCCTGTAATTTGTAAGCAGGTCTTTCAACCCTGTCATATGCCGAGAGCATCCCGAATCTATATGCCAATAGCTATTTGCAGAGTTCTTCGGGAGTGCCTGGCAATACAAGACAAGAAATTACTTAATAACGGGTACCTAGACTTTTGCACTTCTGGGATTTGTAACTTTCTGCTTTCCCCCAAGGAATTGTTTTACAAAACTGGTTACCTTGTAGCCAAAGGATCTATCATGGTTTGTTCGATTTAATTTCTCTTTGCAATGTTTAACAACATGATCATCCTTACCACATCTGAAACAGTGAGATTTGTGACTTGTGCAGGAGGAAGTTTCTAAAAAACTTTCCTCCTCATAATCAGAATCACTGTTGGTTTCGTAATCCACATTTGTTTTATCATTTGAAATCTTTGGATTATTAATTTTAATAACGGTTTTGGCAGGTTTAGTTTTCAAAGATGATTTCTTCTCTTGAGAAACATGATTTTCGGTAGGTTTTGAAATTCGTATTGGAGTGAAAGAAGGAATTGGATTAGAAAGAAATTTATTGAAGCAGTTTTGAGATGTACTTGCATGACATTGATCATTTTCATTTGAAACAAAACTTTCTTGATTAACAGACACGGACTCATCACTACTGCTATCTAAAGAAGAACAACTACTAGCTATACTACTATCTGTGCTAGACTTCTTGGAATTAGAACTACTACTTGTAACAGACTCCTTAGATTTAAGACTACCCCATCCAAGCCCACTTGTGTTACCATATCCATAATCAAAATCCTCCCTGATCTCCTTATGGTTCACTCCTTCTAGACCTGCATGCAGACTGTTAGCATCACTAGGAATTAAATCATTTAGAGGATGAGGTTTCGGAGTAGGTGAATAAAAATGTGTGCTTGGAGGAGGATAAACTTTAGGAAACACCTTTTCCTTTTCCTCCATACCTAGCCCGGTTTTTATTCTAGCTCCTCGTTGTTTAACGAGCATCTCCTCAACTTTCATTTGAGAAACGGTCCATCTATCTAACTTAGTCTGAAGTTGAGAGGCTTCGAATTGGGCTAGTGTAACTCTTTCAGAAAGCATGTTTAATTCAACATTTTTAGCAAGAAGAGTTTGTTTTAAATGTTCATTTTTATGCATTACCTCATTTAATTTCACAAAATATTTTGCTTCATTTTCCTTTAATTGTGTGTTCATGGTTTTTAATTCATTGTTGTTGTCAATCAACAATCGATTGGCCTTGTAGATGCCGAACAAACGAATTCTACAAGGATAAGAGCACATATCTTGAATAGATTCATATGAAAGATCCATTATAACCTTTTCTGCAGCAAGAGCTTTCTCACATGTGCACGCGGGTGTGCTTTCCGTTTTCTCATTCGGCTTCTTCTCAGCTTCTCCCTTCTCACAGCTGTTAACAGTGTGGTCATTGCTTTGTTCATGAATTTGAGCCGCAAGAGCTTGATTTATGGCTTCCTCAGCTTCAGAGACCTCCGAACTCCAGTCAAAGTTAGTCAGAAGAGCCACTTCTTTGTTTGGCTTGGCTTCAGCTTTGTCGGTGATCGGGATGACTCGAGTTGCAGGCTCAGAGGTTGGTTCAGTGACAATTGGACTCGGGCATTCTCTCTTGAAATGGCCAAGTTGCTTACAGTTGTAACATCTTAGCTTAGCCTTATCGAATCCAACTTTTCCATTTTGATTCTTGAAAGTGTTTCTCCCAGTACGTTCGAAGAACTTTCTAGCACGAACGGTCAACATGGCCATTTGCCATTTTAAGTCGGTTTCTTCCAAATCATCTGGGTCAACTTGGTACATATCCTCAGCAGTCAGAGTCGAACCTTGAAGTTCTCCAGCAGCGAAAGCTTGATAACTGTTGGTAAACAATGAGAACAATCCCATGTATTCGGGTGAGATCTGGGATGTTTGCTGAGTAGCGACGGAAGCAGTTGAGGATGAACCAGACCCAAGATGAGCAGATTGAATTTGAGATGAGGCTCCTTTGGGTGTAACAGTTGAGATGAGAGCCGAATTCGGAGAATAAACTTTAGCATGACCCATGGCTTGATTGTACTCTCTCCTTTGAACATCCAGCTCAAATGACTTAAGCTTGTTAATTACATCCATAAGCTTGTAATCGGAGAAACCCCTCTCTTGTTTCAACATACGAACCTGAATGCTCCACTCGGGTGGAAGAGCATCCAGCAGCTTCTTGATTTGTTCCGAGTTAGTGAGTTTTGAATCATACTTCTTCAGATTACTTGACACGGTCAGAAAACGGTTTGTCAAATCAGTTAACTTTTCATTCTTCATGCCGGTGAACGAGTTGAATTCTTTAGTTGCTTGGGCTTCTTTATCCTTCACAAGATCTTCATTACCGTCATAAAACTCACAAAGAACATCAAACAAACTTTTTGCATCAGAGTGCTCAGCGAAACGATTGTAGATTTCTTGCGACAAGCAGAGAGAAAGAGCACCAAGAGCTTTTTGATCTCGATCAATAAGTTTCAAATCCTTCTCAGAAAAGGAAGACGGATTGGTGTTGATCTGTGTTACTTCACCAGTAGTGATGGTTGGAACATGAGGTCCGTTGACGATCGACAACCATTGATTGTAATCGGTGTACAGAAAGAACGATTTCAGACATCGTTTCCAGTCTTCAAAATTGTCTCCGTTGATCAGCCTCGGTGGTCGGTTTGGAGGAATGCTTTCAGTGTCAGCAACATTGGTACCTGATGCCATCTCAAATCAGCCTGAAATAAGAAAGACACAAACAAACAAAGAACAAGACAGTTTGGTTAGTTTCGCTGGGAGAATTAGTTTCGCCAGTAATTTCGCGCGGAAATCCTGATCAGATGAATAATTTCGCTGGAACTTATAATTTTGCCAACTAGTTTCGCTGTATGCACGGGCAGCACTTTCGATCGGAAATACCCGATGACATACAGTTTCGCTAGCTAGATTCGCTAGAAACTGGTTTGAACTTTCGTTCAAAAAAAAATAATGTTGTTTCGCCAGTAGTTTCGTCCAAAAACAATTATATGATTCACGGCGACACTATAGTTTCGCTGTATAGTATCGCTGGAAGAAGCAGCAGTTTCGCTGTATAGTGTCGTTGGAAGAACCTCAGTTTCGCCCAGAACAGAAAACCCTCTTTTTGAAGAAGAAATGATCACAAACCAATCCAAATCAATTTTGAGTAATGATCAGTTGATTGCATATGCTTCAGGACATCAAAACATACAATATTCAACCAATTTTCAGTCCAAAACAATCAGATTTCAGATTCAAATAGATTTTCAAAAGTTTTACCAAAAACACTCAAAAACACCAAAAATCAAGAGCACAATGGCTCTGATACCATATTGTTGGTCCTCACTGATCTTAATCAGTGCTAATGATGGTGTTTTGAGAAGAAAACCAATCAAATATCAATAGATGATGATTTCCAATAGCTAAAATGGGTTTTTAGTATTGAACAATCACAACATCAACCAAAGAATGATAAGAGATGAACAAAAGCTACAAAGATGGAATAAGATGCTCCTAGCCGTCACCAAACTTACCAAAATCCAGATATCTTGTATTAGGGTTGCTGAATGTTGAAAAAGTTACAAATGAGTGCACAATTGCTACAATATATACTAAACAGTAGACAGTTTCGCTGGTAGTTTCGCTGGCCAGGCGAAACTATCACTGAGACAGACTAATCTAGATACCGAGCGAAACAACAGTTTCGCTCGGTAGTTTCGCTAACTACCCAAAAGACAAGATTACAATTGAAACTAAACTAAACAAGCCGACTAAACAAAACTATGAATTCCTCCCTACATTGATCTTCATCTTAGAACTATCCTCACTCCGATCCTGTTTGTATAAAAAATTCAGCAATGTAGGCGACAAATCGCAATTCTTCACTTGCCTTTTTAACTCCAAAATTTCAAACTTCAATTCAGAGATTTTCTATTGAGCGCCAAACATTTCTTTTTGGAACTTGATGAACTTAGCATTGAGATCATCATACTCATATGTTTGCAACTTCCGGATCTCATATTCAGGAAATAATTCCTCAAGCACACTTTCTCTTTTCTTCTTGAAAATTTCAATGTCTTTTGTCAAGACTTCATTCTTATCACGATACAGAACATCTTCATCTTGAAGTGTAGAGATCATAGATTGAAGTTTTTCAATTGTAACAGCCGATTCAACCACAAGAGCATTAGCTTTTTCATACTTTTGTTGAACCGGATAACTCTTTTCAAACAAATTTTCAAAATCTTGTGCTGCATCTAAAGCTTCAGCCTTGACTTTTTCACATTCTTCAGCCACTTCTTTCGACAATAATTCAGAATCCTTTTCAGGATCTGCATTGTTCTTACCCAACCTTATACATTCAAGACATTTTAATTCTTCGACTTTAACTTCTTTGATCATTGATATTGTCGAATTGGAATCAGAATCAGTCAGAATACTATCATCATCATGTCGAGTTGTCAATGCAACAGTGATAGGAACATGTGATTTTTTTGAAACACTAGAATCTGCATTCCAGGCAAATTCATCTGGATGCCAAAACATTTCTGTCAGTTTTTCATCAAAAGAAACAGATTTGTTTTCAACCTTGTGAACTTCATTTCGTGAATGAATAACCAAATGAGCATGTTGACGAGAATTCAGTTTATTTTCAGTTGAATTCAGACATTCTCGTGCAAAATGTCCATATACAGAGCACTTATAACATTTAACCTTTGACTTGTCCAGTCCAATTTTCCCATCCTGATTCAATCTCTTTTTGCCAGTTCTATTGAAAAATTTGTTCGTTCTTCGAACCATAGCATATTGCCAGTTCAGATCCATTTCTTCTAAATGATCATAATCAATTTGATCATTATCTTCATCGGTTAATTCTGTTTTACATACCGAACCAGTAATAATACCAAAATATAAAGATACCAACGCAGGCATTAAAGCATTATAATCATCGGTAGTTTGAGCAGACAAAGCATTCTGAGTCGAAGAATTAGGAATTGAAACAGTACAACCAGCAGAATAACGAGGAGTTTCAGATTTACCTGCAATGAATGCTGTAGGAGGTACGGAACTAAAAATATTGGATTTCCCAGCATTCATGGTTAAATCATTGTCACCATAATACACAGCAGGATTTTGAACTTATGCAGGAAGTGACTTGGTCACCATTAACTCCATATCCCTTGCTTGGATTCTTTGAATCAGATCATTCTGGAATAAGTCACTTCAAGCAAGGGATATGGAGTTAATGGTGAACAAGTCACTTCTTATAAAAGTTTAAAATCCTACGGTGTATTATGGTGACAATGATTCAACCATGAATGCTTTGAAATCTGATATTCTTAGTTCCGCACCTCCTACGTTATTCATTGCAGGTAAATCTGAAACTCCTAGTTATTCTGCTGGTTGTAATGTTTCAATTCCTAGTTCTTCGAGTCAAATATTTTGTCTGTTCAAACTACCGATGATTATAATGCATTAATGTCTGCATTGGTGGCTTCATATTTTGGAGTTATTACTGGTTCGGTAAGTAACGCAGAATTGACTAATGAAGATTATGATCAAATCGATTATGATCATTTGCAAGAAATGGATTTGAACTGGCAGTATGCTATGTTGGTTCGAAGAACGAAGATATTTTTCAATAGAACTGGTAAGAAGAGATTGAATCAGGATGGAAAAATTGGACTGGACAAGTCAAAGGTTAAATGTTATAAGTGTTCGGTATATGGACATTTTGCACGAGAATGTCCAAGTTCAACTGAAAATAAATTGAAGTCTGGTCAACATGCTCATTTGGTTATTCATTCACCAAATGAAGCTCACAAGGTTGAGAAGAAATCTGTATCTTTTGAGGAAAAACTGACAGAAACGTTTTGGCATCCAGATGAATTTGCCTGGAATGCAGATTCAGAAGCAACACTGAAACATGCTCCATTTACTGTTGCAGTGACTGCTCATCATGATGATGATGATAGTATTCTGACTGATTTGGATCCCAATTCGACAATATCAATGATAAAGAAGTTAAAGTCGAAGAATCAAAATTTCTTGAATATATAAGGTTGGGTAAGAAGAATGCAAATTTTGAAAGAGATTCTGAATTATTGTCTGAAGAAATTGTGATACTAAAGAAAGAATTGCAAGAATTTCAGTCTAAGTATTATGATTTAGTTCATGTTCATGAAGATGTGGTAAAAGAAAAGAGTATATTGGCTGAAGAGTGTGAGAAAGCCTAAGTGTTGGAATATCCAGATATTCCAGAATGGTTTATTAACTGATTAAAGATGATGACTTTCAATGTATATCATATTGGAAGTATTCTGAACGGCTCAAGTCCAAGAAACGCGAAGATTTCAATGATTTACGCATTTATTGAGTTTGAAGTTAATGACGAGACGAGGCGAGAAAAGTATTTTAGAGACGAGACCGAATTATCCGTGGCTGGACCGCACCGCGTATTGGAAGTATTTAAAAGAATTAAATCTTAATTCTTTTAAATTGTTTTTATATATTTTAATGAAAAAGAAAATGTTAAAAAGATAAAAAGAAATTCTGGTGGGCCATTAGTAATCACTCTCTTTCTGCATTTTCTATATTGGATTTGGAATACAGAAACCCAGCAACCAAATATCCGGCCATACTCAGTTCAATCTGGCGACATCTGAAAAGTGTGCTTAGCGGACTTTGTTATGGCTTAGCGAACTACAACTTGTTCTTAGCGGACTTGGGCAGTTAGCGAACTTAACAGTTCCCCTTAGCGGACTTCTCGAGTTGTTCCTAGCGGACTTGTCTCCGGTGGAACCTTAGCGGACTTGTCTCGTGGTCTTAGCGAACTTCTCGTCGTCCTAGCGAACTTCTCATGGTCTTAGCGGACTTCTTTGGGTCTAGCGGACTTGTTGTGGTGTTTGCGAGTTTTCGAGTCCGTAAGCCCTGGTGAACAAACCTAGTCTCATTGTGATAGTGATTGAATTTGTGACATGATGGTATGTTCATAATTGAGAACGGTCGAGTATTTTGGTCGCAAAATAAATCAGAAGTTCGCCGGAGTATATTTAGAGTTTCCTGGTTCACGTTGGTATCAAGGCCGGCCCAAGGGTAAAGCGGCCCAAGCAAGAGCTTTGGGCCTCCACTTTCCCAAGGGCCCCATTCAACCAATGTTTTTGTTTAATATTTTATGAGTAGTTGGGCCAGTCTTTTTTCATTTACTAGGGTAGGGTAGGTACCGGGACTTTGGAAGCTATCAAAAGAGTGCAATGATTCCCAATAGAAGATCAATCGAAAAATGTTCATGAACAATGTAATCGTATTCTGCATCTTTATCATCGAGTCCCTTCCCAATGAAACATATCCCACTGATTATTGATATAAATTTCTGACTCATTAGTCACCAGTTTTAATCACCGATTTAATCTATTTTTCAACTGATTTGTCATTCGGGATGGTTTTGGATTGAAAATCAGTCCAAGGGAGCGCTTGGGAGGGATAGAAGAGGTATGTAGCTCGTTTTCGTTTTGTTTTTCTTGTTTTGGTGGTTTTTTTTTTTGGTGGTTGTTTTCTGTTTGTTGTCGTTTTGTTTTTCTTGTTTTGGTATGTAGCTCCTGGCTTTGTCTTGGTGGAATGAATTATTGCCTTTAAAAAATTTGTCATTCATGGATTCAATCGAGTTTTCAGTTGTTTTGCCACTTAAGGGATTCTTTCACAAATTAATTCGCAAGTTTTCATTCAAAAAGTCAGGTACGTCATTTACTTGGTCTATTTTTTCTAACTATAAACTACAATTGACATGTTTTTATTTTTGTTATGATGATCAATTTTAGGTTTTATAATAGTTGAGATTATACCTTATATACAAATGACAATTTATTGTACCATCTCTAAAACACAAAGTATAATTTCTAATGCATATGTTACAAGTTAATAACTTTTATGGTACAAGGTTTTATTGCATACATTTAAGGGTTATTTATGTCTTTTTATATGGGAGCAGAGAAGATTCAGATATATTTTGCGTGTTATTTTTGTACTCCTCAGTCCTCATCCTTTTTTCTCTTTTACGTCAGAGATTAGGTTTCTTATCTCCATCTTCTAAGTTCTCTTCATGTGCTCTGATTTCACTAAATCTGCCTCCAAATTTACTGGAACTAAGCAAGAAGACTCACTGCTCAAGCACTGGAAATTAGAGACGAATGGGCTGAACCGACTGTACCGTTACGCAGGTTAGTTTCTTCTTATTTTTGCCTAACCGTTTGTTTGTTTCAAGGAAATCCATGACGAAGAACCATAAATATTGTTTCAATGTTGTAGATTTAGAGTTTCAGTGTTTATTAGCGGTTGAAATATCGATGGCGAAGAACCGTAAATATTGTTTCAATGTTGTAGATTTAGAGTTACAGTGTTTATTACGGGTTGAAATTTGATTTCAAGTGAAATTATTTGGGGATAAATTGGTTTGACGAATGGGCTGAACCGACTGTACCGTTACGCAGGTTAGTTTCTTCTTATTTTTGCCTAACCGTTTGTTTGTTTCAAGGAAATCCATGACGAAGAACCATAAATATTGTTTCAATGTTGTACATTTAGAGTTTCAATGTTTATTAGCGGTTGAAATATCGATGGCGAAGAACCGTAAATATTGTTTCAATGTTGTAGATTTAGAGTTACAGTGTTTATTAGGGGTTGAAATTTGATTTCAAGTGAAATTATTTGGGGATAAATTGGTTTGACGAATGGGCTGAACCGACTGTACCGTTACGCAGGTTAGTTTCTTCTTATTTTTGCCTAACCGTTTGTTTGTTTCAAGGAAATCCATGACGAAGAACCATAAATATTGTTTCAATGTTGTAGATTTAGAGTTTCAGTGTTTATTAGCGGTTGAAATATCGATGGCGAAGAACCGTAAATATTGTTTCAATGTTGTAGATTTAGAGTTACAGTGTTTATTAGGGGTTGAAATTTGATTTCAAGTGAAATTATTTGGGGATAAATTGGTTTGACAGAATTAATTGTGTCTTGGTCTTCTCCACTCATTTGCCGAATTCTTCACCACTCTGACTCTCAGGTAATTACTTCCTTGATGCATATCATATCAAGCCTAACTCTAGACGTGATATATGTCGCCGGCTTGCCGTAGCTCAATCACTGCATCTCTAGATAGATGGATCGTTTCGATGAATGTTTTCTCCTAAATTATTAGATCTTATTCACTTTCTCTTAGCTTCAGATCCATCATACTCCAACTCAAAGTAACTAGCATTTGATTGGGAATTATATACCTCCGATCCAATTGCACTTTGATCCTCAACCCCGTCTTTTTCTTTAATTGCGTTGAGTGGAGCCTATGTACAGTTATATAATTTCCTTTCTAAGCTAGAATAGCCTCTGTTTTCTATTATGAAATTTTCATTGTGCTATATTAATGGTAGGTTATTATATGTTTAATCTTTTTATTGGATTGCAAAAGGATTGTTCTAAATCTGTTATGAGAATGGAAAAAGTAACCTCTTTAATCTTAGACCTAATATGTTTATTTTGGTTACTAAAATCAAGGATACTGTAGATTTGGAGTGATTGTAAAAATAAGGGGTATGTTGTTGTCCGTGATCCACCAGTGTTCGACTCAAGTATGAATAGGTATGTTGTTGTCCTGGTTTTTTTGTCTATGGTTTCCTGCAGAGATCGCTGAACTTTTGCTGCACAAAGGTCAGGCAAAACATCCTCTCTTATTGAATTTGTGGATTACTTTATTAACTAAGGATTTAATTGATTTGTAATGAGGATTTCTCAAGTTTAGATATTTCTCGATGCTTCGAATTTTGAGAATAAGAGGCATTGAAGGCACCTTATGATCACCGGGATGGCGTTGTTTCATCCCAAATCGCGCAAATCATAGGTTTCATATCAGAGGTTTATGATATCGCTTGATCAGTTGCTCTCCCTAAGCCTTCCATCTTGGTTTCAGATCGAGAAGAAGACGTTGATTTCGTTTTTCTCAAGGTGATTACTTACTTCTTTACTATGTGTTTTGGTTCTTAGGCTGTGTTTGGCGCGCCATAAGCTAGCTTATAAGCTAGCTTATCAGCTAGCTTATAAGCTAGCTTTTTGACGTTACCAAACGGGGCTTTTTTAATAAGCTAGCTTTTTTTAAAAGCCCCGTTTGGTAACATCAAAAAGCTAGCTTATAAGCTAGCTTATGCTAGCTTTTGAAAAGCTAGTTGGAGTAGCTTTTCAACTAGCTTTTCAACTAGCTTTTATAATATTTTCAATTTTACCCTTCCCTAACTTATAAATAAATATCTTTAATTACATTTATGACATGTACTTTTATGTCATTTTATTTTTTTAAGCTAGTTTATCAGCTAGTTTTTACCAAACGTTATTATTTATCAGCTAGCTTATAACTTATCAGCTAGCAGCTAGCTTATCAGCTAACAGCTAGCTTGTCAGCTAGCTTATCAGCTAACAGCTAGCTTATCAGCTAGCAGCTAGCTTTTCAGCTAGTGCGCCAAACACGGCCTTAGTCGAGTATAAGATTCTGGTTTTGCAGGTTTTAGTTGTTTCTATTGACATGTAGAAATCGACAGTTGCCTCGGTTTTAGCCTGGTACATGCAGGCATCGGTGTTTGATTTTGTTTTTCTCAAGGTGATTACTTATTTCATGTGTATCTTGGTTCTTAATTGAGTATAAAATTATTTGTAAGTTTTAATTGGTGGTTGCCCCTAGGTTTTAGGCTGCTATGTTTTTTTGTTTTGTTTTTAAACTCTTAATTCGTTATGCATCAATCTGTTTGGGTGTTAATTATGCTTTTATTTTGGTTATGCTCTTAGATTATTAATGTGGTATTATATGGCGTTTACAGAGATATTAAACATAATTCATGAACATTGTGTTTTCAAGTTTTACCTCTTTGTACAAAACATGATCAAGATCAGGATTAGAACATAGCAAAAGTTTTTAACTTTTTTGAAAGGCAGACAATCACCTTTTAGCAATTAGTGAAGGTGTTTGTGTATTGTGAGCTGAAAAGATGAAGGTATTTATAATAGGATATTGTTTTTTTAACCATGTGGTAGTATTTATAGCTTAATATTCACATGCTTTGTTACAAAGATTGGGCTATGTAGGACTTGATGTTTTGTACTTTTGTGATGATCAAATAGAGTTTTAGGTCACTAGGTTGTGTGCTGTTTGAATTTGTGACATAACCATAAGGATATTTTCAATGTATGGGATTCAGATGTTTCAGTTGAAGAAGATAAACCTGATAAAAAATTGAAGGTTATAAACGTGATGAAGTGACACTAGAGAACTGGTTTATCATTTTGTATCCTCATAACACATTTACTCTTTATCATTTTGTATCCTCATAGTTATCATTGTGTTCCTTTGTTATTTCAATTTTGCATTTACACATGGAATACCCTGAATTTGATCGATATTTGGGGTGAGTCTACGGGTATCAAGTCCATTAACACATTTAAAATGTTCTATGTTTCTATCCTATGCAGATGCTAAAGTATGCTAAAATCTAGAGTTCACATATGTAAATTGGCTATATTTACGACACGAGTTTTGCGTTGCCCGTATCTCTCATGGTTTGGCTAACCGACTTTTTGAAACGGTCCGACACTGTCGCGAAGCACGGGTCGACCCACTTGTAAAAAAAACAAAATCATTTTACTCAATAATTTTAGGTCTCAATGAGATTTTATTTTTGTATCTCGTACTATTGATGAAAGATTAAAGAAGATAGTTATATCATGATAATGTAGTTATTAAAATATTGCCACCATAGAATGCGATTGTTTCTAACATGTTAAAACGAGGTTGTATAGAAAAACAAGTAGCCTTTTTTTGTTAGATTTAGTGTATTTTTAATGTGAATTGGTCCGATAAAACCGATTACCCATTTGTTTTATGGTCCGAAAAAAATCCCTAATGCGTCATTAAAAAGGCCCCTAAGTTTTTACTTTGCTTTAGGTCCCCAAACTCGTTAAGCCGCCCCTAATTGGTATGTTGAGATGATGATGACGCAGAGATGATGACGCAGAGATGATGTCATCATGACATCATCACATTTCAAAATGATTTAAAAGTCAGCCATGGACTTTTTATCGTGGAGCCAAGTTTCTCAAATGAATTTTATACATTCTCTTGGAACGCAGCTTTTAATTATTTTATTTATTGGTTGATTAGGGATGACAACTTGAGGTTTAGTGGATGGGGATTACCTTGGAGCTAAAGTTTATTAATGAATTAATCAAGTTTGATTAATTCTGTTCATGCTCGTTTGGTGCTCGGTCGTTCGTCTTCATATTTAATTAATTCCTTGATGTCAATGGACCGTCAAAGTTATTATTTTGAAATCGTCTCAAAGATTATTTTCGTTGTTAATGTCAACTTCAAGAAACTTAAGCAACACGTAAGTCGAGACTTAGCCGAATCGACTCGGGCGCGTCGTTACCTCAAATTGCTCATTTGATTGTTATTTAGTTTCTCTTAATGTAATTGTTTATATAAAGGGGACTTAGTTGAGAGAAAAGTGAAGGATTTGTAGAATTGGTGAGGTTAGCTAAGTGTGTGTTTTCCATGGTGTAAACCCCAATTCTCTCCCAACACTTGGTATTCTCTCCTTTGTAAACTTGAATATAGCAATAATCATCGAGATTTTTATATTGTGTTCTTCGTGTTCATTGTTTGATCTTCGTTCGAGCTTCTTGATCGACCCGGATTCCGTACCCGGTTGGTCTCGTACTTGTGAGATTCTCGGATCTAAGAGGACCTAAGACATGGTATCAGAGCTTTCGGTATGAACAAAACCTTTTTTGTTCTTGAGGATTTTGCAAGATTTAGCTCGTTTTGGTGGAGTTTTTGAAGATCGAAGGTTGCTTCTTGAGTGGAAACAACATTTGGAAGCTGATTTCATCCTCAGATTCATCATCAGAGATCATTGTCATCATTTTTTGGGCTGTTTTTGTTAAAAAACGGGAAGAACACTTCAAGAACATAAAGTCACTATTCTTCATTTTTGGAGTTGATTTGCTGAGATTTGGGTGTTGCTACAG
The DNA here is from genome assembly GCA_039602395.1 of Deinandra increscens subsp. villosa. Lineage (NCBI taxonomy): Eukaryota > Viridiplantae > Streptophyta > Magnoliopsida > Asterales > Asteraceae > Deinandra > Deinandra increscens. Next base: position 79,353,611 of record JBCNJP010000007.1, on the reverse strand, counting down.
TTTTGAGTACTGATCTACATCATCACACAAAGCTATTGGTGCATTCAAATCATAATATGAAACAAATTGGTTGTTCATCATCATCTTAGTTCACGATCAGTACGTTGTTCATCACAGGTTCAAATTTGAATCTTTTTTTTGAGGTTGTTTTGGGTAAAATTGATGATTTTCGCAGGTTAGTAACCTAAAACTAAAATCATTGAAGCAATCCATTCTCATTTTCATCAAGTTTTGAATCCGTGTTAGCAAATTTAGTGATTTTTTCAATTTTTCTCATAATAAATATTTGATCGAATTGGATGTGTTAGGCTCAGATTTGGATGTTGGTGTAGTTTTCACTATTGATCTAGATCATATTCCTAATCTATTAGAGCTTTCATTTCATCATTTTGAACAGCTTTGATTTTCACCAAAATTCTCCATTGAAAAACAAGCTGTGATTTTCTAAATTTTCATGTTTTGCATATTTGAATGAATTTGTGCATTGTTTGAGTGTGTTTTAGGTTTGTGAATTGATTCTAGATACATTCTAAAGCTCAATCAAAATACATTTTTTTTTATCAAATTTGCTAAAAGTTTCAAGTTTTTCACTTTTCATGGATTGTTCAAGTGTTGCTAAGCCTAAATCACCCCATTCTGATTCTAATGATCAGAATATTGGCCATGAGTTGATTAAGGTTGGGGAAATCATCGATTGGACCATGAATGATCCTCATGTAATCATTGCTAGACATGTTTTTGATCGAATAGCTCAAGTTCCTGAATTGCCACCTCATGTGAAAACTAAAGCTTGTACTAATGAATGTCTTGAACTTGTTAAGAGTTATAGACAATATAATCAGGTTTTGGCTGATAAGTTTACAGCTACCAACCGAAAGGAAGATAGCTATTTGGCTCAAATCAAGTCACTAGAGGAGGAAAATCAGAAATATTTTGAAAATGGAAGTTTTTTGAAAAATCGAGTTATTGATCTTGAACAGGCATTGACTGATGCTAAACAAGCGTTGACCAATGCTAGAAATGATTAAAATCAAGTCAAGAATGAGATTGATAGGTTGAGATGGGCCAAGAATTACTTTAGTAGCATGTTTAACAGCTCAAGTAATCTTGCATCTCCCTTAAATCACAATCATGACTCGGTCCCCGGTATCATTAAGAAAAACATACCAAGTGCTGCCATACCTCATCTTGTTTCTGCTTGTGATAACCAGTTAAATGATACACCTGCTACTAATGCCTCTTGCAAGTCTACTAGTGTTTCTATTGAAAGGAATTCTGAGCAGAAGATGCAAAATAAAGCCGACTTATTAGCTACATTGGAAGAAGATGAGAAAGCAGGAATCTCATTTAAAGCCAAAGCTAACAAAGTCAAAAGAAAAAGGGAAAAAGAAGAATGAACACTCCTCTTCAAAGTTTGATGACAAAAAGATTGTGCCTGATCCTCAAGGTCTACATAAACACTCTGTTAAAGTCGGTTAAGCTGAAGCAAATATGAAGGAAACTTCCAATTTGCAAGTCAAAGAGGATGTAAACGGCAAAGTCAATGTTACCACTAAAGTCAAACCTTCAAAATGCAAGAAGAAGGTCTCAAAGAAATCTCAAGTGAACCAGAATGTAGAGTCTGACGGATCAAACAAACTTGAGGCTCAGCAATCTGATGATCATCGCCTGATTGAAGATCTGAACAAACTTAGTGTTGAAGACACTGACTTGCAAGTGAAGGAGCTGAATGTGCAAAATGAGGAAGCCAGATCAAAAATGCATCGAGCTGCCTCCACTTCAGCCCAATTTGAAAACCAAACCCATGATCAATTTTATGGTTTTTCAAATCAATTTAGACCTGTTGGTTGTCATTTTTGTGGGCAACTTGGACATACTGGTTGGGTTTGCGGTTACAATCCCTACTACCAGTACTATCACCAACCAACATTCGGTCAACACATGGTATGGAATTTCACTCATAATCCTTTGTATGGTTATGATCACTATGATAGTGGTTATGGATTTTTCTGTCACACCCCCAAATAACCACTAACGGAGTTTATACCGTTAAGGGGTGCGAGCAGACCAGGACCACAACCATTAGTTACAAATACTAAACGAATCAGAGTAAAGTCCAATGTTCGTAAATAAAACAGTTTAACATACGCAGCGGAATTAAAACATCAGTATTTTAGCACTAGCCACGTGCTTTACAAATCATAGTTTCAATTTCAAATTCTCAATTTAGTTTAATAAAATAAATATCTTCACGAGCCATGCCAACCTCCAGTGGATACTCTTCAACGATCTGCAAAAGTGAAAACCACACAAGTGTCAACCTAACGGCTGGTGAGTTCACGGTGGGCATGACATGCATTGGCCCGGTCTCATAATCGTATGTATCAACATATACATAAGTAATAGTTTTGCAAGGCAATTGCCAAGAGTTGAATTTTCGAATATGCACTAGTTAGGTAAAGGATTAAAGTAGTCAACCGATATCGCGGGTAGCTAATCCGGTTTCCATGCACTAAGGAGTCGTACTAGGGCTGAAAGCTGACGTAACAGAGTTCGGCATTTGCCGATGGTTGGTGCCTCCAGTTGTGTCCCATTTGGGAGGCCCACAACTAAAATAGGCTGACATTGAACTCCGTTCGGCCTCCAACCGGTTGGTTACACATTTGTGTACCGCGGAGCAGGGTTTGTCAAACCCTCAGTAGATCTACCCAACATCTCCTCGCTTCTCAGATCAACAGTACTAGGTTGAGGTCTTTTTAAGTTTTAAGGCATCCTTAGAAATCATGTGATATCATTTGGTTTGGACTTTAACCTACACTAGTCATATTAAAACAGTTTATCCTGGATTTCATTTGAAATTCCCGAAAAGAGTTTAAGTGTCAAATAGTCGTTTCCCGGGTTTCAATAGAAACCCCAAGGTTGGACATTTGCAAGTGTTCCCATAAAACACTCCAACTTCCATAACAGGTATCCCAATTGCAATACCTCAATTCGTCAGCGTTGTTTATCATTAAGTTCATTCGTTGTGTCCCAAACGGGCTCACAATTAAAGGGTTTGTGAAACTCACCTTAGGTTGCTCAGCTACACTGATATTTAGTCCAAGTATTGCTTAATGAAGACCTATGAACACGTTTAGGTCTTAAGTATTAGTTTTGTGTCTAATCTTGACGTCACTATGGCCCATAACATAGCACGTTGGAACTACGACACGACATAACGACACACGACACCGATGGTTGATCATAAACAAGGGTTCACATACATCAGAAATCAAAGCATGTATCATCATAGCAAAATCATATAAGTCATGGCATAGTATTCAAGTAAATTGCACAAGTTTGGGTTCTGGTCACAATTTCGCTAGCAGTTTCGCTAGGTAATTTCGCTAGGTGCACGGGCAGCACTTTCGCTAGGCTGTACCCGATAACACAGTTTCGCTAGGCTAGTTTCGCCCGAAACTGTTGACACAGTTTCGCTAGCCTAGTTTCGCCCGAAACTGGTTTGAACTTTCGTTCAGGGAATTTCGCTCGGGCTGGTCTGGTTTGGTTTACCCGGCGAAACTATAGTTTCGCTAGGCAGTGTCGCTCGGAGGAACTATACAGTTTCGCTGGATAGTTTCGCCCTATGAACATACAGTTTCGCTAGTCGCAAGAAAAACCCGAAAAACTAACAAAAATCTTTCTAACAGCCTCTATACATCATGTAATTCATTTCTAAGCATATATAGGCATTTAGGAACATCACAGGAGCATTTTAATCATCATAAACATGGTTTTACATCATCAAATCTTCAAAAACACTCTAAAACCCATTTTCAACATATTTTGACCTAAATTGCATGAATCTTCAACATGGATGGATTTCAATCGTAAAGTTTGTGACTTTATAACAGATCTAACCTTCCTAAACATAAATACAGAAGATCTAACGATTATATGCAGGCTTGATCATGCTTTTTAAAGAAAACACATAAAAGGTGCATGTAAAGGGTTTTTGTGACTTACGGTTTGATCGAGGATCGAATGAGTGAGGTGAGATGATGATTCTCTTGATGATCTCCTTAAATGACCAGAAATCTCGAGAGAGAGCAGATGGAGAAGTGGTGTGTGTTTTGTGTGAAAAAGAGGCAATTATGAGAACTAGGGTTTATTAAGATCTTTTATATCAGGGGATAGTTTCGCTGGCAGTTTCGCTGGTCAGCGAAACTGTCTCTGATCACACGTAAATCAGGCAGCTTAGCTAACTACCGGGCGACACTATAATTTCGCTCGGTAGTTTCGCTGGAAACCAAAATCATACAATTTGCCACATAATCAAGAATTTACAATTTGTCATGCTATTCATAATATTAAATCATGCATTTAAATCACATTGAACACATAACATGTATGGACGGGTTCGGTGATCAACCAAAGGACGTGGACGTATTCGGTCTAGTTAAGCACTAGTTACTAAGTTAACACTTATAACGTAACTAACGGGGTTTGTCTAACGGAAGTTAACCTTGAAATTCTCGGATGTCACATCCTTCCCTTGTAATTGGAATTTTCGTCCCGAAAATTATTCTTGTGTTGTAGCGTTCGCAGTTTCAGCTGTCGTCGTTGCTATCGTCGCTGGGGAAAGAAAGCAAAAGTTTTAGGGTTGCCACATCCTCCTCCTGTTAAAGGAATTTTGGTCCCCAAAATTAAATCGTACCTTGAGTTTCTGTGGACTTTTGCTCGAACAAGTGAGGATACTTTTTCTTCATTTGATCCTCTCGTTCCCAAGTATATTCTGGTCCACGCTTTGAGTTCCATCGTACCTTGACGATCGGAATCTTGCTACGCTTGAGGGTTTTCTCTTCGCGTCCCATGATTTCCACCGGTTGCTCGATGAATCTCAGATGTTCATCGATTACCAATTCCTCCAAGGGAATTATCTCAGTTTCTTCAGCCAGGCATTTCTTGAGATTAGACACGTGAAACACGTTGTGAACTCCATCGAGTTCTGTAGGGAGTTTCAATCGGTAGGCTACCGGGCCTACTTCCCCAATGATTTCAAACGGACCTATATAGCGAGGATTTAGTTTTCCCCGCTTTCCGAAGCGTATCACTCCTTTCCAAGGAGATACCTTCAGTAATACTTTGTCGCCCACTTCGAACTTCAGCGGTTTACGGCGTTTGTCGGCATAGCTCTTCTGTCTATCGCGTGCTGCGGCTATCCGCTTTCTGATTTGGATAATGCGTTCAGTTGTATCGTGGATGATTTCCGGTCCAGTGAGTCCTTTCTCACCTGTTTCGGCCCAACACACGGGCGATCTGCATTTTCTGCCATATAATGCTTCAAAAGGTGCTGCACCGATGCTTGAATGATAACTGTTGTTGTAGGAGAACTCCACCAACGGGAGGTGAGCTTCCCAGTCTTTTCCGAAATCAAGAACACAAGCTCGGAGCATATCTTCTAATGTTTGAATGGTTCTTTCCGTCTGACCATCGGTTTGCGGGTGATAAGCTGTGCTCATATCAAGTCTGGTCCCCAATGCTTCATGCATAGATTGCCATAATCGTGAGGTAAATCGTGGATCTCGATTGGAGATAATAGTCTTAGGCACACCATGACGTGCCACAATTCGGTCGATGTATAGCTTCGTTAGCCTTTCCATGTTGTCATTTTCTTTCATTGGGATGAAATGTGCGGATTTGGTTAAGCGATCAATGATAACCCAAATCGCATCTGGTCGATTCGATCGATGAGGTAATCCTGTTACAAAATCCATGGAGATATCCTCCCATTTCCATTCTGGGATCTTTGGCTGTTGCAATAACCCAGAAGGCTTTTGGTACTCGATCTTAACTCTTAAGCATGTTAAACACTTAGCCACATATCGAGCAATGTCGGCTTTCATGTTCGGCCACCAATACAAACTCTTCAAGTCTTGGTACATTTTATCCGATCCAGGGTGCACCGAATACCTTGACTTGTGAGCCTCGTCCATCACGAGCTCACGAAGATTTCCGAGTAAAGGAACCCAAATTCTGTTATTGTAGTATCTGAGTCCGTCGGACCTAATTTCGGAGTTACCATCCACCCCTCGCAGTGCTTCAGCTGCGAAATTTTCCTCTTTTAAAGCTTCTTGTTGGGCATCGCGGATCCGATCCGGCAATCCCGCGTGAATGGTAAGTTGCAGCGCTCGTACTCGTCGAGGCTTTTCGTACTCTTTTCGACTTAGGGCGTCAGCCACCACATTGGCTTTTCCCGGATGATACTTAATTGCTAAGTCATAGTCATTTAGTAACTCGACCCACCGTCGTTGTCGCATGTTGAGATCCTTCTGATTAAAGATGTGCTGTAAGCTTTTGTGGTCGGTAAATATTGTGCACTTTGTTCCGTAGAGGTAATGTCTCCAAATCTTGAGTGCATGAACAACGGCTCCCAATTCCAAATCATGCGTTGTATAATTCTTTTCAGTGTCCTTCAGTTGCCTGGACCCATAGGCAATTACTTTGTCCCGTTGCATCAACACGCAACCGAGTCCTTGGATAGATGCATCGCAATAAACCACAAAGTCGTCAATCCCATCGGGTAACGCGAGAATTGGAGCCGAGCATAACATATCTTTGAGAGTTTGAAACGCGTGTTCTTCTTTTTCACCCCATCTATATTGCACTCCCTTGTGCGTTAATGCCGTTAAGGGTTGAGCCAATTGCGAGAAACCCTTGATAAACCTTCGGTAGTATCCGGCAAGTCCCAAAAATTGTCGGATTTCGGTCGGCGCTCTAGGAGTAGACCAATTCTTGATAGCTTCCACTTTAGCCGGGTCGACATGAATTCCTTCCTGATTAACAATGTGTCCAAGAAACTGGACTTCGCGTATCCAAAAATCGCACTTCGAAAACTTAGCATAAAGTTGTTCCTTACGGAGTAATTCCAAAATCAGTTGTAGATGTCTCTCGTGTTCTTCCTTTGTCTTGGAGTAAATCAAAATATCGTCAATGAAGACTATCACAAACTGATCGAGGTACGGCTTGCACACTCGATTCATCAAATCCATAAATACCGCAGGTGCATTAGTTAGCCCAAACGGCATAACTAGAAACTCGTAATGTCCATACCGAGTTCTGAAAGCAGTCTTTGGGACATCCTCATCTCGGACACGAAGTTGGTGATATCCAGACCGTAGATCAATCTTTGAAAAGTAGCTCGAACCTTGTAGTTGATCGAAGAGATCGTCGATTCGAGGGAGTGGATACCGATTCTTAATAGTAACTTTGTTAAGCTCTCGGTAATCAATACACATACGGAACGTTCCATCCTTCTTCTTAACAAACAAAACCGGTGCTCCCCATGGAGACGAACTTGGACGAATAAACCCTTTGTCGAGTAGCTCTTGAAGTTGTGCGGAGAGTTCGTTGAGTTCGCTTACCGCCAAACGGTAAGGTGCGCGTGCAATCGGAGCGGCTCCAGGAGTTAAGTCGATCCCAAACTCCACTTGACGAAATGGGGGCAAACCAGGCAGATCTTCAGGAAATACATCTTGGAAGTCGCGAACTATCGGGTAATCGTTGATTCTGCGCTCGGGAAGTGTCGAATCGGTGACGTTTGCAAGAATCGCGAAGTGACCTTTACGAAGGCACTTTTGAGCTTTGAGAAACGAGATAATACCAGTGACTGCTCCACCTTTTTCACCTTTAACCGTTAACACTTCACCTTTTTCGAGTGGAATACGAACGACTTTTTCTTTACATAAGATTTCAGCTCGGTTTTCAGATAACCAATCCATTCCTACTATAACGTCAAAACTACCAATCGGGAAAGGCATAAGATCGATTCCTGATGTATGGCCGGCTAGTTCTAACTTACAGTCCTTAACTATCTGCGTCGTATCATGAAGTTTACCATTCGCTAGTTCTACCACATACGTAGCATCTAAGGCAATCGGTTTAGCATTTATTAGTCTAGCAAACTTAGTGGAAATAAAACTTCTTTCAGCACCAGAATCAAATAAAACAGTAGCGAAGAAACCATTCAATATAAATTTACCGTTGATCACGTTGGCATCGTTGCGAGCTTCACCTTGACCCATCACAAAAGCACGACCTCTACCATTCCCGCCATTACCGTTTCCACCATTTCCGTTCCCACCATTGTTTCCCTGATTACCGTTGTTTCCATTTCCTTGTCTGCGCAATCGCGGACAATCTTTATTCATGTGGCCCTGCGCACCACATTCAAAACAGCCACGGGCTCCACCATTGTTGTTGTTGTTCTGGTTGTTTCCTTGCCCGTAACGGTTGTTTCCGTTTCCCCTGTTGTTATTTCCTCCTTGGTTCTGACCGCCATTGTTCAACTTCTGCAAGTTGGTCCAGCAGTTGTTGGCTTCATGCCCCGGTTTCCCACATCTTCCACATTCCAAACCTTTGTTACACATACCGCTGTGGTGTTTTCCGCACTTGTTACAGAACGGAGCTTTACCCTTGTAGTTTCCATTCCCACCTTGGCGATTGTTACCCCCACTGTTGTTGAAATTGGACCTTGTGTTGTCTGGTCGCTTGTTCTGATACTGGGAGTTAGAGGACCTCCCAGATTGATTTCCAACAGATTGATTGTTCACAGATGTAGCTGGAGCTTCTTCTTCAGCCTTACGTTTGCCACTCAAGGCAGTCTTCTCAGTGGCTTTCGCGGGTAGAGTACCCCTCTCGATCTCCTGATCGGTTAACTTGTGAGCCAGGCGGATGGCTTGTTGCACAGTTGTTGGATTGCTGGCTGTCACCAGGCTCTTGATTTGGGGTGCGAGACCCTCTAGATAACGCTCAATGCGCTTAAATTCAGCATCAACCATCGAGGGGCACAGTACCTCGTACTCGTGGTAACGAGCAGTATACTCTTCAATTTCTGACCCAGACATCTTGGAGTTCAAAAACTCTCCTTCCAGTTTCTTGGCTTGATCTCGAGGGTAGTACTCCTCCATAACCAACTCCTTAAACGCTCCCCATTCCATGCCATTGGCCGCATCTAACCCAATCATCTGAATTTCAGCATTCCACCAGGAGAGAGCAGCTCCCTCAAAGGTACCAGTCGCATACTTCACTTTATCTCCAGCAGGGCAGTTGCACATAGAGAAGACCTTCTCAGACTTCTCAATCCACCTGAGGAGTCCTACAGCTCCTTGTTCGCCGGAAAACGTCATCGGCTTGCAGTCCATGAAGGACTTGAACGTGCAGTGGTGGTTTCCTGATGCAATAATAGTTCGGGTTTTAAGTTTAAACAAGTCAATTATAATCGCTTTGTGCCTTAACCGGCATAATAATTACCCTGTGCGGCGTATGCAGCTTGGACGGCTGCCACCGCGGCTTGCACGTGTTCAGTAATCATTGCTTGCAGCTGTGCAGGCGTCATGTTGATGTTGTTTCTTCCGTGTCCTCTTCCAGACATTTTGCTGGACAGTTAAAGTAGCCAGTGTTCAGTCACAATTATATTCTATACATATCCCATAATATGTATATTAGCCAGTTCCCGTTATCCCACTATTAGTCCAAAAATTTTCGTGCAAAACTGAGGCGTCGTCGAAGAATGCCGTAAGTCGCAAGTACTATCGTCGAAAGTTGGCTTCCCATAACAGTCACTGTCGGCGTAGTCATCGTAGTAGAAATCAGGACGTAGCGGGTAGCATCGTTTCGTTGTCGCTTTCCCCGGAATAGTGTTCGCATTTCGTATTCGTGTGTGAAAATTTTCCTAAGGTTTTCCGTTAGACTACCTAGACACGGTCTCTATATATATTTACATATATATATCTACATATGGAGTATTTACTTACACAGCAGAGCGAGTATCCCAGGTTGGCACGTAAAATTTTGTCTTTGAGAGTTTGTTTTGTTCGTTTGTAACTAAGGGTTCAAGTTGCAGTTTCCAAATCGTTTTCAAAAATGATTCCAGTTCTCTGCAACTTATGGCTCTGATACCAATCTGTCACACCCCCAAATAACCACTAACGGAGTTTATACCGTTAAGGGGTGCGAGCAGACCAGGACCACAACCATTAGTTACATATACTAAAAGAATCAGAGTAAAGTCCAATGTTCGTAAATAAAACAGTTTAACATACGCAGCGGAATTAAAACATCAGTATTTTAGCACTAGCCACATGCTTTACAAATCATAGTTTCAATTTCAAATTCTCAATTTAGTTTAATAAAATAAATATCTTCACGAGCCATGCCAACCTCCAGTGGATACTCTTCAACGATCTGCAAAAGTGAAAACCACACAAGTGTCAACCTAACGGCTGGTGAGTTCACGGTGGGCATGACATGCATTGGCCCGGTCTCATAATCGTATGTATCAACATATACATAAGTAATAGTTTTGCAAGGCAATTGCCAAGAGGTGAATTTTCGAATATGCACTAGTTAGGTAAAGGATTAAAGTAGTCAACCGATATCGCGGGTAGCTAATCCGGTTTCCATGCACTAAGGAGTCGTACTAGGGCTGAAAGCTGACGTAACAGAGTTCGGCATTTGCCGATGGTTGGTGCCTCCAGTTGTGTCCCATTTGGGAGGCCCACAACTAAAATAGGCTGACATTGAACTCCGTTCGGCCTCCAACCGGTTGGTTACACATTTGTGTACCGCGGAGCAGGGTTTGTCAAACCCTCAGTAGATCTACCCAACATCCCCTCGCTTCTCAGATCAACAGTACTAGGTTGAGGTCTTTTTAAGTTTTAAGGCATCCTTAGAAATCATGTGATATCATTTGGTTTGGACTTTAACCTACACTAGTCATATTAAAACAGTTTATCCTGGATTTCATTTGAAATTCCCGAAAAGAGTTTAAGTGTCAAATAGTCGTTTCCCGGGTTTCAATAGAAACCCCAAGGTTGGACAGTTGCAAGTGTTCCCATAAAACACTCCAACTTCCATAACAGGTATCCCAATTGCAATACCTCAATTCGTCAGCGTTGTTTATCATTAAGTTCATTCGTTGTGTCCCAAACGGGCTCACAATTAAAGGGTTTGTGAAACTCACCTTAGGTTGCTCAGCTACACTGATATTTAGTCCAAGTATTGCTTAATGAAGACCTATGAACACGTTTAGGTCTTAAGTATTAGTTTTGTGTCTAATCTTGACGTCACTATGGCCCATAACATAGCACGTTGGAACTACGACACGACATAACGACACACGACACCGATGGTTGATCATAAACAAGGGTTCACATACATCAGAAATCAAAGCATGTATCATCATAGCAAAATCATATAAGTCATGGCATAGTATTCAAGTAAATTGCACAAGTTTGGGTTCTGGTCACAATTTTGCTAGCAGTTTCGCTAGGTAATTTCGCTAGGTGCACAGGCAGCACTTTCGCTAGGCTGTACCCGATAACACAGTTTCGCTAGGCTAGTTTCGCCCGAAACTGTTGACACAGTTTCGCTAGCCTAGTTTCGCCCGAAACTGGTTTGAACTTTCGTTCAGGGAATTTCGCTCGGGCTGGTCTGGTTTGGTTTACCCGGCGAAACTATAGTTTCGCTAGGCAGTGTCGCTCGGAGGAACTATACAGTTTCGCTGGATAGTTTCGCCCTATGAACATACAGTTTCGCTAGTCGCAAGAAAAACCCGAAAAACTAACAAAAATCTTTCTAACAGCCTCTATACATCATGTAATTCATTTCTAAGCATATATAGGCATTTAGGAACATCACAGGAGCATTTTAATCATCATAAACATGGTTTTACATCATCAAATCTTCAAAAACACTCTAAAACCCATTTTCAACATATTTTGACCTAAATTGCATGAATCTTCAACATGGATGGATTTCAATCGTAAAGTTTGTGACTTTATAACAGATCTAACCTTCCTAAACATAAATACAGAAGATCTAACGATTATATGCAGGCTTGATCATGCTTTTTAAAGAAAACACATAAAAGGTGCATGTAAAGGGTTTTTGTGACTCACGGTTTGATCGAGGATCGAATGAGTGAGGTGAGATGATGATTCTCTTGATGATCTCCTTAAATGACCAGAAATCTCGAGAGAGAGCAGATGGAGAAGTGGTGTGTGTTTTGTGTGAAAAAGAGGCAATTATGAGAACTAGGGTTTATTAAGATCTTTTATATCAGGGGATAGTTTCGCTGGCAGTTTCGCTGGTCAGCGAAACTGTCTCTGATCACACGTAAATCAGGCAGCTTAGCTAACTACCGGGCGACACTATAATTTCGCTCGGTAGTTTCGCTGGAAACCAAAATCATACAATTTGCCACATAATCAAGAATTTACAATTTGTCATGCTATTCATAATATTAAATCATGCATTTAAATCACATTGAACACATAACATGTATGGACGGGTTCGGTGATCAACCAAAGGACGTGGACGTATTCGGTCTAGTTAAGCACTAGTTACTAAGTTAACACTTATAACGTAACTAACGGGGTTTGTCTAACGGAAGTTAACCTTGAAATTCTCGGATGTCACATTTTCAGTCCATGGCCATCTGATGTGAGGACACCATATTTGAAGGAAACTGCCCCTGAACCGTCATCATTTGAGCAAGCACAAACCAATTTAATAAATGCTCAAGAGATGACTTGTTCTAAAAGAAAGAAGTGCAAACAAGTTTGGGTTCCCAAAACACCATCGGTTGAGCCCAAAGTTGTTTCAAACGAATCGACCCTCAATGCGAAGGATCCAACTCCATGAGTTGTGTCTACATTAGAATAAAATTTTTCATTTTTCAGGAGACACCAAATATGGGAGACGTAATTCAAACTGAGGAAGTTCTCCATTTTTATAAATAACAAAAAAAAAATTTGAAAAACCCAAAAACCTTGAAACTAAAATTTTAGCAAATTCGAGCATTGTTTGAGGGGGAATTCGTTGAATTCTGGTCACTCTATTTGATTTAATATATCTTGTGAAGTTTATTGTGTTTATCTTGATTAAGTGCAGGAATAAATCGGGTTTTTGCTAAAATGTTTTGTAAAGCATCAAACATGGGGAATAATCACTTTCTTGTCTTTTCTCCATGATCGTGTCGTTTGAAGCCTTACAAAAGAGTTTTGCTGATCATATGAAGATGAAGTGTTGCAGAATTCTAGATGATGCGGATTTGTCTTATTTGTTGAATTGGTTGATCTCATGAAGTCTGTTGACACTTCACAATGAAGACCAAAGTGTTGAAGATTTCTCTATTTGATCTTGAGTTGACGAATTTGCTGATTCGCTTATATCTCTTGAAGACTATTTACACTATGTCACTTCTACTGATTTGCATCACCACTATTTCATCAACTGAACGGTTCCAAAGCACAACTTGTCAAGAATCTCATTCCAACGCAAGGAGCATCACAAAGTCATTCTCAAATCACGAGTGAAGGATGATACTTTGATAAGGTAATTTGGACGACTAGTGTGGAAGATTTCAAAAACAAAAAAAAAATATAGAAAATTTTGAAAATTCACAAAAATATGTGTTTTTCTTTTGAGTGTTTGTCTTGTTTTAGTGTTCTTAAAATTCAGAAAATTAAAAAAATCTATAAAACCAAATTTTAAAAAAAAATTAGCTGAGAAGTCTTGCGTGATCTATGGGAAATGATAGTACATCTAAATGTACATACTCGACCATGTATTGGCTTGGATTTGGTCAGATATCACTATTATATGATGTGTCAGTAGTCTCAGCTATCAAAGGAGTAAGCTATGTCTTGTGATATACTTAAACTAGATTTTCAGAATTAATGATCCATTAAGTTCAAAATACAGCCTTGGAGATGTTCTTGTAAATTTATCCTGTTACTTGATTGCATTCTGTGAGGTCTTAAAACTTGTGCACACGTCATTTGTTTCTTGAGTGTTAAGTGTCTGATTTCAAAACTTGAGCACAAAATATATCTGTTCACACGGATATATGATGGAGCTTAAAAGAGACTCATCTGCTTTGCTTGCGCAATGACCTTGAGTTCTCTTCCATTTCCATAATAAATCTGAGATTCATCTGCTTTACTTGCGCAATGACCTTGAATTCTCTTGCATCCGCCATTCCTTCAAATAAAGTGAGAGATCATCTGCTATGCGAAAGTGTTGACCTTGATTATCTCACACCGCCAAAAAAAAAACTCATTTTTAGTCACAAATGAAGGAAAAACATGAGTTTGTGAGTAATCCACGAAATCAGGTCATTTAAAACTCAAGAAAAGGATGGTTTTGTTGAAGATGTGTCACAGTGCCTCCAGGTGTGTCTTGACAAATAGGTAAGAACTGCTGTGAACTTAGTTGCATATGGCTCTCATTACATTCACTTAATGTACCTAAAAAATAATAATTCACAGACATAAGTTGAAAGAAAAGATGCATGAGCTTAGGTGGATAAACAATACTGATGATCATGTTAGACTATTTTGTACCTGTCTGAAATATGAAGTGTGTCTTGTGTTGCAGTTGGATATGATCCCATATCAAGTACTTTTCACAAAAAATCTATAAAAATGAGAAAATATCAAAAACTGCAAAAATAGAGTCCATTTCTACTTTTTACTTAGTTATTTTTATTTTATTTTATCTAAACCACATCTTTCGCACATATGTTGTTCGAATTCGAATCTTAAGGATCTTGATCCGGTATCTCTTCTCATCTTTGCAAATGTTTCAAGATGGTGTTCATGTTCTTGGATATGCACATTGAATATCGTCATCTTAGGGGGAATTTTTTGGAATATCCATATATTCCAGAATGGTTAATTAACTGATTAAAGATGATGACTTTCAATGTATATCATATTGGAAGTATTCTTAATGGTTCAAGTCCAAGAAACGCGAAGATTTCAAAGATTTACGCATTTATTGAGTTTGAAGTTAATGACGAGACGAGGCGAGAAAAGTATTTTAGAGACGAGACCGAATTATCCGTGGCTGGACCGCACCGCGTATTGGAAGTATTTAAAAGAATTAAATCTTAATTCTTTTAAATTGTTTTTCTATATTTTAATGAAAAAAAAATGTTAAAAAGATAAAATGAAATTCTGGTGGGCCATCTGTACTCACTCTCTTTTTGCATTTTCTATATTGGATTTGGCATACAGAAACCCAGCAACCAAATATCCGGCCATACTCAGTTCAATCCGGCGACATCTTAAAATGTGCTTAGCGGACTTTGTTATGGCTTAGCGGACTACAACTTGTTCTTAGCGGACTTGGGCAGTTAGCGAACTTAACAGTTCCCCTTAGCGGAGTTCTTGAGTTGTTCCTAGCGGACTTGTCTCGTGGTCTTAGCGAACTTCTCGTCATCCTAGCGAACTTCTCATGGTCTTAGCGGACTTCTTTGGGTCTAGCGGACTTGTTGTGGTGTTTGCGGGTTTTCGAGTCCGTGAGCCCCGGTGAACAAACCTAGTCTCATTGTGATCGTGATTGAATTTGTGACATGATGGTATGTTCATAATTGAGAACGGTCGAGTATTTTGGTCGCAAAATAAATCAGAAGTTCGCCGGAGTATATTTAGAGTTTCCTGGTTCACGTTGGTATGTTGAGATGATGATGACGCAGAGATGATGTCATCATGACATCATCACATTTCAAAATGATTTAAAAGTCAGCCGTGGACTTTTTATCGTGGAGCCAAGTTTCTCAAATGAATTTTATACATTCTCTTGGAACGCAACTTCTAATTATTTTATTTATTGGTTGATTAGGGATGACAACTTGAGGTTTAGTGGATGGGGATTACCTTGGAGCTAAAGTTTATTAATGAATTAATCACGTTTGATTAATTATGTTAATGCTCGTTTGGTGCTCGGTCATTCGTTTTCATAATTAATTAATTCCTTGATGTCAACGGACCGTCAAAGTTATTATTTTGAAATCGTCTCAAAGATTATTTTCGTTGTTAATGTCAACTTCAAGAAACTTAAGCAACACGCAAGTCGAGACTTAGCCGAATCGACTCGGGCGCGTCGTTACCTCAAATTGCTCATTTGATTGTTATTTAGTTTCTCTTGATGTAATTGTTTATATAAAGGAGACTTAGTTGAGAGAAAAGTGAAGGATTTGTAGAATTGGTGAGGTTAGCTAAGTGTGTGTTTTTCATGGTGTAAACCCCAATTCTCTCCCAACACTTGTATTCTCTCCTTT
Organism: Deinandra increscens subsp. villosa; assembly: GCA_039602395.1. Lineage (NCBI taxonomy): Eukaryota > Viridiplantae > Streptophyta > Magnoliopsida > Asterales > Asteraceae > Deinandra > Deinandra increscens. Next base: position 79,337,503 of record JBCNJP010000007.1, on the reverse strand, counting down.
GTAAACTTGAATATAGCAATAAGCATCGAGATTTTTATATTGTGTACTTCGTGTTCATTGTTTGATCTTCGTTCGAGCTTCTTGATCGACCCGGATTCCACACCCGGTTGGTCTTGTACTTGTGAGACTCTCGGATCTAAGAGGACCTAACACAAAGCTGAAGCGTTAGATGCAGCACAAGATTTTGAAAATTTATTTGAGAAGAGTTATCCGGTTCAACAAAAGTATGAAAAAGCTAATGCACTTCTTATTGAATCGGCTGCAACCATTGAGAAACTTCAATCTAAGATCTCTACATTTTAAGATGAGAATGTTCTTTATCGTGATAAAATGACATCTTGACAAAAGATATTGAAAATTTCAAGAAGAAAAGAGAAAGTGTGCTTGAGGAACTATTTGCTAAATGTGAGATCCGGAAGTTGCAAACGTATGATTATGTTGATCTCAATGCAAAATTCATCAAGTGTCAAAAGAAAGTGTTTGATACTCAACAGAAAATTTCTGAATTGAAGCTGGAAATTTTGGAATTGAAAAGGCAAGTGAAGAATTGCAATTTATCGCCGACATTGCTGAATTTCTTATACAAACAGGATCGGAGTGAAGATTGTTCCAAAAAGGATGGTATTCACATGGTTCCTCAACCGGTGGATTTATCTAAATCTACATCTGCTCAACTTGATCTTAAAGATGAATTGCATGATTATTCAAAGTTTGCCACTCCATCAAAGAAGATGAAATCAAAATCTGAGAAAAAGCAAAAACCTTTGGGAGAAGCTCCAAAGTTTAATTCTAAGTCTATTTTCATGGAAAATGAACAAGTGTTTGATAAGAGTGCTTCGAGTACTTCTTCAGGAACTGAAGAAGAAAAAGTTTTGGTTGAAAAGAACAAACTAAAAGACATCAAAGCAAAATTCACTAGAGAAGCCAAGGTAAGAGAAGCTTCTAGTTCTTCTTCAGGTTCAACAAAAACTCCAAGTTTCAAGAACAAAGGCTTGGGTTATGAAGTGAAGGAAGCACCGGTTCAAGCTCAGAATCCAGAAAAAGCTAAGAAGATTTCAAAAGTTAAAGTTCCTAAGAAATCACCTCATTCAAATGCCAAATCTTATTATTCTGGAAGGTCATCATCTTTAAGGAGTCCATCTCCTAGGTATGATTCCAATGATGATTTCTTTGATAACTTTGATTATGAACATTCATCTGTTTTTCAAAATTCAAAGAATTTTTCAAATATATTTCGAAAACGGCTTTGTTATGCATGTCGTCAACCTAGATATCTTGCTGCTGATTGTCCGACGACTGCATATATACACAACACTGCTAAATATGTGGATAACAGAGGTCAAATTTTTTATGAACCATGGTCTCCAAAGGTAAAATCAACTCGTAAGCCGTCTTGGTCTAAACCACGTACGCCAGTTGATACTGATTCTGTAACATCCCAAAATTTTTAATTGTATAGCGGAAGTCTTACGTGGTAGTAAATTAATTATACCCATAGTTTTAGCCGTGTTAAGCGGAACGTAATTTATATTATAACACCATCATTTACAAAATTGGGATAGCCTAACTATCCCTTAGGGTGTTTTTACAAAAGATTAGGGATGAACTATCATCCCATAGGTAGGTCCCTATTACATTCCACCACAAACTAAAACATAAGATAGATGCGATAGCACGTCACGTAGTCGTCTTCATACCACCAAATCCATATCTCCACACACCCCATTAGTTACCTGAAAAATAGATTAAACCACAAAGTCAACACTAGGTTGGTGAGTTCACTAACAAAAATATTTCGTTTCCACTTTATCCTTTAATCCCTTTCATTCAATTCATGAATCAAAGAGTGAATCCAAATGGAGAATATATCATGGTTTCGTAAACTAGCTAGGTTTACGATGTACAAATTATACGCAAGCTCCAAATCAAAACTAGACCCATGTTCGATCGTATTTCTCACCATGTTTCACGACCAGAGCGACTGATCAGTGAGAGCGGGTGGTCAACCCCAGTAGAATCTACTAATACATCTCACACTACTTTAATGATCTAGAAGGCATTGTTCTAATTATCCAAATTCCAAATGTAGGCCTAGCTCATCTTGTTATGAGCGGTGCGCCGACACTCACGAATAACTTCGTACCCATAATATTCTCAATCAATATTTCAAAATACACATTCCAATATTAAGCCCAAAACATTTAACAAAATGCATCAATTCAAAATTAGGGCTTTAAGTTAGTAAACTCACCTTTGCCTTGATGTGCAAATTTGTGCCTTTAAGTGTGAAATTTCAAATGCCTTGGTCCTATTTCATTAATGTCAAATTAGGTTAGGCAATTCTATTTAACTAATGTGACAACTTCTCTATTTTTCAATTACTCGAGCAAAATGACGATTTTGCCCTTATACGACTAATTCAACAATTACGAAGGATAATCTAACTTTTATTTAATGAAATTTTATTCTAAGGCTAAGTATAAGTGATTATACTTATTTTATATTATTTAAATCACTAATGCATTAATTTTCTAATTTTTCTATATTTTATTCCAATTTCCTCATTTTTACGTCTTTTCGGCATTAGTTTTTGCTCAATTTCCTCCCATTACTTAAGATTTCAGTTTTGTATCATTTTCATATATTTTCTTAACATTTCTAATTGATTCTAAGTCATTAAGCTACTGACCTTATTTATTTTCTTTGTTTTATAATTTATTTTTACTAATTTTATACGTTTTAGTGCATTATTTTCATCGTTTTAGGGGTTCGAGTGACATTTTCACCTAAGTTTCCAATTATTTTAACTTATATTAGTTGTCTTCTGTCCAAAATAAGTTCACAAATTTTTCTATATTATTTCTCCAATTTATTCTATTTTTTTAAGCATTTTTAGCTAATTTTAAGCATATAAATTCCATTTTATTATTAAATAAATTCCAAAAATTCTAGAAAATTTTTATAACTCATATCTACTGATAACTAATGTTCTTCTACTGACCAAACCAGATTTTTCGGATTTTTTACCTATTTTCACATTTTTCACACATTTAATGCATTTAAAGCTTTAAAAGTCTTCTTCTAATCATTACTTTATCTCTAGTCTTTCACTCCATGTTTTTATTACTTAGATTTGGTCTTTTTCAACATAAACATTCTGACCACATTTTATTTTTTATATTTATTATCCATTTTATATAATACTCACATATTTATTCTTGTACACGGGCGCGTTGGCTGACCTCCATGACCTTATTCTGGGCTTTGATCTTAGCGGTTTCTCTAACAAGGACACCGCCCCACCCAAAGCCCAACATGTTTTGGCGAATGTCCTTTTTGGTAAAGCCGTGGGTGAGATGGAAGCTGCCTTCGGGATGTCAGCCAGGGATAAAGCGGTATGGGAATGCCTTCGTCAACCTCATGCTCAAGATTTCCTCCTCGCCCTCCCTATTGATGGGCTGGGGCAGCACATGTCGGCAGTCGAATATCGGGCGATTCTTAAATATCGGCTTATGATCCCCCTGTACCCGAGGGATGAGAGATGTCCAGTATGCAGCAAGGCATGTTTGGATGCTTATGGGGAACACGCGGTCCATTGCAAAGAGCTGCCCGGTTTCAAATACCGGCATGATTTGGTCCGGGACGTCTTATTTGACATTTTCAGAAGAGCCGGGATTTCTGCTAAGAAGGAAGCCCCGGTTAATTTTCTGTCGGACCCAGCGGACGGGCGCTCCTCCCTTCGACCGGCGGACGTCCTTGTCTTTGGGTGGAAGCACGGGAAGCATGCATGTGTCGACCTCACTGGGGTTTCCCCTCTCGTGGGATTCAAGGGATCTGGCTTCCGGGCAGGCCAGGCTGCCACGAATGCTGCTGCTGGGAAAGTGCGCAAACATGAGGAGGCGTGTCTGGCAAATCAACATGTGTTCGTGCCTTTTGCGTTTGACACCTTCGGTTACCTTGCTCCGGAAGCTGTGGATACTCTGACCCGCGTCCAGAAGGTCATGGATGGGAATGTGGCGACCCCTAGTGGTTTGAATGTGGTTTTCACTCGGTTAGGCTTTGCTATTCAGAAGGGGGTGGCGGCGCAGCTTGTTGCCCGCCTCCCTTGTACTTCATGTTAAGTTGTAACCGTTGTTTGTTTTAATCTACTATAAAGTTAATTATATTAAAAAAAAAAGTATTACATATTTTTAGTGTACCACTCGTGTTTCCTCATAACCGACCATTATAGGCGGAATTACCATGAGAAATAGTCACGGGGTTTATCTTAGTGACAATCGTTACCGACCGTGTAGGCGTCATTGACGGCCATGAGGCGGATTTACTACAATTGTGACACTAGATCTTGTTTTTATTTTACATTTTTGTTACAATTTCAAGTATACATATATATATATATATTTTTCGGATTTTTAATAAAAATCCAAGGGTTTCATACCCTTATTTCATGTATTCTCATATCATTATCACAAATTATAAGATCAAAGACTAGCAAAATATGATTATAAGTACATGAAATCACATGAAATCATAGATTTTTGATCATGCATGCATCATCTAACTCATTAGTTGAGATTTTCTTTCAAAAACTTTGGGTTTTCTTTAAGTGTTCATTTGATCTTTCATAAATCTTACGTTTATAACTTAGATTCAACATGCATGGAGATTTTATGATGATCAAATCCAAGTATTAAGCTTAACACACAAAAACACACACTAACACACACACACATCACGATTTTGTGTGTGTGAGTGGAGCTTTTCACATAATCTTGGTGTTTTGAAGCTTAATCCTTCCAAATCCACCATAACTTATCAAGATTTGATGTTGGTTCTTGGATTTGGAAGTAGGTTTTGTGATTTAGAAGATGAAATGAGATGGGTTTTGTTACCTTGTAGCTAGAGAAAGAAAGAGTGTTCTTGAATCTTTGAAGAAATGGATGAAGATTCAAAGGATGTTCTTGAATGTTCTTGAGATTGGTTGAAGATATGAAGATTCAAAGAGATTTGTGTATGTGTGTGTTTTAGAGAGAGAGTAGAAATGAGAAGTGAGTGAGAGGGGGGTGTGGCTTTCGGCCGTAAATAGGAGGGAGAGGGGGAGAGTGAAATTTTTTTTTTATAAATTGTTTAAGTGTATGTGTGTGTGTGAAGATTTTATAAAAATCTAGTAATGATAACTTATCTATTTATCATTACATACACAACACATCACATAAATGTGATTTATTTTTACACTCCATCCACATATATACATATATATTTACGACACATACATATGCACACACATATTTCTCTTTCACTTTTTATAAACTTCTAGTTACACACAGTGTATATCGCGTTTTACGGATATTTTTCCGAGTCCAATAAATTCGAATAATTATATCAAAATTCATAATTTTAAATTACGCTCAGAACCGTATAACTATTTTTCAGTTTTGTCGTACTTGGTCGGAGACCAAAAGTAGTGACGTTCTTATACAATTCGAATTCATTATTGCGTAATTTTCTCTAGTTTATCACCAACCGAATGTATAACCTTTCCTAAAGGCTTTAACTCATATACATTCATAACGAATCATTTCATTCGTTTCGTTAGCCGGTTCAAACTACGATATTATAATACTCAATTAATTCACATAATCATAATTAATTCCAAATAAACCTTAATAAATTCTAGATTATCATTTTTAATCTAAAATTAAAGTGACAGGTGTCACAGATTCAGGTTCTAATCAAAAATTAAAATCTTTAAAAATTTGGAAACCAAAGGTTTTTACCAAGGTCAACAACGACTACGTATAAGACACCGGGCGACCCGATGCTGTTGAATCGGGTTGATCCCAAAGTGACTAATGTTTATATGGTGTCCGCAGGTATTTCAGGAAGACCTTTCGGTGATTGAGAAATTGCTGATTGTGACATATCTGTTATAACGTAAATTGCATTTCAAAATCAATTTTGTTTTCAAAATGTTAAACCGTAACTATTCGTGTTGGTTAATCAATTTCTGGTTTGTTTTTCACTCCGTCTCATTTTGAGGGGGAGTTTGTTTTTGAAAAATATAAAAATAGTGTGTTGTTTTTCACCTGGTAAAAATGAAAATCTATAAATGGAGTTGTCATTTTTAGGGGGAGAAATTTGAAAAGACAAAACATTGAAAAATGCAAAAATCCAAAAACATTGAAAAATGAGAAATTGTACCTGACATGTTTGGGAAATGATGGTACATTGGCTTACATCGTCTGACTCATGGATAGAATTTTTGAAAAAAAACATAAGACCATTTGATTGATGTGTAAGGTAGGCTCGACAAATCAGAAAGTATTCAAATGTGATATACACTAAATCTGATGCTTGACTTAGTGGACAACATCTTGATGCATATCTCACGATATATCAAGAAAAAGATATGTGAAAAAATAAAATGAGAAGTCACTGTGTATACATGTGTTCATTTTTCAAAGATTTAAACTTGTTTTATTTTCTTTATTTTGTCAAACGATCGAACTTTCTCTGCGTATCGAAAGATCGACATGATTGTTGTTCGTTTGACGTTCTGCTTTATTTTCTTTGGTGTTTCGTATAACTCATCGGACTTTCTCTGTGTGTGCGGGAGCACCGACCTGATTGTTGTTGGGTTATACAATTTCAACTTGTTTTATTTTCTTATTTTGTTAATTTCGAGGCTTTATTTGCATATCGAAAGATCGAGCTTAAGGTACACGATTTAACATTCTTATTTCTTTTTGCACGAAACACAGTTGACTATATCATGTATACAATCATTATGTGATAAATCACAAATGAAATCACAAAATGTGATATGCAAAACGTATTTGAGTATGTCTGATAGTGTGGGGTACACTGGTCAAAGCAAATTTAATCAATACTTTAACATATCCAGATGTTATGAGTATTATTCTGCCTGAGTTTAATGATGAACAAACAATATCTACAATCGACATGGCTTATGTGCTACAATAATCGAAATTGAAGTGTAGTTCAACATGTTATGTCCAATATGATCCTAAGTTGTGATCTTTTGCACAAAAGACAAAATTAGTGTATGATTCTATATTACATTTACTTTTCTATATCAGAAAATACCAAAAAGGTTTTTGGTGTGTTTTGATGTAAAGTTTCTAAAAATCAAAAAGATTTTATTTCTTATTTCTTTTCGATTGATTAACATGAAATACGAAATCAATTTCAAAATAAATATATCTTGGAAGTCTCAAGAGACATTTTGATTCAAGATTATTTATGTTGGCAGGTTTCTAAGTGGAAAGAGAACATCACATCTTTAAGTCTTCTGAAGCTGTTGATAAAGAGATTACACACGATGCAATTACAAGTATTCAAGATTGAACTCATCGTCAAGTCGAGGGAGAGTTTGATTGAAGATACACAATACAAATTTTAAAGTGGAAATTGATACTGCACATGCCGAGGGGGAGTTTGTTGATACATAGTTCCTGATCGTCATGTGAAGTATCGAATACAAGACAAAGACGTACAAGATTCCTGATGTCCGAACCTTGGGCGAACTCCAAGTTCGGACATAGACGAACTCTGTCCGAACTTGAGGTTCGGCAGTTCGTGAGTTTGTCTAGTATAAATAGTATGTCTTGTGTTGTATTTAGTAGCTCTTGAACTTTCTATGTCAGATCACAAGTGAAAACGCTAGAGCGGATGGATCGTGATCAGTTCGACATCATTGTGTTAAGCAAACATGTGAACAAGTTGTGTAAATAAAGACTCAATCTCTCATTTAATAACTGGTATGAATTACAAGAGACTCATAGTACTTTCACCTTACAAAACACACACACTCACAAAAACTCGTTACAGAAAAAAACCTATCAACCTATTTATAATCATTCCGCCGTTCGAACTCCTCAGTTGGTCCGAACCCTAGCTTCGGCCAGAGTTCGGCCAGCAGGACTTAGTTGATATCTTGATGTCTTCTAAAGCTTTGTCTGATCCAGTATGTTGCCACATTATGTATCAACAAACTCCCCCTTGGCAAATACTGGACCGTTTTTCATCATTCTTGATCAGTAGCCTCCATCCCGGTCCATCTCAACTCATGATTGTGCCCAGCATAGATAATGAATGAAAAACAAATCCTTATCACCCTTTGAAACTGCAATGCCTGCTCCATATAATCAGGATGAAACAGGATCTGATTATGATACAGCACATCAATATCAGCCTTGGACAGATTTATCAGCCACATCGGATCATAGACTTTCACAACCCTGTTCTCATCTTTCAACACAATAATAACTTCACTAGTATTCTCATTGTAATACCACCACCTCAAATCTTTAATAAAATCTAACTCCATCTTCATCAATGGAATCTTTTTCATCACATCAGGCTTCTTCTTGAAAACCAATATTATCAGCTTTTTCCTGGTCTTCTTATGAATCTATGTTGGATGTCGACGGCTTTTTGGTTTTTGAGGATTCAAAAATTGAAATCCTTCTCTGCATTCTTTCTCAATAAGCTTTTTGAAGTGAAACCCCTTCTAGTCAGTGCCATAGTTGCACAAAGGCTTTCGTGTCAGCTCTCAAACATCCCAAACCGGTAAGCTACTGAAATCTCTTGCACATTTGAAGTAATAGATACCATGTTGACGTTTAATCCCATTGCACTTCAAACTTTCAGCATACATCCAGCTGATAATATCACCCGAAGCTTGACCCTTGAATTTAACATGTGATCTTTGTTTGATTGGCTTTGGAGGAAGAACATAATTGGCAAGAAATATCTTCATGTATTCATCAAATGCCCAACGTTGTTTTTGTTCCTTAGTTTCCTTAGCAATTGGGTCTTCAGGTTCTGCTTCTTTCTTTTTCAATCTTTCTTCAGCGTCAGCACCTTTTTCTTTAGGAAACACTCTTTTCAAAATCATTACCAGACTGATTGTTGTTGAAATTTGAGTATAGGTCTGGATATTCTTCTTCAGTGATATCTTCCACCTCAACTTCTTCATCAAAAATATCTTCAACATCTTCATCTGACTCTGGATCAATGACTCATATTTCTTAGGTGCAGCTTCAGAAGCTCTCTTCATTTCCTCTTCATTCAATTAAAAAACTCTTGAAGTTGTTCAGCTGTTATATCACCAACAAACTCTCCTTCTTCTAGTGTTTGTAGCATTTCTTTGAATTCAACCAAAGTAACCGCAGCTTGATTTGACGGGATCGAAGTGATTGGCATTGCTTCTCTTGAGTCTTTCTCCCCCTGGGATGTAGATGTCCCAGCACCCGAACCAGTGGTTCCAGTTGGGCCTGATCCTCGACCTACATTCCCTTGAGGATCATCATGATCGGGATCGTCATTCAAAAACTTCATATAGTCTTCCTGACAACCAAAACTATCACCAATCTCACCCTGAGCTTTAAATTTCTGCATTAAGAACTTTATTTGCTCATTCATCTCAAGAAGCATGGCACTCTGGGTCTAACTAGCTCTATTCAAACGTACAATTTCCCGATCTTTAGCTAAACCCCGACTCTGCAATGTAGTAATCAATTGACCTTGAGACAGAGTCTGTGCCCTCAATTTATCATTACTTGTTCTTAGCTCAGTAATCATCTTCGATTGCTCTTCAGTCTTAGCCTTCAAAACATCAATCTGTGATTATTGATCGGTTAGAGCAATCTGAAGAATACTGGCCTGAGAGAACGACACAGAACCTTGATCGAAATTGAAATTGATATCTGGTGTTGAATGAGTAGAAGCTGCTGTGGCTGTTGAGAACACAGGAGTTGTGGGTGTAAAACCCTTTGGCTGATTGACAAACTGTGCACCAGCACTTGCTGAAGGTGCTGTGTCAACAGTTGTAGACCGAACTGCATTCATCAAGTCTTGCAGAAAATCAGACTGAACATCCTAAACTGAAGTCTGAACAGTTATAGTTGTTCTGGCAAAGACATTGTAGGACTTGCTGTTGGGCTATACTTAATGAGGCATGAACATTAGAGTGGGCTTACTTGGAATGGGCTTAGAGTTTACGATAATGGGCTTAGAGAGATTACGATTTAGGGCTTTAGTGGGCCGATTTCTTTTGGGTTTATGATTGGGCTTAGGGTTTTTGTAAAGGGTAGTATATAAACCCAAGTTGTTTATGATTCTAGCGGCTAGTGGTTTACGATTTCCAGCCACAATCTTGTACTTACGATCGTAATCATCTATCCAAGAAAGTATTTGTGTTCTTCATTTAAGATTTGATCTTTTGGTGTTGTGTTTCACTCTTATCAAGTCTCTTTTCATCTACTTTCTCTTGAATGAATCTCGTACAAGGTTTCCGCACTTGTTCGAGATCAAAATATCGTGAACGGTTGTTTATCCCGGACCAACAATTGGTATCAGAGCTAAGAAACGAGTGTTTCGAGGTTCTCACAATATTGGATTCAAGTTTTTTCTGGAAAAAGTTTGTGTTTTTTGAAGATTTGAAGGTTTACGACTGGGTTGCTGCTGTTCCAGGGAGTTTACGATCAGTTTTCTGGGTTTATGAAGTGTTTACGAGTGTTTGTTCTTGAAGATCTTCATTGGAAACGCGTTCACGACTTCAAGACAGGATTTTTGAGTGTTTACGATCAGAAATATCGAGTTTACGACATTTTTCAACCGGAATCCGGAGATTACGATTTTTCTTGGTCGGAATCGCGTTTACGATTTGTTCAATCGGAATTGGAGTTTATGACTGGAGGGATCGGAATCGGAGTTTACGACTCGGAATTTAAGATTCGCTCTAATCTCAATCGTAAACAGGGGTTTACGATCGAAAACTCACATTTTGGACTTTTTGGATTTTTAGTTTAAGTTTTTCCTAAGCTTTCGTGATGGATTTCGAACCGAGCATGTATCAGAAATTGGATTTTGAGATTGGATCAACTACTCGTCCTCCTAGACTCACATCCGCGGATAATTTTCTTGAGTGGAAATACAGATTTCAGAACCATTTGAAGAGTGTTGATTTGAGACTGTGGAGATCTGTTGTTAATGGACCGTTCATTCCCACACACACTGAAGCAGGAAAGATAGGAGTGGTAAAGACTGAGGCAGAGTACTCAAATGACGATTGGGAGAGATGCAACAAGGATGAGAGGGCTTATGCGATTATGACTATGGCTTTGACACTAGAAATTGCTCAGGGATTTAAGAAGTACAAGACTGCTAAGAAGCTATAGGATGCTCTTGTTGTAGCATATGAAGGTAATCCCGGCATCAAGGCTAGCCGTAAGCAGATGCTGAAGCAGAAATTCAACTTGTTCAATCACGTTCAGGGAGATGTCAAGTTATGATGTTGAACCTGAACATGAAGATAAGAATTTGAAGCTCTTGAACAACTTACCCAAGAATTGGAATACAAATATCTCAATCATCAAGAATAACAACAAGCTGGATGAATTGACTGTTGATGGGCTTATCAACAAACTGAAATCGAAGCTGATTGACGATAAGCAACGGGAGCTGAATCATCTGAGTTCTCTAGGTATGGCTGGAAAATTAAGTCAGGCTCTCTTGTCTGAAGAAGTGGGATCTAAACAAGTTGGGAGCTCATCTGGAAGTGATTCAAGTACCAACCCAAAGTCAACTGCATTTATGGCAAGATCACAAGCTAGTTCCAATTCAAGTGGAATAGTAAATTCTGAAGAGGCAAATGCCACCAATGATCCCAACTTTGCATTAGGAATGGGATTCATGAACAGCTACCATGCCCTTATGGCTGGAACTTTAGTGCCTGCTGAGATGCTCTCTGGTGATCAGAATCAGATAAATCCTGAAGATGTTGAGATGCTTTATGTCTCCTGGCAGATGGCCATGGCGGTTTTTCGTGCAAAGAAGTTCATGGCAACAACTGGAAGAAATGTCTGGAAGGATGAGGACAAGATCAGAATGTGCTTTGATAAAAGCAAGCTGAGGTGCTTCAATTGTGATGAGTACGGACATTTCGCTAGGGAATGCACAAAACCAAAGAAAGAAAGGGCAGAAGAAAAGAAAGCTGGTGATGGTAAAGGAAAGACAGAAACAAAAGCTTTGGTTGTCCAAGATTGCCAGTGGGCTTCACAGGTCAGGGAACTCAGTCTGACGGGTGCCATGATTGCTCAAATGGAGAATGGTGCTGATGAAGAGCATGCTTTTGTGGTCACTGATGAAGAAATTAAAACCTGGTTGAAGACAAAGAAGCTTTTGCTGCCGAGGTCGACAACACAAAGGTATGTACTAATCCCACTTGTGCTCGTTAACTCCTGGCCTTAGACAACTTTGGAAAAATAGTGAGATAGAACTGTTTGACATGCAATGCTCTAGAAGTTCGTTTAAGGGTAGATGGGAAAAGAGTGAGGATAAGGTCAAAACACAGAAACTAGATATAGAGAAATATCAAGCCCTAGCCACTCAGAAGTCTGTTCTGTATGACAACGCTAAGTTGGAAATAGATGAGCTTAGTAAGCAGATAGATGAACTTAAACATCAGAACAATGAGTTACAGGTAAAATTAGATGTGAACCAAATGAGAAACAAGAGAATGCTTCAGGCAGGTAAGGTTTTGTCCAATTGCATCACTGATGTTAGATTTGGAAAGGATAAAGGAGGAATAGGAGTTAGTTTCACTGAAAAGAATAAGAATAATCTTCCTCAACCTGTGTCTAGAGATATAATAAGTATAATCTACGAGGAGGATCAAGTAGATAGAACTGATTCAGAAATGCATGAAGCAGGACCTCCCCTAGATAGTGTTTTGGTTGGTGTGAAACCTATGACTGAAGAGGAACTAGAAAATGAGAAACATATGCTGTATGGGCTGGGTAATCAGAATAGAACTGTGGCATCCACAAGTGAACCAGGTCCATCCCAGGAACCATTAAACAATAATGTTGGTTCTTCTGACAATTTTGTTTCATGTGCAGATGAAGTAGATGTTCAAGATGTTTCTGGGGAGGATGCTGAATGTTTGAAAGTCAATGAATGTCATGTGTCTAGTAGTTTAATGTTTGATTTACCTAAGGACGATATTCTCGCATATGTGTCTGAACTTAATGCGTCCAAGACAAAACATTTAGTTGTGTCTATGTCTGCAAAACATGTTTCTGATTCTAATGAAAAAGTTAATGGTTTTAAAATTCGTGTGCCTAACACAAGAGTTGGCCGTGAGTCTAAGCCCCAGGACTTTGTCCCCTATCCCCAGGTTGTGTCTACGTTCAACAGAACAAACAAATCAAAATCGGAACAATTTTGTTTAATTACACAACTAGAAAAATTTCCGAAACATGTAGTACACAAATGGTATGACAAGCCTGAATGGAAGTCGTCTTATCCAAGACGCTCATACCTTTGTAGTCATGTCAATGGGCCTAGACTTATGAATTGCTTTCAATGTGGAAAACCAGGACACTTTGCTGCAAACTGTGTGAACAGACCTTACCAACCATACTATCCGCAAAACCCACGGACTAGTATGTTGGAGAAAATGATGACAGGTGAAAATAGAAAGCAAAAGCAATAAGCTTTGTCTCAGGGGAAGCAGTGTTCAGAACCAATGAAGGCTCAACAGTCTAAGGTTTCAAACACAAAAGCTCCAGTGACAAAGCCTGTTGATGAAAAGTGGAATGTGGCCAAAACTCAAAACTCAACTTACACTCCTAAAGCAATTTACAAAAGGAATGATAAGATGAAACCAGAATTTGTTGAGAAACAAGTGTGTAAAGTCAAAAGAGTTAATAAACCTAATGGCAAAACAAAGGTTGTGAAACAGGTTTCAAAATCAAAAGATGTCACTCAAACGAAACAAGTTGTTTATACAAAATTGAAACTTGAGTGGACACCTGTTAAAAAGCCAGCAGGTAAAAAGGCCACACCACCACCAAAGAAACCTGTTTCTGAAAAGAACTTAACCAATGTAATGAAACCACAGAAACACCCCATTTGGAAACCAAAAGTCAACACTCAAACTTTGAGTGTACCTGAATCAAAAGCAGGAATGACTCTTCAATTAGTTAATTACGCTGATTCTAAAGGTGTGCCCAGATCTGTTATGGCCTGGGTACCTGAATCTAACTGATCTTTGATCCATGTAGGGACAGCCAAGAAGAACTGTCAACAATCTCTGGTACGTTGATAGTGGTTGCTCCCGACATATGACCAGAGATTTATCGCTTTTGGAAGAGGTAGAAGATTTCGATGGAGGTGGTGTATCTTTCGCTGGTGGGGTAGGTGGAAGAATCAGCAAGAAAGGGGTGGTGAAAAATGGTAGCTTGAAGTTCTCGGATGTGCATTATGTAGAAGAATTATCACACAGTCTGCTCAGTGTGTCGCAGATTTGTGATCGAGAATATTCTGTTTTGTTCAACAAGAAGGAATGTATCATCCTCAAGCATGGTGTGAAGATTCCTGAGGAGTGTATTCTGATGCGTACACCAAGACGAGCAAATTCTTATCCCCTCAACATGGGTAATCCTCCGACATCTGAAGAAGCCTGTCTTATCTCAAAGCAGAATGAAAATCTGGCACTGTTATGGCATCCTCGTCTGGGACATGCTAACATGAAGAATCTGTCAAAGCTGGTAAAGGGAGAGCATGTAAGGAACCTTCCTATCACAGATTTCACTTCAGTTGAGAAGTGTGTTGCATGTGCTAAGGGGAAGCAACACAGATTACCGCATCATTCCAAGATCGTCAATTCTGTTTCATCAGTATTGCAACTACTTCATATGGATCTCTTCGGCCCAATGCAAGTTCAAAGCATCAGCAAGTTCTCATACTGTCTGGTTATAGTGGATGATTTCTCTCATTTCACTTGGGTTTTCTTTCTGTCAAACAAGCATGAAACTCCAGCGCTTGTGAAACAGTTTGTCACTCTTATAGAGAATCAGTTGAGCAAAAGGGTAAAGGCTATTAGAACAGACAACGGAACAGAATTTAAGAATGCTGAATTGAATATGTTCTGTGGAGTAAAAGGTATAGAAAGACAATTCAGTGCACCATACATGCCTCAACAAAATGGTGTTGCTGAAAGAAGAAACAGAACTCTCATTGAAGCTGCCAGAACTATGCTGTGTGATGCAAGATTACCAATTTTCTTCTGGGCCGAAGCAGTCAACACTGCTTGTTATGTGCAGAATCGGGTACTGTTGAACAAGCGACATGAGATGACGCCTTATCATATTATCTATGGAGAAAAGCCAAGGGTGGGGTACTTCAAGACTTTCGGGTGTCCTTGCATAGTGTTAATTCAGTCTGATGTGGGGAAGTTTGAAGCAAAGGCTGATGAATGTTATTTTGTGGGATATTCTGCAAATAGTGCTTATCGGGTCTACAACAAAACCACCAAATTGATAATCGAGGCATTTGATGTTGACTGGTTGGAAGATAATCCAACAGATGCAGGAATTAGACCGGACTGGATCTTTGACTATGGGACTTTCTTTAAAGGGTTTGACTACTCAAACATGTTTCCCAATCTGGAAGAAGAAGACATCATTGCTCCAGCTCCTGAAGTGAGGCCATCTGTGGAAATTGTCAGAGACAGTGTATCAGAAACAGCTCCTAAGGATGATGTTGTGGATGTTCCAGGATCGTCAGGAACTCATGATGATCAGAAGGAGCCTGAAACCCAAGGTATGAATAATAATGTTAATGATACTAACCTGCCTGTTTCTGTTTCAGTACCAGATGTTCAAACCACAAGAATCAACAAAGATCATCCACTTAGCAATGTGGTCGGGCCAGTGACAGCAGGAGTCACAACTAGAAGCCGCTCGGGTAACATCAATCACTGCATGTACTCGTGTTTTATCTCCCAAATAGAGCCTCCAAATGTGATGGTAGCCCTTAAGGATCCAAGTTGGATTGAGGCTATGCACAATGAACTGAATCAATTCTCAAAACTGGGAGTGTGGCGACTAGTGAAAAGGCCAGAAGATAAAAAGGTTATACCCACAAGATGGCTGTACAAGAACAAGAAAGATGATACGGGTATAATCGTAAGGAACAAGGCAAGGCTGATTGTTCAGGGACATAGACAAGTTCATGGGGTTAATTATGATGAGGTATATGCTCCAGTGGCTATAATGGAAGCAATTCGGCTCTTTCTTGCTGTGGCAACGTATCTCAATTTCACGGTGCATCAGATGGATGTGAAGACAACTTTCCTCTATGTAGAGATGAATGAAGAAGTCTATGTGGCTCAGCCACCAGGGTTTGTGGATGAAGAGCATCCGGATCATGTATATCTCCTGGATAAAGCCTTGTATGGTTTGCATCAAGCTCCCCGCACGTGGTATGAGACCCTGTCAAAGCATTTGTTAGATAATGGTTACACACGGGGAGTGGTTGATCAAACATTGTTCAGAGAGAAGGTGAAAGATGATATCATAATGGTGCAAGTGTATGTGGATGACATCATCTACGGATCTACAAATGAAGATTTATGCACTGAGTTTGAGGATATCAAGAAAAAGAAGTTTGAGATGAGTGATCAAGGAGAGATGAACTTTTTCCTGGCATTACAAGTGAAACAAGATGAAACTGGAATTCTCATTCACCAAGCAAAATATGTGAATGAGATTCTGGAAAAGTTCAAAATGCAGGACTCCAAACCTATCTCCACTCCCATGGCATCCAGACCACTACTGACAGCAGATGCAGATGGAGAATCCGTGAGTGAATTCATGTATCGGTCAATGATCGGATCACTCATGTATTTAACAGCCAGCAGACCAGATATTATGCATGCAGTGTGTGTGTGTGCACGTTATCAGGCTAATCCTAAACTTTCTCATTTAGCTGCTGTTAAACGTATTCTTAGGTATCTGAAGGGCAGGCCTAGGCTTGGACTTTAGTATCCTAAGAATACTGATTTTCAATTGTTTGCATTTACTGATAGTGATTATGGAGGTAGTGACCTTGACAGGAAATCTACAACTGGAGGATGTCAGTACTTGGGAGACAGACTCATCTCCTGGCAGAGTAAGAAGCAGCAAACCGTGTCTAAGTCAACTGCAGAAGCTGAATATGTGGCAGCATCAGCTGGATGCTCACAGGTAGTATGGATTCAAAATCAGCTAACAGACTACGGTATGGAATTCATTAACACTCCAATCTTTTGTGATAATGTTGTTGCTCTGCAAATTGTCAAAAACCCTGTTCAACATTCCAAAACAAAGCATATAGACATCAAGGTACACTTTATCCGTGATTGCTATGATAGGAAGTTGATTCAGTTGGAAAAGGTAAGCTCAGATCAAAATGTTTCGGACCTTTTCACAAAACCCCTTCCTCGTCCTAATTTTGAAATGTGTGTTGAAGGCCTAAGGATGATTGCCTTCGAGGACTGATCTGATCAAAACTTTTTGTATATAGTTTCTTTTATTTTTACTTTCTTTTGCTTTGAGTTTATTTAAAAAATATATTTAAAAAAAATGTGTGTGTTTTTGTTTCAAAAGCCTCATATAAACAGGGGAAGAAATGTCAATGTTTCAGAAAATCTGAAAAATATGTTTGAGATTTTTATGAAGTCTTTTGTTTGCCTTGAGTTGGTAGGAAGTGATATAAATTTCCAAGATAATCGGAGACTTACACGTGTAAGGCAGAAGTGAAAGACGGCTCAAAGATGATGTGTCGGTAAGCTAAATCAAAAACTATGACCATCCAAGTAAGTGTAGTAAACTTAACTTCTATATATGTTTAGTTTTCCATCGTAGTTTACATAGTTTAAAAATTGAGTCCCAGCAAAAATGGGTTGAGAGTGGTATCCACCTAGTATTCACTCTCTCACACGCCATGTTTCTGCTGTTATGACAAGCACCACAGAAAAATGAAAAGAAAAAAAAATGAAAAGAAAAAGAAAATTGAAAAGAAAAAGAAAAATGAAAAAAATATAAAGATAAATAATTATTGTGTTTGGTCTTCTCTGCGTGCTTATGCGGCCGACCTGATCACCAACTGATAATTAAGAAAATAAGTGGTAGTCATAGTGGTGTTGCATGGTTCCTCAAGTTGGGGGTTTGTGAATGCTCAATAAACTCTGAGGTTGGGTAGGTTTTGCTATGAACAATTGGGTGTGGGGACAGTTAAACATGACGGAAATTATGTACCATAATTAAGCACTTAAATTTTTTTATCTGGATGTGAGTTTATATGCTTTCAAAAATTTTGGAAAATCGTCTAGAGCGTTGAGTAACGGAAGCTGAAAAGGGTTCATCAGTCAAAGATTTGTCTGGTTTGATCCATGAAAAACATCAACTTCAAGGTAAGTATGTTTTTATCTCGGTTTTAGATTATCTCAATTTTGTGCATTTTTATTTTATTATTTGTTTAATCTTTTGAATGTTTAAAATTTAATTTTTTTTATGATCTAGATCAGATAATCGGGGTATAAGTCTGAGGGGAAGCTTTGTAATTCTCAAATTCTTCAAAGTTAACTCGTTTTCATGAGAATTCACATTTAATAGAGGTTTGGGAGGTTTTAAAATGTTTTCGAAACTTGAGGGGCCAAAGTGAAAAATTTTGTTTAAACAAAAACCCTTAACTCTCATTTCCGATCCCCTCTCCCATTTACGATTCTTTCTTTCTCTCTCGTTTACGACCTCCGCCCCAAAGCAAACCCTAACCGCCGTCAGTCGCCGGAAAATCGATCTCAGCCACCTCCAACCACCCTCCGTGTAACCCGAGCACACCAACACTCTCGCAATCGTTTTCCGACAAAGAAAGCCTCATCAATCGACTGTTTTCACTTCATTTCATCGGGTTATTTATGATTTTTGTATTGAATCTTCACTCGGTGATCATCACCGGCTTTTCTTCGCATTTCGAGTCGATTTCTCGTGTTTAAGAGCCGTTGGTGTGATTGTTAATCGAAAAAGATGGCAGAAGATATGCTTGATGAAGAGATTCATTTTGAGAGAGATCATTGCATCCCGGCCTATCTTGATGATCCTCCAGAGAGACATATGCAGCTATTCTATTCTCTGGTGGCAGGATTAAATGTCTGCAAAATTAATCATGCTATGCGGACAAGTGTGCTGATCGATGAGCAGCTTGTCAGAGAATTCTGGGGAACTGCAAGAGCAAATGCTGACAAGACAAAAATCACTGCAACCATTCAGAACCGACCAATCGTGATTCTTAAAGAAGACATTCGTCAGGGTTTAAACATCAATGATAAAGCTGAAGATCCAATAGAGTATTCAAAGGCTGTTGTGTTGGAAGGTGCTCAATCCTTAGGGTATGAAGGAAAGTTCCCTCCCATTTTCAAGAAGTTATTGCCGCACTACTGGAGGTGTCTGTCTCATTACATGCAGAAATCCTTCTTGGGGAAGAGAACAAGTTTTGATCAGCTAAACAAACTGCATGGTACAGCGTTTGTTGCATTGGCCTTAGACTGGAACTTCAATTTCTCAAAAATGATGCTGTTGGATTGGATTGGCAATGCTGATTTGAGCGCCAGATAACAGTTTCTGATGACACCAAGATTTGTGCAGAAGGTGGTCATGAAGAAATATCCCATGATAGAAGAAAGAATAGAGAAGTTGGATATCAAGTTCATGGATATCGGTGTGTTCGGCTTGCAAACTCAAGACAGAAAGGGAAAGAATAGCTTTCAAGGGAGACTTGAATGGACTAAGAAGGGTGCCTTCCCAGAAGTTGCAAGGGAACAAGAGCAAGAAGAATCTGAGCCTGAACCAGAAGTCCATCCGGTCAATGTGACTATTGCTGAAGACCACGATGTGACAGCAACTGTGGCTGTAAATGTTCTAGAAGTGTAGAAACGAGATACGATCTTACTACTGCGTGTATCAATCAATCATAGCAACAACGGATGTAAATAAGAGAATTCTTATTGAATCACTTGAGATTACAATGAAGACTCTCTGGTTTCTCTCTCTAGAACACACACACAGAAAGTGTAGAATGACAGAAGTGTTCACTCGTTACTTGCACATTCTAACACACAGGCTATTTATAGTACGTGACATAGCACCCAGCGTACCAAACTGGTACGCCGGACCATATGATCCGCCGGACCACATGGTACGCCACCAACCAAATAGACACTACAACTCACTCTAAGACATGCTCACATAGATACAATACACGAGACACTCATAGCATAGGAATATGCTCTAACAAACTCCCCCTTAACGTGTAGTGTATCTATTCTCTAACTAAACTACAGTCTTCAATCTTCAACATGGCTGCATCCGATCTTTGACTTGAAATCTTGTCAGAAATAGAGCTTGCATGGCTGGATCACTCTTTAATTATCTTTGCACTTCAAGATCCACTTGTGAAAGATACTTCATACTCCCCCTCTCACCATGCTTGAGTCTTGACACACAAACCTGCAATTTCAGAAGACAGAAATGCGGTTTCCTTTTCTTTTGAAAATTAATTTAATCTTGGCGCAAAACTTCTCTTCGAGAATCCAAGATTTTGATTTCGTATCACATATCGATCGGTCGAAAACAAATAAGAAACAAAATCTTTTTGGCTTTTTGAAACTTTACATCAAAACACACCGAAAATCTTTTTGAACTTTTCAGATATGAAACATAAATGCAATACTGAATCAGACACTATTTTTGTCTTTTGCAAGAAAGATCACAACTTGGGATCATATTGGTCATATCATGCTGAACTACACTTCAATTTCAATTACCTCAGCACACAAGTCATGTCGATTACTGATATAATTTGTCCATCTTAAACTCAGGCACAATCATACTCATAACATCTGGATATGTTATTGATTGATTTAGTTTGCTTTGACCAGTGTACCCCAGTCCCCACACTATCAGACATACTCATATATGTTTTTCGCTTTTATATCACACTTTGTGATTTATTTGTGATTTAAGCACATAATGACTGTATTCAAGATTTAGTCAACTGTGTTCCATGCAAAAAGAAATAAGAACGTTAAGTCGTCTACCTTAAGGTCGATCTTTCGATACGCAGATAAGGCCTCGGATTTAACAAAATAAGAAAATAAAACAAGTTGAAATTGTATAACTCAACAACAATCAGGTCGGTACTCCCGTACACGCAGAGAAAGTCCGATGAGTTATACGAAACACCAAAGAAAATAAAGCAGAACGTCAAACGAACAACAATCAGGTCGATCTTTCGATACGCAAAGAAAGTCCGATCGTTTGACAAAATAAAGAAAATCAAACAAGTTTAAATCTTTGCAAAATGAACACATGTATACACAGTGACTTCTCATTTTTCTTTTTCACATATCTTTTTCTTTATATCATGAGATATGCATAAAGATGTTGTCCACTTGGTCAAGCATTAGTATATAATGTGT
This sequence comes from Deinandra increscens subsp. villosa, assembly GCA_039602395.1. Taxonomy (NCBI): domain Eukaryota; kingdom Viridiplantae; phylum Streptophyta; class Magnoliopsida; order Asterales; family Asteraceae; genus Deinandra; species Deinandra increscens. The sequence continues at coordinate 79,316,175 of JBCNJP010000007.1, read as the reverse complement.
TTATCACATCTGAATACTTTCTGATTTAATGCCGAGCCTACCAAGCACATCGAACAATGATCTTATGGCTTTTTCATCTATTTTATCCGTGAGCCAGACACATAAGCCAATGTACCATCATTTCCCAATCATGTTGGATACAATTTCTCATTTTTCAATGTTTTTGTATTTTCTGTTTTTCTCCCCCTTAAAATGAAAACTCTATTTTTGGATTTTCATTTTAACACAACCAAAAAACACAAAGACGCTATTTTGGGTATTTCAATTTTCTACCCCTAAACTACATACAAAATGTAAAAGAAAGAAAATTGACCTGTCGACATGGATACCTTTCAAGTTTAGCTTTCAGAAAAATTTCTGTTTTGAAATTTGATATCACATGTAATTTAAGTTAAATCAGCAGAATACCCCTCCATCAGCAACTTTTTAATCACCGATAGGTCTTCTAGAAGTACCTGCACACTGGTTAAACACATCAGTTTATAAATGACCCGAAGCAAATTGCTTCTGGTCGACCAGTATCTTGATACCACTTGTAGAAACGAGATACGATCTTACTACTGCGTGTATCAATCAATCATAGCAACAACGGATGTAAATAAGAGAATTCTTATTGAATCACTTGAGATTACAATGAAGACTCTCTGGTTTCTCTCTCTAGAACACACACACAGAAAGTGTAGAATGACAGAAGTGTTCACTCGTTACTTGCACATTCTAACACACAGGCTATTTATAGTACGTGACATAGCACCCAGCGTACCAAACTGGTACGCCGGACCATATGATCCGCCGGACCACATGGTACGCCACCAACCAAATAGACACTACAACTCACTCTAAGACATGCTCACATAGATACAATACACGAGACACTCATAGCATAGGAATATGCTCTAACAAGAAGAAGCTGACGTTATACCTTGTGATGAAGAGAACGTGATGGACGACATTTTCCCAGAGCATGAGAATCAGAATGACGACATATATGGGGATCTAGGGCCCATTAGTCACAAGAGAATGAGGAATGACTTGAACTCCTCTTCCAGCAGTGGCTCAGTTCCACAAGAGTTGGATGCTCAAATTTAAAGTGGAGGATGTTTATGAAGAGCCAATTACTGTGCGTGAGCCATCACCAAGGAAGAAGTCAGATCCCAGAGCCATGAGGTTTAAGTTCCAGAAAACTACCTCAAGCCTGATGGTATTTGAACCTACACATGCCAATGTACAAAATGTTGATGCATCTGAACCTACCAATGAAGACAGCACACCCCAGGCTAATCATCAGGTTGATGTACCGGAATCAACTCCCATGCAGATCGAAAGTCCTATTTGGAATGAACATAGCCCAGTTCATGATGAAAGGCAATTCTTTGATGTGGACAGCATGTTTGTGGAGCCCAGTCCAGTGAGAGTGAACTTATCTGCTGAATCTAGCCAGCCTCCTGTCGTTCCAAGCTTCCGTCCGTACCAAGCACTGGTTGAAGACCTTGCTCAAGCTAGTGAACTTCCAGTAGACCTTAGGATAAGTGCTGATCCTCAGATCAACTTTCTTATTTCTCAAAACAGGAAGAGAGAAGATGAGATAAAGGAGCTAAAAGAAGAAAACGAGAAGTTGAAGGAAAAGGAAAGCAAGAGCGAAGCCAGTATTGCATTTTTGTATGCAGGGCTACTAGAGCTGAGAAAGAAGGTGGAAGACTTACAGAAGTCTAGTGGTCCAAGTGCTCAGGGTGCCCCAGGACAGAGTTCTTCTCAAAGTCTTCCAACTGCTGAAATAGTGACTGAAGATGAAGGTGATGACACCATTGTAATGTCAGACTACGCTCAAGGAGGTAGAATCATCTCAACAGCACCAGAAGGTCATGAGAACTGGTTCAAGGAATTCTTCCAAGGACCTTCCCATACACTATACTCGATTGATGTCGGTAAAAGTGATATCGACAAAAGGGGAAGTCGTGAACCTATTATGTGCTGGCACTATGATAGTGAGAAGAAGTTGTTCACAGTGATTAGAAGTGGCTACAGTCCAGTGGAGTACTACAGAACAAGAGGTCAATTTCACTCCTGGACAGAGCCAAAAATCAGAAACTTGCTGAGGGCACCATTTATAAACAGATGGAGAAATGAAGATGGAGATCTAGTTCGTAGCAACCTAATGAGCCATTTGCCAGAAAATTTTGTGAACTTTGATCTAAAACAGGTGAAATGGGTTAAAACTGGAACTGACCCAGTTACTGGAGAGCCTGTTGGTGAAGTAAGGCGACCACCCACCAAACGGACTAGAGTGATTAACATGTTGGATGAAATTGAAGATGGAACTTTAGTGAAAAACTTTGATAGCTGGTTCTATGATCCAACGACACACGAAGTGGTGGTGGTCTGCAAAAACATGTGAGAGTTTTGCTTTTATGATCCGGTCGATCTGATGAGGTTTGGTGAGCGTGACATCAAGCTCCTTGCCTCCCAACCTATTCTCGGTGATGAGAATGATCTTGAGAATGCTATCAGGGTGGGGATCTTTTATGGAACAGCGAACCGGATCCTGGATCGTGAATGGTGGTCCAGCAAGAAGCCTAACACTTTCAGATTTGATTTGCTGCTGCCATAGACGCTCTAATGGTTCATGCCTAGGGGAAGATTATTGGACTATACTTTATGAGGCATGAACATTAGAGTGGGCTTACTTGGAATGGGCTTGGAGTTTACGATAATGGGCTTAGAGAGATTACGATTTAGGGCTTTAGTGGGCCGGTTTCTTTTGGGTTTATGATTGGGCTTAGGGTTTTCGTAAAGGGTGGTATATATACCCAAGTTGTTTATGATTCTAGTGGCTAGTGGTTTACGATTTCCAGCCACAATCTTGTATTTACGATCGTAATCATCTATCCAAGAAAGTATTTGTGTTCTTCATTTAAGATTTGATATTTTGGTGTTGTGTTTCACTCTTATCAAGTCTCTTTTCATCTACCTTCTCTTGACTCAATCTCGTACAAGGTTTCCGCACTTGTTCGAGATCAAAATATCGTGAACGGTTGTTGATCCCGAACCAACACTTGCAGAAGAAGATACATCGGCACGAGGCTTCAAAATAAATTGTAGACCTTTTTGTTTCTTTCCTCGGCCACCAGCAGCAACTGACTTCCTCCTCTTCTTTGACGGAGTTGAAGAAGTACCAGTAACTTGCTGTTTTCCTTTGCCATGTACAACATCGGCTTCAGGATTGTAATCTTCATCTATCTCGGATGAAGCTACAACATCATACACATTATCTTTGTAACGATCGTTGCTTTTGTTCAAACTGGTTCGGTACGCAAAATGTTATTCGCTACCCTTTCTCACCTTTACCTACTTGGATTTAATCTTGAGACGAACAAACAGATCGTTTGTATTAGACACGTCTTCAGATTAGCCCCCAAATTCATCAGTTCATCTTCATCATCAGATTCATCTTGATCTATCAAGGTGTTAACTGCTGGTGTCTCAGTCACGTTGACAGTTACTAGAACTTCTTGTGCTGAGACCACCGGTTCAGAAACAGGTGGTTGTGATACAACTGGTTTTTGGTTCATAGGTTCCTGAGTCACGAGCTCTTGTACAACTGGTATTCTTCGTTTGGGTCTCTTAACTCTTCCTTGTTGTGGAAACTGATTCTGCTCTTCAATCCAACTGTAATCTAATTCTTCTTAATCACTTCCTGATGGATAACGAGCTGCATCCTGAGATGGTGCCACATAATCAGGATTAGCCAAATGACCAATCAGTCTTTTCAGTTTTGACTGTTCAGCAGGAGTCTTCTTCTGATAAGATGCCAATGCACCCACACTTGCTTCATTCATATGTTTCAGCTCCAGCTTTTGATCATCATGCTTCACTAAATCTGGATACATATCATTCAGAATCAGCTGAAGGAATCTTGGATATATTGATGCTTTCTTGTGCCTTTGCGTTAGATTATCTCTCATGTAGTGAAAGATTAATCTAGCAACATTGTATGGGCGATTCATTACCAAGGCATTCAACAGTGAAAGAATCCTCTGATTGACTTCATCATGCCCTGAAATCCGATGCCCCAGATACACCAACAATACATGCACCAGGTACTTGTATGGAACACTGAGCGACGATTTGTAAATCCACTCCTTACTCGGATCATCAATATACCAAATCCGCTTCAACAGTGCCACATTATCAGCTTGTAGAAATTCTAATGGTGATGTTGTTGCGTCAGCAGTCAGCTTCAATACTCTTCTGATATCAACTTCAGTGAATTCCACAGTTCGATTCTGAATTGTTGTTGATATTCTGATAGGATCATCCGTGATTGTTCTTGCAGTACTCCAGAACTCTAGCAAAATATCACGATACACATCACACGATTGTGTGATTGCATAAGGAATCCTTGATCGACGTAGAAAGTCAAAGATTCCAGATCCTCCAAACTTAGTGAGTTTTGATCTTGCAACACCAAGATAAGCACATACATTATGTTTGGCACCAACTTTCAAATCGCCAGCCATATCTGAAAACACATAAAATGAAAAGTTCATTATTGAAGGATATGTTCACCAATTTCATCAGTTCATCGTCGTTCGCGTAAACAATCATCTTTTTAGTCAAAAGTTTATCTTGTGCGAACCTGGTCCCAACCTTGTCCGAACTTGGTACGAACTCTGATGAGAGTCCAAACTTGGTCCGAACTTTGCAGTCAACGTTGAACTTTGGTCAATGTCCGAACTTCACCGGTCAACGTCCGAACTTTGGACGAACTCCATCCGAACTCCAGGTTCGACTTCAGGTTCGTAACCTGATGAAGTCCGAGAAATTTGAATCTAAATAATGACGAAACAGACCAAATCAGACAGTAAAACTTGAACCCTTTGAGCAGTTTTTTATTACGAACCCATAGATACTTCTTTTAACTTCTGAAATCACGTTTTAAGCGGTCAATTTTTAGATCTATGAGTTAAAAAACCCTCGGAACATTTTTCGAATAGAAAACCCATTAAAAGTGACCAAAAAACGAAATCTAAGACCACCAGTTTACTCAGAATTATGTAATCTACCTTAATCCAGTCTCTAATCTTGCTAAAAAGCAGTCAATATGATTTTGGAAATTTTGGCAAGATTTCTGTATGAGTTCGGAAAAACGAGAAGTAGTGAATTCCGAACCTTAAGTTCGGCTATTTATAGCCTGAGAAGTTCAGATGTCCGAACTCCCTCCGAACTCCACGTTCGGTCTCACACTTTGTCCGAACTCTGCCTTCGACTTGTCCGAAACATGTCCGAACTTGCACTTCGGACCCTCCGAACTTCAGATTCGGATGTCCGAACTTGAAGTTTGGCTATTTCCAAAATTTTCAATTTTAACCCCTGAATTTTGATGAATCTTCAAATTGAATCCCAAAAGTTTTAAATTTTGTCAATTTGCATCAAACTTTGTTCAATTCGATGATGAACTTCTGAATTCAAGTCCATTTTGTTGTATCCGGCATAATTTTGATTTTTCACTATCGGTTGATCGAAAATAAAATAGAAACAAAATCTTTTGATTTTTATAAATTTTTCAAACACACCGGAAATCTTTTTGGATTTTTACAAGATTATGCTAAAAGACATCTAAATTTTTTTGAGATTTTCAGATATTCAAAACTAATAACCAAACAGAAATGAAATAACAGAATTGTAAACTAAAATAACTTAAATTTTTACGAGAAAGATCCAGATGCGAGAGCATATCAGCCAATGTGCATCAGACATATTTCAATTTCAATTTTAATCAGCATGCAAGTCAAGTTGGCAGCAAACACAATTTTTCAATTTATTTGAGTTCAGGCAGACCAATTTTTATAGCTTTCTGATATGTTAAGTTATGATTTAACATGCATTGAAACTATGAAAGCTCACACAATCCGAAATACTAGTAATCTGGCTTATTCTCTTTGTGTATTTTTCTCAGAATTTTGATTTCAACAGAGATTTATCGTCCATGGTGTTTCATGCAAAAATAAAGCAGAACCCTAAACAAACAACAATCAGGGGCAGGCACGTAGAGAAAGTCCGATTGTTTAGGAAAATAAGAAATAGAAAATAAAGCAGAAGTATAATCCAACAACAATCAGGTCGGTACTCCCGTACACGCAGAGAAAGTCTGATGGATTATACGAAACACCAAAGAAAATAAAGCAGAACGTCAAACGAACACCAATCAGTTCGATCCTTGTAAGACCTATCTTAGGTTGGTGGCAACTCAAACATTACACCTTAGGAGATGGTTCCATCCTTCACTTGGGTTTTGCAAATAACACTAAGTGATTTCATAATTACAACCCTTAACGATCCCATCATGATTCCTAGAGTTTTGGGATTGTTCTTAGTGATTTCCAGATAGTCTTCGCGATTTGGACACTGTGCTTGGTGATCTGGATTTGTTCTTGGAGATCTTGTTTGTTCTTGGAGATCTCGCTGATAAGCCTTGGAGATCTCGTTTGTTCTTCAAGATCTCGCTGATAAGCCTTGGAGATCTCGTTTGTTCTTGGAGATCTCGCTGCTAAGCCTTGGAGACCTCACCAAGCTTTGGTGATCTGGATTTCCTTCTTGGCG
>JBCNJP010000007.1:79225001-79309075 GCA_039602395.1 Deinandra increscens subsp. villosa | reverse complement strand
ATCGATATGGACAGGTTAGAATCACCAAATATCAACAGATTCTTCGAATTTCTGAGTCAAACGATGAACAGTTTGACTCGTAAAAGTCAAACTGAGCAATTTCTCCCAAATTAAGCTCTGAATTCGATCGGAATTGGTGTAGAATCACGCCTTGTTGCTCTGATACCAACTGAAAAACCGTATACGAATCGTTTCTATGGATGAGACGGAAGTTTTGTCATTGAATCATGTTGAATGATTACATAACGAAGGAGTATACAACAATTAAGCTCTGGGGGAGGTCGGACAGAACCTCCCCTCTCAACACACAGAAACAAGACAGAAACTTGCAAAGAAATACAAAGACGAAACTATTTATACTTCTTAATTCTGTCCGAACTGGGCACCTCCGAACTCTGTCCGAACTCCCTCCGAACCTGGAGTTCGGCCATCTAGGTTCGGCCACTCTGAACCTAGAGTTCGGTTGGGTTTCGGACCTCAGTTCATGTCTCCGATAAATCAGTCTGTTTGACAATTCGAACAGTAACGGCCACACAAGGTTCATGCATCAACAGAACGTGTCTTCCATATATATATCAAATTGAAGGTTCGGACAAGTAGACCTCTCGGATAACCGTTTTTTCTGAGTTCGATCTTAAGAGGAGGAGTTTTTGAACTCGATTTTCAGAGATTTCTGTGTATTAGATCGTGATTAGAGGCTGTAATCGAGTTCAAATCATGTAATCATCGATCAATTCTAGCTATAAATGAGTGATTATTTACATTTTTGTGTTCTTAGCTTCGGGTGAACTTTCGGTCCGATTCTGGTGTACAAATCACTAGATCCGAGTCGAATCGTGTTTTCACGTTCGGACGCAGTTCGGAGCCTTTTAATCTCAGTCCGTTTGCAGCTTGAAAACCTCCGATCTTCTAAATTGTTGGAGCAACAGATTTTAATATGTATTTCAAATATGAGATTCATATTAGAAATACATATTTGATCAATCAAACCCACAAATATTAACTAATGACATTCTAGACCCTAGAACTTGTAACTTCTAAATGTTAATCCGCACCTATAGCAAGAAACGAGATGAATTTTGGTTGAGATTTGATTGAAGTCGCAAAATCACAGGGACGTTAACGTGTTCATCGGAGTTCATCAATGGTGTTGCTGTGATAAGGTGAAATTAGCGAGCGAAATCAGTTGCATCACATTTTAACTGAGATCACAAAGCTGTAGCAACAATCGGATTCGATTTTCGTTAAGTTTTGAGTAGATCGCAAAATCTGAAAACGTATTAATCATCGTCGTCACCATGTTCATGTTCAGTTTACTGAAAAACCATATACGAATCGTTTCTATGGATGAGACGGAAGTTTTGTCATTGAATCATGTTGAATGATTACATAACGAAGGAGTATACAACAATTAAGCTCTGGGGGAGGTCGGACATAACCTCCTCCCCTCTCAACACACAGAAACAAGACAGGATCTTGCAAAGAAATACAAAGACGAAACTATTTATACTTCTTAATTCTGTCCGAACTGGGCACCTCCGAACTCTGTCCAAACTCCCTCCGAACCTGGAGTTCGGCCATCTAGGTTCGGCCACTCCGAACCTAGAGTTCGGTTGGGTTTCGGACCTCAGTTCATGTCTCCGATAAATCAGTCTGTTTGACAATTCGAACAGTAACGGCCACACAAGGTTCATGCATCAACAAATTCCCCCTTGGACGTTACTGTCGAATCCAGACATTGATCTTCTAATAATCTTTAGTCAGCTTGCTGCAGACACCTCTATCTTTAGCAAACTCCCCTTGACCGAATCATCAGGTATGCAGGAAACAATTCGAATCTTGTACAATCTCCACAACCAATAAAATTCCCCCTAACTTCAAGTACAACCATCCAATTGGAACCGGCATGTATGATAATGGTTCACTTCATAAGTTGTATCCGGAAATTGTAAAGACACACGAACATCACTGCATCTTGATAATAATCTTCAATCTTCACCGAATTGTAACACATTCTGATCTTTATGAAAACAGACACGATCAGCATCTTCAATCACGGAAATTCTCCCTCAGCATCAAATCCATCCCAATATATTACTCTGGTAAACGTATATCTCGTTGCAGACTGGAATCTGACCAAGTCTTTCGACAACTCAAGAAAGTATCGGGCATATGACAGAAAGTTCCAAACCATAATTGAAAACTTTGACATATCGGTTCGCACGAACATCAGAATATACCACATTTTCATGAAGATAAAAAACCACCATCATCCCTGAACTGATTGCGTTTGAATATTCACTTTTTCAATTATAAAACTTTGAAAGTTTTAGGGTCCCCAATTTCCCCCTAAATAAGTGACATATTTAAATCTTCAATTTCTTATGATTCCAAACCCCGCATTCTTGTACTGGAATGATAAACTCAAGTGGCCCACAACGGAATCTTTAATCTCATTAATCTTCAGTTTGTGTAGAAAGATAATCTCCGACAAACGTTCCCAAGTAATCATAACCATGTCTCCGAATCTCTGTCCATCATCAGAAAACATGTATTCTTGAATCTCTGTCCATCATCAAGAACAATGACTACCCACAAACTTATTTCTTGAAATTCGATCACTAACTCGTAACAAGTATCAGAATCTGGATTTTCTTCAAATATAACACCCCACAGCTGCCGAATCAAGGGTAAACTCGATAACTGATCCGCTTCTTTCAAATTCCCACCTAACGGGGGTTTGGGGGCAGCGCCTCTGAAAAGCGGGGTCCAAGGGGCAGAGCCCCTGGCTGGGGCCGTGCTGCCAGGTCAGCGCGAAATTTTTTTTCTTGAACAAAAGTGCTTCATCAAAAATGCATCCGAGCTCGTCCGAACCTTGTCCGATCTACCTCCGAACCCGATCCTCCGAACCCTCTCCGAAACTGACCTTCGGACCTAGTCCGAACCTGACCTTCGGAACCTCCTCCGAACCTGACCTTCGGACGTCCGAACCTGGAGTTCGGAGTGGTTATTTTTCAGATCTGTTCTTCGGCCGAATGTTGTCCGAACTCGAACTGGAAATTTTTGAACTCGAACCAGATCCAGAATTTGATCGAATTTAGACATCTAGAGGCTTTTGTTAGGTAAAAACATGACTCAGAAAGACTCGATTGATCAAAAACCAATCAGAAACACTTTCAATCATCCCCAACCGAAGGTTTAACGTCTCGAAATGAAGAAAAACGATAGATTTCGACCATAGAAAGAGCCAACAGCTCTGATACCAACTGAAAAACCGTATACGAATCGTTTCTATGGATGAGACGGAAGTTTTGTCATTGAATCATGTTGAATGATTACATAACGAAGGAGTATACAACAATTAAGCTCTGGGGGAGGTCGGACAGAACCTCCTCCCCTCTCAACACACAGAAACTTGCAAAGAAATACAAAGACGAAACTATTTATACTTCTTAATTCTGTCCGAACTGGGCACCTCCGAACTCTGTCCGAACTCCCTCCGAACCTGGAGTTCGGCCATCTAGGTTCGGCCACTCCGAACCTAGAGTTCGGTTGGGTTTCGGACCTCAGTTCATGTCTCCGATAAATCAGTCTGTTTGACAATTCGAACAGTAACGGCCACACAAGGTTCATGCATCAACAGACCTCACCAAGCTTTGGCGTTCTGGCCATTCCTTCTTGGCGACCTCACCAAGACTTGGTGATTTGAGTTTTGTTCTTGGCGACCTCACCAAGACTTGGTGATCTGGGAGTTGCTCTTGGCGACCTCACCAAGATCCTGGTGATCTGGGTTTTGCTCTTGGCGACCTCACCAAGGCTTGGCGACCTCACCAAGTGTTCTTGGCGATTTCACTATTGTTCTTGGCGATCTCGTCAGTCTGATGACATAAAATTCACTAACTCTAATAACATTCTCTTGATTTCAGTGCAATCACGACCTGTGCTCTCTCCAGTATAAATAGCAACACTAGAATAACCCTAAATAAGCTTCTGGACGGCTGTTTGAAGAGAGAGAGCACTTGTGTGTGAAAACTCTCGTGTTCTTGAGTTTCAGAGGCGAAATCTAAGGATTTCAACAAGCAAACACTATGATTTGATCATGGATTCATGATTTCCGCACTTGAATCTGTGTATTAGATGAGTAAAGGCTCAAATTTGGTCCTGAAAAATGGTAATAGAGCCATTGTTCTTCATGTTCTTGAGTTTTTCTCAAAAACTTGAAGAATCACTCATTCAAGTCATCAAATCTAGTTGTTTGTATGATTCCTTGAACCATTTTGAACGATATTTCACAAGGAATCTGTTGGAATGCTTAGATTTCATCAATAATCACAATAAATGGGTCAATTTTAGAGATTTCCAGATTTATGCGAACACAGATCATACGTGCTGCTGTGCGTTTCTTTTGAAAAATAAAGTCCATCTTCCACTGATTTTGAGTCAAAGTTGAACATGCATACATGTTAGACTCATGATTTAGGGATGATAGCAACTTGAATCATTCAAAAACATCAAGTATTGAAGATTTTAGAGCAAAAATTGTGGTTTTTCATAAGAATCACTATTTGATCCGATTTCACATAGATTAAGTGGTTTTTGGAGCTTGTTGTAGTTAACAAATTTGTTCCTAAGAAAATTCCTAAACTATTGGTGCAATAAAAACTTGATTTCGTGAAATTTGATTTTGACCTAGTGATTATGCTCAAGAACATGGCTGGAAAGTTTTCTAAGTCTTGAAAATTTGAAAATTTCAAATTTGACTTTATTGCTTGATTGATTCAAACTAAATAAGCTTCAAGATGTTTGTTTTGTAGGTTTTGAGCAATTAACCTCAATCTTAGCATCCGTTGAAGCAATTTCTGAGATCTCGACCCGTTTGACCCATTAAGCTCTTTTGTGAAGAAACACAACTTGTTTCACCACGTCTGACTTTAACTCTGGAAATCAAATGTTCCAAGCGAATAACATGCCTCCAAAAAAACTACAGGGGTTGCAACATGGATCGGAAGTCAACCACCGGAGGAGCTCAATCTTGGGAATTGATTGGTTTCGTGGCAATGCAAGAAGCAGTCAACCATGTCTACTTCACCTGCTGAAGCGGAATACATTGCAGCTGCCTCCTGCTGTTCTCAAGTCCTCTGGATCCAGAATCAGCTTCTGGACTACGGTTTGAATTTCATGTCCACCCCTATTAACATAGATAATACTGTTGCCATGTTCATTGTTAAGAACCTTGTTCAGCACTCTAAGACCAAACACATAGAGATTAGGCATCACTTTATTAGGGACTGTCATGAGAAAAAGCTTATTACCTTAGTTCATGTTTCCTCTGAAAATCAACTTGCAGATCTCATCACCAAGGGATTTGATGTTTCTAGGTTTAATTTCCTAGTTCAATAAGTAGGAATGATTAACTTTGAGTAAGCTCACCTTTAGGTTCCTTTTAAGTTATTGCCTTAGTCTTAGGTTATGTAGTCTTAGAGGTATCGTCTTTGTTCGCTTCCTTGCCGTGCAATAATCTCGTTATAGAAAACCCAAAAAGATTTTATTTTGTTTCAATCTTTCTGACAACAAATTGAAAATACCAAAAATATTTTGCTTTATTTTATTTTGGGTCTTTGTGTCAGTCGGTCAGGCCTAAACCGACTCACGGTTGAAAAAAATTGGAGAAAATCACAAAAAAAAATTGAAAAATAAATAAAATTCACTAAAAATAGAATCGGGTCATTTCAAACAACTTTTGTGAAGACACTTGTTGAATACCTGATGAAAAAGTCAAAATCTTGATTTTTTAGTGATGCTTCAATAAATACTGAAAAATTGAAGAAAATTCAAACAAATTTGCAAAAATTAATAAAACTCATGTAAATTAGAATCGAGTATTCCCTAACAACTTTTGTAAAGGCACTTTATGGGTACTTGAGTCTAAGCACAAGATCTTTGCAGTTTTGCAATGCTTAAAATTACTTTGGAAAAGAAAATCAGAAATTTTTGGTTGGACAAACTATGTGGAAAATGAAATAATTCTGGTCTTGTGATCTGACCATAGGATATGATCCAATCGATTTGTGACTCTATCATTCGATGTGTCGGTAGGCTCAGCAAACTAAGAAATAGGCAAATTCTGTGATTACACACTTAAAAGCATGAAATTGAGGATCTTAAGTCAAACAGTTGATAAATCCTTTAAATCTGCTTAAGTCTAAGCTAAGTAGGTCAACCAACACACTCAAGTATTTCTTTTGCGGAAAGTGCTGATTTCAAACCATCCAATAAGTGTGAATCATCACCATCAATAAGTGTGAAACACCACACATCCATCAATAAGTGAGAAATATCTCACATCCATCCATTGACCGTGACACATCTACTGAGGAAACTCTAACCTTGTGTTCACGCGTCCCATCATTATCATTAAAAATATTCTGTGACACATCTGCTGAGGAAACTCTGACCTTGTGTTCACGCGAATCAAAAAAAAATTGTAACCATCTTAAAATCGGTACTTCTTTCTAAAAAAAATAGGGGGAAGAAATTCCATTTGTGTGTTGTGCATGTCTGAAGTGCTAAATACACAAAGCTAGGATAACTGTTGACTTAGTGGAATAAAAGGTCAAACACAATTGTCATTAAATCAAACTAAAACATGATAAATGACATCACAGTGATTTTGCTGAAAATCGCCTTGCTTGAGCTTAAGTGGATAACAATACCGACAATCTGACTTAGGTTACTGAATCTGTGAGGTGATTTGATTTGTAAGTGTCTGTGATCACGTAATTGACCGGTTTGATTCCTAACATAGTCCAACCATTACTGAGCAAAAATATGCAAAATTAAGCAAATAACTGGAAACTGCCAGAAAATAAGGCTTTAACAGTGCAAATGAAAGCACTACGCTTTGATATAACCAAATTTGTTATAAAATGTGAATTTGGGTGCTTTGTGCTTAAAAACATCAAGTTTGGGAGAAATTTGTCAAATTTGAGGTCCATTTGCAATCTAAGTCAAAATCAACCATTTTGGTAAGTTTGGGCTGGCCTGACTCAAGTTAAGTTGATTCAATAAGGTTTTTGGTCAAGTATGTGAATTTTAAATTTTCTGAGTCAAATTGGTGTTCTTTAACATTTTATGGACTTAGAAATTTCAAAAATTCCAAAATTTCCCTTAATGAGTTCATTGAAGTATTTGCAAATCACTGAGTTCAAAATTGAAATTTTATTGTTTTTGCTTCGGGTGTTCTCTTTTTAATTAATAATTGATCATAAACCATAAAGTCTTCAAAATAACATGCTATTAAAAACATTTTCCTGTTGGCGATCTCGGGATCACCCTTTGGCGACTTCATAAGACCAAGATTTTGGTCTTGGCGATTTCGCCTAAACGCTTTTGGCGATCTCGAGACTTACCTTAGGCAAATTCCAGAAAATCAAGCTTTCGGTCTTAGCGACCTCGCCTAATTGCCTTTGGCGATCTCTCCTTGACCGAACCCCCTCCTTGGCGATCTCGCTATAGACTGTTTTGGCGTTGGCGACTTTGCCTATTTTCTTCTTAGCGATCTCGCTTTGTCAATGAAAATCCTTGGCGATCTCAGTTTTAACTTGGCGATTTCGTTTTAAGCAAGGGTCACATTTGGCGATCTCGCCTTATCCGATATAACCCTTAGCGATCTAGGGTTGGCGATTTCACTCACCGCCAAACTCTTGGCGATCTCGGTCTTTTAGCAAACTTAAACCCTAAGTTTTTTTTTGTTATCGACCTCACCTGTTCTAATAAAAGGAGAAATTCAGTTTTCTTTTTCTCATTCAAACACAAACACGCACTCGCTCCCTCCCACTCTCTCTCGGCGAACCTCCGGCAATCATCCCCTTTCACCGCCGACCTCCTTTCACCTTCCATCCGATCACCGAATCTGATTCTCGTGCACTTAGGGTTGGTCCGAACACTCTCTCAGCATTTTCAGGTTTGTGCTTAGTAAATTTCTAGTATAAATTTGAGATTTACTTATTTCGGTGTAACCATTGAAGCCGTCGGTTCACAAATAAAATTAGGGTTCTCATCTCTGTTACTGTTGTTGGATTCACAGATTAGGTCCATTCTGTTACACCTTTTTTTATCCACTTCACCGATTTGAGGTAATTTGATCCCATCTCTCTCACTTGATAATGAACCAAAAACAGGGGTTGGTTGCAATGGACTGTTAATGGGTTCATAATTTTTCACTAGTGAAAATTGTTGATTTAGGATAACTCATTGTGAGTGAATCAAGTATAAGCAATCGGATTTCACTTAAATGAAATTGAAGTTCACCTGGAGATTTTTGTCAAGAACAGGGCCGAAGAACTCTAATAAATTGAGAGTCCTATTTTTCTCAATATGTGTTTGTTTGGAATCTATACTGTTTGAGAATGTTAACCTTGATACAAACTCGTAGATTAATTGAAACCTGTTGCCTGTTTTATGCTATGAAGGTTTTAGTTGATCTTGAAGCTTTGTTTTGAATAATTCACTGTTAATATCTCAATGTGTTAAAATTCTGAACTAAGAATGAGGTGTTTTGATTGTGAATGCTTCAAAAACACCAATATGATGCATTCGGATGTCTCTAAATGCATTTCGGGTTTTAAGAGCTTCAAAATTGAAAGCTAAACAAAACTTCGTTTTAGTTTGACCCGATAAGGAAATAAACTAAATTTTTTAGAACCATCCATGTCAAAATTTCAAATTTTTGCAAAGAAACAAATATGATGAGTTTTGTTAATAGTCTAAGCCCTAAATGAGATGAAATTGATGTAAATCTCATCCTTTCGGTCCAAATGGTAAATTTTATCAATTTTATCCGCATGACCAAAGCTGGACTTCAAAAGGTCTAAACTCAATTCAATAAGAGTCATCTGAATCAAATAACTTTAGGAATGAAATCCTTGACTCAAAATGGTAACATTTGTCGCTTTTATGTTGCTTTAAGAATAAAATTGACCTAATAATACAACATAAAGGCTACTTATGACCATTTTGTTGGATTTCTTCTTTTCAATTGAAATTCACTGGATATGTAACTTAAATTGATAAAATAAATCAAGTTCAGGACTTTAAATTGTCTAACATAAGTTTGAACTTAATATAGGTTAAATCTGCATTGTTTGACTTGTCTTGACTTGGATTTTGAAAAATGCTTGCATAGTTGACTTTTTTAAGTCAAATCTGGTGTAATTCATTCTTGTTTTATGAATCTGGCCCCTTTTAGGCTGTGTGTGGCTTACAATCAATTGTTTAACAAATCTTGCCTGTCTTAATAACAGATTCTGTCCAGAAACTATCCAAGATCTTCTTGTCTCATACATTGATCTTAGCTCAATTTTAAATCATCAAAGAGGTATGTTTCATAAATTCTTGGCAATGCTTGATATACAATTATTGAGCTACACAGGGGCAATTCATTAAACTCTTTCAATCAGCTTGAATAACCTTAGTCAAATTTCTAATCTGTGTATGATTGATCACAAACAGGATCAAGCTTTGAACCTGTTGATTTCTTGATATTTCTCAATTAGATCTTAGCAAACTTTAGATCTTCTTTGAGGTATGTCTTCTGATCTCAAATAAATTATTGGATATTTGATTTCTATCCATTCAAGTGGATTGTTCTACTTACCGATTATGCAATAAACTCAATAAATCTCATGAAATATGACTTAGCATGCTAAATGATGTGACATGCATATTAGTCATTGTCTTATGAGTCTTTATCTTATGTTCTAAATAAATTGTTAAGTTAGAAACTATTGAAGCTCATATCACATCTATTAAGAAAATAAATGTTAGCAAGGTTAGAATTTAGGACTGATTGCTCCTATGTTTCTCTGACCTTGATGTTGATACTCATGTCTGATGTTGAATGCTTCCTGTTTCCTTACCTTAACTTTGTTTGACTTTGGTTATGTGGTTTAAAGCATGTCAGAACTTTATGCATATATTCTGATTCATCATTTGACATCTTGTATATGCTTAAGTGAAATTTTTTCATCTTGCTCCCGTACAAGTAGTTAAATAGAATATATGTGTTGGTAAGTGTCTCCACTTGCTCAAATCATGTTGGTTTAGGAAAACTTGGTTCAAGAATCTTGTTTGACCCCAAAATCAATAAACCAAATGGTGAAAAACTCAAGTTTAGGGGGAATCACTTCTTGATTCCTTCTTAAGCTTTTGAGTCATTTGAGTCAAAATGTTGACTTTTTAACAAAAGTCCACTCATCTAAGTGAAAATTTTGCACAAATTTCTCAAATTCTATCATAATTTGTCATTACTTGTGTTTTTCATCAAATTAACGTCAAACGGCATTCTTGAGTCAAAATTCACTTTGTACTTAGCCAAAGTCAACATCAACAATAAAGTTACTATTTCAAGGGAAATTACAGGAATTTGGGTCAATTTCACTAATGTAATCTGTTGAGCTAAATTGATTGAATTTTGAAGAAATTTGAGTCTATGCCTTGAGCAAATTTCTTTTATATCTTTGTAGGTTAATTTGAAAAGCTCTGTCACTATCACGAATTTAGTGTGACATGACATTCATTTGACTCGTCAAATTTGATGTAATCATGTTATTTCTTATGTGTAGATGGCTCCCAGACAGGAAAGAGCAGCCAATGCCCCTCTGGATTTCTCAAAATCTCACAATTAATATTGTGAAATCAACAGAAGTTGGACTGATGCCTGACGTTATGAACAAGCTTTCAGAATCCTAGAACACTCAAATTGGATCACAGGTATCCGGTTGGAACCTGTCATAAGCTCGGGTATAATAAATGATTTTTGGAACAACGCTCACACGTTTGTGGCTGATAATGGTTCCAAGTCTATCAGATCATTGATTCAAAGGCAGTATGTTGAAATAAATGAAGAACTCAGAGAAGTGCTACAACTTAATGATGCACTTTGCCCTGTCTCTTTTCCAAAAGAAGAATGGCAAAATACAATTCTCATGATGGGATATCAAGGAGATCACTCAGTGAATACAAACGAAAAGATAAAGAAGACACTGTTCCCAGATAACTGGAGATGTATCATCACCTTCTTCATATCTGCTTTCGCTCCAAGAAAGTCGGGAACTGATGACTTCGTGGAAGAGACAGCTTGGGCACCACATGGTTTAGCTTTCGGTGCCGGCTTCAATCTTTCAAGGCAAATAATCGAATGGATGAATTACAACCTTCATCCCACTAGAAAGTCTGAGAAATTTCTGATGTATCCCAGATTCATACAGGCCATCCTTGATCATTACTACCCGAACTTACAGAAGACTGAACCATACTTGGTTCCTAGGAGGATGATACCTGGTTCTTATACACGGTACCAAATTGGTCGTTATGATGGACCCGAAGTCCCATTTTTCCCAAATATGATTGAGGGAATTGATGTTGATGATGATATGGATGAAGATCAAGGAAATGATGATGCTAATGCTGATATGGCAGATGTCAATGCTGCTGAACCTGACAATAATGCAGCAAACCTCCAAGATAATCAACCAATCAACTCTCCAATTCATAATGACCCTATGTATTCAGAACCTGAAGACAGAGCTTCAACCAAAGATGCAACTGAATCAGACAAATCAGAAGATGAAGATGAAGAGTCTGGTAATGAAGCTGATGCGTTTGGCAATGATGCTACAATAACTCAAATAAATCTGGATCCAAACCCGAATCTGGGTCAAGATTCCAACTTGGGTCAGAATCAAGTTCTGACTCTACCAGTTCTGATACTAGGGGTCCAAAGAGAAAGAAACTGAAAACAAGAGAAAAAGCCAAAGTTAGTGAACAACCTAAGGATCATGACATGAAGAGCAATAGGAGAATAAAGACCATGAAAGATCATGATGACCACTGAAGCCTGGGTACCTTGAAGAACTGGATCATGGTTGGCCAAAGGATGTGCTATCTCTATCGTGGTTCACTAATGTGCTCGGAACGATACTAAAAAAACACTAATAAAATAGACCTAAACCTAGACCTAATACACACCTAATTTTACCGAAATAACCTAAACCGAACCGAACCCTAAGGCAGTGAACCTGTCGGATTATAGTAAAGCTAAGGTAAGACCGGAATATCGAACCTAGGACACTATGAAAACAAGACTTAACCTAGACCTAGAAAATGGAAATACTGAGTAATTTTGGGTTTTTGATTTGGGAATTGATTTGATTAATTGGAATTAACTAAGCAACGAGCAAACAGACGAAAGCAGGAAACTTTGGGGAAATTCAAATGAGAAAGAGGCACCACCTAGACCTAGACTCTTATTCAACACTCACAACTCAACTCGGTTATAGAAATCCTGATGGCGGTTAGTTCACCTTGTAAGTCCTTCCTAACAGATAATCCTACGCTCGGACAAGAGTTCACCTTTTGGGTACTTCCTACTTCAGCTAAACCTAACCACCCTCGAATCTAATCTAAGGCACCTTAGGCTAACAGGAGCTACCACTAACAAACTGCAATAACTCAAAATAGCAAGCTAGACAATTAACCTAGGGAATTTCCTTTTGGGACAACTCGATCCTAAGCAACTAACCAACCCGACTACCCGATAGCTATCACCCTTTTAAGTCTATTTAGCTAGCCACACACAAGATTCAAATTATCAAATATCAACCAAACCTATGACTACAATTAAGCAATCATGTCAATTTGCAAGCATAACCTCCAATTTAACTACTTTACCCAAACCGGAAGACATCCGCAAGCAAAGCAAGATCGAGCTAATAACTAACAATCTAAATCAAGTATATATATGCAACATCACAGCAAGTCAATGGAATTTAAAAGATTATCGAACATCAATCAGATAACTAAAAACCGAAATTGAGTTGCAAATATCAAATAATCATCCTAACAGTCTAGGTGGTGGCAAAGTAACTAGCCAACCACCATGTTCACAACACAATCATAAATATAATCAGAAATCTCAGTGCAAAACATGATGTAAATCGACTAAAAACTAGAAACCGAAAGTAAAGATGGAACCGGGTGATTGGTTTGGTGATGATTTGGTGTCCCCGATTGATCTCCACTTGATTCCTGCTCTCCTCAACTTCGAAAATCGCCTCTGGATCGTCCTCTGCCGTCTGGAAGCCGTCAATGCGAATTGAAACCCTAAAACTCGAATTTATATCAATCGGGCTAAGTTTCCGGATTTCTGGCCAGCAAGCGTATCGCTTGCTGAATTTCTCACCCCAGGCGATACGCTTGGACCCAACTACACGACAATTTAGTCACTTTTGACTTTTTAAACCGCCTTTGACTTTCCACTTTAAGCGTATCGCTTGCATCCTACTCTTCTCCAGGCGATACGCCTGGAGACCTTTCTTCAGCCCTTCTTGTATTTTCTTCTATTTCTTCCATCTTTCTCTTGTGGCCTCGGGAACTCACCAAACTCCTGGAAAACTTGTGAAATCATAAATACCCGACTCAAAGACACAACTTAACTAAAAACAACCTAAAACTAAAGCAAACTGACTCAAATTAACTCAAATGACTAACTAAAGTACACCGGAAATGGGATGTGTTTGCAACACATCATTCACAAAGGGTGTTGGAGTTGTGGAACTATTCTGATTTGAATAAATTTGCGCGGGAAGACCTCTGGAGAATATTTTCTGAACTGAGCATTTGCTTAGATGATCATTATATGTATTTTGCTAGGAAGTACTCGAGGTTCTTGCTGATGCTACTCGGACAACTCAGATAGTTTGTCAGTCTCACATGTTTGTATTGCCACCAAAGGGGGAATTTGTAAGACCTATCTTAGGTTGGTGGCAACTCAAACATTACACCTTAGGAGATGGTTTCATCCTTCACTTGGGTTTTGCAAATAACACTAAGTGATTTCATAATTACAACCCTTAACGATCCCATAATGATTCCTAGAGTTTTGGGATTGTTCTTAGTGATTTCCAGATAGTCTTCGCGATTTGGACACTGTGCTTGGTGATCTGGATTTGTTCTTGGAGATCTCGTTTGTTCTTGGAGATCTCGCTGATAAGCCTTGGAGATCTCGTTTGTTCTTGGAGATCTCGCTGATAAGCCTTGGAGATCTCGTTTGTTCTTGGAGATCTCGCTGCTAAGCCTTGGAGACCTCACCAACCTTGGCGACCTCACCAAGCTTTGGTGATCTGGATTTCCTTCTTGGCGACCTCACCAAGCTTTGGCGATCTGGGAGTTGCTCTTGGCGACCTCACCAAGATCCTGGTGATCTGGGTTTTGTTCTTGGCGACCTCACCAAGTGTTCTTGGCGATTACACTATTGTTCTTGGCGATCTCGTCAGTCTGATGACATAAAATTCACTAACTTCAATAACATTCTCTTGATTTCAGTGCAATCACGACCTGTGCTCTCTCCAGTATAAATAGCAACACTAGAATAACCCTAAATAAGCTTCTGGACGGCTGTTTGAAGAGAGAGAGCACTTGTGTGTGAAAACCCTCGTGTTCTTGAGTTTCAGAGGCGAAATCTAAGGATTTTAACAAGCAAACACTATGATTTGATCATGGATTCATGATTTCCGCACTTGAATCTGTGTATTGGATGAGTAAAGGCTCAAATTTGGTCCTGACACATCCAAATTGGAAATGTGACCATAAATTGTAACTTATAGTCACACCAATAACTAATTGTCACCAAAAAATGTTTAACTTACTGTCACACTCAAAAGTAACGTGTCCGTATATATTACATTTAGCCACATTTAATCACATAAACAATTTCTTCGTGTCACCATATACGTATCTATAGTGACTCGTAAATATTATTAGAATAAAAGTCGCAATTGGTTA
Source organism: Deinandra increscens subsp. villosa (assembly GCA_039602395.1). NCBI lineage: Eukaryota > Viridiplantae > Streptophyta > Magnoliopsida > Asterales > Asteraceae > Deinandra > Deinandra increscens. The sequence goes on along the minus strand of JBCNJP010000007.1, from coordinate 79,294,234 downwards.
CATTTGGTCACATTGTTTGAAATGTGACTAGTAATTGTCACACATGTAATGTAAAAGTGTGACCATATGAACTGATCACGCTTGCAATGGTCACACAAACTGATCTTAAATGTCACCGAAACATGTCTAGAAAATTAAAAACGAACTACGGTCACACTTTTAATTTAAAGTGTCACAGGGCTGAAACGTGAAAAGTGTGACCGTATGTCATATTTGTACTAGTGCGGATTGAAGCTTGACTTGTTCGTCATCCATGGAGAAGACATATACTACCAGATTCATGAACGTTGCAGCATCAACAACAATTCGGAATCATTAACCTCAAAGAACTTCCAACAGCAGATCGATCGAACAAAAAATAACCAGTAGAAACCCATTTTGTAAATCACACAACGAAGAGAAGCGATTGAAGATGAAAAACCTATCAATTTCAAATCCGGAAGCGATTGAACATTTGCAGAGGAGAAGGCGAAAGCGAGATTAGGGATTTCTAATTTCAAATGGGTTGAGATTTCAAATTTCAACTGAGAAAGAGCCAGACTCCTTTTTCGTTGTTTATCTAAAAATGGTGTCTGATTGCTCTGTCTTTAGAGCAAATTTGAAATAGGGCTTAAATTAGGTTTGAGAGAAGGCAAAAGTAAATTGGGTTTGGATACCTGAAATCGTTTGATACTTGTTGTGATCCGTGTAAATTGTTCTGATTGGTTCATAAAAAAGGGTAGAATACTTGGTGGCTTAAGACATGCTAAATGTCTTGTACACCATGCATAAAAGTTTATACACTCTTAAAATTTCAACAATCTACATTTTCTCTCTCTAATATGTATTTTATAGTATTATAGATATATATAGTGGGGTACCCGCGCGTTGCAACGGGTGACAGTTTATAGCGCGTTTTTTGTCTTCTGTTCGCACGTTCGACGGCGATGACAATTTACAATGTGATATTCATTTCGTTATCGCAATTGAGTACGGTAATTTATAATGTAGTACATGTGTGTTCGACATCTAGGTAAAATTTTAATGAATCAATTTTGGTTCAATATGAAAAAACAACTTTGTTTCATATGTGAAATAACTCTTGTTTACTTCTCAATAATTAATTAATAAAACTCTTCTTTCTTAAAAAAAAACAACTCAACTTATACTTATGTTGAAATTTAACTATACTGGAATTTTGCTATGGATTGTGTTTTGAATACTATAATTCATGATTAAGTGGAATGCTTCAAATTTAAAGAGTCTTGTTTATGATCTTCATCATCCTCGCATGTTTTACGGACACTAAAACACATCAAAATACAAAATGCTTTCATGATTAAGTGGAATGCTTCAAATTTAAAGAATCTTGTTCATGATCTTCATCATCCTCGCATGTTTTATGAACACTAAAACTCATATCAAAATACAAAATGCTCAACCTGGGGTGGCTTAAAACATGCTTTAGTTCCTCTTTTCTTAGTCCACTTAATCCTATGATGAAGATTTATAATTGGATAAAATGTGTTACGTATTGTAATTATTTAAAAATAAACATAATATTTTAAACTTGTATATTAAATAAAAATGAACGTACCTTATATTCCAAAGCTCTAATATTTATTAAGTTATTTGCAGGGAACTGGTCAGAGTATTAGACCCATCAGGTCAGACATGGGGTAGTTATTTCTCTTTAGGCAACAACTATTTACTATGATACAGATCTCTCTTTGTTATCTTAGGCTCTTAGCTAATTGGACATTGTAATTTAGTCATACAAGTGCGACTATTAGCGAGTTGCGGCTAGCAATACGGTTGTTGTGGCGATGCAAGCCACTACACATTCCACGGCCTATGAGATCGAACACGTAAGAAAGTTAAATGTTGGACGTAATAGCCTGGCTGAGAAACATCTGGACAATTAATGCGTACTCACCAAAACAGCAACAAAAAGATACCAAAAATACTTAACACATTGTAATTTTTAGTCATTGTAATATATACGAACTCAACTGTGAAATGATTGCAATAAAACCAATGGCGTGGGAACATAAGTAAAAACATGTTGGAACAGTCGCAAGATAGAGACCCGAGAGTTAAAATACTCACGCATATTAGACTGATAAACGCATGAGTAAACAGACCTAAGAAGCGTAAAAATATGAAGCAACGGCCCAGAAACTTGAGGTTGGTCTGAAATTATCTTTCCACCATCCTGTGTAAAATAATGAATATAATAGAAACTTTAGTACATATTTATATGAAAGAGGAGTAAACATTAGATGTTAAACCTTACAATGTATAGTAGTTAAAGATAGTACGTATATATTCCACAGTTTGTATTCACTTCCTTTTTTATTATTATTACTTAAAATATTTTAAAATCACACAAATATGATGTAGTTTAGTATTTATATTATAGGAGTCAGTCATATATAAAGGTCTTATTGGGTGAGACTTTTATCAAAATAATCTAATGGGCTAAAATGGATTTAAATTTATTAATGCTAGAGATGGATGAAGTAGAAAATTTGCTATTCCATTGAAAAAAGTTCCATTAAATAGTATATACTGAACGAGAAAACCTGAAATTACATATTTGTTAAGTACTCGATTTAAACTTCATTTTTTCTAAAAAGTTTCACATTTAGAGATGGATAAAACCATTAAAATAATCATTAAAAAGAAATGGGTCAAACTGGTTGAAAGTGAACCAAAGTATATTTAAATACTTCTAGTGTGAATTATCCATTTTTGTCCATCGTTCTCCAAGGGGCTTCCCACCAATTGCCGGGGCAATGCTTGACAGCCTAGACCAAGAATAGTGTACCGTGCCGTTCCAAAATTGAGCTGACATTGTGAGGGACATACCTGATGAAAATGGTGGGATGTAATCGCCCATTTGCCCTTGTAGCTCATTTGAACATAAGAAGCACAATAGACCATGAATCTAAAACACAAACGAAAGTGACATGAACAAGTAACAGAATAGTCCAGGTCCATCAAATTTAGGATAAAACTTTGTATGAACGGATTACCTCCGCATACCTATTTCAATCAAGTTTAGGATAAAACTTTGTATGAACGGACTGTTTGGGTGTAAGTCCTCATAACAACTCCTAAAGCATCCAAAAACCAATAGACAATTTGGGCGCAAATCCTTTAGTCACTTTGTACCACCACTTTCTCTCAAAGAATGTTATGTAGGTCGTGAAACAATAGCTTGTTCTTGAGAAGCTCAAAGAAGAAAACGAGAAGCTTCAGCAAATATTAGTCGAAGACTTAAAAGTTTCACCACACAAGTTCAAAGTGAAGGGGTGCTCGGGCTTGGGGTCATGGTATTATATAATCTGTAGTGATTGTCTCGAGTGTCGAAGGCGATAAAGAAGAGATATGTTTTGAAACTATTTTTGTTCACTTACTGCAAACACATTACTTAATTGACATAATGCAATGCCTTTCGAATTACATGAGCTCATGATTACTTCTCCTAATAACAAAATAGAATATAATATTAACATGAAGCATAATTATGCTAGTAGCAATTATGTAATACCTACATCGAATCTGAACTTTTATAGAGTAATCGATATATGATCTAGTGTAAAAGTTTTAGTAAGCCCTAAATATGGTCTTTTTCTTTGAGACCTATATAAACACAATAAGGTGAGCAATAAGAAACTTTTTACCAAAAATCTATTAACAAAAGAGTTAGTGTTTAATTTACAAATCCAAAAAGATCAAAACTACAAAAAAACTTACCAAATTTTAGTTGCAATAATCTCGTGTCTAGATCCAAAAAGATCAATACTACACAACAACCTTCATAAAAAAACACAAGGTTTAGATACTGAGATCATGAGACAATATAGATACACCCAGAACCAAAATCCTATAGAATTGTTTGAAAAAGATAAAGTTGGATCCAATTTCACACAACCGATATTCACAACCACAAATTAAAAAAACTTTTACAAAACATATACCTTATGAACACACAATTAGAAGCAAAGGAAAACATGTTTGCACAAAAATTACACATGATAAAGAAAAAAGAAATTAAAAAAGGGTGGACAACATATCTTATCAAAATATATTGTGATAAAGTGGCTGGATCTGTAACCCTAAAAGAAAGAGGGACAACAATTCATCTTCTTCCTCTAATAACCCTAATGGCCTAGTCATATCCCCGTAGAAATTCGAAAATCAAAAAGCTAAGCATACCAGTGCTCACTTAAGGTTATAGTAGCTAGTTTTTCATAGTACTTTCAGTTGAGATGAGCACCCTACATACTACATAAAAAGTTCAAAATTTTAGGTTTCCAAAATTAGTTTAGATCAGACAATTAGAACATACCTGATGAAAGAATCTCCATTCAACCCATAATTAGAACATATCTTTTGAACATATCTGCCAACGGGAATGACTTCACATTCTCATAATATTAGGCTTATAGAACAAAAGAATGACTTGATAATGAACAACCCACAAAAATGAAATTAAACATTAGAAAAAAAGGAAGTTAAGAAAACGTTTGAAAGGCTTCAGCTCGTAATCCAATCTAAAAACAAAAATTTTGGGTTTATCTCATTTGGACTTCTATAATCTTGAAGCGGACATAAGGCAAGCATAGATCTCATAAAAATGGGCAAGAACATACCTTGTCAGGATAATCGAAGGAACCTTGAAGTGATGGATATCATACACAAATCAATTCTAAAGATAAAGGCTAATAAACTTATGGAAAATTTATTCAAATTGAAAGTGTATAGATGAAAGCTAATAAATTAAAGGAAATTGATTCAAACATATAGTGTACCAAGGATTAATAACCCAATATTACCCCTCTTTCTATTTGTCTCTCTTTCTCGATAAGGAGCCAATTCATAAATTTTATCAAGATGAAAAAAAGAATCTAAGAAACAAATACTTGTGCATCTAATTCATATGTTAATTGATTGAGACACCAATGAAGAAACAAATATTCCTCGGATTATAATGTTGTAACAAGCTAAATGAAGATCGAAGTTTAAAATAAGAACAAGAGAATCAATTGGAAAAGTAGAGAGAACTTTATTAGAAATGTCACATGCGATTACACATAGTAAAGGTGTAAGAAAATGCAACCCCCTATTCTGTCCTAAAACGCCCTATTTATAGGAACTTTCAGCTCTCGCTCTTCCGGTTAAGCACATCCGTCACTTGCTCCGCAAGTGCCAGCCTTTAAGTACCATCCTCCAACTGAGCCTTTTCGTTCCTGTTCTGAAACAGCTTTAAGACAGAAAGGGACTTAATCTTGGTGGTGTCGGATGTGTATCACATCCGACACCTATAATATATCATCAAGTCCCCCTAGTCTATTAACTTACACACGGATGTGTGGTTGTTAATAGACTATGGTTCACTTCCGGTTATTCAACCGTTTCCACGCGTATCTTACTTGTACTACACGTACTACATTTTCACCATAACTTCCTGACATGATGGGACGGTTTTTCAGAAAAACAGTTATTATCATTTTAAACTCTCCTCTTTTTTCGCAATTCACAATATAAACTTATAAAATCACCAAACTTTACCATTTAACCATCTCATACTCTTCTTCCACAAAATTTTTCAAAAAATTTTCTCTGCAACTTTCTCCAAGTTTTCTCCGGCGATATTTCAATTCCGTCAGGTTAGTCCTTCCTTCCACTTTCTCCTTCATGGCTCCTCCCTCAAAACCTACTAAACATAACATGAATTTACAATTTTCCACTGTTTCTCAAGAAGCTCTCGATCAGTTCATCACTGATTACCATATTCCGACCAATATTCACCCTATTTTTCCTCCTCCTAATACTCCGATGCATCCTCTCCCAAAAGGAAAGATAGGACTCTATCTTGATTCTATTCGCAATGCCAACTATCGAATTCCTTTTTCCCCCTTCTTGCTTGAAGTCACTACTACAAAAACTGGCATTCTTGACGTGCATTGCGCGTCAAGAAAGTGCCTTCTTGACACGCAAATGCGCGTCAAGGATGCGGGGGTCAAGAAGCTTCTTGACGCGCAAAATGCGTGTCAAGAAGCTCTTGACGCGCGAACAATGACACGCTATCCTTGACACTCCATTCTTGACACCCATTTTGCGCGTCAAGAAAGGGTGTCGTCTGTGATTAATATATTTTTTATTTATAATATTTTTTTGTGTCGTCTGTTTATGACACGCAGATTTGCGTGTCATGCCTTTTATGACACTCATTCTTGCGTGTCATCCTTGTAAGTGTTTTTTTTTTTTTTCAAAAATTACTGATTTCCCTGTTAATAAATCATATTTCACAAAACCAAAATACAAAATAGCTGCTGTACCATAACAAAGTAATGCGTTTCTTATATACATAACAAACATTACAAAGTTAACATGAGTTTACATAAGAAAAAAAACTATGAACTAAACAACTAATTAAACAAGAAGTTGGAAGAATTCCCATGAATGGGGCAAGCTTCAGCTTTTCTTCAAGTAAATCTCCTAGATATGAACTGCAACCTTGCAAGCATATAACAACCCCAAAAACATGTAACTCAAGTGCCCGGATTAGACAACAATCATAACTAACTATATCACAATAATATAGCATTCATAATTCATTTCTTGTAGGCTTACATAATCTTAACTTAATCGTGCTTAATGTTTATATACCTATATGGGCCATCTTTGCATCCTTTTATGAAGCTAACATAGAAAACTTACCTTAAATTACATGTAGCTGCAAAGAGAGATCAACTTCCACATCTGTAACATAAAATGAAGGACAAATCAGCATCACTGATGACCAGCAGCAGGTTCATGAAATAAGGTAACAGTCAGGTTACAACAAAAGGCTATCCAGCAGCAGGTTCAAGTCAGAAGAGAAAAGAAAGATGCAGGTTTATGATTAAAAAAAAGTGTTCCAAAAAAATACAACATGTTCCAGTAGCAGGTTCAAGTCAGCAGCATATACATAAATTTTAGTGTTCATGGTTAGCCAAAAGTGCCACTAGTTTTAAAAAATATTACTGAAGTAAACATACTATGAAAGTATAATTCATGATTACCTTAACTGGTTGCTGTCAGATCAGTTCAGTATTTGTTAACTAAGAGATAGTTAAGCTAATCATGAATTATACTTTCATACAACAGCAACCAGTTGAGGTAATTAAAAGGATCATTCAAGATAAATTATATCTGATGGAAATGTATTAGAAATACATAGTAAGTTTAATGGTATATAACTATATATACATACCCAAGTAAGCCAAGTTCAACGACTGCAGTATATTGTATCGGGATCTCCATAAGGGCAGCAAGTGCAAAAGCTGCTTCTTTGTGAGATGGGCTTAGATCTTTAGACATGATACCAGTAAAGTTAACAAGCTGCAGTTAACAAGTCCAAAGTTCATTGAGTTTGTTTGTGTGATCTTTAGAAAAGCATACCGTCATTACTCATGTGGCTGCACTAACACCTGCAGAAGCTCTAGACAAGTTGAAAAAGCAACAGCAGAATCAACAACCTGCAGATAAAAAGATGTTGCATTTTTTGTGATGAAACTAGTACTCCTTTAGATTACATATAAACAAACAGAGGATTAGAGTAAAAAAAATTAGCCATGTCCATTATGTGATGCCAACACCAAACACCTCCATGGTCCACTCCTCTCTCACGACCGACTGGACCCACTTCAGGAGGTCCGCCACTTCATCTTGATTCTATACTGTTGTTGCTGCTGTTGCTGACTAGACCAATGTTTTCCCAGTTAGCAGTTCGAGTAGGAGAACGCCGAAGCTGTAGAATAAGATGCTCCTCTGTATGCCTCTCTGTTTCCTTTATAGAACTAATTACAGATTTGATTAGCACCGGCGAAATACTATGATCTGCAAATACTACAGAGTTGGTAAAGGTGGCTGTGGCACTTGTAAATTACTGTGACATCTAATGGGCTTTTATATAGAGGGTAATGTAAAAAATAAAAAATAGCAGGAATTAAACAACAAAAAAGAATACATAATGGATACATGACATGAACAAAAGCATACCTCCATACTGGGTGATTGGAATTGAGAAAACAGTTGGCTGTGAGATGATTTCAGTTGACTGTCGTAAAACCTCAGGAATAAGACCAAGAACACCAGACACAAACAGAGTATTATTGGCCTTAACTGCTTGGGAATAGGGACCCAAAGCTGCTGGAGCCTTGTCGGTTATAACAGCTTCCTTAATACCTACACCCAATACATATAAACATTTACGATTCATATCTAGCCAAATAAAGCCTTAATGATTACATGTGATAGCTTAGAAAGAATTGAACAAGGTGATTAGATGTATCACTAATGATCATGGTGAGTATATAACCATCATCAAATATTTCATTTTAAAAATGAAAGTAGGTTTGTAATTTTGTATACAGGATGGGCCGATGGGGGCCGATGGGGCTTTAAAAAATAGTCCATATTGACTAGCAATTTCAAGATAATGCATGTGAATTAATAAACATTCAAAACAAAGTGAATCAGGAAAAAACAACAGATCAAGCAATTTTCCTGAAAGGCAAAGACTCACACTCTCCACCCCCTAAATTCTAGTCTCAGATAAGAAACCGAGACTCAACCTCAAAGAGGAAGGAACACATTAGATACACGCATGGGTAATTGGGTACCGTGAGATCAAATGCCCATCGGTCACTAAAGGGATACCCTCACAACCCCTAATAAAAGCACCCTAAACGTCGTAACACCGGCAATAAAGCACCTGCGCAAGCACAGTGGCCAACTCACACACCCGACAATGCCACATATGGCGTCATAGCAAACGGCAAGGGGCTTACACAACATTTATGATAGAATAATCTAAATTGATTATACTCTATGAATACCCCTCTCAGAAAGCAGACAAAATCGGATTCTCATTCATTAGTAAGCAACTAAGCATTCATCACTCTCACTCACTCACTCTCTCTCTCTCTCTCTCTCTCTCTCTCTCTCTCTCTCTCTCTCTCTCTCTCTCTCTCTGTATGTGTCTAAAACCAGTCCAATTACCTTAGTTTGTTCTCTAAAACTCCCCTCTTAATCTCTTATATGAAACAATCATTTGAGATTGTTTCAAACACTTATCACTCGAAGAGTAATGTTTTATGTATATGCATTCCTTCTAAAGTTCATATATCACAAATTCATCTGTCCTAGATCAAAATGCAAAGTAATTTCCCCTAATATCCCAAATAAAAAACACAACATGTAAAATGACTTTGTACCTTTATATGCAAATATAGAATTCCTCAAGCATCAAAGTTTCAAAATTAAACTTGCCTCTGTACCTTTGTTGCCACATCTCCAAGGTTTCCAGAAACAGCAAAATGACTTTGAATCACCCGGAGTGAAGGATCCTTCAGCCCTCTTGCTACTGCCTGATCAAGTAGTCAATCACACCAACTTGTAAGAGATGTTGTATCTATGTACAAACAAACATCATTTATGTTATACTTATGTACAAATAAATAAAATTAAGGCAGAGTCATGTTAACAATCCAACGGTTTAAATATTAAAAGCACTTGAATTAGTAGCATGACCTAGGACAAATGAGCGTATTTAAGAGTCATTATATCCAAGAACAAATCAAGCAAGTATACAAAACCCTAAATAAACACTACACTTTACAAAGACAGAAGATTATATCCAAAAACATAATTTGATTAACAAATAAAAGACACATCTTTATAGATGAAATAACAAAATCACACCATAAATAACAAAATCACACCATAAACGTGTGTCTTACACCACCATGAAAAATCTAACTGCGACACCCAAATAAAAAGCACTATAATTTCATCCATGAAACAATACCTTTGAGGATTCTTTGTTTGAAACTCAAGAAGGTAACGATAGGCATCTATAGTTTGAAACTTAGGTTAAAGTACTCACCATGAGAAGAACCAAAGCAAACAGATTCTACTCCAGCGCTCTTCAATCCATAAGTTCTACTATCAGCCTCACAAGATCTACAAAACGGCTTAACCCAATCGAATTAGTAAAATCATTCAATCATCTCTGTTGTTCTTTTAGCGAATGAATAGGGGATAAACTAACCTGGGTCGCGATTGACTTATTGTCTTGGATGAAGCCTCGAACGAGAATCGATTGGGCTGAATTCTTCGATGGGGAAGAGAACGAGGGCCGAGCAGAAGAAATCCTCCGGGATAATCGACCCCCGACTCCTTTTTCACCCTCGGTTAGGGTTGATTTCTAGTGAGCAGAAGAAGCAGCGGATTAGAGGAGATGGATATGAGAAGAGGCGGAGTTTGTCTTATCTAAGGAGGCAGAGGCGAGGAGCAGGAATAGGTATAAGATTAGGGCAAAAATTTTGGGGAAAAGTTGAATTGAGCAATGAGCGGCAATTAAAATTTTAGGATAGACTTTGGCGGGAACATTTTTTTATAAAACGACGGATAATTCTTGACACGCGTATTTTAAGTGTCCTCCGTGTTTTTTTTTCTCTAAATATGACAGATATTCTTGACACGCAAAAATGCGCGTCATGAATTCTTAGGAATTACCTATAATTGACATTTTATTTTGACACTTTGGTAATTGCACGTCAAGAATTTTCGAGTGTCATCGTTCGCGTGTCAAGGAAAGCAGTTTTTGTAGTAGTGAGTCCTAAAATTTTTTGGAGCCCATATCTCACATTGTAACCCCCTGGGACTTAGAACTTTGAACCACTATGAAGTTTCTTGCCGTGCCCTGAATATGACTCCAAATCTCCCCCTTTTTCGTGCCTTTTACCGGATCACAATGTCCGGTGACTGGTATACTTTCGAAAGAAGAAGAAAGTTTGAACCCTTGTACGACAAAAACTCCCCAAAAACCGTTTTTGGAAAGAAAATTTTATTTTTGTTGATGATTCTTGTTTCCCAAAAGAAATTAAATGGCGAAAGAAAGACGATACAGTTCGCGATGAACCTCCCAAGAAAGAAGAAATTAACTCTCGCCATTTTTTAACTTTAAGCAAATTTGTTCACCCAATTAGGAAGTATCCTGAGGAAGTTCTTATTGCTGCCCAAATCAGTCAGCAATTTAAGTAACCACACTTGCCTCCCATCCTCCTTTTGGATGGAGTGGGTGAGCATTCATTTCCCTTCCCTTTATATTCTGCACACATATATATACTATAAAATTATAACGTATGTACCTTGTTTACTGTTTTGCAGAAATGAATCTGTCCAATGTTTTAAAGTTAAAAAGCTTTTCTGGTTTACAATTGGGAAATCCTTCCGCTGCATCTCAATCAGATACCCCAATTGTTGAATCCCCTACTGCTGCAGCCACCCCAAGTAGCACTCCACCATCAACCCCTCTTGTTGATGTTGATCTGAATATTTCACCCATGGTGACTCCTGAGGCGACCCTTGCCCCTAACCAAAACAAAAGAAGGAAGAGAATTACCAAAACTGGCCCCAGCAACCCTTCCGAAGCTGGAGATTTAAAGAAGAACCGGAAGTCCCCTCGTACTCAAAAGGTCCCTTCCCATTCTTCTACTTTAGAAGCTCTGTCAGATCATTTCGAAGGTGAACTTTCTGAACCTGAATCCCCATTGATTAATACTTCCAGTCCTATCAGCTTTGCCTGTTTAACGTCAGATGCCTTTAATGTGGGTGACTATTTCAACCCTTCTCCTTATGATAACTTTTCTGACATTCCATCATTTCCAGTGGCGACCGACAAGGGTAAGCAAGTTGTTATTCCTTCTGAATCCACCACTGTATCAGCAGCTTTTGTTCAAGCTCCACCTCATCCATCATCACTTCTGACTCCACCATCCTCATTTCGCCCTTTCAACAACCCTTTCTCTGAATGGCTTAAGAAAGAGGTCAAGGAAGTAACTTCAAGGAACTCATCACAGGTCAATCTTGACGAACTGTTTACTCCCAGTTGGAACCTTACCAATCGAGACAGCTTTTCTGACCCCTCCATTGAAAGAAGCTTATTTCTCCACCAGTCTACTCCCCATGATGTCAAAACTCTTCAGGAAACCTCTGCCCCAGACCTCGCACACCGGGTCATGATGAATTATGTGGAAAGTCAAAATTTGATCCCTGAGCTATACTGTCGATGGATCCTTGCCGAGGCCAAAGCTGAGAAAGTACCCCCTTCCCAGTCATCCTCATCCTCAGCTCTTTTGACACTTCCGGCCATCCCAACTACTCTTGAATTATTGAAAAATAATGTTGCAAAGCTGTCACAAGAGAAACTTAGCATGGAAACCTCTCTCAAGAACCTACAGAATGAACATCGTTCTGTTCAACAAGCTTTATCAGAACTGAAGTCATCATCTCAAGCTTCGATGGAGAAGCTAAAAACCGAAAACGCATCTCAAGCTTTAACAATCAAGAACACTCCGATGGTAACAAAAAAAAAATTTTTTACACATCCGACCCTTCCTAACTTTGCGATTTATTTATTTCAGAGCTGAAACAACTAAAGGTCAATGAGGATAACCTTACAAAGCAATTGAAATCCTTCCAAGAAAAGCTTGAAAAGAGCTATGCAGATATAAGACAGAAAGAAAAGATGGTGACTGACGAGAAGATGGCTAAGGAAATTGCCTGTGAGGATTTAAAGAAGAAGAAAATGTGGCTTATGACTGACGGGATTAAACGGATAGTTCAAAGAGTTCTCAACAGTCCTTCCCTTCAGAATGCCATCGGCAACATGTTCAATGCCACCAATGCAACTGGCTTCAACGAAGGTATAAAAGCTGGTCTTCATTTTTCTACTGGAAGCGACAAAGATTTTGACAAAGTACCAGGGTATGACACTTCCGCTGATACAGCTTTCGCTGATGCTTCTGCTGCTTTTTCTGAGCTCCAATTTCCATTTGTTGCCTCTTGGGCAGAACTCGCAGAAGCACCTTTGAAAATAATCCAAGCAGCCCTGACCCCTCCTGAAAATCCTCTCTCTGGTAAGTGAATTTCTTTATGGTTATCTTTTGAACTAAGGCTTATAAGCCTTCTTGAAACAATATATCTTGGTTTGTAATGGGCATGTACCCAGTAAAACATCTTTGAATACTGTTGACTTTCCTATGAAGGGGTAGTGTGGGCCCTTCCGATCTTTGTTTTGAAATCTTAATGACCATGCATTTACAACATTGTGCCATTGAACTGCATATATTATGCATAAGAATCGGAAAGGTTTATGTTGGCCTTTTCATTCTTTTTAGATCTGGTTTAATTTTATCGTATGAAGGATATTTTATGACCTGGACCTTTTATCTCATGGTTGGATGCTTTCAACATCTTGTTCCATTTAGACTCGTCAGTCTCTTAGGGAAGAACATTTCTCCCTGAATTGCACTTAACCAAAGTGCTGGCATGGTTATGTTACACAACTTAGCCTTTATTAAACCACTTTCGTGTTTTATTTATAACTTGGTCTTTTATAAGAAGACTTAGCTATTTTATAGCATGATCATATAATTGTTTATATAACATTATAGATTTAGCCTTTTAGGTTTAACATGGTTGTTGCAACCAACTTAGTATGACCTTGCCTCTCTTTTTTTTATATTAAACAAAACAAAAGTTCATCCTTTACGAAGAAACCTTCTTTATTACTTGAACCTTTGCTTTTATCAACAGTCTACAAGAAAACACACATAACAAAACAGTATCAATTTCATCATATCAAATATCAAATTTACAAAAAATTTTAATCACCCCCCGCATCTTTTATTCTCCATACTCCCTTGCTTGACTTTCCTCAAAATGTTGTATTTTCGCAAGTGCAACCCGTTCCATGTACGTGGAACTCTACTTTCATCTGCATTTCCCAACACATACGACCCTTTATCTAGCACTTCCAAAATCTGATACGGCCCTTCCCAATTTGGTGACAGTTTACCTCCAGGCAATACTCTGCTTGCTTCATTGTTTCGAAGGACCAAATCACCCTCCTTAAACTGAAAACTCTTCACATTCTTGTTATAATATCTAGCCACATTTTGTTTATATTTCGCCTCTCTTATTGCCGCTACTTCACGATGTTCCTCCAACACATCCAAATTCTCTCGCAAACTTTTTTCATTATCTCCATTTTCTAGCATTCTTCTTGTCGGAACACCAACCTCAACTGGAATGACAGCTTCAGTTCCATAGGTCAGACTGAAAGGTGTCTCGTCATGACTTGTTTTTGGCATGGTCCTTAAAGACCATAGCACATGCAAAAGTTCATCCACCCATCCGCCACCAATTTTTTCCAATCTCATTTGTATACCTTCTACAATGCTCCTGTTCATTCTCTCAACCTGCCCATTTGCCTGTGGATGGGCCACAGAAGTAAAAGTTTGCGATATTGCCAATTCTTCACACCACTCCCGGAAGGGATTATCAGCAAATTGCTTACCATTGTCAGACACAATACATAACGGCAAACCAAACCTGCAAATTATGTGTTCCCACACGAACTTCTTCACCTGCTGCCCTGTAATTGACGCCAATGGTTTGGCCTCCACCCACTTCGTGAAATAATCTACAGCAACAATCAAGAATTTAACCCTTCCGGCCGCTTCAGGAAAAGGCCCAACTATATCTATACCCCACTTTTGGAAAGGCCAAGTGGATGTCACCGGCACCATTGCATGCTTCGGCTTTAAACTCACCGGCGCATGTCTCTGACACTCATCACATTTTTTCAATTCATCCATGACTGTTTTATGCATCCCGGGCCAGTAGTAACCTAACCCTACCCGTTTAGTTACTACCATTCGTGCCCCTGCGTGACTTCCGTATATACCACTATGAACCTCAGCAGTAACTTTCAATGCTTCTTCCATAGTCAAACATCTTAGCAAAGGACCCAAAAATGTTTTCCTATACAAAATATTATTTTGAAATTGGTATTGAAAGGAATTTACATACACCTTCCTTGCCTCTGCCTTGTCTTCTGGCAACATTTCATCTCGAAAATATGCTACTAATGCATCCATCCAAGTCTCCTGAGAAACTTGTACTTCCAACACTTCCGAAACTGGGACAGATGGATTTTCCAAAACCTCTACCCGAACTTCTTTGGCTAAATGATTAAAAGTTGTTGACGTCAGCTTACTGAGTGCATCTGCTTTTTTATTCTGTGACCTTGGCACATACATTACTTCACAGGTTAAAAATCCCCCCATTAGCTTCTTCACTTGTCCCAAATAAAGAGCCATGTTAGCACCTTTAGCCTCATAATCACCATTTACTTGGTTAGCCACAAGCAAGGAATCCACATGCGCAAGAACCTTCCTTGCCCCCAGTTGTTTAGCCAACCGTAAGCCTGCTAAAAACACTTCCCTGTTAATAAAAATAGACATACAATAAACTCAACCAAAGTTAGCTTAGAAGTCCTTGGAAACCTGCTAAAAACGCCTCATACTCCGCTTCGTTGTTTGAAGTATCAAAATTAAACTTCAATGCATATGTTAGCTCATCACCCTCGGGACTTACCAACATTAAGCCTGCACCAATATGAATTAGAACCCTTATGGTGTATAAAAAAAAGAAAATACATTTTAAAAATAAAAGTTACCTGCACCGGATCCATCACTTCCAACAGATCCGTCTGTATATAACCTCCACAAGGAATCCGTCCCTTCCGATTCTTGCGATAATAATTCTCCATTTTCTGCCTGAGTGATTTCTGCCAAGAAATCCGCAACTACCTGACCCTTTATTGATATTCTAGGCCTGAACATAATATCGAATTGCCCCAATTCGATAGCCCATTTCGCAAGACGCCCCGACATTTCTGGTCTTCGCAAAATTTGTCTAATGGGAAAAGCAGTGTACACTTCCACCCGATGTGCTTGAAAATATCTACGTAAGCGTCTTGTTGCAACCACCAGGGCCAATACCAACCTTTCTAATGGAGGGTATCTCCCTTCATACTCCTTTAATACTTTGCTGACATAGTAAATCGGGATTTGCACTTTATTTCTCTCTGCTAACAATACTGCACTTACAGCAGCTTCAGAAGTAGCAATGTACATATAAAGACATTCACCTTGCTGAGGTGCAGTTAATGTCGGAAGGGATACCAGTACCTCTTTTAACTTCGCAAATGCATTCTCAGCTTCTTGTGACCAACAAAATTCATTCTTTCCCATATAATCTTTCAACACCTTCATGAATGGCAAAGACATATCAGCCGCCTTTGCTAAAAATCTATGTAATGCAACCAACCTTCCATTCAAGATTTGGACTTCCTTAATGGAAGTGGGAGACCTCATACTGACTACCGCCTCAACCTTATCTTTACTTGCTTGAATCCCTTCCTTTGACACAAAAACACCCAGGAACTTTCCAGACTCCATCCCAAACGAGCATTTCTTTGGGTTTAACTTCATATTAATCGAACATAACTGACCAAATGTCTCCTTTATATCTAAAATCATTTCCTCTACAGATTTACTCTTTATGACAATATCATCCACATAGGCCTAAGGTTCCTTCCTACCTGTGGTTGAAATGTTTTGTCCATTAGACGTTGATACGTGGCTCCAACATTCTTCAAACCAAAGGGCATCTTCATGTAGCAATATGTTCCTTCCCTGGTTATAAATGTTGTTTTATCTTCATCATCCACCGCCATCTGAATCTGGTGATAACCTTTATAAGCATCTAGAAAGCACTTCCAACTAAAACCTGCTAACGCATCTACCTTAGAATCAATTTCCGAAAGGGGATAACAGTCTTTAGGACATGCATTGTTTAAATCTTTAAAATCAATGCACATCCTCCACGACCCATCCGGTTTCTTGACTAATACAGGATTAGCTAACCAGGCAGGATACTGTACTTCTCTCAAAATTCCCGCCTCCAACAATTTATCAACCTCTTCCTTTACTACTGCCGCCCTTTCCGCATCCATGCCCCTCTTATGCTGATGATATGGCTTCCTGTTTGGACATACATTCAAACAATGTTCTGATAAATCCCTTGGAACACCTGTCACGTCAGAGGGCTGCCATGCAAAAACATTAACATTTTCTTTTAACAGATCAAATAATTGATGCCTTACACTTCCCTGAATATCACTTCCGATTTGAATTTTCTGATCCGGAAAATCTTCATTTATTACCCATCTTTCAGATAACAACCTCTCTTCCCATTTTCTCTCATCCTCATCTGAAACAACTGTTGTATTATCCTTTCCAGCCCTTACCTCCATTATTCTTACACATGCATCAGAAATCATAGTAGCAACCCCTCTAGGTGTTGGAAACTGGATCATACCATGTACGACCGATATAACAGCACCCAACTTTCTTAATATAGGCCTTTCTAGGATCACATTATGGATAGATGTGGCCTTAACCACCAAAAATTTTACCTCCAAAGTTCTGATACATCCACCATGCCCCAAAGTAACTGGCAGGGTAATCTCTCCCATAGGCCTAACCATTTCTCCTGCAAACCCAATTAAAGGAGTTCTGGACACAACTAACCTTCCCCGTACATCCGAATCAAATTGCCTGAAGCATGACTCATACATAATCTCCGTAGCACTACCGCAATCTATATAAACCCGATGCACCTCAAACCCTCCTATTTGTGCTGTTATAACCACTGGTTCCTCAGTTGTCACATCCTGTCTTATCGGTGGAAAAGTTATTTCCTGACTCATCCACCTCGGTATATCCTCCACCTTTCCTCTTACATTTCTTTGTAAAAAGGAATCTTTCCGCAAGTGCACCATGTGTATAACGGGCATAGCTTTATTATCCTGCTTCCCCTCTTGAATAACTTTCACCAAGTGCCCCAATTTACCTGATCTAACCGCCTTATCAATTTCTCGTTTCAGAACAAAACAGTTATCCGTAGTATGACCCTTATCCCGGTGATAAGCACAGTATTTGTCAAGATTTCTATTCGAGGCTGGACGTTGCTTTGCTGGAATAGGAAGGTCCACCTGTTCTGTAGCCAGGATCTCACTTGGCGTTTTTATTAATTCCACATATTTCCCATGTCTATTATTATTGTAAAACCCATTCCTCTGCTGATAGCCATACTGATTATCCCTTCCTCCTGTAGTTCTATTCCAACTATTCCAAGTACCACCTCTTTGATTACCTCGGATGGGACCACTGTTCTTAACGTTTTGACCTACTCCACCGGACTTTATCTGAGCCTTCCAACTTTCCATTTCCCACATATTACTACACGCATTTTTTTCCTCTAACAAAAGCCCGTACCCGATCCATCAATGACTCCATAGATGTCGGCAAATTCTCATGTAACTTTTCAACCAATTGAGAGTTTCTCACACCATGACAGAAACCCGATATCCTTAGCTGATCCCCTGCACCCACGATCCGCATACTCTCTTTATTAAATCGAGACACAAAATCTTCAATATTCTCATTATCTTTCCTCCGGATGTTATGCACTTCCGTGGTATCCTTTACACATCGTTTATGTTGGCTAAATTGGCGCAAAAACTTAATTCGCATATCCTCGAAACTCTCAATTCCGCCAGACGGAAGTGCGTCAAACCAAACTCTCGCCAAGCCTGTGAATGTCTGCACAAACATGTGACACCATGTTTCCTCGGCCCATCCTTCCAACCTCACCGCCGTGTAGAATTCAAACACATGATCCTCCGGATCAGCTAAACCACCATACTTACTAACAGTTGACGGCATCCTTAATTTTTTCAGAAAATTGGCATCAGCAATCCATTTAACAAACTTAGATTGAGATGTCATTGAATCTGGTTTATATGGAACTATTATATCTCGACCTTTTTCGTCTACTCAACCGCGTTTTTTAGGTGCAGATTCATCACGGTAACCTTCATTGTTCCGATGGCGCTCATACTCGCCGCCTAACTCTCCCGAATTCTTCTTCTCCGGCATGATATCATGTTTGTAAACAACCATTTGCTCACCATTAACATCTACCAATTGTCCTTTCCCCGATGCTTGTTGTTTTTTCAAGGATCTCAACATATCTCGATTCCTTATTAGGAATTCTCGATTAAATTCTTCCTCTGGACATATCTCATCTGCACCATTTACATTCGCTGAATCATAACGTGTTGACTTATCCAGCTTCGTTGCCGGCATAGAAAACTTAGAATTCGGCGTCACCGAATCTCCAAACTTCGATCCTGCAACCGAAAATGAAGGAACTGAACTGTATAACTGGAATTCAGCACGAGATTCTTCATTATCTTTCTCAACTCGCGCCCAAAATCATCTGATTTTTCTGATCAACGATCTTTTCTTTCGGAATCTCCATCTAGACTGTAATAACAGGAATTAGTCCACACACGGATGGCGCCACTGAAGAAACAAATATTCCTCGGATTATAGTGTTGTAACAAGCTAAATGAAGATTGAAGTTTAAAATAAGAACAAGAGAATCAATTGGAAACGTAGAGAGAACTTTATTAGAAATGTCACATGCGATTACACATAGTAAAGGTGTAAGAAAATGCAACCCCCTATTCTGTCCTAAAACGCCCTATTTATAGGAACCTTCAGCT
The DNA here is from genome assembly GCA_039602395.1 of Deinandra increscens subsp. villosa. Lineage (NCBI taxonomy): Eukaryota > Viridiplantae > Streptophyta > Magnoliopsida > Asterales > Asteraceae > Deinandra > Deinandra increscens. The sequence goes on along the minus strand of JBCNJP010000007.1, from coordinate 79,274,709 downwards.
CTCGCTCTTCCGGTTAAGCACATCCGTCACTTGCTCCGCAAGTGTCAGCCTTTAAGTACCATCCTCCAACTGAGCCTTTCCGTTCCTGTTCTGAAACAGCTTTAAGACAGAAAGGGACTTAATCTTGGTGGTGTCGGATGTGTATCACATCCGACACCTATAATATATCATCAACCAACAAACAAATATACCAAACAAAGTACATTAAAACCCCAAAACTGAAACCTATATACGACTGTCTCGAACAAAGCCTGTTACCACCAATAATGCCTGAATCAATTGAAAAAATCAATTTATTTGTCTTCATCACGTTGTTACAGATCAAAAAGGAAAGAAAAAGCGATATACCCGGTATAGAAAAAGCGATATACCCGTTATAGAAAAATGGCTTAACAATTTTTATGGCCGATAAAAAATGATTATCGCTATATAAACAACAAAAGAATAGTTAGGAAACAAAAAGATGAAGTTAGTGCTTCATTACCACAAATGAGAATGAAAAAGAGTGAAATCCAGCTGCTTTTGGTAATCGAGACTCCCAGATAGCTAACGAACAGATGGCTTCTTCTTCAATTCGACTTAATTGAGCTTTTTATTGCCGAATATAAGTGGAGGATTCAGATTAGAGGTACGTATGCATGTTTCGATGTCTTGCGGATCATAATCGGTGTACATCATGCTTCCATACTGAAACCCTAAAGGGAAGCAGAAACAAATAAATTTGACAGAGAGAGAGCCAGATGCCTCCATTGTCATTGTTAACACCAGCAAACATAAAAAATAATTAGGGTTTGGAATAGAGAAGAAATATGAACTGTAATTAGATAGCAGTCGAATATCTATGCGTAATCAGTAGAGCGGAACCAGCGACTGGGTTTAGGATGCTTCAACAAACCTACAAACACAACAACTCACGGAGATTGAGTGAATATATTTGGAAATTACAGAGTGAGGATTCGAATGCCATTCAAATTTCAAATCAAACATACCTGAAACGGGTTTGATTCTCTGCACCTTGAGAAAGAAGGGGGGTATGAGGTCAAAAGGGTAGAAACCTGATCAGATGATATCTTCGGGCTTTGAGGAATCCGTTGAGGAAGATGCACAGTTGATTAAAGCTAAATAGACGGTAGTGATAGAATGGATACCGATCCGTGTGATCTGGTTACAGTAGCTACCCGTTGCTTGATTGACTTGTAATTGATGCTTAACTATTTGTACCTTATAATATTTTAACACCATTGCAATACCTTATGCCATAACTACTTGTACATCATGCATAAAGGCTTGTACATTTCTTTAAAATTCAACTTTCAACATTCTCTCTCCAATCTCTATTATAAAGTATTATAGATATATATATATAGGAAAAAGATCAATAGAAAACCTTATAATATATATATATATATAGGGTTAGAATCATGCGAAAACACATATTAAAACTCACGTAACTTTTTCATACGTTAACGATTTTTTTCATAAAATTTGCGCCAAAAGTCTTAGAATTACGTTATAAAATGTTATTTTTTTCTTTAAATCTAAAGATAATACAGCTATAAGATTTAGGGTGCAATTTCTTTTTAAACATATTAATGTATATCATATGTATGAGCGTTTTTTTTGGTATGATGCACATGTGCATCATTCAATAAAAACGCAAAAAAAATGATGAAAATATATGACATATGGTGCGACTAAGAAAAAAATATATAAACTCATACTAAAAGTATGAGTTTTTTTGTGTGATGCACATGTGCACCACACAAAAAAATTAAAAAAATAAAAAAAAATGTTAAGTTTTTTAAAACTTTTATAGGATTAAAGATAACATAATTTTAAGACTTTTGGTGCAATTTTTTTAAAAAAATATTAACGTATGAAAAGTTATATAGGTTTTAAAATTTGTTTACGCAGTTCTCACAAAAAAAAAAGGTGTTTTCGCAGGATATATATATATATATATAGGATAGGGAATAATTAATAACCCTTACTAATTGCAATAACGGAATAACCATCGTTGTTTACTAGTTGGAAAAAAGTCAAAAACTGAGGAAGCATAGGATAATGACACAAACCTACATTTCTTTTTTTAATATAAAATGGGCAAATTAGTCTTTCTACACAACAAAAAAAACACCCCATTCTTTTTAAAATGTCCATAACTTTTTTATACTACGTCGGATTTTTATAAAGTTACACCATTAAACTCGTCACATTTTTCTCTTTAATTCCATTATAGTCTTGACATTTTATATTACCGTTTTCTCAGACGTACAAATTAGCATTAATGTTATACATATAAACATTGATGCTACTACTTAAGTACAACTACATATGCATATATTACAAACCTACAAAAATACATCACTATGCATTTAAACACTGGTCAGTAACACTAACACTGATGCTACTAGTTAGTTACAACTAAGTATGCATATATTACAACTATGGTCGGTAAGTACAACTAAACCCGAATATTACATCCACTAGCAGTAGTGTTATAGATAAAAACATTTAGTGTCTTAACTAGTAACAATGGTGTAACAGTCGTAACGCTGATGCTAATACTTATAATCACCAAAATGTACAACTAAATATACGTAGATTACAAGCTACAAAGCACCAAGATTATACAAACCAATATACTAAGCACTAAAAAAATCAGGGAAACATTCGTATGACTAAGCACCTCAAAACATACAAACCAAAAATTCTTATAACTTTGAGCAAAAAATTTACATAGAACATATACAAACTGAAATATCAGAGCATCATTCACTAAATTTCTTGTGATACAACATCATTAAAAAAAGTACTTATCTTTAACATACGAAAGAAGCCATTAAAAAACCATAACTGTATAAGAAGAAACATGAAGGCGTCAATTACCATATGAAAAAAAGCAACAACATAGAGATGAATGCTAAAAAGAAAATTAATCTAAAAATAGGATTATCTCTCTAGTAATTTAGTCAAAACACAAATTATAAATAGGATTATTGGTATACCACCGTCGCGCCGTAATCAACGACTCCGTAACCGAGATCGAGTAAACATTATGTTCTACACAAATTCGTTCCTCATTATTTTGAAACCTTCATGACAAGTTAACAATGGTTACCTTGAATTATTGCTATCAGACCAAAAACCAAGACGAAAACGACCATCATAAAAGCCGTCGACAGATCTGTTAACCCCGGTCGATGCTTATGGATATCATGACCTAGTCGCCTAAAAACTAAACTATAATCATCATCGATCCTTGTGGTTATCATGACCTTGATCGATGTTCGTATTGCAGAAGAAGATTAGGGAAGAAGATGGGTGGATAGAGTTGGTGGAGAGAGAGTGTGACATTAGATAAAATGGGATAATAAGATACTAACGAGGAATCAACCGCGCGTTGCAGCGGTTGTGTATTCAAAGTTTTCAGATTTGTAGAGAATTTGACACCCATATATTACATAGAAAAATCGGGTGGCTGTATATGTACATATAACATTCAAAACATCCGAATGTAATGTTTACAAAACATTTAAAGACTGGTGTCGGGATGAAGTAGTGTTGTCTAAGCATGTGATGGGTCATCATATGAAGATGTTCCTGAGAAAATAGAGAAACAACAGGTTGAGTATTAAGTTAGTGGGCTGAAATGGTGTTGTAATATTTCAATATGCCCATTGTTTTGTGATTAAAGTTGTGCACCGGGGTAGAGATTAAGTAAGAAGCGAACCAGTATCTGTGGGAAGAGATCTTTTGACTCCAGTTGTTGCTGCCTGACGGTGCGATTGCCTTGTTAGTATTGGAGTTCGTGGGGGTAGAGAGGCAGCAGGGTTTGTGGGTCGTGTTCCAGAGGGAGCATGTGTTGGTGATGAAGCTGATGTGTCACCTATATGCTCAGCTCGATTTATATTAAAACCTGTCAGCCCAACCTTTGTGTACAATTGAACCTTTTGATGGAACCGGATAAGTTTTTCTTTTCTTTGTACTATTGCTACAAGTAAGGTTTTAGGATCACCGGTGTTTTCTGCAATAACCAATTTAGAACATAAATAAAAAAAATCTTCTACGGTGAAGAGAATAGTTATTGGTTAGAGGTTGTTTTGGATTTACATAACTTTTTAAAATTTTCTCTGCTCAGGAGGCTGTTATTGGTGCCTTTTGTTGCCTATGCGGTTAGCTTTGAATTTGGGACGATGTGTTTCTTAATTTTGTTTGTTGGAAAGGTTGTTACTGCATATTTTATGTTAACATTTATATATATATGTATAAAGATATGTTTTATCAGATGCTATTGCTTTTGATGGTTGTTGTTGTTTTGCTATCTTTTGTATGTTCATGTTTACATACATGTTGAGTATAATCGTCTATGTATATTTTATACATAAAACATTTCTGAAAGTAATTTGGCTTGTAACTAACACAGGCGAACATTTTTGTAGAGGCTTGTGTGACATTAGAATGGAAATTAAGTTGGAGGTAGCGAACCTGTAACCATTGGGAGAGACCTTTTTACTCCAGACGTTGGCGGATGACATTGTGTTTGTCTTGTTGGTACGGGTGTTCATGGTGGTAGAGAGGCTGAAGAAGGTGGTTCTGTTGCTGAAGAGGGATTCTCAGTTGGTGCATTGTTGATGGGCCACCTAGATGTTCGATTCGATTAACATTAAAACCTATGTAACCAACCTTTGTGTACGGCTAAACTTTTAGAAGGAAACAGAAGAACTTTCCTTTCATTTATAGTACTGTTGAAGGTATGCTTTTTGGGTCGGTGGTATTTTCTATTGACACTAAATCAGCACAGGATGAACCAAGTAACATGTGACCAGTGTCGTTGTAGATGATTGCATTAGTAGTTCCTTTGGAATCTCTAATGGTAGTGGTAAGATGGTACCTGGAAATAGCAGATTTTGAAAAGGATTTGTGAATATATAGCATGTTAAATATTTATAAATATATAGCATCTTATAAGTTAAGAGGGTGTTACATGTATTTGCATGTTGGTATTTTCCAATGAACTGGGCATGTCCAGAAGTAATCTCTCCGGTAAGCAGGTAGTTTACAGGTGCGAAGGTGCAGTAAGTAAGTTTTAAACCATGGTTCTCCTATTGTAATATCTGAAAATATCGCGTCACACATGAAGGTACGTCCCTGATGAGATCAAAGAACGACAAAGAAAATATTAAATTTAGTTGACATGTATGTATGTTGTAATGTATGATATCAAATAATCAATTAATGCTTTTGTATGAGCTAATGTAACTTAAAAATAACATACTTGTATTGACGGATGAATGGTTGAAGTGGTCAACCAACCAAATGCTGAGGTTTATTTTTTGTTGTAGAATAGGTATTAATAATGTTAGCTTGGAAGGACAACAGTTACTGTAGGTAAATAATGGTGTGTAAGAGTTCATTTTGAAATTTAGGTGAAGTGAAATGAAATAATTTGTTAACTATATCAGGCAATGTAACATTTAAATATTTTGTTTTCTGGGTTATATCAATAAAATTGTTAAAGTGAGCATTTTCAGTTGTTGATACATATACATTAGCAGGTACATGAAGCCTCTCAATTATAGGTGTTGTAATAACAAAAACAGGCATTGAGTTGTTAACATTTAAGGCATTTGTACTCTGAGTGTAGTGTCGGGAGCCTACCTTTTGCTTTGAGGGATACCCTTCTTGCGTGAAATACGTTGTTGCTGCATAAACTAAAGAAAAGTTCTAAACAGTTTCTATTCTACATCAGGTAAAACGTTGCAGAAGAAGAGGAAGATTTATTGTTGAACGTTCACAAATATTATAAGATATGAAAATTATGATAGGTTGGAAGAGGGAGCTGTTATAAATTTAAATTTAGTATATAAACTACTATCCGAGATTACTGTTTAGAAGCATAAGAAACTTTGGTATCGTAATCAATAGAAGCGGTAACTTTAGTGTTTCTGCATTGACCTAAACTTAACAGGTTATATTTTCTCTCAAATGGATAGAAATGTTTAAGAGTGTAAGTTTTTTTTAGTAAATGTATGAACTGTACAAAATATTTGAAAGAAGCCCAACAAACGCATTCAACGTATTTCCACAGATTTAAAAATATAAATTTTGAACCTCTAAGATTACACTTAACAGAAAAGTTTGTAGTATTTGGCGGCTACCTACTAAAAACAACATAGGTATCATGTAGTTCCAGGAAGTTTCTGAAAAAAAATTATTTTATATTTCTGTACTCTAATAGTTAAAAAAATCTGTCCATGTAACTGTGGTTTTTAATATTATACTATGCCAATTGCCTTCATCTATTGAGATATTTGAATGTATTATATCGAAATTTTATTTTGCTGTACATAGGTGTTTAAGAAATTATTTTTTTGACAGTAATATTAAAACTTAGGTATGGTTAGAGTGGGCTCTTATTATATGTATTGGCATTCATAAAACTAAACATATATCTAATAAGGTTTACCCGTGCTACTGTTCTAATAATGCATAATGATAACTGTAGAAGCACCTACTGTACTTATCTCTTATTAGGGTATTTAAATCTTCTTATGAATCTAAAAAGATTTACTAAGAAAAGTAAGAACAAAATAAGCAATTAGTTTATCATAGAGGGATGAAAATCTAGTGTAGATAAGATAATAAATTGATGTATCAGACATTTAGCTGTTATCTGTTTCTGAAGACAGACACCTAAGCAGCCCTCTGTTGCCATCTGTTACTGGTAAACAATACTAAGATTTGTAAAGTCCTTTCGAAAATGTTATGGTTTCATCTGCAAAACCACCACACAACATATCTTATACCACACTGAAACACAATATGGACCTAACATGCCCCCTGTAAACACCTACAGACTCTATGTCATCCTCATCACTGTTCTCCGAAAGTATGATAAACCTATAACTCGATTCAAATTAGAAAACATATTTGGTAGCACTTAATGCGAATGAATTAACACCAGATTTGTGCTTGTTTAATGTAGTTACTAAAAAGTGTTACACAACCTGGTGATTTTAACCTCCTGAGGCTAGAAATTTCAATCTTAAGAACATATAACCTTCACCTTCATACACTATCCGATACAAAATGTAACCCTTCAAGTTATCCTAAAATTGAATCTCCTTTACATGTGTTCTATGTATGTATAAATAAAATTGTATTTCATTTAGATCTGTAAGCATTATTATAAGAGAGCAAAAATTTCTATACTCATACATTTCCCTATGATGCGTATAGAAAATTAGGTTATATTTTAGAGTGAAGCATAGGAGCCATGTATAAGTTTGTTCATATGTATCATAAGTATTAGTGAATTGGGAAGAAAAAAATTAAGCAATCATAAATTGAAGACGTTACCTCTGTATAAACGAAGTGGAAGATAAGAGATCTGCAAGATATCAGAGGAAAAAACCGTAAGGCTATCACCATATTTTTCATTCAGAAACGGAGAAAGATAATTAGATTCAAATAAGGTGGAGAAGGAATCTTGTACCTGGAGTAGAAAGCAGGTTACTGGAGGTTGAAAGAGGTTCAAAAATTCCGATGAAGGAGCAGCAGGGAAAGGTGATTAGAACCGAGGTAAATTAATTTGATGATGTATGAGTCAGCTGAGATTTTGGGTTTTTTTTAAAAAAAATTACCCTGAGGCTGTGTGGTTTGAACCCAGGAATAAGCTGCTAAACACGAAAGACTTAACCAACAGAGAAAATCAAAGATTGAGAATTTCTTCATAAACATTGTATATATATTAAATCTGTGTAGTTAATAAAAGTCAAAATAAGTTGTCTATTGTGTTAATATGGTAATAGTCTGGTGCTGTACATGGAAAAGAGAAAAGAGAGTAAATTACTTATGTACCCTTGGTCCAATATCAACCACAAAACTCATCTCATGAATATAAGTCATCGGATCAAATACATGGTGCCACCGGATTGAGTTATTCGGTTATTGCATTTAAGGTTGGTTATTATTAATTCTTCATCCTATATATATATATATATATATATATATATATATATATAGGGTGAGGTTCATTGTAAACCCCTTAAAAAGTGTTGACCCCGTAGACCCCCATATATTGTTCTATAAAACTCATAAAAATTATAAAACTCATTGTTGTTGGTTTGTTTTTTTTATGCGATGAGTTTTTAAAAATAAAAAAGAAAACCTAGAAAGTTGTTGGAGACAATGAAATATAATTGTTGTTGAAAAAAAGTATATTATTCTATAAAACTCACTAGAAATTATAAAACTCATTGCTGAGTTTTAAAACTCACTGTTGTGTTTAAAACTCACTACAACTTTAAAAATCGATGTTCTTTAAAACTCATTGTAAATAAAAAAAAACTCATTACAAATTATAAAACTCACTCTTTAGATTAAAACTCACTTTTGTTTTTAAAACTCATTCTTTTTAAAACTCACTGCAACTTAGAAAATCGACGTTCTATAAAACTCACTAAAAATTATAATTTCAAATTAAGAAAATAAAAAATATAGAAAAAACTAAAAGACATAAGAAATAAACCCGAAATTAAAATATAGAGATAAAAATATGACAATATAAAAAAAAAAATAAAGACTAAATTCAACAACAATGAGTTTTATAATTTTAGTGAGTTTTATAGAATAATTAAGGGGTCTACGGGGTCTATACTTTTTAAGGGGTCTACAATAAACTTTTGACTATATATATAGATGGACGTTCATTCATGCGAGAACCATTTATAACCATCTATTTTATCTTTGATTTTTTTAATTAAATAAATTAAAAAAGGGTATGATGGTAAATGGACAATTTTTCAAATTTGTAATCCGTATTTTTAGTATAAGCATATTTTTTCAGATTTTGTAATTAACTGTAAACCCTAATTTATCTACGAATGAAGCATACGAACACAAATTTCGGACAGCAAATTACGCATTATTCAAGAACAAACTTTTGATAAGCGATTATGGAGAAGAGAAACCCGAAGGTAGGAGATACACAAGTAAGTGATTTTTCAACCCACAGTCCATCAATTTCAACTTCATCATCTGAAAGTCTTAATGCCGGCGATGAGGAGATTCCAGATTTCGATCGTTTTGATGCGTTTTCTGATGATCAAATTGAAGATCCTGATTCTAAGCGCAATTCGGATGTAGATGGTAACTGAATTATTAAGTTAATTTCATAATACATTATGTACAGTAGCAAGATTTGATGTCGATGGTAATTGAAGATCAAATTTTTTCTTTGATATTCAGTAGCATACATTGTTCGAACATTAATTTTTATTCTAGATAAAATATATATCAGCTTAATTAGTTCTATTTGTTAAAATATATATGTACAGATTACTTGAATTTATGTTCGTACACTAATTTTCATTCTAGTTTTTAAGATGATTTTTTAGGTGAATGTTGTAGATGTTTTTTATATCAAATCAGCAAGAAATTAACTATTTTTATTTTTTTATAATAATTTGTTTTATTTTTTTTTTTGTTTATTATTGTTCAGATGTTAAGAATTATGTTGAGACAGAATATGAATCATTTACCTTTGTTGAATCACCGAATGGTTCAATGTTCTGGATACCTAAGGTGCCTACGAATGTAAAACCAGTCAGAAATTATGTTGTTTCATCACTCGAGGAAGGTTATGTTATGTATAGGCGATATGCTGGGATGGCGGGTTCGAAACCAGATTATCAACAATAAAGAGATGTCCAGATCGTTCTATTTCAAGTCGGTATATGTTGTGCAACAAGGCTGGAAATCCTTGTTGAAGATATGCCTACCCTTGGTGTTGGTACCCATGTCATCCCACATGTGTATGATTCTGGTTATTCTACCCCAATACATATAACCCATTAGTTACCAGTGATGATGATGAATTTTGGTCAGACTCGGGAGTCCTGGAGGCGTTGGATGCATCGTTTGAATCCTGCAATGTCAAGTTAACAAATCCAATATTGCGTAGATTCCCAGATGTACCATCTTTTAGTCTTAACATGACACAGGAACCTGCATGTGGGCAATTTGTAACAGAAGCAAAAGTTGATGACGATGGCACAGATGACCATGTGCTGTTAAGTGAGCGGCTTAGAAAAAATATTAAATTCTGCTTTAATGCACATATAATGTATGTGCAATATTGCACAAACCTTGATATAAAAAAAAAACTATAAATGATTAGCATTTTTTCAATAATAATAACCTGAAAACAAAGTTAATATTCTTGTTTATGTGGAACAAATGGTTCCCTGATGCATATTGTTAAACGCAAATATAAGTACACCATCTAAAAATACAGTATGAATCCAATATTATCTATTTGCAATATTGCACAATCCTTGATATCAATAAATTTATCAATCTTAAACATTTTGTCAATATCATTGTCATCACAAACTGAAGATCTAATAGTTATGCGTGGGCTTTCATGTATAGTAATGTAATACCCCTATTTATGTGGTACAAAAGGTTCCACGATGCATGCTATTAAACACAACATAAAGCTTGCAATATAAAAATAAATAATGATTACAATATTATAAATTTGCAATATTGCACAACCTTTGATAATTTTATCAAACTTTTGTCAATAACATTGTCATGACAATCTTAAAAGCAAAATTTTTTGCCCAGCCTTTCAGGTAAAGCAGGGTAATATTCTTGATTATATATTTGTATAATAGTCTAGTACATGCTTGAAGTAACACAATATATAAGTATATTAAATGCCTTTTGTAGTTTTGTGGATTAAAAAACTAATTTTAAAATATACTATCCAAAGAAGCCACCTCTTAAAAATATAAGAATAATTCAAACGACACATGCTAAATACATGTAGTACTGAACAGTGATCCAATATGAACATGAACAAATGAAAAATTTTACGCATGCAGTATTGCACACAGATGAAAGTGGAAGTTTGATTTTGATTCATAACGCAAAGCAAAGCAAACTTCTTTAATATAGTAAGTGTTTTAAACTACAACCATGCATAATTAAGATGTCAGAAACAGGAGGATAATTTAGTAACTAATTTGTGTCGAACAACGCATAAAAAAGTGCAACCAAAACATGAATCCGCTTCAGATTCAGCTTCATCTTTTGATGAGGTGCTTTCAATTGGCTTATCTTTTATCTCATGTTCCATGTTTTATGTTGCATCTTGGTATTTGCCTTCAATGGACAGTTTCTTAAGTCGTGATAACCGTATTGCATACAAGTTCTGCACATCCTCTTATCCCTGTTATGGTTAGTAGCAGCTTTGTCCATAGCACCTATCAGCTGTTTGTTTTTTACTCAATGTTTATTACGAACACCAAGAGGGGCTGAAACATAAACATCATTTGCCGCCATAAACATAACTAGCTAATTTAATATCCAATGACAGTATTAAAAACAATTGCTTTAAATGTCAAAAAAAAAAAACATTCCAATTGGATGTTAATTCCGTATGTTAAATAAGAAATTTCGTCATAATTGCTTACTTGAAATTGTTGGCTTTCCCAGTGCCTCAACATCAGGTTTTTCCTTTTTAATGGTAGGGACTTTATCCATTGCAATGATTTCATTTCTAACATTATTGTCATATTGATCAGATTGAGTCATATATTCACAAAAAAATCATAATACATTTCCTTGTTAGATAATATGGTTGTCAAGCAAATATTATACGTTTTCAGCATATATTTTTATGTTGTTGCAATTTTACCTATGTTTTGGTTGTCCATAAAATCTTTCAAATTTGCTTTCATTAACTCTGTTTGCTTTGCTTCAAAAAACATGATACCATGTGCCTGTTTCATCAAATAAATCATGCGAATTAATATACAAGTAGTACAATTGTTGGTATGAACTGACTAGAAATTCATGTATTTGTTTATCAATTTTATTATTCCCTATTTCAAACATCAAATCAAAATCCAACAGAAAAATAAGACAACAGTGAATTCGTTTGAATCCAGCATATTATTAAGGAAATTTTTTCGTATCAACGGCTAATTGCTACAATTGGATGCGATTGCTGGTAATACAAATCGAATGTAGATAGTTCAGAGCATATTACCCCCATCTTTTTCCGCTACACATGGATTCGATTAAACACAGTGTGCTTTTCCAGATTGCGTATGTGAATAAGTTCCGAACATAAATACAACATTAGGATCTGGATGCGATGAACTGATCGGAAACTGGTCATTCATCGTGCCCCACGTTTTTCATTTTGGCGCAAATTCAATTTAGGGATTCTCATTTTTACCCTTTAACCGTAATTGGGTATTTATTTAATTAAATAAATAGGTGGTCATAATTGGTTCTCGCAAACTATTTAGTTCTCGCGAAATATTTGGTTTTCATTTGAACGCGCCCATATATATATATATATATATATATATACTTCCTAATCATCATATTCACGATGACTCTTCCTCCAATTGCCATCAGGTAACGATATTAGGTTGTCTGGTAAGTTTTCGAATTCCAAATGTTCAAACCTCTATTTTCATTTTTTCCGTTTCATGTGTGTGTAATGTTTGATTTCACACATGAAATAGCCTTTAGAATACATCTAAATCACTACTAGAGTTCTTTATTGTCAATAATGCACACAAGGTGTTTGTTGAAATGCCAATGAGAAAAATAAGTATCTCGGTTATGTTTTCTTTTAACAATTTTGATGATTTTGTTCCTGTATTAGATGTCTGATCTTAAACATGGAAACATGGATCCAAATAAACGTTTCTACTCATACCAACGGCGATGATGCACATGTGCAGTAATGTTTGCATACGTCCGATAATACCTCACCCGAACCACGACTTGTTATGACATTATTCGGTGAACAATATGGTACACTTTTTATCTATAATTTTGTAAAATTTTCATACCAACAAAGAGGATGCACATGTGCAGTAATGTCCACATACGCCTGATAATACCTCACCTGAACCACAACTTGTTATGACATTACTCAGTGAACAGTATGTTACATTTTATACTATTTTTAACTGCCATTTAGCCATCTATCATCACACATTAACTTGTGTAATTTACTATTGCACATGTGCAATATTAACAGTTTCTATGTTTATAATCGTATTGCAGGTGACATATTACAAAAATGCATACCTTCGTAAGTCTATACACATGCTGGTTTTGGAATTTGATGATTGACCCGCCGATTTTTGAAGAACAAACGGGAATCTCTTATGGATGGTTACAGTTTGATTGAGCAAACTTGGTTGAGTGATAAGTATGTTATACGTGAAGATTGGGTTCCTGAATGATTAAGACTTATCGCGATGTGCTGTTTGATGAAGACTACATAAAAACAATTTGGACTTTTGATTTTATTGCACATGTATACTATTGTGACGTTTTAAAACCTTTAAGTTGTTTCTTGAATGTATTGTGCCTATATATGTTAAAGTCACTAAACAATACGTACATTCGGTGATATATTGTGCCTAGATTTGTTAAAGTCACTAAACAATTCGTACACTTTATTTTATTGCACATGTGTATTAATCTTTCATAATTTGTTCAGACAACTTGTTTGACATATCCACTACCTTTGTCCGTATCTAACAAGTTGTAATTTAATTCGAATCCATATAGAGTTCATCGCAGATTCTTGCATTTCGATTTTTAATATGTAGTGCACATGTGCACTAGTATGAAATTCACATTTAAGCTGAAATTCATATGTATTATATGCATGTCACTTGTATTTCACATGTGCATTAATGTGACATTCATATTTATACATAAGTTCATATGTATGTTGTGCATTACAACTTTAATACACATGTGCATTAAACGTATACTTAGAACACAAGTGGTACCCTCTTGTATATCTGTATCAACCACTTTAAATAAATAAATTGCAATCATTAATAACTATATAACTGTAAGTCAACATAAAACCATATGAACCCTCTTACAATCATATCATGATCATAACAAAACAAAAAAAACAAAAAAACAAAAAACAAACAAACAAATAATACTTTCGTGCATTGCCGCCCTACAGTTTACTACGTTTGCAAAAACGTCTTTCCTGAGTCTTAAGCTTGCCAACATGAATGCTTTAGTTTCCACCAATGTTCCAACGCCTGCTTCAATTGCGAATAGGTCCTTTCTGCGTATCATACATTATACAATAACCATTATTTGTATCAACTAGGGTAAAATGCACATGTGTATTATAGATATTGTCACAATTTAATATTATTGCACATGTGCAGTAATTTTTAACAGTCTCGTTATTTGTATCAGTAATGTATTTTTAATCATATTTTAAGATTAATACACATGTGCACCTATAGTTACAACCCTATTATTTGTAATTTACGATCATTGCATATGTGTAATAATATTTCAAGATTATTGCACATGTGCAATAATATTTAAAGATTGTTGCACATGCGCAATAATCTTAATAATTACACTATTTGTGTTATTACTGTATTTTTAAGTACATTTTAAGATTACTACACATGTGCACCTAAATTGACAACCACGTTATTTGTAATTGAAGATTATTGCACATGTGTAGTAATCTTGAGAGTTCCATTATTTTTTATAATTAATGTAGTTTTAATCACTTTTTAAGATTACTGCACATGTGCACCTATATTTACAAGAATGGTAATATTAAAATATGGATATGTATCACGATACTTACGAGAATGAAGCCTCAACTTCCTATCCGGTTTGTGCTCTATCGATTTTACATCCTTCTTCACAACTTTAGGATCTGTGTTAGCGCAAACATGTCGCACTTGCGGTAAAAAAATCAAATTACAATAATACACATGGAACTGAAGATTATTGCACATGTGCAGTAATAACGCACATGAAACTGAAGATTATTACATATGTGCAATTATCTTAACAGTAACATTAGTTGTGTTAATTAAGTTAAAATACACACGTGTAGTATAGTTTTGATCACATTTTATGATTAATGCACATGTGTAATCATCTTAACATCACCTTTTTTTTGTATCAGTTAAGTAAAAATGCATATTATTGCACATGTGCAATCATCTTATCAGTTAGGTAAAAATGCATATAATTGCACATGTGCAATTATCTTAACATCACCATTATTTGCAAAGATAATTGTCAAAATTGAATCTAATTAGGAACAATAATATTCACTATTACTAGGTATGTACCTTTATAAAAATGGATCTCAAATTAAAACAACTAGGTTATTTGAAGTTGAGTGTAGAAAATAAAAGTCAAAATTGAAGCTACTTAGAAACGAAATTAGATAATAAACTAGAACTACCTGTACTCCATATACGGATCGAAATTATCGCCGCTCCATCCCCGTGTTTTATCAGAAGCCATGAAGGAGAAAGTAATTAAGCTTAATATCATTTCCCAACACTTGAACCCTAACGGTCGCTCTCTCTATCTTCACTTCGCTTCGCGAGCTCCTGCCAATTGACGTTACCGACACTCTCGACCGCTTAATCTCACATCGCATTCCATTATCAACATTGTTTACCTTCAATCGACGCATGTCGTATTCTTCGGTGAAATCGATGGTTTGCATTCATGTGAGGGGGGTTCGAAACACTAGAATCGTCACCTGAATGTCCTCGTTGGCTCCCAATTTCAATCGCGTGTGGTGATCTCCCGATCGTCGTTCTGTGGGGATGTGTGGAATCTAGGGTTTTTATTTTCTTAGCCTGAGATATATTAGATGGACTTTTAATGTTCCAAAAGTGCCCCTCCATGTATTTTAGTTTCTAAAATCTTGAATTTACACTTTCAGCCCCTCCCCTTAAAAAAACAAGTTGTTTTCGTGTTTTCGCAATAAAACTTGTTTTCACAGGATCCTTACCCTATATATATATATATATATATATATATATATATATATATATATATATATATAGTAAGGATCATATAAAAACAACTTGTTATTGTGAAAATATAAAAACAAATTTAAATAGGGGTATTTTTGGAAACTCATTATCTTATAATGAAACCTCTCTAATTAAACGGTCTCATTAAATAGGGTTTTTATACAGCTCGTCTTCATCCTCTCGTTCGATCATCTCGCGAATTTGCTGGAATCACTGCAATCATATGTTACCGTTGATTGCTTACGAATTTGTGGACATCACATTGCTAAAACAAGGTATAACGAGGTCGCGTTCATCATCCCCTTCCCAATTTTTTATCCTTATCTGTTTTTTTTTTGTTTTTGTATTGCAGTTATTGTTCAATGGATCCAATTGAAAGTTCTGATCATCCTAATGACAATTGTAAGACCGATTCTGATGTGTTCGTTGATGCACCATCCGAGTTTGACATCAATTATGTTGATTCGCATAACATGATTCAAGCAATTTCTCCTACTGGTGTTCCATGTGAATCTGTCAGTTATTCACATGAAATTGATCCTGATCCTGATCCTGATCACGATCTTGATCCTGATCACGATCCTGATCCTGAACATTCACATGAAGCTGATCCTGAACATTCACCTGAAGCTGCTCCTGTAATGGAATTCTTTGGTGTTGAGCATCGTGGTATAATCACTTATAATTTTAATACACATGTGCATTTATATTATTAGCTTTAATATTAAATGTCCTTTAACTAAAAGTGCATGTTTGTATTATTGATCTTATCAATTTCTATGATTATAGCACATGTGTAACTGTTCCATTAAGGTATTTTATTTGTATGAATTTATTTTATGATTGTTGCACATGTGTAATTGTTTCAACATATACTTTGTTTTTTATGTTTTTATGAATTAATTTAAACTTCACGTCTGTAATATGTAATGTTCCTCGTATACTTACATATACATAACATTTTTTTTACTTATGTTTTTATTAATATTATACTTTCTATTTGTTACCAAGGTCAAATAACTAGCAACCTGTTTTTAACTTATGATAGGACAAAGATATGGAAACCTGCGGTACCTGCTTCGTGTACACCTGTTGTGGGGATGGTTTTTCCCAATTGGGAAGCTGTTGTTGATATGTATGACTCGTATGCTGACAAATCTGGATTTTCTACATGACTCGGTACCCATAGAATCATAAATGGTGTTACTACATTTAGATACATCCTCTGTAATTGAGCTGGGAAACCGAAATTGAAAGATTATAATTCGTTGGACCCCCTGTCGTTATCTACTTCCAGGAAGACCCGGTCCAACATTTCTGATTGCAAGGCCTGCATTCATACGAAATACGATCCTGAAACTGGAAGTTATATCCTTCGTACCTTTGTTGAAGGTCATAACCATGAGCTTGTCAGTCAAGAGTTTATGGAGTTTTCTAAAAAAAGGCGAAAAACTGATTTTTCAACCCACCGGTTTGTTCACCAGTTGAGTTTAAATAAAATTGGTCCCAATGTTGCACATAAGGTATAATCCGGTTTGAAAGACGGCGAACACAATGTGCGTGGTACTACCACAGATTACAAGAATATAAGTCCATCGATCCGTATGTTTATTGGTGATCGAGATGCGCAGCTGGTATTAGATACGTTCAAGGCTCGGACTGAAAATCTTCATAATTTTTTCTTTGAGTATCATGTTGTTGGCCATGAACTTAAGTCGTTTTTCTAGGTGGATGATGTTTCCAGATGTAGTTATGAGGCATTTGGTGACGTTTTGGCATTTGATGCTACTTATAGAACTAACAAGTAATCATTTTACATTTTCAACCATATTTTTTTATATACGTAAATGTGCTTATATATATTGTTTCCATCATTTCTAATTACTGCTATTTTTCAAACAAATTTTTTTATTAGGTACCGGATGATTTTTGTTCTGTTTACCGGCGTTGATCATCACAAGAAATGTGTTACATTTGGTGTCGGGTTGATACCTGACGAGACTATTGAGTCGTACACATGGCTGCTCGAATCCTTCCTTAAGGCTCACGTACATCATCCCAGACTTGTGTTGACTGACCAGGATGACGCGATGAAAGAGGCGATCTCTAAGGTTCTCTACAACTCTTCACACCGACTGTGCATGTGGCATATAATGAAGAAGTTGTCGTCTAAGGTACATATACATGCCATTATTTATATGAGCTAACATTAAATTCATATGTGTATTAGAGATTTGGTTGAAATTAAAATTAATGCACATGTGCTATAATGCTGGCAACACCATTATCTGTATGAACTAGCCTGGAATTCACATATGTGATATATACCTGGTTGTAATTTAGTATTATTGAACATTTTTAATATATATCTTGTCAAAATTCAACATTGTTGCACATGTGCACTAACCTTATGATTATCATTATTTCTATAGAAAAATTAGTTGTATTTGTCCATATTCACATGCACCCATCTTTATGATTAATACTTATTGGTTTATCACAACAGTTGTGCATTCGAGATATTTTATTGCACATGTGCATTATTAACATTTTTTATGTTTTGCCATCAGATCGAGGGTGATATTTAAACAATACAGATTTGCGTAAAAAAATACATAGTCTTGTTTGGAATCTGATAATCAACAAAGACACGTTTGAAACGAGATGGAAATCGCTTATGGAAGAACACGGTTTGTCCAATCATGGTTGGTTAAATCAAATGTATGCCATACGTTCTGATTGGATCCCAACGTACTTCAGGGACCTTCCAATGTGCTGCCTGATGAAAACTACATCGAGGTGTGAGAGCTCTAACGCGTTATTTAAAGTCAACTCAAGTATAAATAACACACTGCTGCAGTTCTTGATGTGTTTTGACACCACAATCGATAGACAACGCCATAAACAGTGTCATTTGGAGTTTGAAACAAACACGTCAACGCCTGAGTTCCATACCCCCTATCCTATAGAAAGGCACGCAGCGAGTTTGTACACAGTTACTATCTTTTGAGAGGTTCAAAAAGATATGGAACGAAGTGTCCATTATTGTACTATAGGCCAGACACGCTCTGTTGGTGCATCTAAAATATACACCGTTTCGCATACTAACAGAAAATTCGAATTTTTCAACGAGATTGAGGTAATTCCTTAATATTTTTCTTATGTGAATTGCATGTTTTTATCTTACAAATTGTTACATTTCGTATGTTGTTTAAGTATCTATTTGTCCTTTCTACAGAACCATTTTTTTTTGTCATAATTCAACATTATTTTACATGTGTAATAATCTTTGTCTGTACCAATCTGTTAAATTGATGCTGTATCACAACTATTTTGCAGGTCACCTTTAATGCAACCGATAACACGGTTTCGTGTGGATGTATGTGCTTTACTCATATTGGCTACTTGTGTAGGCATATTTTCTACGTCTTCAGATTTTTTCATGTTAATGAGATCCCTACACGGTACATTTATGCGTGGTAGAAAAAATATGTACTTCCAAGGAGAGTTTATGACATTGCAAATAGGTATTCTATCGATACTAGCGAAAAAGGTGTTCTTAGGAACGAAGTTACAGACACTGTAACTCAATGCATTAACCGTTTAAGGCGTCAACCGAACCTGCTTGCTTTGTTCTTATCTGAACTTAAAGATATTAAATCCCGTATCTTTTCTGAAGTGCCTTTCAACCCTGATATCAATAGGACGTCTGCTATTATAAGCGACATTTTACATCAACATGAGGTCTCTAACTCTTCTAAAAATCCGGTTCGTTTCACATCGACTCAAGGTATTCGGAACAAAGGTTGCGACACCGACAAGTGTTTGATCGGGCCTGGTGAAAAAGCTATTGAAAATTACAAGAAAGGACCAAGATTATGCAAGAAGTGCAACGCTTATGTTTGTAACCATGATTCGCGTAATTGTGATAAAGTTCGAGCTGCTGCTACGGCGGCCGCCGCTGCTGCTGCTACAGGTGTTTCTACGAGTACTCCTAATGCGAGTGTTGCCTCTGCTGAACAGCCACCCGTCCGGCGTGATGGTCCGTCTTTGGTACCTCGCCCATCTATCCCACAGCCTGTCCGCAATCTTAGACGTTCATCAAGGTTGTCTGATAAGTCACCAAGTACATGAGTTACGAGCGACCAACAAATAATACAATTTGATTGTCAAACGATTAAGCGTTGCTATTATTTGGTGTTATTTTTTTGTTATTTTGTTTCGAACATGGTTTGTTATTACAACTTTCATGCACATGTGCATTAATCTTTTACTTAGCAACATTAATGTTTATTATCTACAGATTTGATATGTCCAATACTACCAACTATTTTTTAAAATGCTCATGTAAAAATGTAAATGTACAGTTGCATTAACATGACATCCAAACATATGCATACTTCATCTATATTCCATTTTATCTGGTATCCAACCTTTATTGCACATGTGTAATAATCTTATACTTGATTAAATAATTTGCAACCCTAACACTTTACGTCTTTCTTAATGCTACTGTGCATTAATTATACTTTAGTATGGACCTGACTATCAGTTCAACTGAATTCAAGCATTCATGCACGTGTGCAATAATCTTGTACTTGGCGGATTTTAATGCCCCCTTCCCACCTGATACTGTCAACGTTGATTTTTTTAAGAGCACATGTGTAATAATCTTATACTCGACAAAATTACTTTCAACCCCTAACACTTTATGGCTTTTTTAATGCTCTTGTGCGTTAATTACACTTTAGTATGTATCTTACTATCAGTTTAGCCGAACTGAACCATCCCTGCACGTGTGCAACAATCTTGTGCTTGATAAATTTACGATTAATCTGTATCATTTTACCTGAGTTTTATTTTTCCTGCTCATGTGTAACAGTCTTATAATTGACTCAATTAAGCGTAAACCGACATTTTAACTTAATTATATATTGTCCTGCACATGTGCAATAATATTTTTACCTCTTTGAACAAATTGTATCCCCTGCTACTTTTTTATCAATCAATTGTCATATAACTAATTGATTTCAAACCATTACCAAAGGAAAGGGTACCCGTGCGACGCACGGGTGGATTTTTATATATATATATATATATATATAATATATATATACTAGTTTTATTTTTCCTGCTCATGTATATATATATATATATATACTAGTTTTTGGTACCCGTGCGACGCACGGGTGGATTTTTAAAAATGAATCTAAAATTTAAAATATTATAATAAATGTAATTCGATAATTGGAATTAAAGGAAAAAATGAACATTCGACAATATAAAAAAGTCACAAACTTGAAAATACAGGCTTATAAACAACATTTGATGTTTTATTAATTTGCCACTTTTCCGTCTTTATCCAATATGAGAAGTTTTAGTCAATATGCTCTTAACCCTTGATAATGCAACATAAAGCTGACCATGACTAAAGCATGGATTCTTAAAATAGAATCCAACTCTTGAAAGTGACTGACCTTGGCTTTCGTTAAGTGTCATTCCGAAACATACCGAAAGCGAAAATTGCCTCCTACTGAATTTAAATGGGATTTTTTTTATCTGAAGGAGACATCGAAATTCTTGGAATAAACGTTCGAAAACCAATATTACTTCCTGATATTACTTCTGCTTCTATGATGCGTTTTCCAAGAGCCACTATCTGAAGTCGAGTACCATTACAAAGACCATTTTTTTTATCAAGATTTCTAAGCAACATAACAGGGGCACTAATCTTTAGAATTAACGTGTGACTTGGCAAACCAGAAAACTGTAATCCATTAATGAATTCAGGTAATATTTGTAGCGGCGTTTTCTTCAACGTCGTCTGATTTGCATTTAGAGTCCGAACTCAAGTACTCCTTTTCCTCACCTGGAATGATTGATAACAAACTGTTATTAATCTCATAAACAAATTTCATTTGCAGGGGCCAAAATCGTTCTTTCCTTCCAATAGTATGGATCTTAGAAATTTTCAATCATATAAGGATATACTAAATCAATAAGATCTTGAAAAGGAGATTTCTGGCCTGTGAGTATATTCCATTACATTTCATCCATGAGTCTAACATTGAGGAACTCATTGATGCCTTTTCAATAACGTCATCAATATCATTTTCTTCACCAAATATAGCATTTTGTTGTCTAGGCAGATGAAAATGAAGCCTAGTACCAGAAGGATATCTATGATGAAAAATCAAAGACATATAAACAATAAATTTCATTAATCAATAGCCCATAAGCAAAGAAAAAATTATAAACCATCGTAAATTATATTGCATACAAAGAAAACCCTTCACATTTGTGAAAGAACTAAAACAAAGACAATGAATGACACTTGAAAACTTTCAAGACAATGAATGACCTTTAACGAATAATAATAAATAGGACTAAGAAACTTTAGTTTTGAAAATTACTAATATATTCACTAATTGTCCCACGGAGGTGCTATTGTGATTTACATGGGATGGATGATGTAAAACAAAATTTAAAAATCAAGAAGATTGTTTCAAAACTACTTGCAGTTTGACAATGGGTTTGGTCATCCAAACCTTTAATATCCATCACTGATATAAAATGCGATATTTTTTTTTGTCAATATATCAAATTTCTCATGATATATTCTACTGTAAACCTACTGTACATAAACATGACTAAAACATAAGATTTCACAATTATTGTTGGATGAAGTAATCAACCCCATTTTCAACATAAACAGGTTTGGCGCTTCTACTTTGTGCTATCAATATCTGTACACTCTTTCCGGCACGCCTAACCTTTGTTATCAAATTCGCAAGTAAAAACTTTTTCTCATGTTCCTGCAATTGCGTGATTATGCAAAACGAATCAGTTGCGTTCCCCATAAATGTTTAATCTATGTATATATGTGTGTGCAAACACACACACTCACACACTGATAGATGGATACACTTGCAAAAAATAGGTTAGTATTCACAGGTTATTATGACTTATATGCAATGAAAATAAAACAAACACTTTTAGAAAATTCACATACAAATAATCACCCACTACCAATAGAAGAACTAACATATATATGAAATTTCTATACCACCCGAAATCACCCACTACCAATAACAGAATCGCAACTCAATACACTTAATACTTACTAATTTGGTTGGATCCATGTATCCATGTAGATACAGCCAATCGAGGTTGTACCTTTGTGATAGCTATTAATGCTTTTAACATGAAAGGGAAAAAAAATAGACATTCATGGTGGTGGACTGGTGGTAATTTGACCCATTTATACATAAATGGGTCGGGTCAAATGGTTAAGTTAAAAGCTTTAAGTAAAAAAGAAACAGTTCAAATGAGTTCAGCAGATTTGAAAATCTTTTGAAATGAATTCAAATGCATACAACTTTCTAAGTGGTTTCGTCAAAAGTCCGACTATAATCATAAAAATATAGCTTTGTAACTTTATATATTATGTGCTTCAAAATTTTAGATAAAAATAAATGAATAAATGTTTGTGGGTCGGTACAACCCCGCCAACATTGACATACATAAAAGAAAAGAGCATTTTTAAGCTTGACCCAACTGCTTTGTCAGGTAAGCTTATTTCTGCAATTTTGATTATTACTCCAAAGTTATATAAAATCAAAACAAAAAACCTCCTGGTAGTTGGTAAAAAATCAGACCATTATAACTTTAACCCAAACACTAAAACTTGATTACTGCAACTTTGTTACATCAAAATCTGAATATTTTGGTCCCATACATAATAAATAAAAAATCATTATTACTTTTACCCAATCAAATCATAAATGTATATTACATGGTATCACAAATCTGTTTTGGTCAAAAATTCACTTGAGAATCCTGTATTCCAAACTTAGATTGTGAGGTAGAGTGCTTAACGACCAAATGAGTAAGTAATCCAAGTAAGGGTGATAACACAAGGATTTTAGCGAGGAAAACTCCAGAATCCTTTGAGTTGCCTCTAGGAATCCTGGATAAAAACCTCGGGTGCCGGCTGGAAACCGCCACCAAGTCAATGTTATTAATTATCAAACGATTTGTTACAACGGGTTGGAGGTTTGATCGATCAGAGCTAAGTGATACAATAATTCGTAGTGGGAAACTAGTGTGCGAGTGCAGTTGTGTGTTCCTACTGATCGAATCCTCGATTTATATAACAAATACAATGATAACTAACTTTCCGGGATTCCCGGGATCCTATCGTCCAACTAACTCGACCGTTAGAGGCCTCTCCGTTCACTTGGTCCACGATCTTCTTCAGCTGGAGCGTAAGTTTCGGAGGTTGTTGATGATTCCGGTAATACCTGGTCAAATAGACATGTGGCAAAATATGAAGGTTAGTTAAAATAATATGATCAGGATACCTGAATGTACGAGATTCCCAGATGACAATAGGATTCCTGAACTGTCTGAGCTTCCTGTGAGCATCCTGAAAATACACCCTCAACAATTGCCCCTTGAATTTCAACAGCTGTGGATAAGTTTGACAGCTGTTAAAATTCAAAAAGATTCCTTTTTTCACGGCGTCAAGACGGTAAATATGGTTACGGATGTGACTGCTTTCTCGGCGTCCAAGAGATGTGATGTTTTGCTTTAAATAGGAGGTAACTTTCTGAGATTATCACCATCTTCTTCGCAAAAACCTCTCGAGCTTCTCCGGTATTCCAGGTCAGTTATTCTTCTTCTTCCTCGTTTTTTCTTCGCGTTTTTCGGCCATGGCCAAGAAAAACACTCGATCTTCCTCTTCATTAAGCCTTCCGGTCGCCGAAGAATTCCACGATCAGGGGTATATTATCCCCTGTGAGGAGGAAAGTTGCACTTTCGACGATCGCGACATCCATGATCTGAAAAACTCTGGCATTTTTCCGCCGGAGACTGTTTTCCGACCTTACAGCTCCCTTGTCAAGTCCGATTTCGTTTCCACAACCTGGGTTTGCTTCATGTACTATCCATTCTTGCTCGGAATGACATTCCCTTTTCCGGAGCTTATCACTCAATTCTTCAAGACCACCCGCCTTTCTTACTCTCAAACCATGCCGATGGTCTGGAGAATCTTGTATTCTCTGGACCAGTTGAACCAAACCAGGAATCTCGACATCGGGATTCCTGAGATCTGTGAAGCCTACAAGTTAAGAACCCATGGTTGTAGCCGATTCGTTCTTCAGGCTCGTACCTCTAATTCCCAGTTGATTCCCCGAGCTTCCCACAACGATCACGATTGGAAGAAGCGATTCTTCTTCGTCAAACGAGACTCGATTCCTGGGGGGACAGAGTTACCGTTGAAGTGGGTTGAGAAGGGTAGGAAACTGAAGATTTGTGTTTATTCCGTTGAATTTTCTGTACATTGCTAATTTCTTTGTTGTTTTCTTTCTTGCAGCGCCCAAGTTTGAGAATCTCATCAAGAAGCAGCCTGACTTCAAGAAGCTTGAAGCCATCTACCAGATTCCGGCCAACGAGAGAGCCCTGATCCTTGAAACAACAACCAGTGAAAACAGCTATTCGGCCGACCATACTCCTGCCATGTCTGGTAAGCCTTTATAGGATTCTGACTTTTTTGATTATATGAGCTTCCCAGATACTGACAACCTGTTTCTGATTACAGCTCCCAAATCCAGCGCCTCGTTTTCCTTGAAGGATCTTGACAGCCTCCTGAAAGTCAAGAAGGAACAGCTCGAACACCCTACCGTCTCCAAGCCACCTGTCAGCCGGCCAAAAGCTTCGGCTTCCAAGAAGAGGAAGGCCTCAGAAACTCCAGCAGCTCCCGTGGTGTACCTGGAATCCTTTGAAGATCTTGCTCCTTCTGAGGTTAGCAATAAGATCCTCTCCATGCAGACCATGATCAACCTGGTAAGAAGCTCAAGTAATATTTGTGTTAGTTTTATACCTGTCGCTGCTACTGAATAGGATTCCTACTTGTGCAGGGTATTGAGAAGCTGAGCTTCCAAGCTATGGACATGGAGAAGAAGCTCGCCGAAGCCAACGAGAAGATTCAGGCCCAAGCTGAAACTGCCAAGGGTAAGACCCTTCTCTATGAGCATAAGCTCACTGAGCAGCGTCAAGCCCTGGAAGCCAAAATGGCTGCTGATGCTGAAATCGGCCAACTCTCGGCTGCCCGGAGCGTCCTAGAATGCAAAATTCAAATGGCAGAAGAGGCTGAAGCGGCTGGCTTTCAGGTACCAGGTTGGGATGTCGCAGGCTGGAGGCTGGTCTTGGAATCGCTGGGAGGAGATGGTGATGGGGAAGGAAAGGATGGGACCGAAGGTGGCTCCTCAAAGGCGGTTCCGGATTCTCCGGTTGCCCCAACAAGGGCTTATGTGATTGAGCTGGGAGCTGGCAAGAAGCTGGAGGACGTGGTGAAGCCGGTGGAGGAGGAGAAGACAGTGGGCGATGAGGACATTGCAACGGTCTGAGTCCACTTTTTAGGTTTTTAGGTGGTTCTTTTGGTGGTTCTTGTAGTTGAAACAATTTCTCTTTTCCTGTAATGAACAAGCAGCAAACAACAACAATGGTGGGGATCCTGGTGGAGGGATCTTGTGTTTACAAGACGAAACCAGGATTCCCAAAAAAAAAACAATCTTTTGACCTTCGAGCTTCTCAAGTGGAGGGATCCTGAGGTTTTCAGGACGAAGCTTGAGAAGCTCACAACCTTTTATGGCTATAAATAATATCAGTATCTTTTGGGCTTCTCATATTGCCTTTTGTATTGAAATTTTGATTGGTAGAATTAGTTTGTAAAAACTTATCAAATATCTAAAAAATGACTTGCATGTTGGAAGACCATTTGAAATTCGAATAATATGTCAAGTTAGATTAAATAGTGAAAACTGACCTTTGAATTTTACCTTAGCCAATTTTCCAATTCCAAATAATCATAACTTTTTCTACCTGAATCGGGATTCTTGTAGGAATCCTGAACGCAGTTTCCTCAGTATTTGCTTCAGTTTCTTCTAAAACCTGAAATAATTCTGAAAAGCTTCTTGGCCTCCGGCCGAAGCCGACATTTTCGAGAGCAAGCAAGTTAAATAAACTGGGGATAAACCCGGGATTCTTGGGACTAAGCCAAAACTGGGGACAAGCCCGATAAACTTGGGTCTAAGCCAAAACTGGGGACAAGCCCGATAAACTTGGGTCTAAGCCAAAACTGGGGACAAGCCCGATAAACTTGGGTCTAAGCCAAAACTGGGGACAAGCCCATACGTATGTGACACGAAAATGCCAAAACCTTAGATAACACGTCAGTGTTATAAACCTTGAGAATCCGCCCGGTAGCCTCCAGTGACAAGATTGTCAGCCACCCCTGGAGTGGACTGGTCCGGCCACCTTTAGCGTACCGGGGGACAACGTGCGCTACTGGCGAGGGTCGTGCGCTACTGGCGATTACCCAAACTTAGGAGAGGAGTCAGCCTCTCAAACCTTAGAAGGTATGCAGGATACCTTAAACGTAGGAGAGGTGGCCAACCTCTAACTGGGGATATACCCAAAATTCTCTAGGATTCTCAAAATCTGCAAAACACTCAATGCTTGGTGAGGGGTGGGTGTTAGCCTAGCTAACACCACTCCGATGCTTAAGTCAGTAACTCATCACAAAATATTAAGAATTAATTGAAATAGAATTAGTATACGTACCTTGGGATATTTAGACAGCGAGGATCCTTGGGATTCTGCCCGAGATTCTCAATGGGATTCTCACATAAAATACGCTTTAAGGTGGATGGCATTCCAAGCTCTTGGCAGAGGTTCTCCTTCCATATTCACTAAACGGTATGCCCCCTTACCTTCTTCAGAATCTATAAGGTAAGGGCCTTCTCATTTGGGTGCTAACTTCCCGTCAGCAGGATTGGTAGTATTCTGAAAAGCTTTCCTCAAAACCAAATCGCCTACCTGGAATCTTCTTAGTCTGGTGTTCTTGTTATAAGATTTTGCTATCCGCTGTTGGTAAGAGGCCATCCGGATTTTGGCCATGTCTCTGAGCTCCTCAACTGTTTCGAGATCCTGAAGGAGGTTCTGGTTATTTGTTTCAGGATCCTGGCAGTTGATTCTGGCTGTTGGGAGTACAATCTCTGTAGGAATTACGGCTTCTGCCCCAAACACCAATGAGAATGGTGTTTGGCCGGTAGCATTCTTGGGTGTAGTTCTGTCTGCCCAAAGAACAAATGGCAGCTCCTCGGCCCATTTACCTTTCTTGGAACCTAGCTTCCTCTTAAGGTTATTGATGATAATTTTATTACTGGATTCTGCCTGCCCATTAGCCTGAGGGTGGACAGGTGTTGAAGTGATCATCTTGATGCCCCAGCTTTCACAAAAGCTCGTAGTCCTTTTGCCTATAAACTGGGAACCATTGTCACATATAATCTCCGCTGGAATCCCAAATCTGGTGAGGATGTTTCTTTTGATGAAGGATATCACTTCCTTTTCTCTCACTTGAACATAGGCTTCTGCTTCAATCCACTTGGAGAAATAATCTGTCATGGCAAGCATAAACACCTTTCCTCCAGGAGCCTTTGGCAGCTTACCCACAATATCCATGCCCCACTTCATGAAAGGCCATGGGGATACTATAGGATGCAGATGCTCAGCAGGTTGGTGAAGGATATTGCCATGCCTTTGACAAGCATCGCACTTCTGTGAGAAGCTCGCGACATCCCTCTTCATAGTTGGCCAATAGTACCCGAATCTGAGAACTTTAGAGAACAGCGCCCTGCCCCCGGTATGGTTTCCACAATCTCCACTATGGATGTATTCAAGCACCTCAAGAGCTTCTGACTTCTCTAGGCACCTTAAGTAGACACCTGCAAGAGATCTTCTATATAGGATATTATCAATTATAGTGTAGGGTACTACCTTTGTACGAAAAGCTCTGGGGTTCTCGCCCTTAGGAATCTCCCCATCTTTGAGATACTTCCGGATCGGGTATGTCCAGGATTCCTGGGCATCTTCAGGATTCTCAACGTTTGCACCTGCGTTATCGCCAACAGCCTGAGCTTCCTGTTGAGCTATTGCCGGTGTCAAGACGTGAGTTATTGGAATCTTAACATCCTCAGGGATCCTGAGCGATGAAGCCAAATTTGCTAAGGCATCAGCTTCTGCATTATCTTCTCTTGGTACCTGCGAAATACTAAAATTTTCGAAAAATAGAGACAGTTTTTTAACAATTTCAAGATATTTGATCAGATTCTCCCCCCTCATTGCATAAGAGCCATTAAATTGGTTAGTTAATAAGAGAGAATCAACAAACACTTGTATAGATAGGATTCCCATATCCTTGGCCAGCTGTAATCCAGCAATTAAAGCCTCGTACTCAGCTTCATTGTTGGTAGCCTGGAATTCACAGGATATGGATAGAGGTATTATGTCCCCCTGTGGCGATTTCAGCAGGATTCCCAGCCCTGTTCCTCTGACATTCGAGGAGCCGTCAGTATAAAGGATCC
Source organism: Deinandra increscens subsp. villosa (assembly GCA_039602395.1). NCBI lineage: Eukaryota > Viridiplantae > Streptophyta > Magnoliopsida > Asterales > Asteraceae > Deinandra > Deinandra increscens. The sequence continues at coordinate 79,245,401 of JBCNJP010000007.1, read as the reverse complement.
AGTCTTCCTTGAGCTTCTCAAGTTGCTGGACTTCCTTTTCAACTTCTGGTTCAATGTCACTGCTGAAATCCGCCACAAAGTCGGCTAATGCTTGAGACTTGATCGCTGTTCTTGGTTCATATTTGATGTCATAGGCACTCAGCTTGACTGCCCACTTAGCCATCCTTCCTGACATTTCCGGCTTCCTAAGAACTGCCTTGATAGGATAGTTAGACATCACGATTATAGCATGTGTTTCAAAATAATGTCTAAGTTTAGTGGAAGCCATTATAAGAGATAAAATTAATTTTTCAAGGTGAGAATACCTGGACTCTGCGTCTAGCAGAGTTTTACTTACATAATATACCGGATGCTGCTGACCTTGATGGTCTTTTACCAGGACTGCACTGATTGAGCCTCCGGAAACGGCAAGATATAAATACAGTGGCTCCCCATCTTCTGGTTTCATTAGCAACGGGGCTGCTGACAAGTAATCTTTCAGGCACCTTAGAGCTTCCTCATGCTTCTCAGTCCACTCGAACTTCTTGTTTTTCCTCAGGATATCATAGAAATCCTTGCTTTTCTCCGAGGACCTCGAAATAAACCTGTTGAGTGCCGCGATTCTTCCTGTCAACCTCTGCACTTCTTTGACATTTGATGGGGACTTGAGATTCAGAATTGCCTTAATCTGCTCTGGGCTTGCTTCGATTCCTCTTTCGGTGACCATATATCCTAAGAATTTTCCAGCTCGCACCCCAAAGTGGCATTTGGAGGGATTGAGCTTCATGTTATATTGATCAAGGATATCAAAGGCAGTCTGGAGATCCCTGACGTGATCTTCAGCTTTCTTGGACTTTACCACCATGTCATCTATGTAGACTTCCATCGTGTCCCCCAGTTGCTCTTTGAACATCATATTGACGAGCCTCTGGTAGGTGGCACCTGCATTTCTTAATCCAAAGGGCATAGCAGTATAACAATATATACCTGTTGGAGTCATGAATGCTGTATGCTCTTGATCGCAAGGTTCCATCTGAATTTGTTGGAATCCTGCTGAGGCATCCATGAAAGTGAGCATCTCGTGGCCAGCCGTGGCATCCACCATTGCATCGATGTGGGGAAGTGGAAACGGGTCCTTAGGACAGGCCTTATTCAAGTCTGTGTAATCAACACAAACTCTCCACTTTCCATTCTTCTTCTGGACCACCACCACATTTGCTAGCCACCTAGGATATTTGACTTCTCTGATCATCTTTGTTTTGAGAAGCTTGTCGACTTCCTCCTGGATGATTATATTTTTCTCTGGAGCGAACTTCCTCCTTTTCTGCTGTATAGGCCTGAAAGAAGGATCTAAACCAAGTTTATGAGTAATTACATGTTTAGGGATACCTGTCATATCTTCATGCTTCCAGGCGAAAGTTGAAGTTCTGGCTTTGAGAAGTTGGAATAATTCCTGCTCAACATTTGTTGGGATGCTCGTTCCCATGATGTCACACCCCGCCCGCACCACCTGTCACCCAGTCAGGCACGGGGGAGGTGTTGTGGAAAACAGGCTGTCAATACCAGATACACGCGGAAGCAACAGGTAATATATGTATTAAACAACCATTAGCTTATTTACAGACAGCCTGATGAGTTTTACAATCACTTGATAATAATAATAAGTTTGCTTCTAGTATCTATGCAGAATACTAGGTCACTGGGCCCGAAGGTTCTTGATAACTAGTTGAACTTGTTCGCTTTTATTCCTGTAGAGTCACCTACTTGGAGGATCTCTACTGATTTCCTGCAAAATTTGTAAACCACTGATATCAACAACATGACGTTGTTGGTGAGCCGTACCCTGACCTGTTAATCAAATTTTTCACAGTGCTACTGGTCCGATCATTGTTCTACATGAAATGACTAGAATACAACCAGTAAGATATATATAGATTACGGGGTACAACACATGCACCAAACGATTCTAGCATACTAGTTACGTAGTATTTTTCACATTTCATGCAATAGTATTTTGGCAACCAGTAAAGTACACAATTGTTGCGCCACAATATATAATTTGTGACCCCAAAGTTGTTACTTAACAAGGTAGGGTTGAATACGGAACTCACCTGGTGTAAATGGCAACTTTAATGAGATGATCTACTTTGATGGTCGTACTATTTCTGTATAGTCAACCTAAGCCAATAATAATAACAAAATATATTTGTTATACTCATATCTTGTTTTAACTGTAGTTTCGGTTTTATATTTTATAAACTCAATGCTTGTTATGGTATTTTCATATTTGTATATATATCAATTGTCATCTTGGTTCAGAAAATGTCCCAACCTCAAATTTTATTAAACTTAAATATTCTGTATATAAATTGTTGCATAATGCAATACTAAGTATTCTGACATTCGCAATCCGCGAATAGTGTTTAATCAGATTCTGGAAAAGAGTGTGTCATAGACCGCTTTACGTTTTTATTGAACTCGAATATCTTGTTGTTAGTATTGTTGCATACTGCAACACTAAACATCTATTTTTATTTAAACTTTGAAACTTCAAGTAAATGTTATCTTATTTCCATTTATACAAAACTAAAGCATAAATCTTGTATTAAACCGATAATAACTAGTTTAGTTTTTATAGGAAAGTTTGTAAATGACGACGAGTGTTCTTGTTTTATAATGTTTTGCGGTTCATTCAACATTTTAATTTTTACAACAGTTTTCGCGGGTCGCGATACTCGCGTACAAGGTTATCACAATAATTATGAGATATCAGAACACGGTATACCTTCCGGTCGGTACGCGACTGAACCCGGTTAACCGTAAAACATGAAACATGTCCGAATTTAATGAATGAGTAGTCTATCCCGCTTAGAATTTCGCCACGCGTAATAATCCATGCTCGGTTTTCTGGTTTGACCTTGTTTGACCCGAGATAATTGTTGACCAGCCTCATTACAGTTGACTTTTCGTTGACCAGATACGTTTACCGAGTTGGCTCGGTTGACTCGGTACCGAGTTAACTCAGTTTAGCCTCAAACTCCATCAAAATACATCTTTGAGAATTCCCGACACAACCACAACCTTCATCATCATCATCTGCCACTGTTCCGGCGGCCGGAGGCCATGGCCGCCGCCGGACAGCCCTACAACCACCATAAATAACCCCCATTCATCATTAACGCGCAATATTCACTCGAATCTGCAACATGCACCCATATATCGGAGTTTTATAACAAGAACGAAGTGAAGACACGAGCGAGAAGAACCCACAGGTCCATACCTTGTTACCGTCGCCGGAAAATCGTGAGGGGGCGTCGCCGCCGCTGTCGTTAGGCGGAACCCTATCTCTTGCCGCCGCTGTCTTGCTTTGTACTCTCGATCGCGACCAGACATAACCCACGGGGACCATGGATTCAAGCCAGGATAGAAAAGAGGGAAGCAGAACACGACAGAGCCGCCGCCGCCGCCGCCCTAGGGCGGAACCCTAGCCGCCTACACGGCTGTTACCATCCTTCTGTCGCCGTTCTGGATCTGATAATAACTCGGGAAGGATGGGGATGGAACCAGAGAAGAAGGAGGAGAAAAGAAGGAGAAAAGAGCTCGAAACAGGACCGCCGCCGTGGCGCCGCCGCGTCATCGCCGGAGACCGCCGTAGCCGGCCTGGGTGGTTTACCGGAAAAACCGGGGTGAGCCCCAGCTCCCCTTCTCTCGGTTTCTTTCCAACACACAAGTGTGTGTGTGTGTGTGTGTGTTAGTTTTTGATTAAATGAATAAGAAATGGGTTATATCCCTTTTTATATGAAGGTTTTAATTTGAGTGGTCACGATTAGATAACTGGTATTATACCGCGGTCCTCGAACACTTTAAATACTGATTGTCAAATAAATATGTCATGATAAATCCCAACATGTCTAAAATATTACAAAAGCCTCGTAAACATTCTCCAAATGTTTAAAACGTTATATTATGTATAATCTAATGATTATTTTCTTAAACACGCGGTATAAAACGCGTATCCAACGCGAGTGTCGTTCTTTGTCGTCTTTACAAACTGAATATATTTATGCGACTGTAATTCTTAATAATCACTCAGTAAAATTATTTATAAATCCACTGGACCATTAAAACCATCTCAAACAATTAAATGGTCGATATCGGTTACTATCGCGTAGTCAAATGGTTTACGGCTTTCGTCGTTTCTCGCACTGACTCCCATGGTTATCGTTTCTAACAATTTATCCGGACATTGTTTATAATGATTGGGCTTTTGTCGGGCCGCAAATCCCTTAATGGGCCTATCAGGCCTAACTGGGCTTACCCAACTAAAATTATAATCGCAAGAATTTCCCTTCAATTTTAGCAAGATTTTTAGAGGTGTTACAACTCTCCCCTCCTTGAAGGAATTTCGTCCCGAAATTCGCAATGCCTAATCGGAGGGGTAACCATACATCTTTGTATTACATCCCATCCAATGTTTTCCTCATGGACTTCTTTGATCTCATAAATTAGACTATCTTTTATATCAATTCTCATTGCTCTTCCTCAGATCAATTTCGGTCTATCATTACTACTTTAAACGTCAGCCACTATCTTTAGCTTTTTCTCCCGGATGGTATTTAATCTTGCAATCATGATCACCTATTACCTTCATCCAGCGTCCTTTACATATAATCACTCTATATGATTTATGAGGTGTTATAAATTCTCAATAACTGGATACACCACAATTTCTTTTCGCACAACTAATATCTTCATATCTTTCAAAACATATACTTCTATGCCTAATTCCAGACAATTTGTGTGATGTAATTCTTTCCGTGTATTGTAAGTTGTCTGATGGCATACGCAATTTACTTTGTCACATCACATGAGTATACAACCCATTTCTATTAGTTGATGTGTCAAAGTTTATCAAGAGGTCTTCATATCCATCAAAGAATGAGGTATCTGGTTCCTTGCAGTTGATCAAATAATTCTTGATCCTATGTAAGGAATATGTGTTATTAATCGTTACACGATCGAGGTTACGAAGATGAATATACATTTGCATCAATCCTTATATCTTCTTTTCAGTGAGTACAGACACTTCCCATCCATATATCTTCGTTTCAGTGAGTACAGACACTTCCCATAACAACGTGGTTGGTCTTATAAAATTCTTGTCATAATGCTCCTGCAGCTAAGTCTCCAACTCTTGTGTTTCAAATTGCTTGAAATTTGACAGACGAATAATCGAACACCTTATAAAAACAGGGACTTTTATTAGATCATGGAATTTGCATAACCATGTGATAGGAAGCTTAGATTCTTAAGCCCTTTGACAAGGTATTATAGATTTCTAAACAAGACATGTTGACACTGCAAATTCGAGGGGTTATGGATTCCCAAACAAAACGCGAAAGATATGCCATTAACTCATAACATGATGACGAGATGGCCAGATTGTAGGTTCATGACACCAAAACTGAGTAGTCAAACATGTTGTGAAGGGATTGTGAACGAAAACTTATACAATTTCAAGGAATATTAATCAACACAATAGGATTCCAGAAGCGCACATATGTACATGCAAATTCACGATTACGTTCTAGAACCGTAATCGTCTATTTGCCTTACAAACATGCCCTATAAGTTTTCCATTCATATATCTTAATGATTAGGCCAATTCACCAGAAGAACAAAGAAATATAGATCATTTCATAGACGAATGAGAAATACAGATAATGGTGAAGAGGCCTTTCAATAGATTAGCACGAACGAAGTTCACAATCTGATGATGAGGAAGATTAACTAGGAGAAGGATCCTACTCTAATCTTTGCTTAGAATTTAAGCTATGTCCATTGCGATCTTCAAGTCCTCGGCCTTGTTGATCTCACATCCGCTCCAAGTGCTGAATCCATGCCTTAAGTATGTCTCCTAATTTCTCTCTTCTCAGCATCCGTCATGTGAAGCACCGAAGTAAGAAACTCATTAAACCACTTGATATTAAAAATTTTCCTCCATCTGGGACGTGGAGCATGTCATGCACTCCACTGAATTCTTCCAGCTTCTCAGATTTATTTTTATAGATAGATATCCTCAACAATTAAATTGCGTAAGCCAAATCCATTTCTCTTTCATAATTCATTTCTCTTCCTTGGGTATACATCATCGTTTTCTGTTAAGTCAAAACAGTGTCCTTTAAGTAACTGGCGTAAATCGAATCTTATCCTCTTCAAGACATTTGCGGGTGTCCAACTAGTAGATAAAAATAATTCCTTTCACTTCACAACCTCAAGTTCTTTCGACTAGAACTGGTACTTAAAAATTTTAAGGTCATTCTTCAATTTGCTCTTCATTTGTACTTTTGGTGTATCAATTTCCATTTTAAATGGTCATCTTTTCCCACTATGATACCTATACTACCTAGTATAGCCGTAATATCCATCAATTTCACTCTTTTCATCAGCTAGGAATGAATTTGTAAATTAGCACATCTAGTTAACTTTAATCTCTTTCAACCAATTGAGTGTTTCAGTTGTATCATTACCATCCCTAAAGACAATCAACTATCTTTTCATCTTTGATAATAATTATCTGATCAAGCTAGGCTTGATTGAACTGGGATTCACTCACACTATCCCTGAAAATAATCATCTGATTAAGTTAGACTTGATTGAATTGGGATTCACTCACACCATCCCTGAAAATAATTATCTGATTGTGTTGGACCTGATTGAATTGGGATTCACTCACACCATCCCTGAAGTTACTGGGTATGCAAGCCACAAATGCTCTGTACGAACCTTTCTTCCTACGGCTCCTCTTTTCTTTATTCGATTAACTCTTTTCCTTCCAATCAGAATCCTCATAACGTTGCCGAGAGCCTCAACTTTGATAGACTTTTCTAGTCATGTTCCTAGAGCTGGAAGTATATTTAGTAGAACGAGAATAATGCTTCTTAGTAACCTTTTGAGTAACTAATACCAATTCTGATTGCACTCATACAACTTGATTTCCCAAAATCATTTTAAGTCTTACTCTGCTTCTTTCTCCTTAGCCTTTAAAATTAATAATTGTAGCCGGAGCTAGTACAATTGCTACCAATCTTACAAATATCTTCATTCTCCGCCTTCTGGCATAGTTGTTTATGAGTTGAATTCTTATTTGTACTAAATGGGTTATTTAATCATTATGATTATTTGTCATAGCCTTTTTTTTTTTTTTTTTCCAGTGGAGAGTTAAGCAATTTGCCACAATGGCGAACAATGTTTTGGAATATTTATCAGGAATTGTTTTCTTGCATTTCAGATGTAGACCGTAATTTTCCTTATCACTGTTGTAAGGATCATGTGTTCTTTGTGTTATTTGTCAAAATTGACTTGTCGTGCCGGTCTTATGCTGGTTTGCACAAGACAATTATTATGAATATAAACGCACAGGCGTGCAAAATTTTAACTGGATCCTAATTTCAGGCAATCACTTAGGCTCCTAAGGCCACAGTCTATGTCTAGGCTTCAATTATATATACATATTATGTGCATAAATGCATATTTTGGCACCTATTTGCAACCTCATAGTTACGATAACAACATTAACTTGAGTCATAACTAACTATGGCTAAAGAGATAGTTTCACATAAGGCAGATATTGGGAGAACGAATATGGCCTCACATAGCACACTTACCAAATAAGATGCAAACAGGCAGTTTGAAACATGGAATAGTTAATCATAAGTATAAGACGACTAATCGTATAGCAAAAACTTTCCTCTCCCATCATGAATGTGTCACCATCGCAATGCTTCTTGTCTCTTCTTAATTGGAACCAATTTACCAATGCATATGTCGTCTTCTTGCATACCTTCGCCATTTTTCTTTTCTTCTTCTTGTACTCTATTACATTACTTGCCAATACGCAGTTTTCCTCCATTAGCGCACTTGCAACTAGAGGTTTTGTACTAGGTCCTACCGGTTCCTGGTAAAGGATACATGAATTTGTGGCTAGGACCAGAAAGTGACGAGAGATAAAGCTCCATATATGGTGATTATGGTGGAAGGATATTGTTGTGGCTGATAAGGGTGTGGTGACTGATGTTAGAAATAATGAAGTGACTGGTACTGGTATGACTGCTGCTGATCAGACTGGTGTGGTTAAGATATCAGACCAATCATATCCGATTCAAATAAGTAGGGGATTTGCTGAAATAGGCAAATTGTCGATTCCTTGCAGACGTGAAAAAATGTAGCTGTTAGACACTTGTCGTCCATATTCGGCTTAAGAATCGTAGTGAATGATAAATATTCATGAGTTTGTCAGCTAAAACAGTGATTTGATCATCAACCGTTATATCCATGAAGTTGCCCATCAATGGTAAATTGATCACTAGTTTGAGTTGCATATGAGTTGACTCATCCGGTCCACCTTTGATGCCTGCTTAAGTTGATGATGCGTAGACGTGATGTGAATGACATTCGGAGGGGTAGTTACCACTGTGCCCAAGCTAACATTACTTCCTTAACACGCTTTGGTGATCGTTGTGGTTGTACGACATTCTCCTCCTTTTGAAGCTCTTCCTTGTTGTCTTGTGTTGTACCAATCGTTGTCTTCACTATCTCTAGTTCAGCTGAAGATTTCTGAAATATCTATCACAGATGCGCGGTTAAGACTTTTGACTTCTCCTTTTCAGATTTCTCCTCTTGGGGGTTCTAGTCAACGTTTGTTATCACATCATTTGCGGCCTTTGCCATTTGTAGAAGAAGACTAGCCAGATCCAAATGTTTGTGTTGGGTGCATGTTTAAAACAATGTTAGTATATAACTAGGATATCAAATTCCCAATGAAAGCCTAGGGTACAGAACCCTACTTACACAAGACTGGTCACAACTTAGAGCTTTAACACATAATGAGGAAGACTATCAGCTTTAATGTGCCCACTAGGGTTCACCGAACTTTAGTGCACCTGTGGGTAGTAATGCAGTTGGCCAGGCTGAAATTACTACCGACCTTACACTAAACTTCGATAGCTGCCTAATGCACAAATCTCAGCCTAAGTCAAGACTTAACAACGGGAATTGGTCTTATAGTCCGATCTAGGTTCGAGCTTAGGGGCTCTACAAGAACACCTAATCTGCTGGAACCTGTGGCTCTGATACCAACCTGTCACACCCCGCCCGCACCACCTGTCACCCAGTCAGGCACGGGGGAGGTGTTGTGGAAAACAGGCTGTCAATACCAGATACACGCGGAAGCAACAGGTAATATATGTATTAAACAACCATTAGCTTATTTACAGACAGCCTGATGAGTTTTACAATCACTTGATAATAATAATAAGTTTGCTTCTAGTATCTATGCAGAATACTAGGTCACTGGGCCCGAAGGTTCTTGATAACTAGTTGAACTTGTTCGCTTTTATTCCTGTAGAGTCACCTACTTGGAGGATCTCTACTGATTTCCTGCAAAATTTGTAAACCACTGATATCAACAACATGACGTTGTTGGTGAGCCGTACCCTGACCTGTTAATCAAATTTTTCACAGTGCTACTGGTCCGATCATTGTTCTACATGAAATGACTAGAATACAACCAGTAAGATATATATAGATTACGGGGTACAACACATGCACCAAACGATTCTAGCATACTAGTTACGTAGTATTTTTCACATTTCATGCAATAGTATTTTGGCAACCAGTAAAGTACACAATTGTTGCGCCACAATATATAATTTGTGACCCCAAAGTTGTTACTTAACAAGGTAGGGTTGAATACGGAACTCACCTGGTGTAAATGGCAACTTTAATGAGATGATCTACTTTGATGGTCGTACTATTTCTGTATAGTCAACCTAAGCCAATAATAATAACAAAATATATTTGTTATACTCATATCTTGTTTTAACTGTAGTTTCGGTTTTATATTTTATAAACTCAATGCTTGTTATGGTATTTTCATATTTGTATATATATCAATTGTCATCTTGGTTCAGAAAATGTCCCAACCTCAAATTTTATTAAACTTAAATATTCTGTATATAAATTGTTGCATAATGCAATACTAAGTATTCTGACATTCGCAATCCGCGAATAGTGTTTAATCAGATTCTGGAAAAGAGTGTGTCATAGACCGCTTTACGTTTTTATTGAACTCGAATATCTTGTTGTTAGTATTGTTGCATACTGCAACACTAAACATCTATTTTTATTTAAACTTTGAAACTTCAAGTAAATGTTATCTTATTTCCATTTATACAAAACTAAAGCATAAATCTTGTATTAAACCGATAATAACTAGTTTAGTTTTTATAGGAAAGTTTGTAAATGACGACGAGTGTTCTTGTTTTATAATGTTTTGCGGTTCATTCAACATTTTAATTTTTACAACAGTTTTCGCGGGTCGCGATACTCGCGTACAAGGTTATCACAATAATTATGAGATATCAGAACACGGTATACCTTCCGGTCGGTACGCGACTGAACCCGGTTAACCGTAAAACATGAAACATGTCCGAATTTAATGAATGAGTAGTCTATCCCGCTTAGAATTTCGCCACGCGTAATAATCCATGCTCGGTTTTCTGGTTTGACCTTGTTTGACCCGAGATAATTGTTGACCAGCCTCATTACAGTTGACTTTTCGTTGACCAGATACGTTTACCGAGTTGGCTCGGTTGACTCGGTACCGAGTTAACTCAGTTTAGCCTCAAACTCCATCAAAATACATCTTTGAGAATTCCCGACACAACCACAACCTTCATCATCATCATCTGCCACTGTTCCGGCGGCCGGAGGCCATGGCCGCCGCCGGACAGCCCTACAACCACCATAAATAACCCCCATTCATCATTAACGCGCAATATTCACTCGAATCTGCAACATGCACCCATATATCGGAGTTTTATAACAAGAACGAAGTGAAGACACGAGCGAGAAGAACCCACAGGTCCATACCTTGTTACCGTCGCCGGAAAATCGTGAGGGGGCGTCGCCGCCGCTGTCGTTAGGCGGAACCCTATCTCTTGCCGCCGCTGTCTTGCTTTGTACTCTCGATCGCGACCAGACATAACCCACGGGGACCATGGATTCAAGCCAGGATAGAAAAGAGGGAAGCAGAACACGACAGAGCCGCCGCCGCCGCCGCCCTAGGGCGGAACCCTAGCCGCCTACACGGCTGTTACCATCCTTCTGTCGTCGTTCTGGATCTGATAATAACTCGGGAAGGATGGGGATGGAACCAGAGAAGAAGGAGGAGAAAAGAAGGAGAAAAGAGCTCGAAACAGGACCGCCGCCGTGGCGCCGCCGCGTCATCGCCGGAGACCGCCGTAGCCGGCCTGGGTGGTTTACCGGAAAAACCGGGGTGAGCCCCAGCTCCCCTTCTCTCGGTTTCTTTCCAACACACAAGTGTGTGTGTGTGTGTTAGTTTTTGATTAAATGAATAAGAAATGGGTTATATCCCTTTTTATATGAAGGTTTTAATTTGAGTGGTCACGATTAGATAACTGGTATTATACCGCGGTCCTCGAACACTTTAAATACTGATTGTCAAATAAATATGTCATGATAAATCCCAACATGTCTAAAATATTACAAAAGCCTCGTAAACATTCTCCAAATGTTTAAAACGTTATATTATGTATAATCTAATGATTATTTTCTTAAACACGCGGTATAAAACGCGTATCCAACGCGAGTGTCGTTCTTTGTCGTCTTTACAAACTGAATATATTTATGCGACTGTAATTCTTAATAATCACTCAGTAAAATTATTTATAAATCCACTGGACCATTAAAACCATCTCAAACAATTAAATGGTCGATATCGGTTACTATCGCGTAGTCAAATGGTTTACGGCTTTCGTCGTTTCTCGCACTGACTCCCATGGTTATCGTTTCTAACAATTTATCCGGACATTGTTTATAATGATTGGGCTTTTGTCGGGCCGCAAATCCCTTAATGGGCCTATCAGGCCTAACTGGGCTTACCCAACTAAAATTATAATCGCAAGAATTTCCCTTCAATTTTAGCAAGATTTTTAGAGGTGTTACACATGAGCACCTTGATTTCAGGATTCTTAGGGTCTAGAGGTATTTCTTTGACATCAAGCTCCCTGTCCTCCTGTGCTTCAGGTGCCTTTTTCTGTAATTGCTATCCCTTCGTCACCTTAGTGGTGCTCTTCATTGAAGTAGAATAACAGTTCTTGGCTTCCTGCTGGTCACTTTCAATTCTTACGACTCCCCAGGGTGTAGGAAGCTTGATACATTGGTGATAAGTTGAAGGAACTGCCTTCATCTCGTGAATCCAAGGCCTGCCAAGAATAATATTGCAACAAGAGAGAGAATCTATAACACAAAATTTTTGCATAGAGTTTACCCCCTCTATATATACTGGCAACCTGATATCCCCAACGGTGCTTTTAGTTTCACCGCTGAAGCCGACTAAAACCGAGGATCTTGGAACTATTTTAGTTTCTGGGATCCCCATCTTTTTGAGCACATCAAGTCGGATTATGTTTACTGAGCTCCCGTTATCAACCAGAATCCTGCGAACAAAATGGTTAGCAATATTTAAAGTAACCACAAGACTATCATGGTGAGGATCCTGAACATGAGAACGGTCACTCTCATCAAAGGATATGAGTTTGTCTTGAGTCAGGGTGGATGTCCGGACAGGTCTGTCACCCTGTTCAGATTTGGATTCCTTGGCATGCTTCTTAGCTGAGGAATATGAAGTTCCACAGATGTCCGAGCCTCCTGAGATGAAGTTGATAATCTGGGCATCCTGTGGTGGAGAAGCTGCTCTCTGGGGCACCTTGTCGGCTTCTTGGGTCTTGACCTTCTTTCTGCCTAACAACTCCTTAAGATGCCCCTTGCTGAGTAGATAACTGATTTCCTTTCGGAGTGCTATACATTCGTCCGTCAGGTGGCCAAAATCTTCATGGAAGGCACACCACTTGGTCTTGTCCTTCCAGGATCCTTGTTTAGTATCCTTCCTGGGCCATCTTGCTTTTTCACCTAGATCCTGCATAGCACACATCAAACCACCAATGTCAACGGAAAAACAGTATTCAGATACCTTAGGATATTCCTCATCGTCATCGTCCTGGTCAACGGCGTTGACTTTGTGATTTTCCGGTTTGGAATATGGACGAGATCTATACGGCTTCCCGGGGGATTCCGCCTTTTTGCTGTTGGGATCGTATTTAGGAACCTCCAGTCTTTGGTGGATCCTCTTGTCATCTTCCAAACGAATAAATCTCAGAGCTCTACTGCGTACTTCATCAAGATTCCTGCAAGGAGCCATAACAAGGTCATCGTAAAAACGGGAATCTTTGGAGAGCCCCATTTTGAAGGCTTCCACGGCTGCTGCCATATCCAGATTAGGAATCTCAAGAGATTCTCGTCCGAATCTGGCAATATAGTCTCTGAGAGGCTCATCTGGCTTCTGAATTATTCGGTATAGGTCTCCTGTAAGCTTCTCAAAGGTCCTGCTGCAAGAAAATTGATTGTTAAACAAGTTAACTAAATGAGAAAATGACGTAATAGTGTTAGGAGGAATGCTCAGTAGCCATTTCATGGCTGGCCCTGTTAGGGTTGATCCGAAGCCTTTGCATAGACAGGCTTCCTTGATTTCTATCGGAATGGGATTGATCTCCATACGCTCCCGATAATGTGCCACGTGTTCTTCAGGATCCGTGGTTCCATCATAAAGCTTCATACTTGGGGTCTGGAAACGCTTCGGGATCTCCACTTGGGATATTGGCCAAGTAAATCTAGATATCTTGTGGCTTTCCAAAGGAACCTCAGGTATAGGTTTTAGAATTCCTGGAACATTTGATATCATCTCTTTCAATTTCTGGAGCTCTCTAGCGATACTTGGATGAATACCTGCATCATAAGAAGCGCCCAGGTTAGAAATGATAGGGATTGAGTTAGTCATGTTACCAGAGGTAGGATTCTGGACTGGAATCCTGGGAGTGTAGCCATAGTTCGCTGGGAAGCTTGGCTCCGTAGTGGCTGCTGTTTGCATGGGAATGTCGTCACCATCATGCACTTCTGAGGAGCTAGTCTTGAAGATTCCTGCAGAAACAGAAGGGTTAGTGTATTGATATCCCTGGGAACTCTGGCTTGGATTCCCGGCAGAAAAGGGGTATCCTTGGGACGGCGAGGCTGAGGATCCCGACAGTGGCGGAATCCAAGGACCCTTATAGCGTGACTGTGAAGACTCTGGCGGGACAGCTCCTGAGAATCCTGCAGCACTTTCTGCATATCCAGCGGCCTGAGAAGTCATTGTAGGAGCTGTGGTAAAGCATGATGCCGACTTGTAACTGTAGCGAGACGGATCTGAGGATCCTGAAGCATTGAAGTCAAGATGCCTTGGAAACAGAGGACTTGGTTTCTCCACAGGTTTCTTGGACTTTTTAAGTTCTTCAATCTCTTTCATCACCGTTTGGTTGGTCTTTTCTTGCTGATCCATTTGATTTTTCACCTGCCTGATCAAAGCAAACAAATCATTGTTAGTAACAACAGGATCAACAGATTGAACATGGGATCCTGTGAAGACAGGATAGTCAGTTTTTCTCGGCTGCTCGTCCACTCTTTTCTGACGGTCCACAGTTTTCTTCTGGTTTCCTGGAGCGGAAGGAAGAGGAGGAATGGAGGACGATGTGGAGGCCGAAACAGATTTCTGTGGGTTTGACATTGTCGGGATTGGAGATTAAACGAAACGAATGGGATTTCGGTAAGATTAAGCACCACTTGCCCCACGGTGGGCGCCAAACTGTTTTGGTCAAAAATTCACTTGAGAATCCTGTATTCTAAACTTAGATTGTGAGGTAGAGTGCTTAACGACCAAATGAGTAAGTAATCCAAGTAAGGGTGATAACACAAGGATTTTAGCGAGGAAAACTCCAGAATCCTTTGAGTTGCCTCTAGGAATCCTGGATAAAAACCTCGGGTGCCGGCTGGAAACCGCCACCAAGTCAATGTTATTAATTATCAAACGATTTGTTACAACGGGTTGGAGGTTTGATCGATCAGAGCTAAGTGATACAATAATTCGTAGTGGGAAACTAGTGTGCGAGTGCAGTTGTGTGTTCCTACTGATCGAATCCTCGATTTATATAACAAATACAATGATAACTAACTTTCCGGGATTCCCGGGATCCTATCGTCCAACTAACTCGACCGTTAGAGGCCTCTCCGTTCACTTGGTCCACGATCTTCTTCAGCTGGAGCGTAAGTTTCGGAGGTTGTTGATGATTCCGGTAATACCTGGTCAAATAGACATGTGGCAAAATATGAAGGTTAGTTAAAATAATATGATCAGGATACCTAAATGTACGAGATTCCCAGATGACAATAGGATTCCTGAACTGTCTGAGCTTCCTGTGAGCATCCTGAAAATACACCCTCAACAAAATCATAGATGTAAAATTAAAGTACCAGTAGTTATAGCAAATTCAAATCATAGATGTAAAATTAAAGTACCAGTAGGAGCAAGTGATTTGTATAAAAACGTCCTTCTATGCATCTGGCCCTTAACAAAACCTGCGAAGCAAATAAGAACAACAGGTGGTAGTTTCCTGTTAATCAAAAGCCAACAGAGGGGCACACATAAAGCTACATTTTCATTATCATTTTTTCATAGTATTCATATTAAACATAAAAGTATATACATCATTCTTTAGCTTACATCATTTCAACTTGTGTGCTACTCATGTCAAGAAGAATGACAAAGTATATAACACATATGAAATCATAGATTTACATTATAATATTTTAAGAGAATGATGTGAACTCTCCATTGCCTAGAAAAAACCTATAGCCTAGCTAGAAGAATCACTAAGAGTAAAGAAATGTTTCATAATTACTAGGAGCATTAAAATAAATTCATAAGAAGCTATGAAAATAAGGGTACTTGGGGTTCCATATTACCAATATGTTAATGACTATGTTCACTTCACATATTCAAACCTAACTAAACAAAAAGAATTGAACCTGTTTTGACTAAACTACTAACCAATTGTTCCTTCACAAATTCAAATTGAACATCATACGTTTCCTGCAGTCGGATTAGTATAAGAAAGTGAAATCCAATTTTAGGGTTCTACAAATACCAATAGAGAAACAAATAAAAAAAAAAGATATACTCAGTGAGATATACCCGTGCCGCCGCCAACCATCACCAGAATCTCCATTACTACCGAACCCTTTGTCCTAATAACCCTATCCTCCGCCAACAACAAACCAACCTCTGTCCACTGCATCCGCTGTCAACCATCACCAAAAATTCATCGCTACCCCAGCAACCATAACAACGACGTTGCTAACCCTAGCCACGCCGAAAACTCTATCACAACTGTTGCTACTAATCACATGATACTCGCCTAAAAATTGCCAGATGGGGTAGATGAACCGGGAGATTGAAACGAAGAAGATTAGAAATAGGGTTTTTCTTGAAGCATATATAAGTTACCTGCAATGGATCATTGTGCAATCGATCATTGTGGAATGAGTGAGATGAAGCAACGATTGTTCTTCGATTATTCAATGGAACATAGAAGAATCGCCAGGGAGAGAAGATTGTGGCTGAATGGGGGGGGGGGATGAGGAATGAGGCGTGATTAGGGTTTTTTTATTGAGATGGGTATGCGATGCGTGTTTCATAAGGAAGTGATTTAAGCGGGAAAATGATGCTGAGGAGGGCTGTGGTGATTCCACCTCAGCATTCATCTTTTCTTTTATATAGTATATAGATATATATATATATATATAGATAACCATCTGTTTACATGCATCGATACTAAGTTTGTTTTTAGACTCTCTTCCATTCGTACCATACGCAATCTTAAAGCAAAAAAACAAAAGAAAATACATCAAACAAACATCATCCGGCATTATCTGCCACCCACCTACTTGTCATCTTTCACTTTGTCAGCAAAAATGACATGTTTACCTTTGTCCGCCGTTTCTGCTGCTGCCTTTGTCCCACCTGCTGCTTCATTATCTTTAGATTCCATGGCGTTTCTTACCGCCTCCAACTCTTTCACCAAGCTGAAATACTCCTTGTCCAACCTCTTAATAAATTCAATATCTCTCAACGCATCCTTATTATTCCTCCCAAATGCCTGCTTTATCTCCTTGTTCTTTGCTTCCATATCCTTCAAAACGTCTTGCAAATAAACATTCGCTTTTGATAACATGATTTTTGTGGCATACTTCATCCTCAGGTTCTTTATCTGTGCGCTTTGCTTTGTGTTGTCTTCAATGAAGCCACATTCAAAGTCTTTCGTTCGTCCCCTATACATCGCCATATGCCGCATTGCAAACACACCACAGTCTGTATAGTTCTCTTTACTTGCCCATTTCAGGAGCATCAGTCTTGGTTTTACAGTTTTCATGATAGCTGCCCTTGGGTGATTTACACGTTTTAGGTAACTTGCAAATATTTCTCTCTGTAATAATACAACAAATTTTAGTATTCGTTATTCATAAACCATTAATTGTATCAACTATGATAAAATGCATGTGTGTATTGTATATTTTTCCACAATAAAAAATTATTGCACAAGTGCAATATCATAATAGTTACAATATTTGTGTCAGTACTGCAGTTTTATACACACTTTGATATTACTGCACATGTGCAATTATATTGACAACCAATTGTTTTTTGTAACTTAATATTATTGCACATGTGCAGTAATCTGATCAGTTACACTTTTTGTGTCAGTACTGAAGTTTTAATCATATTTTAATGTAAATCACTTACCACTTTGTATGGAGTTCCTTTTGTTGCAAACCTCTTTGTATCAACCATTATAATCGGTGATTCTTTGATGTCCATGTTGTCTATTGTAAGGAAAAATAGAGCTTGGGAGATTTCCGGCTGAAATGCCAATTTTACTAGTTCCGGCTGAAGTTGAAGTTGAAGCGGAATTCATACTTCAAGCGGAACAGGCAATTCAAGCGGAAAGAAGCAGTTTTGTTTCTTAGCGAATATTCCGGGTGAACTCGTTTATCCACCAGATAAAGAGTTCAACCTGACTTTTCCTGAGAAGTCTTTTCAGAAGTCCAATCCTGCAAAAGCTTCTCGTATGCTTCTAAATCTGATTCAAGCCGCTCTCCTAAAGTAGATTGTTGCTGCCAACACGCAAGTCATTCCGATTGTCGATGTTTATTCTTTTGGTAGTTTATATTTGACTTTTATGTTTACGGTCTAGATTAGATCGCATGAGATCAATGGTTGTCATTGATCTCATCAGCACTATATATAGCATGTAATCTCTTAGTTTACAAGCACGGTCATCACTTGTAATAGTGTAGCTTTGAGTTAATGCAAATAGTGCCGAATATTCGATATATCGTTGTTTTTACTATTCTGCAAATCAAGCATTTACATTATACAAGAGCTTAATATCGCTTAAGTAAAGTGAAATATAACTTTAATTCCGCAGGGTTATATTTGCAAGTAAAGGGCTTAGTTTTAGTTTATTCATAACTAATAACGATCCTACAAGTGGTATCAGAGCTTTGGCTCTCACTTTGAAGACTTTCTGTGCTTCAAAGTCGATACTTTACTTGCTTACTTTACAAGCTTCGTTGTTTATCTTTCTAAAGGTTTTTCAAAATGAGTGATTTCAGTTTAAGTTGCCCAAATGGCTCCTCCAACAAACCACCAATGTTCACTCCTGATAACTTTGGTACCTGGAAACTCAGGATGGAAGGTTTTGTTAGGATTTTGGACCGTCCTATTTGGAAATCTTTCATTGAGGGACCCTACTCACCAATGGTTTCATCTGCTGATGATGCAGAAGTCAAAATACCTAAGCCATTAGATAAATATGTCTAATCTGACTACACTGCTCTTGAATTTGACCATAAGGCATACTGGACTCTACAGGCTGCACTTCCTAATTCCATTTTAAGTGGGTTTAAAGGATATAAAACTGCATTTGACCTGTGGAATGCCTTAAGTGAAATGTATGAAGGAACCAGTGAAGTAAAAGAAAACAAGAAAGATGTTTTAAAACAAAAATATGAAAACTTTACTTTTAAATCTGGTGAAACAATGACAAACCAGTACTTGAGATTTGTCTCATTGCTTGATGAACTCCAAAAAGTGGATGTTAAACTAGAACAAGTAGATGTGAACAGAAAATTCCTACGTTCCCTGCCTTCTGTGTGGACAGTTTACACAGTAAGCATCAGGGAATGCAAGAATTTGAAAAAGATGAGACTCAGTGAACTTCATGGCATACTCAGTGCTTATGAAATGGAACTAGATCTTAAACAAAGCTCATCTTCTGAATCAACTCAACTGTTCTCATCTGCACTAGTAACCACTGATTTTAACAGTCAAAGATCATCTAACTCATCATCATACTTCTCACCTATAGTCAGTTTCCCTGAGACACCAAGGTGTCAAGAGAATTTTTCAAACTCTTTTGAAAGTTCTCACAATGCTCATGTAGCAGCTGACTCTTATCAAGGTTTCATACCTGAAGATCTTGAATGCATAGGTACTGATGATTTAGAAGAAATGGATATAATAACCCAACTTGCCATGGTTTTTGTAAGAGCTCAAAGGTTTTACAATAGGACAGGTAGAACCTACAAGGGAGCAAAAGGTGCTCACATAGGCCTTGACAAAAGCAAAGTCAAATGCTACAACTGTCACCAACTTGGTCACTTTGCAAGAGAATGCTCTCAACCAAGAAGAGAAGGACAGAACCAGAACCATGCTCAAGGGAAAAATCATGGAGGAAGCAACTCAAACAACAACAATTCTGGAAACAACTCAGGCCCACACCCCACCCCACCAAAGCCAACCGGAAGTCAAAACCATCAGAACGTGGTAGCTGCTGTAGCAAATCAAACATCATGTGTTGAATGGGAAGATTTCGCTGCTGAGTTTGAACCCATCAACTATGCTTTAATGGCCAAACAGGACTCCATCACAGATCAGGTAAATTCTATCCCTGAAAAGGTCTTAGAGAATCTATGTAGTCCTGCCTGCATAGAACAAGTGGCAAAATATCGAAATCACAACACTGATTTGATTGATGAAGTTTCAAACTTAAATGAGTTAAAGGAATGTTTTAAGAAAACTGAATCATCATACATTTCAAAAATTGAAAACTTAACCAAAGAGTATGAACAGTTAAAACAAACCAACTCAGTGCTTGAAACACAGCTTGATGACTTGCTGTCAAAACTTGAAAAATCAAGAAATGAAACCAAAGATGCTAAGGCTGAGGTTGATGTTCTTGAGATCAAGCTGAAACATGCTTTGTTTACTTGTGATAAATTTCAAACAGCAAACATAAAGACCGAAAAACTGTGGATGGGAGGGATGTTTGGTAAAGCAGGTGTTGGCTATAACTCTGTTGAGCCACCAATTGAATACTCACCTGCAATCAAACCAATTGAAGCCTTAAA
>JBCNJP010000007.1:79122420-79224501 GCA_039602395.1 Deinandra increscens subsp. villosa | reverse complement strand
ATAAGTTTTTAATTATATTGTATTTTAAAATATAATTTTATATTGCTTAAATCTTTATTATTTTTTATTTTATAATTTTTAAATATTTATTATTTCTTTTTTCACAAACGATTGATGACATTAAATAGATTAATATTTATAAAAATTGTTGTTTATAATAATTTACATTTATCCAACCCATGTAATACATGGGTTCTAACCCAGTATATATATAAAAGTTTTAAAAAGACTTGATGTGCAATAGCTAAAAATATGCTAAAGTTTAAGAATTACCTGTAAAAGTTCTGTAATGGCACCGCTTCCTTGCACAACATGTATCCGATACCATGGCAATCCAATTATAAAAACGGTTGAACCTAAAAGCATTGCGATCAAGGAAAGTCCAAATCCGCGGTCAAAGCCTTTGTTGTCTTGCACCCACACAAAGCAAGTTAGGCTAACTGAGCCCCCAACTGCAAGGCTAAGTAGCAAACCGTTGAAGAAAGTGGACATTTGTGTAGCCTCTTTAGGATCTTTTTCATCAAATTGATCTGCTCCATGTGATGGCAATGCCGCCTTTACCCCTGCACCCCCAACGGCCATTAGGTAGATCGCCGAGAACAGTAACACAGCGTTTCGTCCGCTCACTCTCTCGCAATTTGATGTGGGCAGAAAGATGTTACAAACAGGTGGTTTCAGCTTTGGGTAGTGAGCTTGAACTGTGAGCAACCCAAGCCCCTAATTAATCAAACATCAATTTAAAGTGGGTTAGAATGTTAGATGATTGAAATTCTTAACATGTTACAATTAGAAGATTCAGTTAACCTTTATAGTTCAGTGAAAATGTATTTCAAAATACTGATGAGATAAAATTGAAAAAAAAAATCAAAATAGTGACAAAAAAAATAGTGACATTAGAAAAATCAATAACCAATTTTAACAGTCAAAAGAGAAAATTAAAATTATAAGATTCGGTTAACCATCATCATCACTCAAAATGTGTTTGGATGCATATATATTTTATTAATGGAAAAAAATAAATAAAATATTATTTGAACAAGCAATTTTTAACAAACGTGTATTTACTTTTAGTTTTACAAAAATATTCAATCTACTGCACCACGTTAACGTAAAAGAGGTCAGCCTTTCGCCTATAGTTTTAAAGATAGTAAAAATAAAATAGAAACCTACTCCATAATAGACGGGAAAAAAACAAGAATCAAAATCATTAATCTATTTAAATTTAGAAAATAAAGTAAAAGCCTACGCCATATAGCCGTTCCCAAAAAAAAAAAACCTACGCCATATTTAACCAAAAAGGTTATAAACGACAAAAACAATATTATTTTAGTTTATTTTTTATTTTTTAATGTGGTAAGTTATTTTTAGCAATATATACGTTTTGAATTCTTTTATAAAATTAAAAATTAATGTCTCTTTTGTTAAAATTGGTTAGTTAAATTAAGATTATTTCGGTACGTACGTAGTTCTTTTTTATTAATTGATTACCCGATATATGAAGTTAAAAGATGATTACTTGCTTCTGAGTTAACGGAGTCAATAATCTAAACTACTTTTAAAAAAAACACAAATGAACGATTTAGTTATAATAAAACATGGTGGTTGAAATATATATAGCAGTTCTTAAATATGCCGATGATGGATTATAGGTGAAATGAGATTATATTAGTAACTTAATTAATTTTATTAATTATTATCTTATGAATTTAATAGCCCTTAATAATCAAATAATTTTAACAAAGCATGCATGTCACTGAAACACCACAAAATTAAATGATTAATTATAATTGAGATAACAATGTGTAGATAGTAATTAATCAACACAACGAAACAATTAATATAATATATAGGGAAAAGTGAATAGGTGTTCTTAAACATCTAACTTACATGTGAAACTAATTAAAACGACCCGGTTTTGATGAAAATTATTCAAATTCAGAATTATTCCTTATTTACTTATATAAATCCATCAATTTCAAATATGAAATAATTCCAAATTTAAATTGTTTTTAATCATAACCAAGTCATTTTTTATAAGTTTCGCATCTAAGCTAGTTAGATGCTTGACGGTCCATAGTCACTTTTCCATTAGTTGGTTAAGGTTAATGGTGGATATATACTGCAGCTTACCAGACATTCGACAAAGGTGGCGATAAGAACAGTTCGAAATCGGCCGATGTAGGCATCAGCAAGACAAGCCATAAGGATGGAAAGGATGTAGTTGGTGCCCAAGTAGTTGGTTAAGTGATTTGCAGAGTCGGCTATGTCATAATGCATTGTCTCGTTAAAATATGTCACCAAGTTCACTGCCAGTCCCAAAGTCGCCATGTTTTCAAATGCAAACGTTGCTTCAATGCATACAAAATCAACCAATATTAAAATTAATTACTAGCTAGCTACCTTAATTATAACTCGATCATATATGCATAAAGATTCAAGAAACCAAAAGCCGGCATATATACCTAGTGCGGGAAGGGCAGCTCGCATGCCTCCATGCTTATTCTTTGTAGCAGCCCTTCCTTTCCAGTCCACCTTGTCTTCAATGAGCTCATGTGTTTCCTGATGATCCAGGTAATTAAAAATGGAAAATTTAATTAACAAAACCATATATATATAAGCATAATTAATTAGCAACAGTACTATATATATTAATAAATTTAAAAAGAAAATATGAAGATCATAATTAGGATAAGTAATTGTACGTACTACATGAGTGAGGTCCATGATAACAAGGGTACGTTCTTTCTTGAGATAAATTTATTTCATTCGATGTTTTAACGATGGTGGAAGCATAATATATATAGACACGAAAATCTGCTGGCAGCTGCTTTTGTTAGAATCTAAGTGACAAGGGTATAAAAGTAAATTACATAAGGCTGATGTTGAGATAAAATGATAAATCAATAATCAATTATCAGTCTTATCCAGTATCGACGTTTGCAATCTCGTATTTAAAAAAGATTTACTCCGGTATCGAAGATTTGGGTTAGCTTCAAATGTAAAAAAAAAATTATATGAAGGTGAGGAGGTAATTATAAGTTTATAACGAATCAAATGAATGAATGATTTAAGTTTGCATGTATGATATTCTATTTGTTTTAATGCTAGCTAGCTAGTTTTTTTTATTAATTTATAAATTAACCATGCATTTATTAAACTTCGAATTACCTTTCATAACTGTTTTAATGTGTGTTCTTATTGATCAGTTATTCCTATTTAGCAACCACGTGGTTTCATGCACTTTTTTTAATTGATAAGAAACAAGTTGCCCATTCAGTGGGAGTTGGTGGACCTTATGGTCACCTTATCGATCTTATTGTGGAGTCGATTTTGTCCTTTCACAAAAATAAGTATTACCAATGGAAAATTATGAATGGAAATTTACATCTAAAATAGTAAAATTATCAGAGCACTACACATGCGGTGGGGTTGGTTTTAATTAGCAAAGCTATGGTGACGAAACATTTGATGGCCATCATAGGTCGACCTATGGTGATGAAACATTTAATGGCGATAATACTGGAGACAATCATGAAAATAGCCATGTTAGATTATATTTTTTACTAAAAATGATCAACTCATTTTAGCCTTCTCAAAATGATCTTTGACCTTTACAACCAATGATAATTCGACATGTCAGTGGCAACAGCTAAAAACAGATGCCACGTGTTCATAACCAGCCACTAACATGCCGCCCATAAGGTAGCCGACGACTAACGACGTGGCATTTTTCAGTTGGAGGGGGCTACAGAATATTCATGAAAGGCCTATCAGAAGATGACACGTGCCATATGCAAGGAGCATGTGATATATCCACCAACATGAGAGTAGAGGTCGCTTTCAGAACGGTTATACACTCCTCAATATGACGTTATTCTTTGTACATGTATATATAGGGAGAAACGATTAGAGAGGAGGATCTTGTATCAAATACAAAGTGAATTGAAACAGTAAAATCAGACTTTCACTATTCTTGAGTTTGTAACCACTTTTCAAGAGGCATTTTAAGACACCATTCTTCAAGATCATATCTTTAATTCATATGTATTGTGAAGCCACAAATGATACAATATGAGTATTTTTCGGATAACAATCCAAAGTTCACAAACAAGATGTTTGAGAGAAGGTTTGAAATGGACAAAGAGTTTTTATTTCAATTTGTTGATGATATCAAGCGGAACTTGGACTACTTTTAAACTAGATATGATTTACGAGATAAGATTGGTTTCATATTATTGCAGGAGTACGTACACATCAGCTATATGACATTTTACCTATTAAAATGTTATTGACGCATGTTTGCTGAGTATCTAAATTTGTCCGAAAGAGTTTCATGTGAAACTTTTAACTTTGTAACTTTCTGATGTTGTCGTTAATTTACACCGGAAAGAACTTCGACGCAAACATACATACGAAGACACATGGTTTTAGAAATTAATGTTAGAAATGGTTGACTATAATATATTCACTATGATAAAAGAAATTAGCCACATATTAGAGATGGCAATACACTAGGGTGATCACAAACACATATAGATCATATCACAAACACATATGCTTCCCAAAACAGCATATTGTGTTTTTTTTTTAAAGGTATTAAAAATATTGCCACACGGCGTCTTATATGTTTGTTTTTTTCATTTATTAATTCCAAAGGTGTTATATTTTTTCAACCAATCATACATCACATACAGAAAAGAATGAAACTTCCACGATAAAAAAGCAATATTTTTTTATAAATTACACATCAAAAAATATGTAGTTGATAGTGAAGCACGTCCCACGAGACATTATTTGAGTCTAGGAGCCCGTACATACTTTAGAAGGTAATTTGGTTTAGTGACACACGCTCTAATATACAATTAATGAACGAGCTTAATATATGGGGTATATGGTCAATCAACTTCCATTGTGGTGTAGTGGTATGAAGCTTGTGTTCTCTACTTGAGACACAGGTTCGATTCTTACGGGCAACACTTTGGAAGGGACATTGGCGATGAGGGGAGACTTGGGCTGAAAGGTTACAAGTTCGATCCCTGAGCTCCCAGGTTTTATCACCCGGCCGCTCGCGGATGTGGATTTTCCCTGGAATGAGCTCAACTGGTGTAAATAGTCCCCGGGTTTTCCGGGGCATTCGTTGGCCGTTCAAAAAAAAAAACCTCACAATTTATAGCTAGAATATATATGTAAGATTAGGTTTAATTGAGAACTCTCTTGTTTTATGACAACCGAAAAATCGAGGTCAAACAAATTTCGATTATACTCGTTTTAGCGGGGTTGAAACAACCTCCTTGAACTCTAAAGCTAAACCTTAAAGTTAAACACAAATAAGATAAGCCCCTAAAGAATGCATATCAAATTTATAAGATCGTGTGATGCGATAGCCTCTAGCATAATGATTGGATGTCCATAATCACCGCAAATATATATTGATATCTCCATGCATATAGTTTGAACAATTTTTCAGAATCAAATGCATACAATCAATGCTTCCTAGCATTCCGAAAATCCATACACATCCAAATGCTTTTGTAATAATCAGTGAATGTCATCTTGGAATGGCCATCGTAGATATTCTAGTGAAAATACTTCTACAACAAAACAACAAAACTTGTGTAGACATTGAAGAGCAGTATGTTCACCAATGTGTATGTATGCATCGAACTGGTCAGCTGAAATACCATATGCCGGCGGATGAATGGCGCTTGTGCATTTTTATGTTGGAAATAGACTATTTCTACTCGGGACATCATATCTTTGTGTAAAATAGTTAAAATATTCAGATTTATATTGTTCACAATAGCTGCAACAATGCGACTAAAACGTCGAATGTTCATCATGAATCGTCGCCCAAAATAACTCTCAACGTGCACCGGGTTGTAGCAAAGTAATCGTTCACAAGTGTGTGCCTCATTCTTAGAACCTCTATCTATTTCTTTGTATTTTTTTCTTTCTTTGGGAAGAACTTGGCTCTTCTTGCTGGTCAAGCTCAAACAAGTGAATCGCGGGATCTTCTACCTCATCAAAAAGAACAAAATTTAAAATTTTTTACTGAGCATTTGCAAAATATTCATCGAGCGAGCATTTCCATCATCACCGAAGTTAATTTTGAAATAGTAGGTGAGAAACGAGAGTTAAAAAAAGATGAGCCAATCATGTGTGAAAATGGTTGAAGTATATAAGTGTATTTATACTTGTGTGAAAAAACTAGCGGTTATAAAAAAGACAAAAATATAAAAATTAGCCGCTAGGAAAAAATATATTATAAAAAGAAATATAAAAAAAATACTCATCGAAAAGTTTAAAAGAAGAAATTAGTGGGCCCACAGGATTCAAATGAGAGATGCTCTTGACGATGTGCAGATAATGACCATCAACGATGCCCAACACCACACTCCTGAGATGCGGCCCACACATGTGTGTACATATAAGTCACTATTCATTAAATGTAAGATGTTTTAAAGCTCAATGCTGACGAAAGAATGACACTTCATTATGTTGGTACTAGACTATTTCTACCCACGGCATCATAGTTATGACATTGGGATTAAAAAGTCGTATGTTCATCATGAATCACCTCCCAAAGAAACTCTCAACCTGCATTAGGTTGCAGCAAAGTAATCGGTCAACAAGTGTGTGTCTCATCCTTACGAACCCTATCTATTTCTTTACATTTTTTTCTTGTGTTAGATAGAACTTACTCTTCTTGCTGGTTAAGCTTAAACAATTGAATCACGAGATCTTCTACATACTTTAAAAAAAAAAACTATAAATTGTTGACTAAGCATTTGCGAAATTTTCTTCGGATGAGCATTTCCATCATCATCAAAGTTCATTTTGAAATAATTGGTGAGAAACGAGGGTGTAAAAAAAATGAGGTATTTAGGTATGAAAATGATTAAAGTATATATGTATAATTATAGCTATGTGTAAAGACAGGCCGCTTTAAAATATAAATAAGAAACTAGCAGTTGGAAAATATATATTACTAGTGGGTGACCCGCCGCGCGTTGCGGCGGCCTCACCATTTTTGTATCTCCTGTCGGTTTAAGATCAGATTGCTTTGTCGTACCCAAAAGAAGAACGACCACTCGAGCGCCTTTCATAATACTAAAGCACAACTGCACCAGTCAATTAGCCTACGATATCCAAAGCATCTATACAAAAAATATGGCCTTTGATATTATTTGTGTATTTTCTAATAATCTAAGTATGTTTGTTTTGTTGGTTTTATAGGTTGGTTCAAAAATTGTTGGAAAATTTGACATCCCATCATTAGCTAATGAAGGGGGCTTTACAACCATGTGCAGCTCAATTGGCCAATGATCCTAATCTGTAAATCTAGAAGTTTTACAAAAACTGTGACTTCAGATATAAATCTAACATATTTATACATAAATTAACATTTTTATTTAGAAATTATCAATCTCAACGATCATTGTTTTGCATACAAAATTCAATATTAAATGAAGCAATTATGTGCTGCAACACATGGTGGGACTACAATCACCTTAGTTAACGGCACTGCTTGTGAGCCAACTTCAAGGAAATTTTGCATATCTTTCTCGAAACAAATATGCGAGTAATGTTGTGGAGAAATGTTTGAATTAGTAACAAACATCGTTCTTGAATTAGTTGAAAGCCCAACAGCCTCATCCCTTCTTGTAGATCCCTAAGGGAATTTTGTTATCCAGTCTACACTAAAGGTTTCAAAACAGCCTCATCCCTTCTTGTAGATCCCTAAGGGAATTTTGTTATCCAGTCTACACTAAAGGTTTCAAAGGTCAGTTAACACCTTTTATTCTATATATAAAATAGTTTTTCCTAATTAATTACCTCGCTTTGATCTAATTAAATATTAGATAAAATAAATATGTAGATCTAATGTAATCTGAGAAATTTTGTTTTAGTATTAGTTTAATTATGAACTTGTTGAGTAAAACTACCTGGAGTGACAAATGGTTAGTTTTAGCATGGGGTCTTGTGTTCTTGTCGGACAAAACTCTTTCCTTTGCAAGATGCTAATGTAATCTGCGAATTTGTAGGATTAGACAAAAAGAAAATACAATATATAAAGAATATAAGTGTAAGGAAAGAGATAAGAGTTACTGATCTTGAAACTAATTTATGCAAAAAACAGCAACAAAACCATCTCTTAAACCATAAGATGCTGAGAAGAAAAACACACCTACATTGAGAGCAATTCAGTGAATAAAAAAAACAAATCTCATGAGTATAATGTCCATTATGTATATACAATGGTGTTTGACATATGATTAAAGAAGAAGATTGGATAGCATTTTGGGTAGTTGTATTAGAAGCTCTATATATAGCAAGTTCATGTAATTCCTGATCCCCTGCAGCGGAACCTCATGTATCTCTGTCCAGAAAACCCCATTTTTTATTTTTAATCCAGGGATCATATACAACAGTAGTCTCATGTAATTCTTGCACAGATGCCACTATTTTTTTGTTTGAAACGCCTCCACTAAACCGTAAACGACAATGATCCATAAAAACAATTTGAAAATAATATCAAACTGATAAAAATAGGTTTAGGAAGGAAACCCATAAATATTAAACTACTTCATGATCAAGTTGTGTGTAGAAATAGAAATTAGTCACTAATCAAGCAAGAACACACACTTTAATTAGTACCTTGAGGAAGACCGCCATTAAAGTTTGATTCTTTCTCCAATGGATGAGCCTAAAACGCCGATGGTTGAGCGATAACTTAATGAAAACCGCCTATGTTCACTTTCTCAATTGACTTGTTCACTTCTTGCCATAACATAGCTATTATCCTGCGTCCCCTAGAGATTGCAGGACATATGTTTATAACTTATTTGAAGCACTTTAAACAAAAAATAAATAAATAAATAAATAAATAAATAAAATACTTTTATAACTTGTTTAAAGTTTATCCTGCGTCCCCTGGTTCATCTCACTCTCTGTTTGTTATCCTGTATCATCAAGCACTTCAAGAAAGTTAAAATAGCTACAATAAGTCACTTGCTAGAGTTGCTAATAGATTCTGCAATAACATGAAACTAAAAACATGAAGAGAACAACCTGATAGAAGCCATATAGACTGCAATACATAGGCTATAATAACCAAAACACAAAATAACGGCCTCTCTCTTATGACATATCAAATATGGCAGGATAAAGTGATAAACACGTAGACATAAAACATAAATTATAGAGATAAGTATGACAATTACCGCATGTTTGCAACTTGAGAAGCCATTAAGCCACACCAAAGCAGACACCTGAATTAAAACATAGATGTAGGAGAAAACATATCATAATTTATCCAAATAATAAGCTATAAAATAGTTACAAATAGATAGAAACATATTTAAAAAGAGGACATCAACAATGAGGCTGATAGCATCGAACACCTAGAGGTAACACAGTAGTTATATACCAAGTAATAAATAATTATGTGACTGATGCAGCAATATTATACTAAGTAATAAATAATTTTCTGGCTAACTTTTATCCTATTTAAACTTTGTTTCAATTAAGATTAAGAGTAGTAACAATAAGTCAATAATAACCAATTCTTTATAAATGTAAAAAAAACAAAGCATTTTTTTAACATGAGAGACCAAACTGTTAAAAATACACTGCTATACAACAACTAAAAGTTGCTTCCCTGATGAAAGAATAAGTTAATGCTCTTATATATATTAACACTATTTTTTTAAACTACCTAAAAACTTTTAATTCCCTAGCATGAATGAATTGCAAAACAATTAATAACCCTGAATTTATGATATGCAGATGAAGACTTGACTGTTGCTAGAACTCCACAGAACCACACAACAATAGTGGTTAATAACTAATTTAAGGTGTATAAAAAGGTTGATCCCAACAAAGTCATCTTAAATAATTTAAGCATACATACATGATTTTAGTACTTGAATACATAAATTATTGAACCTGTTTTTAGCAACCTATAGAGCATTGAAAATCAAAGCTTCCAAAACTCACACATACATTCATATGTGTGGCATTTTTAGCAACCTGTAGAGCATTGAAAATCAAAGCTTTCAAAACTCACACATACATTCATATGTGTGGCAAACTGGTGGTGCCTATTTCAAAAACAAAGAGAATCAACAAAATTAAAAAAAACTAAAACCAAAAAGGAAAAAATAGAAGCAAATTCATTGTTTAAAAGTTGCATCATATTCGTTAATTTGTGAAAGACTTCAAACATTTTGGAGCTCTAACATGTCATAAACATGAATAATAATCAAACAAAGCAAACACATGTAATAAACATGAACCTAAACAATAAAAAAATTGATACAAACCTTATTAAAGTAGACGAACAAAGTACTTGAACCAGCCCATAAACACATGCGGTTCTTGGTCGAAGTTGCTATTGTGGCCTTCCAAGCAGAAGATAAAAACACTGTAGGTGAATTCAAGATCATTAAAAAAGACAATGACGCATCTAGCCATTCACATACACCACTAAGAACTCACACAACTTGAAACCTTAAAAAAGCCCAAACATGAACCGAAATCTTGCAAACCTATAGTCGGACACAATCGGTTAGGTACCTTCGGTTTTACCGGCTCTCTACCTTCTACATTATCCCGATGATGCGACAACAGTACGACATCAACAGTTGCGTTGATATCAGATCAGATCTTGAGGACGGGAAATGCAAATCTGCAAATCGATTACGCCGCCGACAAAAGCCTTTCATGTACAATTTCATATCTGAGATCAGATTTGAGGACCGGAGATGCAAATCTGCAAATCTCATATTTAGATTTTTAGAAAGTCAGAGATAGATATGGGAGAGGTATGGCAAACATTTAGAAAAACATACCTGTTGATTTTTCGTGATTTTAGGTCGTCGTTTTCGTAGCTTCGTCGAGAAGGAGACCAAGCGAAGGCAGAAAAAAGTTAACCACGGAGGCTCGCCGGAAACATCCGGTGATAGCACCACAAATATTCATCATCAGCAATTTGGATTTAGGGTTTGATAGGGTGAAGAGGCGTGCGTGTGAAATGAGAGAGAGGGGGGAGAGCAGGGTATGGATAAGAAGGGAAACGTGTTGTCAGAAGGGTTTCTCCTTTATCTCACGCAAAACAGGCAAAGTGAAGAAGTGTTAAAAGATGAAAGTAAAGTGTTTTTTTTGTAAAAAGCTAGTACCTCACTATTTAAAAAATGGTTTTTTATATTTAGTTAATAGTAAAGTAAAAAATAAATAAATATTTAACAAAAATAGCCGTAGTAAAAAGCTTGAAAGATGAAACTAGTGGGCCCACAATATTCAAATGGGAACTGTCTGCTCTTGAGGATGTGCAGATAATGACCATCAAAGATGCCCAACACCACACTCCTGACATGCGGCCCACACATGTGCGCACATATAACCCACTATTGATAATTTCTAACATGTATTTAAGCCCAAATAACCAAATACTAAATTACCCTTTCAATAATCCCCTCATTTACCAGTTTTCTGAAACAGGCCCCCACAACCGGTTTCAATCATTATTATTTGTATTTACTTTCTTTTAGTCTAAATAATTTCTTAAATATCTTCATTTTTTGAATTAAATAATTGATAGAATGTCTTGATTATTTGAATGTCTGAATTGTTAAACTCCAATTGATTTACGAGTGTTAAATAATTATTTGACTTAAAATTTTTATAAATGATAGGATATAAATGATAGGATGTATTGATTATTTGAATATCTAAATTGTTAAACTAAATTAATATACGGAATTTATGTTAAGAGAATGGTTTTTGATCAATTTAAGTTTTAATTTTTAAAAAATTTAGTTATTTTATGTGCCTGACTTTAAACGAAACTTAAATATAACTAGGTGGCGATTAGCGTGCGTTGCCGTGCTTTGTGACTGAACATATACGGACATAAAAAACAATTAAGTTGACCCAAAAAGAATAAAAAAGTATTGAACGTATGAGCTAAATGCTAAAATTAATATCAAGGACCCCATAATAAAACAAAAACTAAAAAAACTAAAAAATAAATCGCTAAAAAGGAAAACGAAAAAAATTACCAAACAACGAAAACGTACTCTGTTACTATTCATGGGGCGTTCAATTTGTTAATGGGTTAATACTGAGTAATAGTAATAGGACAACATAAAATTTTGGTACTTATGATAAGAAACATTAGGTCCACCCTATTGGCTATCGCTGAACTATTAAACTCATTTCAATTACTAAAATCGACGTGTAATTGTCTTGATGGTATCTGAGGAGGACTGATTTTCTGACTGAGAGGTCAGGGTTTAATCCTCACGGAGGGTTTTTTGACAGTGAGTCAGTTTCCCCCTGGACTGGTGTCTTGGTTGAATGTAGAGCTGATATACGAGCTTCCCCATAGAGAACGTGTCAGTCTCTGTCATTTCAGAAGTAGAGATGATCCGGTGGTGATGTAATGCCCTCGTTAGTGATCTGAAATCACCGTTCAAAGAAGTTTCTAGTGGGCAAAACGGATATTTATTCAAAGTCGGAATCAGGACCACTTATGTTCAGTTTGAATAGTAAGGCAACCACTTATGTTCAGTTTGAATAGTTAGGCATTCCTCATTATGGCAATTAGTATCTAGATGGTGGTAGTAACACCAGACAAATATGTAATATGTTTGGATGTTTTAATTACGAGTGAGAGTATAACTTATATCTTTAAGATCGTTTGGTGGAGAAACTTCATAATTAGTGACCTTTTTTTTTATAATTTTTTTTATTAGTGACCTTTTGAAACGTCTCGAGTATGTTAGGTAAAATAAACAAAGCAACATATACTTTATAGTCTGATGGCTCTAATTTTAGAACCTGAATTCAAAAGCCATTGAAGTTAGAATACCAAAATTGACAAGCCGGTTAAAGTTGGTTTCCTATAATTTATCATTTAGTAGATTTGTTATGGTAATGTCTTGTGTATTCACTTTTTGAGAGATATTTCTAAAGCAATAATATTCATTCGAGAGTTATTCATAATATCATGTGTTCATGTGTTCACATGACAACTATTGTATTCAAGTTTTAAGTTATTTTCTTGAGTATAATAAAAGCCGAGTTTTATCCTAAATTGTGTTCCTGTTTATCAATTCTTGGACTTGATAGACAAAACAAACAATATCAATTAGCAGGTAGGAGATCCTAAATTTTGTGACTATAATAAGAATTAGTGGTTTTTAAAAACACTCTATGGAGCGATAACATTTTCAAATAAATATAAATATGAGAATAATTTAGGAGTAGAAGTAAAATATATATAAATAGAACGAGCCTATAGCTCAATGGTATATGTGGAGACTTAGACCTTAAGGTCTTGAGGTTCAAAACCGGATGTGAGTAAAAATACTCCTCAGGCTAGAGACGGGTTTTTTTTCGTAAATAATCGGGTTTTCTCATAATTAAAGATGAGTATATGAAGAATTAACACAGTGAAGCCCAAACATACCATTAAAAAAAAAGTAAAATGGATCGTCATTAGAAGAAAAAAAACAAACATAAAAAGGTGTTTTAGGAGGGAAAAAGGTTATATAAATAAATGAATATGCATCATCCATTTTCTAAAGTTTGTTCGTGTGTGGTTGGCTGTCTTCTAGAATGCTGATTAAACGATTTTGTGAGTACATAAACCTTTTTACGAGGTAGAATTATAATATCAAAACATAAATTAATCAAGATACCTTTTTAAGTAAGTTAACATATAAAGGTAACGAATGGAATTAAATGAAGTAAGCTAAACATAATTAATTATTTAATTCTGGACGTGATAAAGAAACATGAGCTTTTAATTCTTACACAGGATACAAACCGGTCGTTTGTAATTTTTTTTATAAATGTTTTAAATTATTTAACTTTTATAAACATTAAAAAGTTTATTTACCGTATCTGATAAAATGTACTTAAACGAACACAATAGTGACTTTAAATAATAGATTTTAAGACTCCGAGTCTTTGCCAGTACCGTCTCGATAACATCTTGACAAGTAATTTCCGTTGCTAGGTCCCCACGGCCCATGATTTTTTTATTTTTAATTTTTTTTTTTTCAAAACGTTTGTCGAGAAGACTTGTCGAGAATAAGTCACTAAATTTATCAAGGGTAACGGAATATTTAAAAAAAAGTATTCCTTTACCCCTGATAAATTTAGTGACTTATTCTCGACAAACGTTTTGAAAAAAAAAATTAAAAATAAAAAATCATGGGCCGTGGGACCCAACACCGGAAAAGACTTGTCGAGATGTCATCGAGAAAGACTCTGAGTCTCAAAATTTATTATTTTAAGTCACTATTTTGTTCGTTTAAATACTTTTTATCAGATATAGTAAATAAACTATTTTAATGTTTATAAAAGCTAAATAATTTAAAACATTATAAAAAAAATTACAAAAAAAATTACAAATCCTGTGTAAAAATCAAAAGCTCCTGTATTTTTATCCAAAACTTTCGAATAATTTATTATTCAAACCAACAGTTTGTATCCTGTGTAAAAATCAAAAGCTCCTGTATTTTTATCCAAAACTTTCTGATAATTATTATTCAAACCAACATTTATGTTTGTTCTTTCGACTGAATATATTTAATTAACAAACCATGCGTTCATTATTTATCTTTTGGCAACCACGACCTAGCTACATCACATGTTTTAGTTATATTAAAATACATGTGACGCAATCAATGAATATATTATAATCACACGTTTCATTAGTATAATAACGTATGGCTATATATCTAATATCCTCGTCTTCATTCTTGAATATCAAAATACTCATCTGGGATAGTGAGTGGTCCGGGAATGACAAGGTGATCAAACTTTCAGACAGAATTAACTGAGCAACGCTTGTGGGAAAGGCACGGAAAAGGGAAATTACTGAGTCACAGTTGTTACCGATGAAGTTGTTACGTAATGGTTAAATATATAAAAATTTATGTATGGGCGTCTTAAGGGTAAATCAAATGTAAGCTAGAGCCATTTTAGGCCCCCATTTTAACAGGGTCCCAATTTAATTAAAAAAAAAAGACCCCTAATTTTTAGTTCGTTTTAAGAAATCAAAACAGTTAAGTTGCCCCTGAATCTATGTATAACCCGTCTTTTGAAACTTTTTTTATATAATTTTCATATGTTTTCTCCCTACAAACACAAAAACAAACAAGATACGCAATCATCAGCGAACGATTCTAGACGTCAATAAGTAAGGAAACGGATATTAGATTCTTTAAATGCCACCAACATTAAAAGCTTTGTCTCGTTATTAATTTTTTCTTATATTTTCTAAAAAACGCTCACATTTACACGCCAACAATTTTAATAATATTTCCAAAGATAACAACAATAATTTTCAAACGCTTTCTAACAAAAACAACATTTAACGCCTCGGGTTCTCAAGATGTCCAACTTTTAAAATATTATGATTTTATTTTATGAAGCAAGTATCTTGAATACTTGATTTCTATTATTGATAAAATTCATTTCTTTTAAAATTATATATTTTATTACAATGAAAATTATACACTCTCTATATATCAAAAGGAATGAGTACAGTAGTGTATTTTTAGTTTCCTAATTTTTGACCATCAAACTTTTTAGAGTTTTTTTTCTCGACCCTTCTTTATAGCAATGTACATTTTAATAATCAGTAGGTACAACCTCATGTCTAAGTAAGAAACATGTAGGCTTTTTTATTCACCATTACGCTATTCGTAGTGGGGTTTTATGTGAGCGTCATGGAGCCCATAACGCCCCTATAGCGCCCCTCTCCCACCCCCCCGGGGCGTCATGTTAGCAGAAATGGCTTGGGGCGTTACCTGTATCACGCCTCCCCCTCTCTCACTTTCGGGCGCCATGGGCGCTACCCCCACTACGATGGGGCACTATGGGACGCCATGGAGCCCCATGGAACCCCTCCATTACGGATAGCCTTAGGCTATATCTAAAATAAGGACAAATATTATACTTTTGATTGTTTAACTTGACCATAAAAGTTTAGATATATGTTATGAACTATTAATTTTTTGAATTTTAGACAGATTTAGAGATTCATTATTTTGAAGTTTAGCTATTAATCTTTTAGTTTTTAGAGATTAGACACCGGTTTATAAGGATATTAAGTTTAGATGTTTTTTTAATCTGGCCACGATACTATTTTTGAGAGAGAAGACCCTAAATATACCTGATTAGTGTAATTCATTATAGTTATTAAAACATGAAGATATAAGCTCGTTTCTACGTTATGATATAATTTTTTTTAAGTTTATCCATGTAAAGTTTAAATTTAGTTATAAAGTTTGTTTATGTCAATTTATAAGTTATGAGTTTATATGATTTTGTTATTTGCTCACTGAGTATAGTGTTATACTCAGACGTGCTTTGTTTTGTCGATTTTTATACACGTTAGGTTTCATGGCTATCGATGGAAGACATTGAAGAGTGCTTGAGAGTTAAAAAGACATTGTTTTTACAATTGTAGTAAGTTTATTTGTAAAAAAATGTTATTATTTAATTTTTTAAATATTTATTGGATTGATGCTTGAATTCTGAGTGCTGTAAAGTGACACGTTAGTCCTAGTCGGGTTAAGGTGTTACACTAGGCCACTTCTGGATTACGCTAGTAAAAGCTTCAAAGAGAGATATCCAAACCTTAATACGATATTTTAGCGACAAAGACAACATAAAATCGTTGAGGATACCGCCTTAGCTGAAGGCCTCGATTTAATACATCAATTATGGTGGTGGAGTAGCCCATCGACCACAACGAAGAGAGCAAGAAATCAGAAAGAACACAATCGGAAAGACAAGATAAAATATAAAATCTACTAAAATGCGAGAGGGGTGATATAACAATAAAAGTTGCAATGGTAACCTGTACAATAAACCCAAAAAGTTATAGGTAGTACAAAAGCTATACTAACATGTACCAAGAACTTGTTCTTTGTAAAGCATAACGATTACTTTTATGTGGAATTTATTTAATCTCGGATTGACCCGGTCCGTTCGACCGGTTAAACCGGTGATCAAAGCTAAGATGGTTCGAGTGTGCTCAGTTTAGTCAACTTTCAATCGGATTTTTGACCTATATTATTTTATCTATCTATACTATATAATAAACACAAGTTTTTTATGTCTAGGTGACACAATTTAAGGTATGCCACCTAGGATTAGCTTATATGTCATTTTTATAGATTTTTAAATTAAAAAATTAAATTGTATTTACAAAAAGGAAAGACCTTATAGTTAAAAATAAAAAATTAAATTCTTTCCATATAAAAATTATCCATATTTGTTTTACAATACCATAACTTTGATTCATCACATTTCCTTTATTTCTCAGTAAAAATTTGATCCATAAATTGCTTTGGGTTCGTGAAAGAAACCTAACAAAACTAGATTCATATTGCTTAGGTTTTGATCAACGAATGATTGTGAACGAATCAAAAACCAAAGTCGCGACTTTCTAAACCCACTATTGATGAATTTGAACTCCAATTCGATCAACCATTTAATAGTTAGAAAAAAAGCTTTAGTCTTTTACTTCGTTTAATTCTTTTTATATCACATCCCCAAATATTTACCCAGGGCACTAACTAGTTAGGTAATAATCATCTATTTGTTTGCCATTCCATTCCTATGAGCTTAATCTTCATTAGTGATTTGATTTGTGTTCATCTTTTGATTTCTATAATGTTTTAATTTCTCTTGTTAAAAATCCGGTTTTAAAAAGATTATTTTCACATAAGTTTAAGGGCATTTGCGTAAAAAAAAAGGCAAACCAAAATCGTCATATTTCTCCTACAATGATCTGAAATATCGCCACCGTATTGAACCTCAGATCCACCAAAAATGGCTTCCGACGAACATTGATGAGATCGAAAACCTAATCACCGCCGGCGTCCAATTCCGCCCTTCCACCGTCCGACCTCCCCCTAATCTGCTTCCAGATCTCCGTCCGTCTTCTTCCCCATTGATCAATTCATAACCTAAATCTCCATGATTTCCCCAATTCTTTCCTAATGGAACAACAATCAATCGTCCAAAACGATAACAACAAGCTTACTGGAGTCCTCGACGCCGATTTCCAAGATGCACACGAACAATTCCCCTTTACCGATTCCCTGAATTCGTTCAACGAATCTGATCAATCCGCTTCTAGTTCTAGGGCTTGTAGCAACAACGAACATGAATCTACGGTTACTACCGTCATATCGGAGCACACGCCGGAATCTCCGTCATCCCCTTCCTCCTCCGGCCTCCGTCACCGTCGAATCGTATCGCCACGAAGTTGCAAAGAATTCTCTCAGTCTCAGTTTTTTAAAAACAATCCAGACGGATTGATAGATTTTGATCCTCACGGTGCCCGTGTTTCTCCGGTGAAGAAGCCTTCGCGTTCGTCGATTATCAAGGATGATGAAAAATCAATCCAAAGTTCGAATTTAACAGAGGTTCATTTGACTTCAAACAGCAACGATTCAGACGCGAGTTCTGCGATTACTGTGGATTCCCCAAATTCTGTACAGGATCTTCTTTGTATCATGGCAGAATTGGCAATTAAAATTATAGGTTTTCAAGCTAAATTCTTATCTAGCTCTTTCACATTTCCAATATGGTTACTGCATTCTTCATACTTGCTATTCACAGATCCCTTTGCGATTATAAAACTTGGGAGAAGTTATATGCTAGGTACTAATAATAGTTCTGGGATCTTGGGGATTTGTTACAGTAGTTTTAAGTTGTTCAATCACATTTTCCTTCAAAAGCATGAGTCTACATTGAAGTTTTGCGTTCGAATAGGATGGGGATTGTTGTGGTTTGCTTACTGTGGTATCATTTTAGTTAGTTTATTAGTTCCAGCTTTTCTTTTTGGTGGCATGATGATGAGGAGGATAGTAGAGGAACCGATACAGATAACAGAGAAGTTGGTTTTTGATTATACGAAAGATACTCCCATGGCTTTCGTGCCTATAATTTCTTGTCCAGAATCATCTGTTCTAGTCCATAATGAGAAGAGTAAGATTTGGGGTCTTGTTGAATCAAAGGTCATACCTTTTGATCATGAAGTGCAGGCAACTGTCTCCTTAACTCTCCCAGAATCAGACTACAACATAAATCTTGGAATTTTCCAGGTTTGTGGTAACATTTTAACATCATAGCGTCTGTTATTTTTGTTATTTTTGTTATTTCCATTCGTTAAATAATTCTTTATTGTAGGTGAGGGTGAATTTCCTCTCAAATGATGGTAAGATCCTTGCAAGTTCAAGGCAGCCATTAATGTTGCAATTTAAAAGTCAGTCGATTCGCCTTGTGTCAACGTTTTTTAATTTAGCCTCCCTTCTCAGTGGATATTCATCGGAAACACAAACTTTGGATATAAAATTCAGAGGATATATCGAAAAAGAGGTTCATACTTATTGTTCACAAGTTGTAATCGAACAACGAGCAGAATTTGCAAGGAGGGGTGGTGTTCCTGAAATATACTCGGCATCTTTGAAGATAGAGTCTAAACTTCCTTTCGTGAAAAGGATGTTATGGTATTCAAAGTGGTTGATATACATGTGGATTAGCATTATGACGTATATAATGGAGTTGTTATTCACACTGCTATGTTGCCGTCCCATCATATTTCCATGGGAGCGATCTGAGGGTGGTTCAGGTTCTTCGAATGATAATGCGTCTCACAACAAGCCATCTACTTCAAGCTAGCTGCACTTGGAGATTACCATATGATTGATCATCTTTTGTTCATGTATGCAATCAAACTCATGCTGTGCCATGTTGTATATTCTTGATTTCTTGATGATCAGAAAATGCCAGAAGTATACCTCATGTGGTTTCTGTATTTCAAGATTCATATTTGTTATGTATATAAGGTGCCCTCCAATTTTCCAAGATCCTTGAGAACTATATGAACTTGTTGAATTGGTACTTATGTAGTTATGTTACCCTTCCCGTATAAAAATAAAAATAAAATGAATGCATACGTTATTTATCACTTTTAAGGCTTTTGGTCTGTAAAACCGAACCCTCCTATTCCCATCGTTCACCGCCACGTTCACCATCCACTACAAGAAGGGATTTTGGATCTCCAATATTTCCTCTTTTTGAAGACCCTTGAAACCCACCTTTGTTTTCTCTAATTACTGGTTGCACGATGTTCTTTTACAACCGAAAATAGAGCACAAGAAAACGATCTAGTTGAACGACTTGATGAGACTAAGAATAGTGATGGGCTTTGGTTTGGTTTTAGGTATGGATTGATTTCAGTCTTTAATCGATTTGTGAATGGATCAATATTGCCATATTGGGTTTTACTTGATTTATAAATGTTTAAGTGGATGTTAACTAATTCACTATACATCATCTTTCAGATCCTCTAAGTCTCTAACCGATAGTTGTTTCACTAATCTTCTATTTGAAACGATAGGGATCATCGATACATCAAGAACATCTCTCTAGTTAAAGGTAATGATGATATTGTACATAAACGTCTAACTCTTCAAAGGAAATGATAACATCATCCTGGCTCACTATATTTAAATGAAATGAACACCTTTTACGTCTCCATAAACAATGGTAGTAACAACCCAAATACAATGAAAGTATATGACCAATGTTGTACAAACCATCTTCTTCCGTTTTTAATCTTATCTTGATCTTTGATACTCTCATGGGTGATGATATGATAGGAAGAAAAAAAAAGAGATCTCTATTTGAAATGTATTTTGAAGTGTTAAAGCAAAAAGGTATGAGTGAATTATGTGCGACGGTTATCATTATTCATTTATAATAAAAAAAAAGCTCGAAGCCAAGTTTTCAAATAATATTTGATTTATTAGAAAAACCAAACATTATGCATAGCTACTTGCCTACTTGCCACTATTTGTTCCACCTTTAAAATGTAAAAAACAAAGATTACAAGTTCAAGGAGACATCTCATACAAAATCAATTCTAAAATATGGAAGATAGAATGGATAGTGGGCGAGACAAATTTCATACAATCCTAGTTACAGACCAAGAAACATCATCCATTGTTTTCAAACAGATTAATGGCTAGATTCCTGAGGTTGTGCACTAGCATTTGGACTTTCAAAACCTCCAGATCCTGGTGTTGGTGCTGTCGGGTTGGCTTGATACATGGCTGGTGTAAACATTGGCGGTGGTGCACCTGAAGTAGGGGTTCCTGAGCTCCCTGGGGCCATCATCGGGGTGCTAACTGTCATGGGCCTTGGCGCACCATTGTTAAGCTGACCTGGTATGGATGGGTTGACTTGACCAGGCATGGAAGGTGCACCAGGTGGTGCCATCATTTGAGGCATGCCAGGATATCCTGGTAGAGCAAAAGGAGAAAATTTTGGTTAGACACATTCCACAACTTTCATGAATTATAAATTAAAAAGGTAAAAGAGTTATGTTGGGTGCAAAACATGCAGGTTTGGCTGTATTTATTGATGATGGGTCAAATGGGTAAAATAAAAAATGATTAGCTAAAAATAAAATGTGTCATACATGTTGAATGCTTTACGAGTCGCCCAAAGGATACTCCAGCATTTATAAATTCTTAAATTCTATAGAAAAGGACTCTTATTGATAACAGTTTTTGTGATCATACTAATATAATAACTATTTCTAAAATAAAAAAATAGGAAGAAATGATGCCAATGTCAACCCAATCTGTTTTGATTCGTAGTTAGAATTTTCCATTTTAACCCCAACCAATCTTGAAATATAGTCCGACGTGGTGTTAGGTCAACCCAACCAGTCTTAAGACATATAGTCCAACCTATCTGAACCACCTATTTGCCACAAGTTCTTTTTTTTCAATAGCATATGATATATCATCTGTCAATTAAATACCTAAACATATTAAACTATATCTCACATAATTTTTGTCAGAATTTAATCAAATTAACTTGAACATAAATCATCAATAGGCCAATAAAATTTAAGATGAGTAACATCTAATCCATTAAAATGGTCTTCCCTTAGCCTTCTTTCTTAAACTAACCATTTGTGAACAAAAATAATGTTATTGATAGGACTGTGATAATACAAGTGTTGCACTTGATAACAAATATTAATCCATGCAAAAGAAAGTGTTGTTTACAATGACATGTTGGTCTATTTTCTTGATAATTAAAAATAACAATTTTAAGAAAAAGCATAGTTAGGTAGAGTACCTTGAATAGGTCTTGGCAAAGGGGCAAGCGGCCTCATTCCAGGCATTTGCATCATTGGATTTCCAGGCATTGGCATCATTGGAGTAGGTAGAACAGGAAGACGAGGTCTAAATTGGTTATAAGCAGCACCAACTTGCTGATATGCAGCAGCTTGTCCAAGATGCTCTTTGACTTTTTGGTCAATCAGATACTGATTTTGTTGTGCCTCGTATTGTTGGTAGTAGATGCGAACATTTGCCTGTAAAGAATATATTAGAAATTTAAAAGTATTTTGTATGTTGTATTTCAATAACACGGGTCAGTACCTTGTGTTTGTATCCAGCATTGTGTTGCTTCCTTACAGAAGGCTGCAGAAAGAAAGAACGAATTGTCAATCACATAATTACATGCTATATTGCTATGTGAC
Source organism: Deinandra increscens subsp. villosa (assembly GCA_039602395.1). Lineage (NCBI taxonomy): Eukaryota > Viridiplantae > Streptophyta > Magnoliopsida > Asterales > Asteraceae > Deinandra > Deinandra increscens. Next base: position 79,201,904 of record JBCNJP010000007.1, on the reverse strand, counting down.
GAATACATCCTTGTAGCACTCACATGAAGAGAAATATATTCAACAATAATTGCATTACAAAAATTGTCTTTTGGGGATATATGCAAAAGGAAAAATTCAAGTAGGGGGATATATGCAATTCCCCCTATTTTAGAATTACAATAACTGACAAGGTACATTGTTATTTATACTTGTTCTTCTAAGCTCTCTTCTTCTAAAAACTACTCTTTTTCATCTTCTTCCACTTTCTTTTAGGGTGGATTATCAGATGTCTTGCCATTCTTACTTACATTCACTTACAAGTGTGATCTTTATGGAATATTGGTTTTCGTGTTAAAAAGAAAAAGAACACCATACTGAACTATCAACCATAATTAATAAATGTCAAATGCATAGGGCTATAGGTGGCAAAAACGGGCAAGATGAATAAAAGGTCAAACTGATGAAAAACTATCATCAAAACGGGAAGGTTAGTGAACCAACACCTTGTGTATTTTCTTCTAAGTTCGTATAATCAGCATATACTAAATACAATTACAATAACTAAAATATTGGTCAAGTTATTTTTAGATATAGCAATTTAGAAGGTTGTAAGCACTGGAGTATGCTTTGGGAAACTCTTTCAGGACCACCAAGTCTTGAGCTAATTTTCAATTTACCGGTTTAAAACCATAATCACCATAGCAATAAAAGACAAACCAAATTCACAAAATTTCACATAAATGACTGAAGTATGTAATGTTGCACCAACAAACCTCCACTAGAGTTAAATCCACATCCAGTGTTTAGGTATTCTCCTTTGCTAGAAGAAAGACCCGCCAACAATGGTTCAAGATAAAAGGTAATCTTTGCTTTCCTAGTTATCACATCTTAAGAGATGAACATCGAACATTGTTTAAGTTTTATTCTCTAATGGCTGTGTTAGCAATAACAGTCTGGTTAAGAGCTGGAGTTGGTGTCTAGTAATAGGAACATGTTGGATTAGAGTAATTGGATGTTTCTACTTAATACTAATGGATGGTTAACCCATCACACAGTGTGTTCAATTAAACTGTAACTAAAAGATATCTCTCAACCTAGAATGTAAAGCTTAAATGAACAAAATAAAAAGCTTCAGCTCCTCATTGATTTTCAACCCTCGTCTCTTACATATACAAATCAAAATCCCATACAATTGTAAAACCATTTGTCAGAAATGATAGCATAATTCATGAAAAAGGCAACATAAATGTATCGTCACGAATTGCAATAGAACCACTAACGATATATAAAGCAAAGACTGAAAGTGAATAATGGATGACTTACAGAATCATGCGTTAGGTAAGTGTCGCAGTAATCACAGTAATACCTGCGAATTCAACAAAATTAGGAGAGTTCAGGTTATCACACTCATGATGGACACATAACATATCAATTCAAGCAGAGAGAAATAAAAAGAGAAAAAAGTCAAGAAAACCGCACCGAGGCATGATATAGTCTGATCGTCGTGTATTATCTGTTGACAAATTCGAAAAAAAAAAGTACACGATTAGCAAACATTCCTAACTTGACATTATAATTTTTGGGCCGGGTCGGGTTTTTATAATTGAGGTTCCAATCAAGAACAACTAAAATCACCAAATTCTCATGGTTAACTTCTATCAAAATCAAGTTTCATGTTCAATCAAGAATCAAATTTCACATGTAATTCAATGTCACTGAAGTAATAAATTGTAAAAGGTTAACAAAAGAAAATACACTAACGTAAGAGGTACAAGTAGGTATGACTGTATGAACAGAAAACTAAGCTATCATCATTTAATCTTTAAAAGGTCAAATAATTGCACAATATGGTGTGTAAACAAGTCAAGCTCCATAATTATGTTTATGAACCTAAAGAGACATTATTATAAATGTAAAAGGAAGAAAAAATCAAGAATACAAGGCAAGATTAAAAAGCCTCAGATATCAATAGGAAGTTATTGTAAAGTTCCCTTATTTTCTCACAAGCTGGAACCCTAGGGAGCAAAAAACAATCTTAAGCAATCTTAGCTCATCAGCAAATCAAGAAAGTAGAATTGGAGTGCCACATAGCCCATATGAGGCACAAACGATGAGCGAATATGCTTTAATTATTTTCTCATGTGAGGTACCAATCAAATTTGTGAAACTACAATTTTGAGATTACCTGAAAATCTAATTTCAAACACTAAATTAGTACCGTTGAAGCATACCTGAAAATCTGAAAATTAGGTAATGTAGTGAACAAAAGTGGATCAGATGCTAAACTCCTACTTGAACAATTGTAGATAGAGATAAATCAAATCGACTCTATAAAGTATTCGATGTTCAAATATACTAACAGATTGTTCAAAATCGGAGAAAGCACATCAACTCGGTTTTCAAAATCAGAGAAAGAAGGTCTGTACCTGAGAGTGGCTGTTGCGAGTTGTGAACGGAGGTGGCGAAGGTGCCGTCGCCAACGAGTCGTCGATGCAGGTGGCAGGTTCGGCTTCTGAACGGAGGTCGGCCGGCGGAGAGGTGAGAGTGGCTGTCGCGATGGTGGTTGTCAGAAATCCAGAATCCCGGTTTCCCCAATCTCAATTCTGAATTCTCTCAACCCTAAACGGAAACTCGGGTTATGGAAATGGGCTAATATTACAGTTGGGCTAAGACTAAAATTGGGCTAAAGCCGATACAAATGACATAATAATATTCGAATAAACTGAATAAACTAATTTGAAAAATATATACATACGATCACTGAACCGAAAGCTGAAATCACAATTCGGATACGGATAGGAATTGAAAACCGAATTCACAATTCGAATACAGGTAGGAACCGAGATGAATCTAAATTCGTAATAGATATCGGTTTTTTCGGTTACAGATACGGTTTGGTTTTCAGATATTTTTGATGTGAATACAAAAGAAAGAAAAAAAAAGCCAAGCGAAAATCGAACCTGGGTGCTTGGAAACGCGAGTGAGCATAGGAACACGTGGAAACGCGAGTGAGCAAGCTAATACTGTGGTTCCATGCTAAAATTTGCGTAGAAAAAATCACCATAACAATAGGTAACTTGGTCGTTTTGTTTCCATTTTCATCAAGATGGTATAAAATTTGTTACAAGTAACATTTAATATATATTACTGTAAAGTGTAGTTGATATAATGATAGTCATGTTTTTGTTGGGAAGCTTAGTATATATTTATACATGATGAAACGAAGTGATGTTAATTAACCGTCCGATAGTTGGTGGTTAACCACCCTATATATGCAACATACATGACCCGTATAAAATCTTTAGAGTTAATTACGGTTTGCGTTCCGGTGGTTTGGTAACTTTTGCCACCTGAGTACAAAAGTTTAAAAAGTTGCTGTTCGCACTCTGTGGTTTGCATTTCCTTGCCGTTTGAGTCCTTGTCACTAACGGCCGTTAGAAAACTCTGTTAAACAGCCATGAATTTACCATTGTACCCTTAGTTCAAAAGAATTAAAAATAAAAGAATTCTTGGTTCTTCTTCATTTGTACGTAAGAAAGAGAAAGAAAGAAAGCTCTTCTTCATCTGTACGCATGAAAATAATCTGTAAACTTTAATTAACCATATCTTCTTCAATACAGATCCAAATTCAAAATTGAAACCACCCTTATGTGCGAAATCTCAAACCGAGTCTATAGAGATGTGAATTGATATGCTTTGTGATGGTTTAAAGAATTTGATGCTGAGCACGGTATGAACGCATTGCCAAATTCAAAACAGATCGTCATCAATACAGACTGAAATTTAAAATTGAAGCCATCCGAAGAAAGATGGGTTAGGGATCATCATCGCCACCGTCTCCGGGGGCGTGTTCAACCTCGACGAAATCGATTCGAATCTGAAATAAGAAATCAGATCTGAAGAATAAGAAGAGTCTGCCATTAACGATTAAGCTTAATACGAAGATGAAAGTGAAGATCTGAAGCTTGAAGAAGAAAAAGGTGCAACGACGGAATTAAGTTTACGGCACCGGCCGGTAAAGCAGCAACGACGGCGTTCGTGATGGTCGTCGCTTTGCCTCGGTGGTCGCCGCTGGGTGAATCGAACAGGGGAGAAGAGGTTTGGCGTCGCTGGTTGGGGTTTGGACATGGGGAAGGTCGCCGGTGAAGCAGGGTCGCCGGAAAGGTTGGAGGTCGCCGGGGAGAAGGATGGGGAGCGGTTGTCGCTTTCTCTTTCCCTAATTTTGAATTTTTTATAGCTTATTATGTATATTAAAAAATAGTCCCTTCACTTAAATAATTTATATAACAGGTCCATGATGTATCAAATGACTTAAATGCTCCTTGAGTTGACAGAAAACTTTAACTCTGTTAGACAAAAGGACTCAAACGGCAAGGAAATGCAAACTACAGAATGCGAATAGCAACTTTTTAAACTTTTGTACTCAGGTGGCAAAAGTTACCAAACCACAGGAACGCAAACCGTAATTAACTCAAATCTTTAATATATTTTCGAAGCATAGATTATGTTTTTTTTAACGGCTAAAATCACCACACGTACATATTACATGATTTGAACCCTATCATTTTTTGATTGAAAAGCTATAATTTACCACTAAACAATCGTTTTGGGAAAAAATAAATGAGGCTGACATATATTATGTTTTTTTTTTAACGGCAAATTTAGATCACTGACGGGGGCATTACCCACCCACCCGATCATCTCCAATCCTCATCAGGAGGAAACTCACCATAGGTGAGAAAACCCCCTGGCCCAGCCTGTAACCCCCATTAATTTTCTTCTTTGTTACAGGTGGGACTTGAACCTAAGACCTCCCCATTATAATGTCTTGGGTACCTCCCCCTAGCGAATTGGGCTAGAGATCATTGGTTGACATATATTATGTTAAATACCAATTCTAAAAGAACCAAGTTCTTTTAAGATTCTTTCTTACGTTATATTCGCTAATACTTACGAGTAATTTATGTTATCTAGCGTGTATATAATAATAGAATTTTATATCAAGAAACCCAATTTTGTCTCACATATTTTAGTTATTTACATATCACTTGGTTATAATCAAGGAGAACAAGTATATAAAAACAAGGTATGGTATATAAGTATAATACATCCAAAGATTTTTTGCATAGAATAAAGTGTAGCCATAGACACTTTGTATTACATCTCTCTTGTAAGTCTTATTAGTTTTACTTGTAATATTGTCTCATGCAAATAGATCATCAGATCATTGTTGAGATGCACCCTTTGGTTTATCAACCGGCCATTCACTCAAGGCTTATTAGTGAGCCTTAGCGTGTTGTACGCCCACGCGCCACCTACGGCTCCAATGATTGGTCCCAAAATATACACCCATAACCCTTTGTACTCGTTCCACACCAGTGCCGGCCCTATGCTTCTTGCTGGGTTCATAGAAGCCCCTGATATTGGCCTGTCATATATCAAAATACATGCTTTATAACATGAGTTCGAAAACCACTTCTGAAATTATTAGTTTATAACAACATATCCAGATCATACGTACCCTGCGAATAAGGCGTTAAGTAAAACAGTTGATCCAATGGCAACCCCAGCTAGTTGTCCGGTCTGCATTAAGTACATGTTCAAAGTTGCAGTTTAATACATAAAATATATTGGTAAAAGGAAAAATTATTAAAATGTACATCCTCATCAAATGTTTTTTTTCCTAATATACATTCACTTACAAGTTTCAACCCTCTTAAAATAAACATATTTAAAAACAACCAAGCAAGAAAAGTCACATAATTATAATTAGCTTAGTCTGCTAGATTTGTGTCAGTCAAAATCAAGTACTCTTAACTGGCTTAGCTAAGATGTTGATTTCTGATTGTTTCATTATGAGTATGCTACATTTGTAAAGCTTTAAAAAATAATTAAGTATTCTCGTGACTCTTAAAAAAAAACATGAAAAGAGTACTGACAGCTCGATCATCCGTGGCGACGGAGGTGATGACGAACATGAGAAAGAATGTGATGATCATTTCCACTACAAAGGACTGAAGGTGGGAATGTGGAGGGGCATTTCCAACAAAGTGATCATGTTTCCCGCTAAGTATTAACCGTAGGGTTCCACTCGCCATGGTTGATGCAAGGATTTGAGCAAACACGTATCCAGGCACCTAAACAACAAATCATGCAAAATCAATGTCATAAGACTGATCAATATAAAATATGAATGTATGATTCAAAATCAGAATCACCTCTTTCCATGGAAACCTTTTGCAAGAGGCAAAGGCAATGGTGACTGCAGGGTTAATATGTGCACCGGAGACGTGTCCAACAGTGTAAACCATAACCATCACCACCGCCCCCCATACGATGGCGATTCCCGGTTGACCCGCTATATTGTCTTGGTCGATATTCACTGTGATTACACCACATCCAGCAAATACCAAGAAGTAGGTGGCGAACAACTCCGCTAACAACTGTCCAAATATTTAAACCACAAGCAATATATATCATATATCCTTATGTTTATTTGTTTGCATTTTTGTAATAAGAGGATTATGTTAAGAAATAAATATACTCAAAAACAGTTTAAAGCATGTTTAGTAAGCTGTCACATTAGAAAAACACTCAATTTTTTAAGAACATACTAAACTCATGCAATAAAGAAACAAAAAACACTAAAAATAACGACCGCATCATCTTTTTTATTTTTAAATATATATATATTTCTATATATCTGTATAAGAACGACTCATCCAAAACGTCTCGCCTCAATGATGATGAATAGGTTGAACTGTATATGACATCCAAAAACGACCAAGAACGGCCCATTTTGGATGTATCTTAACGGAATGCATTGTTTTGAAGACGGGATCATATATGGTGTAAAAGAAAGAACCTTTTGGGAAAAATGACGAGTGAAAGGGGAAGAAGAAGAAGGCTCGGCATCTTTCGTACTCTCATCCCTTTCAACACTCAAGGTGACTCCATGGTGATCGTTGGCAGCTCTGCCGGCCATTTCAGACTAGCTAGTGTGTGTGTCTATGTGTTAAAGAATGAGATAAAGTTTAGAGTGAAAATGGAGTAGACGAGTTGTATTAATTTATAGTAGTATGTTAACGGCGTACGATAAAAGGCAAGCTAGTGGTAAGTGTAAGGTTAGATAACATGATCGATCACTTATCAGTAGTCTCTACAAGTACTTGAAGACAAATATTTCAAATTCCTTAGTAGTTATATTAATATTAATATTAAAATATGGAAGAAGTTTTTAAACATTTTACCGATTTGTGATCCGGCCATATGGAAATGGAAGCCCAGTCGATCATTTGTTCCAAGTGAATACGGACATGGCCGAAAAGTATATGGTCGAATATTATTTATTTGTTTATGTATTTAATTTCCTAGACTATGTCGTTCACAAAGATGATTTCGATAGCTTAAAATTATTCCATAATAAACTAATTAACTAAATTTGAATCAGTCACTGCAAATATACAAATATATGAATACATTTCAATCAAAATCTATATATAATAAAATATAAGATATATATTTATACAGAAAAAAAGATAAATAAGAACTTATATTGGAAAACTTGTGTAAAAAACGAGATGTTTACCACCCTGCGCGTCGCTATGGGGTTGAATTTTTATGTTGATACCTCTAGTAATTGATCATTTAATTTGTAGTACTATTAGAATATTAGATATTATTATATTATTAAGGTTTATTAATATGAGCCTTTGGGCCCATAAGGTATTAGGGTTTAGAGATCATTAATTATCTATATAATGTAATCTCTCTTATCAATAATATTAATTCGGTCATTCTATTATCTTTCATGGTAATCAGAGCCAAGATCTTTGAAACCCTAATTCCCTTCACTCTAGTCGTCGTCATCATGTTCAAACCCTAGACAGTGCGGTGTGCCACCAATGCCGCCGCCCTGTCCCACCTTCCGTCTTTTCTCTAGGTTAGTTTCTACTTTTGTTTCTCTATTTTTTGTTCTCACGTCAAAATAAAGCTTCCTTCTCAACCTAATTCAGTCGTCGCATTCTACCTCCCTCCTAATTTATAATTTCTACTTCAGCCATTTATGCGCAATGATTCATAAGTGATGACATCATCCATGTGCATCAGTTCCATAACTTAGCATTTGTTTGTGAATTCCCACTTCTACGATCCGATAGTTATTTGGTGATGAATTCATTATCTCAATAATTATTTCAATATACATCTATCGATGTTTATTCTATTCAAGTCATTCTCTTGGTTTACTTTAGAATTGCGATTCTTACATTATCTCGAATCATGGTCTATGGTCACTCATCTCAAAATACGGTTTGATTAGATTATTTCTTTTTTTTCTCTAAATTTACGAATCTTATCTCTCATCTACGGATTCAAGAGACCGTCACTTGACCACGGTCATTGGCCTTGCTTTCTTTTCTTTTTAGATCTAAGGATCTCATAGCCTCGAAACACTGTCGCACGACCACGATCATCGGTTGTCGGGCTGCTACTTTTTCCATTTTTTTTCCTTTCCTCTTTCACTAATCCATAATCGACAAAGATGGAGTTGCCGCTTGATTGTAATTTAGCCGACCATGTTTACTATTCTGAGAACCAAGACCCAAATTTGGGGAAAGTCGTGAAGAATGAAGATTACAAATTTTTTATCAAAATTTTTTGATTTATGAGAAGGATTGAAGATTAGAATTTTGAGTCATGGATGGACATTGAAGCTAATTTTGAGTCATGGATCGAGATTGAAGCTAATTTTTTTTTTCGTTTTTATTATTTATGTTTCCATTGTTTTTCAGTCTAAGCGTACGCTTTTCTCCCGCTCTGACTGCGGGGGGTATTAAAATATTAGATATTATTATATTATTAGGGTTAATTAATATGAGCCTATGGACTCATTAGGTATTAGGGTTTAGAGATCATTATCTATATAATATAATCTCTCTTATCAATAATATTCATTCAGTCATTCTATTATCTTTCAAGTACATAACATTTATAACGGTTTTGTACTATTGCTAATGAAAGTAGAAATAAGGAGTATAAAACACAAAAGTTTAAAAGTTTCGTGATAAAAGTATTAAACTATTAAAAGTATACTAAAAAAAAGTTTAAAAGTTTAAAAGTACGCGTGCGCGTGCGTGTGTGTGTGTGTCTTGTATAGTATTGTATAGTATTGTATAGTATTGTATAGTATGTATGCAAACAATCATTAATCTGGTATATCAATCGTGGGGGCAGTGCGTCGCACACAATTAATAATTATGAAATATTTGCTTATACGATCATCGTACGTAACTGCCCATTGATGTTCCTCTTCATTTAAGTATATCGACCAATGGTATCGCGATGTTGACATTAGGTAATTGCAAGCCAATTATAGCATAATCCAATGCTAGTCACTAATATTAACAAGTGCTGCAACCCGATATTCAAACAATGTCCTAGACTCTCTCTTCTAACAAATTTTTTCTTGTAGAACCGACTTGGAAAGACAACGACGCACCCATGCTCGCGTCCTCTCTTCTTAACCCATTCCCCCAGCTTCTCACGAGAACCAAAATCTTAAAAGAGTTATAAGGTCGGACTTAAAATCTATTAAATAAAAATAATAATAAATAACTTAAACGAAATAAATGCTATCAAACTTTATCCTTTTAACAGGAAACTTTCGGCTCGCGTATGTAATTATCATACAATACGTCTTCGGTATATGTATCATTTCCTTTCAAATTGCAAGTATCCTGCACTTACGACGGTACGTTCACTGTAATGCGGTTGACCGTAACCTCCGTAGTTCCGATCGTCTATCATGCACGTACAATAGTTCACTATAATGCAGTTGACCGTAACCCTCATATGTATTCCACGAATTGCTTTCCTCCCTCAGGAAGGGTGACTCCCATATACGAAATACTCATAAAAATATAATGGTTAGATTTTTTTCTGGTTCAAATCTATAACAAATTTGGTATATAAACAAAAAGAAAACTAAAATGTTATATATTATTTTTCTTACTAGCTTTTATTAAAACTCTTAGACATTATAATTATATTTTGAGTAAAAGTTAAAAAAATAAAAAAGAATAAAACACTATATCATTGAAAATTTATGATATCATATTAAAATCACTTTATGGATAATTAAACTAAAAGAAAATATACAATAAAAATAATAATAACTCATAGCGATATTGATGCATAAGAGTGAGATGCCAAGATATTATATAGTTCATTTTACATAATGACTATTAAATTAAATAAAAAGAAGTTATTGTCGGGTTCGAATCGAGAAGGTAAGCTCTTCATTTAAATATAATTTTCAGCTCTGACGAGCTCAACATCATTGACGAATTAAAAGGGCCTTAAACAAACAACTAATCAATGGCATGTGAACTGAAAATCGTGTAAAATGTACATATGAAATCAATGAGATTGTGAATTGAAATCGCCGGTCGGTTGTATCATGCAAGTGCATGATTGTTACATATAAAAATCAAGTACCTTATATGACACATATAGGCCTGTACGGGATGTATAGGGTTGCATCACTAGTTCTCGTCCTATGATGACCTTCGCGTCATCACCAAATATTCTATGTTGGTCAGCCACGGAACCCTATACAACCCGCATAGGCCTATACACGACGTATAATGTGCCATCAGTCATAGAATCTCTGTGTTGTCGGGTACTACAAAACCCTAATACGTCACGGATTAGCCTATACAGGTCGTATATGGATACGACAAAACCCTATACATGACCTTGTACGTGTAGGTCTATTTATGACGTATAGGAACGGTGCGAATACAAAATACCTATGATATCCCTAGTAGGACCCTATAAAAATATCAGCAGAGTAAAACAATAAATGACTCAATTAATTACTTGCTTATTGTTCCACATACAAGTGGGTCAACCCGCGCTTCGCCGCGGAGTTGACCCTTTTTTTATGAGCAACTGCAGCAGATTGTACCTGAAATTATGCAGAACAAAGTGGATCTAACTGTGATTTTGATTTGTAATATATATAATTGATGAACAGTTAGTAATGTGATTTAACTGTGATTTTGATTTGTAATATATATAATTGATGAAATCAACTATACCTCTTCCTTCGACATGAATGTTGAAACACCTGGTCAGAATTGGCAGCATTTTAGAGCTATAATTTGTCCATCATTTGTCCAGAGCACTTCAAGGCGATCGATTTATAAACCTACACAACAATGTGAAAGCCATTAAAACCCATGGGAATACCATCAATATAGTTAAAGCAAATTAAATATTTATAAACCTTTAGAACAATATAAACATCATGATCTTGAGTTCAACTCCATCAGTACATCTTCATTTGACATTGTTGTTTCCATCCATACAACCATATCAATATACGCAAACATCAAATCACAAATTAGCTAAGTAATTCAAGATTATGAAGCAAATACTTGTCTGACTTTTAAAGAATACCCTTTTCTTGTAACAACATTTTCTCCTAGTTTTTAGCAATATAAACATAGACCTACAAACGAAAACCGATTTCTGAAATATGAGAAGCATCATGCGTATCTGAAAACTAACGGGTCAGTAGGAAGAGTAATCGATAATCGCTTAAGAGAGAGAGGGGAAGGTTTTTTTACTTACTGCTAGCACACGCAAGGAGACCTGTCGAAATAAACTGTTTCAAAATTAACATAAGCTACTATAAAAAAAATGGAGGTACTAAGGTTTAAAATGTCCATACCCAACTACAACAATCAGAAAAATTCGAAGAATGGTTCTATTGACTGCACTCATAGCTTGACTTTTCTGTTCAGGTGTTTCAAGATCTCCAGAAACAATATCAATTATCGTCCCACCAAACCTTGGCTGCAATGTAAACAATCAAATTATAATGCTTAACCATATAATTAAAGATTAAATGTGTTCATGCTTTCCAGAATGCAGGTTGTTCATTCACGCATTTTTTTATTTTCAAGCGAGAAAAAGTCGAAAAGATGTAGACATACAATCAGTATACTTGATGTGGATGCAATCAACAAAGCAATGGTAGCAATAATCAATCTCCCTGCCTCAGGTTTTGCCTGTCAAACGATTAACAAACAGCTAAATAAACTCACAAACACAACATCAATTCTACATTTGAAAGTGGTAAAATGACAAAGTAGCATCCACTTACCAGAGCAAGCACTCTAACATAGCTCACATTTGCAGCCTGTTCAATTTTCAAGAACAAAAATAGAAAAACCTCACTTAGGCATTTCATCAAACAGGTTGTAGGAGTAAACTGAAAGTGAAAAAAAAAAAACCCAAATTACCGGCACTGCATCTCCAAGCTCAAGATCCCCCTGCTCACCGTTTGCCAATGGATCGTTTCTCCTCAAACCCTGTGCATAAAACACAGAATATAACTCAACAATTTCTTATTCGAGCAAAATTACCAAGAATTTAGATGAGAAGTGAAGTTTCAGTTCAAACAGAGCAAGAAACCCTAAAAAGAAAACATCATCACCCGCAAACACAAACCAAAGCTAAGAGCAGAGATCAATGAAGGAGACCTATCGATGCACAAACTTAAAAACAGATCGGTTGTGGAAATCAGTTGTAACGATAGTGGCGATAATCGATGGCTACGGCTTCCCGCTTCAATCTGCAGCACACACACAACAAAAGATTAGAAACGCCATAATGGTTAGAGGAGAAAGATGAATGATGATCTAACACATAAAGCACAAAACCTAAACAATAACTCACAGCCGCCTCCTGCAAAACGAAATCGCTGAAAGCAAACGACAGATCATAGTGAACCAACCGTAAACCACCATAACCCACCGGAATTTAAGGGAGAAACCGGCATACGACGGAAACCCTAATCGATGGTAACATAAAAGTAGAGAGATTGTTCGTTTACCTCGCATAGCCACGACGTCCGGCGATTTCGTTTGCTTGGGGTTTACGCCGATGAGAGAAAATGGTAACGTCGAAGAAGAAGAGACAGGCATGGCGGAGGAGAGGTATGCGTGAATGAGGAGCAGGTATGGCCTCCCGTACATTTTGATCTTGGGCAACTAAAAGAAGTCTTCTCACCCTAATGTCTATTTTGCCCTTCAGTTTAAACAATAATTACCAAAACGCCACAAAACTATTCAATGTATGCTTTAGAGACTTGTACACTATGTTTTGGAGGTGGTACTATAAGTTGTCTTATGTTATTATAGGGTAATTATACCTTTATTTTGACTCAATTACTTGCTTATTATTCCACATATTACCCCTTTATTTTATTGTTACAGTTTTAAATCCAAAGATGGTCTTTTTTTTTTAATACAACTTGTTATAACATGTTATGTTTAATAACGTAAATCACTTTTGCTAGAGATCCAACTCCTTGAAATCACATCGAACGAAATACCATTCTCTTGCAATCGATCTTGAAGATCAGTTGAACCGAAAACGATCCCCGGAGGAAAGACGCCGCCTTTTGGCAGATCTCCCCGTTGCTCTAAAACTGTGAGTGCACACTGAACCAAAATGATCGGAGTTGCCACATACCCAATGTCAGGCCCCGTTACTCTCGTAATGATTTCTGTATCTAGCTCTCGAGAACCAACAGCATTAGCATCACCAAATCCATGGCCCACGAACCACATCTTAAAGCTTGCGCTGGCTATTTCTTCGTCAGTCGGGCCATTCTTCCTGAACAACCCGAGACTGAAAACCGAGGGGAAATTCAACAAAAGCCACCTCCCGAAACGGAACCTTCCTAACAGCATAATCGATAGCGCTACTACAATGAATGGGAGCATACCCACAAGATTCTTGCTAGCAACCTTAATTAATCCAAAATGAGCAGGTTTAACTTTCGACCAAAACGCCACACGTTTCTCTGCTTGTTTAGCATTCTCATCGACGCCTTGAAGACCACCATGGTTGTTTGTATGCATCGAGAGTGTTCTTCTGACAAGGCCCAGAGTCCGATCTTTTTCTGATGTTCTATGGCCGATCCTTTTGGAGGAGCATAACCAGGAATCTGTCAAGAATAAAGCATATAACTAAGGCCCTTGTATCTTTCTAAACTTTTTCAACAAACATTTGAAAAAAGTTAAAATGGACTTTCGATAAGACTTTATTATAACCGACTTTTTAAGTTTTGTTATATATTGAATAAAATAAAATAAAACAAGCGAAAATCAGTTTAGGATTACCGATGGTCGAGATCTTTTACGACCGGAGCGTCTCAACTTCTTTAGGTTATCAGCGTTAGCAAACCCCAAAACTGCGGATTTATACGACGCATAATTGAGAACATTACTTTTATCCGACTCAAGATTTAAGTACGCTTGAACCCGGTTCGGTACCGCAGGCGAAACCCACTGCCTGGAATTAAACAAGAACCCTAAATCAGCAGGAACTGAAGCAAACGCACAAGCCGAAACCACCACACTACCCGTCTCCACCGCCTTCTCATGGTAAACCGCTTCCATCCTCTCCATGAACTCCGGTTCACCAGAAATGTCCAAGTAATGGCAGCCGGCTTCAACACAGGCCGCAACAACGGGTTCGCCGTGAAGCCTAAACGGGCCAACGCAGTTGAGGATGATCTTAGCTTGGGAAGCCATGCGGCGGAGAGACGGTGGGTCGGAGGTGTCGGCAACAATGACGGGGATGGCGGGGTGGGATGTGGAAGCCCATTTTAGGGTTTGGACGAGTTTAGAAGGGCTTCGAAGTTCGACCGGCTAAAGCGAGGGATTTGAGAGGCGAAGTGGGTGAAACAAACTTGAGAGCTTCTCTAACCACGTGCTTTCCTGTGAACCCGGATGCCCCGAAGATGATGATATCGTAAGTTTCTGCCATTCCTTAATTTTAAGTTGCTCAAATATGACGACGGTTACTGTAGTGCACTTTGATATCAGCGACTTGAGTTCGCCTACCTCCCCGGCAGGGCCTATTTAAAGTTTTGAACTTAACCAATGATCATTAACCAACAATCATTATCACAAGTGATTGAGGTGAGGTGAGTACTCAAAACATTAAAAATGAAAAGTTTTACGTTCAAGTGTCACCTATAATAAAAAAAAATGAGGTTTCAGATTGCGTACTCACTCTGTGTTTCCGAGTTTACTTAAAGAGGGAAATAAATAGAAATAAACGCTGTGTTCCCGAGTTTACTTAACGAGGGAAAGGGAAGGAAGTATAAAAAAAGTTGTGTTCCCGAGTTTTTTTAAGGAGAGAAAGGGAGGAAAAAGGAGGGAAAGTAAGTTCATTTTCTATTGTTTTTCTTTCCTTCCGATTTGGAAGGAAGGAAATCAATCCCCTTCTCTTCCTTTCTCTTCTTTTCATTTCTCTTTTTTTCCTTTCTCTTCATTTTCCTCGTTAAGTAAACTCGAGAACACAACGGAAGAGAAATGAAAGGAAGGGAAATGAAGAGAAAGTGAGTGATTCATTTCTTTTCAAATTAGAATGAAAGAAAATCAATAGAAAATAGCCTAACTTTCCCTCCCCTTCCCTCCCTTTCTTTACTTTAATGACACTCGGGAACACAATTTTTTTTTTGTTTTCCTCCCCTTCCCTCCTTAAATGAAACTCAGGAACACAAAATTTTTTACACTTCATTTTCTTTCCCTTTTTTTATCTCCTTAAAAGTGAACTCAGGAACACAGTGTTAGGGTTTTCTCATCTTATGATGAATTTCCTCCTAATGATGGAATAAAGATGATTGAGTTGTGTTAGTGACTCGTATCCAAATTTACCGTTAAAAAAAAAGCTTATTTAAACAATTTTTATTAAACATAATTTATGAAAGTTAGGTTTTTGTTCAATCGAAACTACTTTAATTTTGCCTAGCTAGGAACATAGGTTACAAAATTTTCTAATATTGCGATCTCTTTCACCCACTTTGGATATTTGTTTTACATGAAATATTGAAATCACAAATCTAGACGTTTTTAAGTTAGTTATATCTTTATAACGAAATGAAAAAATTGAATAGGAAATGATAATGTATGACATTGTATATTTGTATGTCCACCCCGGATTCTCTGAAAACATTAAGATGAGACGTGGTTCACACAACATCCCTTAAATTAAAGACTATCTCAGATCAACACAGACTTAACTCACATAGGTCAATTCGGACATAACATATAACAATCTGTAGATTACACTACAAACTAGTCGAGACCAACATAGACCTATCTCACACATGTCAGTTTGGAACATGACACATCAGTACCTTTGTCTGAAACAAAATCACAGACCAAAGCTCAACACAATCAGGTATGAAGCACACACTCTAGAGTCTAACAAACATTAATGACATTACCCAGAATAGATACTGACGCCGCACGGCTAAGGAAGGTCGTTCAAACCCGCACTACCTCTAATCGGGAAATACAGTAATGACGCAACAAGACAGAGTCTAAGTATTATAAATACATCGTGATTACCAGATTTGAGATTATTCAAGGCTATCAACTCTTACCTTACTTCATCCATTAACACACATACTTATTTTCACGTCCGAGTTTAGTCACATGACACACTCCTGTCTTGTGACGAGTTTAATGACGCTGCTAGTTTTGTAGGGATCTAAGTTCATAGTCATTCTAGAAGTTCAAGTCTAGATCCATATTTCTCTCTTTTTCGTTTAGTTGTGTTCTTAACCCGATCGGCCCATCTCTGAACCCGTTCAGTCCGTCCGTCTGAGATAGCCTGATTCTACATAACACAACTACAACTAAAAGTGTAATATGTTACCTTTAATCTTGAAACGAGGACAATTTTAAAGAAAGTAAAAATTAAGGGGATAATTCAAAGAGCATAATTAATTAGTATCTAGTTAAGTGTTTGAATGTTTGGAATCATCTAGTTTGATTTAATTAGTAGAGATAATGATCAGAGAGAAGTTTTAGAGTAGGATTACTACAATGTATTTTATTATAAATCGGTGGGTTGTGGGTTATTAATTGTAATTATATCAAGTTTATTATATCAGAAACTAGAAACCGGCGATATTGCCACTTATTGGCTCATCTTTGTAATTTAAACTAGATGTTGCTATTATGCTTCGCGGTGGATTCAATTCAATGTTTTTTTGAAAGCTCGGGTTTGCGATCCGCGCTTCGTGGCAGTTCAATTCGATGTTTTTTTTCAAAGCCCGGGTTTGAAGCACACTATAGAGAAGGGGACATAGTATCCAGTATCCTCACTACCCATCACCTTAATTACCTACAAACTAAAATGACATCAGTCCGAGTCTTAATCCCCATACTTCCTCTTCAACTACCCATAAACAAAAGGAAACAAAACTCTTTCATTTTCATTATCATTATTTCCTCCTAAAAGAAAAAAAAAATATTTAGTAAAGAAAAATAAGTTTAAAAAGTTGACTCTTTTTTAGTAAACAGTAAACACGAAATGTGATGAGATTATGCAAACAATGTTTCTTTTGACCAAATAAAAGTCAAAATAACCAAAATCTATAAACCATAGAAAACCTGCAATAATATTAAAAAAAAATTCAGTTAATGACTTTCATTCTATTTCCCCATACCTAAAATAGAAACTGAGAAACTATATAAGTGTTCCATTATTGAATCAACAATATATGCCACTATAATAAATTTATCAAATATTTTTATTATAATGCTAGAAAACTTGACCAACTTCATAAAACACGTAACCCACAATTACACTTCATATAAGCATTATGTGTGCATAAATATGTTCATTAGTAAAAAACAAAATTAACCTGTTCCCAAAATAAAAGAATGACTTCAACAATATCACCACAGATAGATGACAGATCGAAATCAATACTTACAAAAACCTACATGGAAATGACAAAAACATAGGTAAATCAAAGCATGCAAAAATATTAAAACAGATAATGAATACTCTCACAAACAACCAAAAAGCACACAACTCATACAATAAACACTAACAAAAGAAACAATATATACCATCAGACTTGGTTTTGTATCTAGATAAATCTATTGATCATGATCAGGGTATACATGCCAATACATTATACTTGAATATTTTTGTACACCTTTTTTGTATGAACTTGCACGGAGAGTTTTATAAGGTTAAACAAGTGATTCAGATAATGCTAGAAATTCATCACTAACACATCTGACTTAGCAATATTTTTTTTGTGTATAGTGACCCATTACTAAGGCATGGGCTTGAAAATTTGTTTGTTTTTTTTTATCAGGTTCTAAAACCTGAGAAATCTGCACAAATCTTTAAGGATTCTCAAATGGTTCAGTTATGAGCAGCTGATGAAAAAAAGTTGTTAAGCATTCAGTGGTAATTGGTCTTAACTTATATGTTCCGAATGCTCAAATTCTTCAAGAAACATCGAGAAGCACCCAGCCTTTTAGAGTTTGGGCTGTCGACTACTGTTGAGAATCAAAACTCCTGCCAAGAAGTGACACTATTGAGACAAGTTCACATAATCAAACTTCTTATTCTGATGAAACCCGTGATCAAAATCCAACAAACAAAATAAAATGATGCCAACAGAAATAACATAGCCATGTTTATGGGACCAAACCTGATATCTTCAACATCATGTTGACCAAAATCATCAACATGCCATTTTAAGTGCTCAATCGGACCTGTTGTGCTCATAGCTTCACACACAAAAAGCTCAGACTCATGTATGTTTTTTCAACATCAAATCAGAGTTCAATAAAAGGCATGGACATTTAGAGATGTTACTATTTTATTTATTATCCTCATTGTCGTTTCCATGCCTGACTTGTAGTCCACATACCTGGAGCAACTTATGCATCTCTCTGGGCTTAGTTTGCTCCTGCGGTGGTCCCACCTGCTTCCTCCTTCCAGTCTTTTGCTGCTCTTTATTCCGTCTCTACTAAAAAATTAATATTTAATTCAATTGGATTACTAACTGTTTTTATATTGAATCGATAGATAGAGTATGCAAACCTTGGAAGAAGCATGTTCGGAGAGTAAATCATCAGATCGAGATCATACAACTCTCTCTTGTCTTTCGCAGAATTAAACGATTCTGCAATTGTAACCACGGAAAAACCGAATCAACTGAGGCCGAGGTAGGGATTTTGACGATTCTGCAAAGGTCGAAAAGGTAGATTTTACATTTACGGTAGTGGAGGTAAGGTTAATAGATCCTCCTTATATTATTTGAACATTATATATCAATGATTCTAACCTATGAAACTTAAAACCCAATTGATTCGGTTTTTTCGTGTATGTACCTTTCAGTTCGATTTATTAATGAAAGAGATGGTACAGAAAAAAAAATTGAATTTAAAATGAATAAATAATGACTCCACCATCTTCACAACAATTAATAATGGGCTAATGGCCGTTCAAAGAAAAATTTAATGTTGAACAGATACATGGGTCTCCCCTTCTCCTCAGTTCTTAGTTAGTCAGTCCTCCCGTATGCTAGGTAATAAGTAGACTTTCTTCAATTTTGACACAGCGGCCCATTAGCTCAGTTGGTTAGAGCGTCGTGCTAATAACGCGAAGGTCGCAGGTTCGAGACCTGCATGGGCCACATCTTTTTTTATGATGCGACTATGTGTTGCAGGAACACCGCTGCTGTTGTGTTGGGTAGGAATAAAGGAGGCCAACGTTTTTCATCTAC
Source organism: Deinandra increscens subsp. villosa (assembly GCA_039602395.1). Taxonomy (NCBI): domain Eukaryota; kingdom Viridiplantae; phylum Streptophyta; class Magnoliopsida; order Asterales; family Asteraceae; genus Deinandra; species Deinandra increscens. The sequence continues at coordinate 79,182,313 of JBCNJP010000007.1, read as the reverse complement.
CGGCCAAGCACTGTTAGTGATTTCAAAGGGTTGGGAATTTACCGGCCAAGCACTGTTAGTGATTTCATACGTTTGGTTAAAACTGGATTTTATGAAAAATCGAGGGGTTGATACGTGTAAAAGACAACCAAAAATGGAATTGAACAATACTATCAATACATGTCATGTTATATTCTACAATACGACGTGTATAAGTTGTGTCACAAAATGAATAATAGTAGCATGGCAATTCTATTCAACCGAAAAAAAAATATATGGTGTCCTTATAAAGCTCAAAAAATTTCTTGCGTGTCAGTCTGGATAGGATCAACTTCATGGGTGTCTCCTGACCCCATGGGCAAAGTTCAGTCATGGGGGACGGGGGTAAGGCTGTTTAAAAAGCTAGTGGCTCGAAGCTCGCTCGAAGGTGGCTTGGGTTGTAGGCGAACCGAGCCAACTCGGTTTGTAAATGAGCCGAGCACGAGCCAAGGGTGGCTCGAGTCGTACCTCGCTCGGTTTTGGCTCGTTAGCTCCCTTGGTTTTGGCTCGATTTTATTTACCTTACTTTATATTTTATATACAATATTTAAATATGTAGAAGCGATTTTACAGAGTGCCTAAACAAAATAACTCATGAGTTTACCCTAAATCTCGGATACAATATAAGTATACGCCATAAATCCCTAAATCCTTACGGTTTAGTCTTTCTTAATCTCCGCTTTGAACATTTATCTTGTAGTTGTTACCTTGTTCGATTTGATGTTTGGTGTATTTTGTACTTATGTCGTGTACTCGTGTATGTGTTGGACATGCCTTTTATAAACCATTTAATGATTGGTAAACCGTTTTACTTTAATGTTATGTCTACGATCTCTTTTAAAACCAAGCCGAGCCGAGGTGGCTAGGTTTGAAACCGAGCCGAGCTCGAGCTCAAAATTTTAGCTCGGTTTATAATTCGAGCCGAGCCGAGCCAGCTCGGTTTATAATTCAAGCTGAGCCCAAGCCAGCCCTAGCTCGGCTCGACTCGACTCATGAACAACCCTGACCGGGGGAGTGACTTAAGAGTTTTTTAGATTTAATTGTTGGGGATTTGGGGGAGGGAGATAAGGTTAATAATCTCCGTGATAAAATGCTATAAAAAGTCCTCTGACTTTGTTAATTTATACATAAGTATTATTTATTGTATAAATTGACTGAAATACCTTTAATTTTATGGTGTAATTTTTTTAAATAATATCATATAAAATTTTCTAGAAGTTTAAAAAAGTTATGGGAACTTTGTAAAAAAACAATAATTGTAGGATATATTAATTTTACCCCTATAATTCTTTTCATGTTTAAAATTTCCTATCTTAGATCTGCAACATTATTTTCTAAATCAATAGTTCGAAATATTTCTTATACTTTATATGCCAAAGGACAAATGTATCTGAATTTTCACCGTATTTTATAAATACCTTAAAGATCATTCTAACGACTATATAGTCGTTGGGGTTTGATGAGTGTATCAGAAACTCACCAATCTCATCTGGTAAGGTAGACCCCAACACCCGAGAGGTGGTGTTCCTATTCAATTGGTTCGGTTCCAAGAGCCTCGCTAGCTCGATCTAATGTCTTTAAAGATTAGGGTAAAGTCTGAAGTTGACACATAACTACAAGGGTGTTACTACAAACTTTCCTAGGTAGTTACCAAGATACAGTCGACCGAAGCCCATACGTAAGTCAATCAAAGATTTTCTACAAATGTCATTAATATAAATAAGGGAGTTGTTACACACACACAAACTTGGTATCTCCACACTTTTCATATGATTGTATTGTACAATATGGCCCATATGCAAATGTACAGGTCGTATTGTACAATATGACCCGTATGAAAAAATGGATCGTATTATAGCATATGGCTCGTATTTGTTCAAAAATTTTAATTTGTTTTTAAAATTATTTGACACGATATATTATTACTCAATATCCGTGCCAAGTTGACGTGACATATTTCTTCAAACTTTTTTATAAATCGTTAAATGTTAATTGATTTCATTGTTCAATCTTTTGTATTTGACGCGTTCTTGTTCCACTGAGTAAAGATGTCGGTATGTCGTCGAGTTGAGTTATATATTCGTGAAATGAACTAACATATAATGATTTATTTAAAAAGTTTAAAGAAATAATACGTCTCGCCAAATAAATGATACATATATCAAGTAATATTTAAAAAAAAAAATCAACAGATACAGGCTATATGTAATACGACTATTTTTATATTTGTGTTATATTGTACATTACGATGTATATTTTTGCATAAGAGCCGTATTATACATATACTAATACAATAGCCTCTAAATAAACCCATTGTAATAAAATGAAAATACAATACATACGTCAATTCGTAAAGATTAAAGTCTTCAACATAAATACGTGATTCCTACATTCCAGCAGATCGATATGTTCGAAAGTAACGAAATTGATGAACCCAAATTCAAAGTTTGGATACTGGTTGTTGTTTGTGTCTCAGGTAATTCATCGAACAGTTGGCGTGCAGTTACTTTTATGTATACTCTGTTGATCTACATGTGAATTATCAATTATGTCTTCTTCTCAATATAATATAAAGTGGGTTGCTTTTGCTTTAAGCTTCTAGAAATGGGTTGCTGGTTATAACGACTTTGATGTTTGATTGCAAAGTAATCATGACTTAAAGCGAGTCATTCTTATTTGTCCTCTTTGTGTTTTTTTTCTTGCCTTCTGGTAGGAAATACGTACAGCCATACAGGGCAACAATGACTTGATAAAGTGGTTTTAAATCATTAGCCTATGGTTGGAATTCAAGCTTTTGTTGGAAGTAATCTGGAGTACAGAACCTGACTGGATTTAGGGCATTTTTCTGAGGTAAATCATGATTGATTTTGTCTTTCATGCAAATCATCGAACACCTTGTGTGCAGTAGTATGGAAGTCGTTAACTTGTTCTTAGTGATTGATCATGTCTCATAAGCTTGATTGAATTCAACTGACTTCTTTTTCAAATCTTGAGTCTTTTATCATCTTGATAGAAACAAGATTCTTGCTACAGTTAGAGTTAAAAGGTTGAGAATTTTTATGTGCAGTTAGAAGTTGGTTTTAGTATGGATGATGTTCAAAGTAACAATAATAGTCTCCCTCCGTTTATCACCAAGATCCATGAAATGGTGAATGATCCTTTGCTCGATCACATCGTATCATGGAGCCACAATAACCGAAGCTTCATCGTGTGGGATCCATCTGAGTTTTCCGTTGAACTGCTTCCAAGATTCTTCAAGCACAATAATTTCTCAAGCTTTATCAGACAACTAAATACATATGTGAGTAATCCCTCATTAACTTCCATGGGTTTCAACTTTCAATCAATGTTCTTTAATCTTTAGCTAATTTTCACTTCTGGTGGTTTAATCTTGTAGGGTTTTCGGAAAGTTGATCCAGAACAATGGGAGTTTGCAAATGAAGATTTTATCAGAGGCCAGCCTCATCTTTTAAAGAACATTCATCGAAGAAAGCCCGTTCACACTCATTCAATGCAGAGTATCTATAACCATGAAGCTTCGACGTCTTCTCCATTGACCGAATCAGAAAGAATTCAGTACATAAAAGATATTTACAGGCTGCGTTACGAGAGAGAATCATTGCTTTTAGAGTTTCAAACACACCAAAAAGAACAGGAAGATATCGAATTGGCAGCACGCACATTAACAGAACGGTTAAAGATTGTTGGAAAACACCAAAAACATATCTTGTGTGCCTTGGATCATACATTGCAGAAACCAGCTCAAATTTTGGAAACAAATGACCGAAAAAGACGATTTTTGTCTGAAATTAATGATCAGATTTGCTCATTTGATGTCCCGATTTCTGATACGCTGACTCTAGATGCTCTTTTGACTTCAGATTTAGAATTGGTTGAGCAACTGGAGTCTTCTATAATGTGTTGGGAGGATATATTAACCAAAGTTCACCAAAAATGGCCACCTGAGTTGGATCACGAGCCGCCAATAAACCTTGAAATGGGTTCTAAAGAACGGGAGATTACCACAATTTCTGAACCAATTGACACTGTTGTCAAAAATAAAGAACCCGAAAATGGGAACATGAAAATGGTGCAGATGGGTAAGAATGATGGGTTTTGGGAACAGTTCATGACCGAGAATCCTGGTGGTTCGATGACGGATAATCGCAACAGAGGGTTTGATCAACACGGGACGTTTTGGTGGAACAGAAAGAGTGTAAACAGTTTTGCAGAAAGAACAAGAAATTAGTAGATTGTTTTGTGTGTGTGTAAATTCTGAACAGTTATGATGCTTTGCTTTACTTGTGAGGTGTTTGTAAATCTTTGTACATATTAGTACATAAACTTGATATATATAGTTTTTTATTTACGGTGTTTCGTTTTTTTTAACAGAAGATTATTAAACTATTGTTGTAAGAGCAGAATGTCTCACTAGGAGCAGGCGTTCTATCCCTTGGGTTAAAAGTCAGGTTTGTTCTCATTCTAACATTTCAAACCCTGAAAATAACTGTGCTATAAGTAGGATTTTTACTAGATATGCTTGTTTGTTGCTTTCGAATAATTTATAGTGATGCAAATTTTAGAACACCTTAACCAAGTGACAATTAGAAATTTACAAATTCATTAAATTCCAGTCAAACAATGGTTACAGACAGTTCTCAAAACTGAAAATATGGATCAAAATAGACTTTGTTTAATTCTAACCATACATCTTTGAACACCTTAACAATAAGGTGATGATACTCATCACAATTTAAGGTTAAATAACAAGCCAAAAGTTCCTCTAGGTCTTCTCTTTGCCTGATTCTATTCTCTGTGATCATTTCCATCATTGAATCTCTGAAATCTTGTTGTGGATTAAATGAACTTTTTAAAACTGCAAAACTATCAATATAAGTTCTAAATGCATCTTTAATTTCTCTCTTTTTGTTCATCTTCATCCTTACTCTCTTCATATCTTCAAGAGCTTTGATTCTGAATTCCACTCTGGAGAGTGTTCTTGGAGTATAAGCGTTGACTTTACAACCCGGTTTTGACTTTTTCCTATTTGTGTTTTTGCTAACGTCTACACATTTTCTTTCTTCTTCATTCTTTAACATGATCTCATTGATTTTCTTGTTTTTCAGCTTTCTCCGCTCCTCCGAATCCAACCTGCGCGGTCGTGTTCTTGAATGGTCAACAGTTGACTTTGACTTAAGACAATGTTCCGATGCTGCTTGAGTTATGTTCTCAGATTTGTTTTCAAACACAATCCTTTTTACCTCTTCTGTCCCTTTTCTTGATTTCTGCTCTTCGAAAGCTTCGATCTTTATCCTTTCGAAACGTTCTTCTTCACTAACCAACTCTCTTATAGTTCTTCCATTCGACACCTTATTCTTGAAACTCGGAGAACTTACCGGTGAAACGTTAAGCCGGTCATCTGAATTATACATTACATCTTCATCTTTATACATCCACTTGTGAAATCGAGCATTTTCTGATTCGGGTTCATCACCATCTTTCGTCTTCTTGAACTTCAAAACCAGTTTCTTTAAAGAGACATTTGACATCAAAGAAGTTGTCTGAAATGTTTTCTTTCTTTGCCAGTTCATCATAAAATGATGGATGATCTATGAGAATTAGATGGTTGATTTCAGGAAAGAAATAACTTAAAAGGGTAGTTTTCTATGTGAACAATTGACTACTGTTAGCTGTTACATTTGAAGTTTGAAAGAAAGGCCCGCCATAGATATTGTGACCACTTTACTTGAGGCCTGTCCTTTGCTTTTTGAGTTTTTGGCCTAATTGTTCTAAGCAAAGGGGACCATTCTTTAGAATGTCATTGTTTCCTTTTTCTTTTCTTTTTTAGTTTTTCTTTTAAGGTCAGAACTTAGATTTTAGTGTTTATTATGTGTTAGATGTTAAGGTGGGATGGGTAGTTGGTTTTATATTGAATCTTTTTGCCCAAAAACCATGAAAGTAGGTTGGATGTGTTATAGAAAATGAACAGGACCAAGAAAACATGCCCTCAAACAAAAAGTTGAAAATCATGTTTAGGGTAACACCACGTTGATGGTTCACGGGGGAAGGGGCCATTTCGGGATAAAAGTGTAATGGTGTTGGGGCTGTTACTTATTACATTTGAAAATAATTGTATGGAACATGTAGTACACGTGTAAAAAGATCACCGTTAAGATTAATATTCATAGTGTGTAAATGGTTATATTATAATTTAGATTTTAGAGGTATAGACATATGATAGGTGGAAAACACTATAAAAAAAATGTTTTAGTTAATATAGGTAGAATCAGATAATACAAAAATAATAACAAATGTTATATCTAGTTGGTGATAAACAATGACATCTTGATATAAGATTTACCATATTGATGCTAGATAGTTTTAGTCAAAACTCAACATCACTAAGTAGTTTATGATTTAAATTATGATATGTGTTATAAATGAATCAAAATATAAATGAATGAATAAATGAAAGAAACATGTGATCATTTATATAGTAGTTTTGGAACACATATTGATTAGTTTTATGGCGTGTCAAACAAATGACGGAATTTTGTGGTCTATAAAATAACTGATGTTAATGATATGACATTCATAGGTTTTATTTGACTCGTATCATTACGCTCTTTCAGACAAAGGCTGCAACACATTGCATCTTTGTTGGACGCAATAGCATACAAATTGTGTATACCTATACGGGTCGTATTATCTCCTTAGTTTTTTATTGCAAGATAAGTTTATTTCTCAATACGCGTGGGAATTATTTGACATGACACAAGATTCCGACAATTATTTGACACGACACAAGATTTTGTTAGTTATTCGACATGATACACTATTTTTGGTATACCTATATAAGAACTATACGATTCTAGCTTTCTAGCACACATCATTTATTGGGCTGATGTACCAATAACATATCTTTTTAACTCAAGTTTAAAGCCTTCTTTATGCAAATGATGATTGTGTTGAGTTTAAAGCATAAGTTACAAATGTATAGATTTAGATTGTTGAAGAAACTTTATGATATGAAAATATGAGTAAATTCAATAATTAATAAAAGAGCAAACTTGGTGTTTAACATAGCTTCCGTTTTACAGAGGGGATGAAAAAGAGTATCGTTTTGTATGTATGTAGTCTTATCTTACAATTTAATAGTTGTGTGGAGGATTGTTTTTTACATCTTGGATAATTAATGATATGATTAACCTTGTGACTATAAATAGGACTTAACATTTACGATGAAATTAAATGATTTTACAAAAAATATATTTTATTTTATTTTTAAAAATCCCTTTTTGGATACACTAAAATCAGTTTTTTATATATATATTTAAAAGTGAAACGTTTGTTTAGTGGTGACAAGATTAAAATGAGTAGAAATATGCATTTTTTAAGAAACTTATTAGATATAGATTTGGACCTTTTATTAGGACATCTCTATACGTCTCGTATAGCTTAATACACCTCTGTATTGGAGGTTGTCTTTTTTCTATACTTTATTGTCCAGTTAGAACACCCTTATAGACTAGTGAGAGTGTATTGTTACCGTACAATATTGTCCACATGACTTTGGGTGGGTCAAGTGGCACTCTCATGTCATGCGGCACTTTTTTTTTTCTGAAAGTTTTTGGAAAATTAAATTTTAATAATCCAATTTTCACTTATTGCTGTTAATATTTTCAACCGAGAATACTCTTGTTACTGGTCTCAACTCTCTAGCTATTTTCTACCAAGAGTCTCCCATTAAAATATTAACGGTATTAGTTTCCCATTAAAAAATTATGGGTTTCTTGTTTGGACCGGAGGTAGATGATAAAGAGGAACTCATTTAATTTCTCAATTTTGTCTCTGAATCAAAGCAAGGAGTATATTTGAACTTTCCCTAATTTAATTTCATCCCCAATTAACCGTTTGCTTCGATTCACACACAAATTAAAAAACTGAAATGAGTTCTTTATCTTCGTCAACCTCTGGTTCCATGCAAGAAACCCACAAATTTTTAACGGAAAACTAACTATATTAATTATTTTTAATGGGGGACTATTGATAGAAAATAGCTAAATAGTTGAGACCGGTGTCAGGAATATGCTCAGTTGAGATTATTAGCGGCCAATAGGTGAAAATTGGAATTACTAAAATCCTATTTTTCAAAGTTTTATTATAGTCTTACACTTTTGCTTTTAGGTGTATAATTTTATATAGTCCGTATGATTGTTTTTATTATTATTGTTATTTTATGTGGTTTTTTAAAGTATATTCTTTTTATTTTAATTTAGTTTTACACCCGTTAGTTAAGTCTTTGGTTTTGGCGATACTTTAATGAAGACAATAGCCTTTGAAAGAGTGTTATAGAAGCTATTCATGGCAGAATTGTTGGCGGTAATTGGGTCCCGTGGGACAGGAAGCAGACGGGGGTTTGGAACAATATTCGGAAGGTGGAAGGGGCGCTGTTGGGGATGAATATTAGGCTGAAAGATCTGCTGTCTTTCGATGGTCAGAAGTGGACTTGGACTCCGGCAGCCGACGGTTTTTTCTCCACTAAGTCATGCAGGTTGCTGTTGTTAAATTCGTTGGGTCAGCCCAAAGATTTCCCCATGCTATGGCCGAAGATCATCCCCCTTAAAGTCAATATGGTTGTGTGGCGTGCGGTTCTTGGCAGACTGCCAACTCTAGATGGGCTGCTTCGGCGTAACATCCGGATTCAAGACCCGTCCTGCGTGTTTTGCAAGGATGCCCCTGAGTCTGCAGAACATCTCTTTACTGAATGCAGGGTTGCTTCGGAAGTTTGGCAGAAAGTTTCCGGTTGGTGCAAGACTTCCCCCATCTTCGGTTTCTCGATAAAGGACTTTACGTGCCTCCATGAGACGTTGCAACTGGAGAAAGGTAAGGGTTGTCTTGCTTCAAGCGATTATCCACACTGCGTTTTGGGTTCTATGGAACTCTAGGAACGATGCGATCTTCAACAAGAAGAGGGTTAACACCCAAAGGATCTTCTTAGATATTCAATCCTTTAGCTTCTTATGGATTTCAAATAGGTTCAAGAAAAAGAAGGTGGAGTGGAATGATTGGTGTAATTTTAATTTTTCCTTAATGATGTAATCTCTTTTCTCCTCGGTCCTCCTTAGCGCCTTGCTTAGGTTGAGTTCCGTTTGGTTGCAATAAAATCGCTGTTAAAAAAAAAAGTTAAGTCTTTGGTTTCTCACTCATCGATTGCACCTTCTAATGCTCTTTCTTGATTCCATCCCTCCTCCTCTTCCTCTATTATCATCTGCGACTATCTATAGAAGGAGATTAGAGAGAGATCTGGAATTAACATGTTTATGCCTGTCAATGATTATGCTGCTCATATTTACTCTTGATTTCTCTTGCTTGGCGGTAGTGTGTATGTCCTTTTACCCTGTCTTTTGTTCTTTAGGGATCTTCGTTTTCTATAGTACTTCCTATTTACTTGTTAAGATGTAAGAACTTCAATTGTTTGGATCGTTTTTTTTTTAAGTTTTTAATTTTTCAGTTTCATTTGTATGTTAACGAATCCATTTTTCTAATTTTTTAGGGTTCTGGCCTCCCTGGGTAAATGGAAACCGCAGTTCGTGAGATGATGATTTGGGGGTTCTAGGCGATTTGTCTTTGATGGTTGTTTAAATGTTGATCTAATCGATTTCTGGTTCGTATGATTCTGTATCAATTAGTGACAGCTTCGCGTTTTTCTCGTTTAGTCTCCATTCACTTAGCGTCTCTATTCTATTGTTGTGTTTCTGTTGTAAATCAGATATATTATTATCTATTTTCCCTTCCTTGACAGTTATTAGATTTACAGTTATGTGTAATGTATAAATACTTGATATACGTATGAATGAAAGAGATGAGTTTGGAGTTCTCTGTTTTTCTCTCTGGCACATTATTTTCTTTACGTTATCAGCACGACGTGTCTCTATAATCATGTAAATGGTGGATCTGGATTGTTGAAGATTGTTTTCTTCTATTCTTGGTTATTGGCCAACGGAATCATCATAAAGTTTTCTACACGCATGTGATTGTTGAAGATTCTGTTTTCTTGCTCTCTACTCATTTCCCAGATTCATCCCTCCAGGTTCTTCAATCATATATTAATTTTTATTATTAGAAATAATATCTCTGTTACAACAGACTTGAAACAATAAATTTTCAAATTTTACATAATTTTTTTTATTGAATCGGATGATTGTAACAGATTAATATCAATAAATATACGAATCTCCATCTTGTTTTCTATGGAGATACGGTTCTTTTACACAATTAAAACACCCAATTTGCAGAATCATTTTTTTTATCAAATTTCAAATTTTGGGGTACATTCTAAAGTTGTTGTAACAGAGCAACATAGAAATCTTGTTTCTTTTAAGGTTTAGAACTCATAAAATAGGTTTTCGTTTAGATCAGAAATTTAGATACCAATCTAGTTCTATCATTGATGGCAACTGCCAATTTCAAACAATATTGAACATCAAATCTCGGAGAGATTACAGAAAAATAAAAAAGAAAGATAGTAGAAGAAGATGATCATGTTTTCCCCAAATTCGTGTTCACTGAAAAAAAAAAGATTACACAATTACACACATGCACAAACCTGTGAGATTCAATCTTCATCCATCGCCGGAAATAACTTCCATCGCCGCCGACTTCCGACTGATGTCAGATCGAAGAAGTGATTTTACCCAAATCTGATTTCTTTCACCCATCAGAATTTTGAACTAAACCCATTCTGGCGAGCAGATCGGTTCTCCGGCACCGACGTCTGATTGAAGAATCAACGGGCAGAACTCAAAGCAACTCTTCAAGATTCTTAAAACGTCGAATTTTGTTTTGGGCAGTTTTGGTGGTCTTCGATGGTAAGAAAAATTAGAAAGATGAATAGAGATAACTCACGAACCTTCGCTCTTCATATTTTATCCAAACCCTACTTTATTATTTTTTTTCTGGGATTTTGTTTTCCACTTGTGGCTTCTAATGTTCCACGTTCATAGTATATGAACATGACAAATCATGGGTCCAAGCCCAACTATCTATATTTTCGTAGCCCAATTTTTTTAAACATACACATAATTACATTCTTTGAACTCTAAACCTAATATCACTTGATAACAAATGGCTTCTAAGAGACTATTCTTGAAGGAAATGAGATTTTCCTAAAAGTTAAGACTAAAATAATACATTAGTGATGGTGACATGCTAGATGCTTAACTTATCGAAACTTGAATTCGTCACACTTGATATCTTCAGAAAGAAGAATCTAGGTGAAACTATCAACGGGGTTAGTGAAACTTTCCTTTAAGATAAAGCCAACGCTATGATTTACCTCCGTCACCATCTCCATGAGAACTTGAAGAGGGAATACCCCACTGTCAAAGATCCTTTTGAGTTGTGGACTAATACTATAGAACGCTTTGACCACCAGAAGTTGGTCTTACTCCCCACGACTCCCTATGACTCTTAGGTTTTAAAAGAATAAATTAGAGTCAACGAGTACAATTCTACTCTTTTCCGCATCACATCTAAATTAAAATAATGCGGAGAAAATATAACCGATGAAGACATGCTCGAAAATACTTTCTCAACGTTCCATGCCTCAAACATACTCACGTCGCAACAATATAGGGAACGCAAATTCACTAAATATTTTGAATTGATTTCATGTCTTTTGGTCGCTGAACAAAATAACCAGCTTTTGCTACATAATCATCAAGCGTGACCTGTTGGTTCAAGCCCATTACTTGAAGCTAATGGGACTACTTCTTAGAGTGTTGTGGGAGAGGATGAGATAGTGGCCCCGGTAGAGGTCATGGTCGTGGACGAAACAATTCATAGCATCGTTATCTCCAAATTTCTAAAAATTCACATTCTAGGGGGAGAGGTAGCGGGAGCCAAAACAATTCATGATTGAGAATGCAACTAACACCAATTAAAATATCACTATCTCAGAAATTCATATAGATGCGTGTGATTTCATCTAGTTCCAGCAGAACTACTATAGGTGATGAATGGCTAGTAAATTGAGGTAGTACCAATACTATTCTTAAACATAATAAATAGTTATCTATATTGTCTCTGACATAGACTATATGTGGTGTTAGTAACCTTATTGAAAGCTCCAGAAGAGCATATCTTATCTTATATATTATGCCGAAATTGATTATTTTTAATGCACGAGTATGATAATATATGCATTGTTGCATTAATAAGAGACTAAGACCAACTGCTAATCACAAATATTCCCCTTTACAACTGATCTCCAGAAGAGAAGTAATTTTGTCCCATACTAATACTTTTGGTTGTTCGGTCTATGTACTTATACCACAACCATAAGATAGACTGCGAAATATTTACCACATAATATGTTGTTAAATGTAATATTATTCCCAGTCTTAGGGGGAGATAAGAGTAAAGAAAGACTGGTAATACAATGAATAATATGAAATGCATCATGAATACCAATATAAATCTGAAGTCAAATATGTCATGCATTTACTAGATGCATTCATAAAGATAGTGATAAAGTCACATATACCAGTATACACCTGCTCATACTAAAATAATCATATAAAGATTGAGAGATAAATCGGTTCCAATGATAAAACTCAAGAAAATAAATGAGCAGAGGAAATGCGGTTGGTATAATCACATAAGAGGTTATACGCAAAACACTAGAAGAGGTTGTTGATAAATTCCCTGACGCAACTGATTACATGAAAAGTCCCAGAAGAGACTGGTCGTATTCAATGTCCCAGGAGAGACAAGTAAAGTTCTAAAATCGATATGAATGGATATGAGATCTTAATAAATTATGTACAAGAAAGTACAATGTGGAACCGAAAAACACGTGTATAATTGAAATATTTCATATGCTATAGCAATAGATGTAATCAATGAAAAGATTACGTACACAAGACTATGTATAAGTACATACAAAGATGATTTGCCAAAAGTGGCAAGATGCCTTAAAAGGCCTCGCTTGACAAGCGAAACGTTTTCGGACCTGAAGTTCGAACGCCCATAGACGTCAAACCAGTAGGTTATAAATGGGTGTCTTTAAATAAAAAAGAAACGTTAAAGAATGAGATTATGCGATGTACAGCTCGACTTGTACCAGAAAGGTTTTTTCCCAAATCCCAGTAGTTGATTATGTGAAAACGTATTCCCCTGTAGTGGATGCGATAACCTTTAATATTTAATCGGCCTCGCTAATCTCGAACAGACTTCAGATGAAACTTATGGATGTCTTTACTGCATATTTTTACGGGACACTTAGAAATTGACATCCACATGTATAATCCTTAAAGGATTAGAAATGCCTGAAGCATTAAAGTAGTACCCCGAGATATACATATGTTATAAATCTCAAATAGATTATTACAACACATTCTCAAGAAAACTGTTCGTATTTGGTACAACCGACTCAGTAACAATTTTGCAAAATGGGGTATAAATGAATAAACCAATCATGTCTGTTTATCAAAATTCACACTCTAAAAGTTCATTTAAAATCGCAGTTTACAGTGATGATCTAAACATCGATCATCGAGAGACTCTGTCGGACTTTTAGAGAGAATTTTTGAAAGAATTAAATATAACTCATGTAGAAACATCAGTTTATCTTACAATCCCCAAAGTACTGATTTAACTTCATCTAGAAGTATGTTGTTAGTTGTGTAAAAATAAACAATACTATATATCAGGGGGAGAAAATATATGAATTGCATTTTAGTTTTCCTTTGCTACGGTTTTTTGTCCCACAGGGTTTTTCCTAGCTAGGTTTTTAATAATGCATCATCATCAAGACTTATTAAAGTATAAGTTAGTATCTTTGCGGAGCTAAAGACTTGGTAATTAACAAAGCACATATGGAAAGATTATACACTCTACATATTCAAGAAGAATATAGACAGAAGTCAATCAACCGAAGTTTAGCTACAATATATGAAGACAATGCAACATGCCCTGTTCAAATCAAAGAAGATTACGTTGAAGACCAAGTCAAGCAATTATCAGAAGATTACACATCACAAAGTAAATGATATATAATTAAGTTGAGGGGGAGCATTATACACGCTGTACTCTTTTTCCCTTGACTAAGTTTTTCCCACTGGGTTTTCTTAGTAAGGTTTTTAACGAGGCAGCATAACTGGTCCAGTAGTACCAGTTTATATTATAGGTCCTGAAGTACCGATTTAACAACATCCCGATGTATGTTGTTAATAGTGTATAATATACGATAATGTATATCTGAGGGGGAGTGTTGTAAATCAGATATATTATTATCTATTTTCCCTTCCTTGACAGTTATTAGATTTACAGTTATGTGTAATGTATAAATACTTGATATACGTATGAATGAAAGAGATGAGTTTGGAGTTCTCTGTTTTTCTCTCTGGCACATTATTTTCTTTATTCTTTGTTTCTTGAATTTGAGTTTTTTATTGGTTTAATTGCTATTCTCGACGATTTCTTGTATTGTTTGCACAGTCTTGGGTGGTTTTACTTTAGTATTGTTTGTATGTATGTTAGCTGTTAAATCCCCAAATTGATTCTTTATAGTGGTACAAAAGTTTGTATTCATGGTACTATATAAACTCATATTTACAGCCTCAATTGTCTTCGATCTATGTTTTATTTTGTATGTCATTTTGAATTTTTACAACCATGATATGAGTCTTGATTCCATTTTCTTTATCTGCATAACCACTCTTTTACTTCATTGCCTCAATCTCAACAAGTGCCAAATGAATGAAATTACATGTTATGATTAGTCTATTCGAAAAACAACTACATAACCACTCTAACTTTTTCAAAACACAATTACATAACCACGCTTTTACCATACCATCTCAATTTCAAGAAGTGCGAAATGAATTAAATTACATCTTTTATTAACCTCTTACAAAAAAGAGCTAAACTGAAACAGGAAAACGCACAGCAACACACACGTATGTCTATCTTTTTAGAATTAGAAAATAAACTATTTACAAAATAATATTTTCATAATAATTGTTCAGAAAAGGTAAAAAAAAACCTTTTCATAAATAATATTAAAAAATAATAATAATCATAATAATCATAATAAAGGACAACAAAACATTTATATATTTAAGGTTGAAGAATAAAATATCTTAAAATCCATCATGTGTGATGCATGTGACTATTTTTAACGAAAAAAATCGACGGTGTTAGATTGTTGGATTGATATGGTTATACAATACAAACCACATGATCTGATTTATCAAAAAACAATTTTGAAACTAAAATGGTTAAAAACATAAAACCACTATCACTAAAATAGTAATTTACTCTAAAATTTATTTGAGTTTGAGTGAGCCTCAAGACAAACAAATACTTGAATCCACATATATGGGCAAAGTCCCTTGGATGAATCGAGCTTCTATATAAACGTTTAATTTCAGTAATAACTTTCTTCATCTGAAGTAAGTTTGTTGTTTGGAAGTGGGTTTATACTTCAATAGTAACTTAGTCACTTTTATTGGATTATTTGTTGTTGATGGATAGCTCTCAAATAAGAGTAATAACTATTAAGACTAGTAGCTGTCAACAGTTAATCGCCACGTGAACTGTTAAAACTATTCAGTCCTTATATATAAAGATACACTCTGGTCAATTTTATAATTTTATGTTTTATCCGATTGAATTCTTTCTTTAGTTATATGGATTGAGATACCCTCTAATCGTGTGTATTAATTCAGTCGATAGATTATGGAGGATAGGATTAAGCTTCTTTACCACATATTATTGCTTCCAATTTCAATGATTTCAGGCCACACAAAGTGGCCATTGTCTGCCATCATTCAAATATTATGACTTTTGTTTAGTCAAAATCCGCATATAAAAAGTCTTAAATCCATCATGTGCATTTATGAGTATCGCCTTTACTTCCCGCTCCTACGTACGTTCTAGATATAGATACAACCCACCACTCTCCCATTCAATACGTTGAACCACCAATTTAGTGCCTTACTGGTTGTACGGCGTGCATATCCATTTGTACTCTACAAAACCCTTAATTCAATGAACGCCCGTTTTCTCCGTCTCTCACATGCTACTTTCCTCTTACTATTATTTCATTTTGACAAAGTAATCAATTTAAATTTTAAATCAACTTTATATCACGAGCGGTGAGGAATTTAGAAATTTTTTTATGCAGTTCGAAAAATTTTACGTTCGATCGTCGACTTCTATAAATAAATTTTGTTTAAAAAGGGTCAGGTCAGGTCGGATCAAGCTACAAGATAAAAAACCAACTTAAATATAAAAACACTTAACAAAAATACTAAAGTAGTATCGTACGTCATTCATTATTAGAGAACCGGAATACAAAACACCTAGGGGCCGTTTAGTTGTGGAAAATATTTTCTAGTTTTTTCATTTCTAGTTTTCTAGAAAATGAAATGAGTTTCCATCTCTAGAAAACACATGAAAATTTTTGAAAACGCGTAAACTTTGAAAGATGGAATTTTCATTTTCAAAATTAGAAAATTAGAAAACATGTTCAAATCAACTGTTTCTATTTGTTTTCTATCTCTACATGTCATTAGATTTCCTTACATATGACAAATTAAAGAACAAAAATATTAAAATAAAACACATAAAGTAAAGACAATACATATAAAAAAGATTTAAAAAAATAAGTATTTCTTAACGGAGGAGAGGTCGAGCGGCTGTGCGTATAAACCCTAGAAAATGAACGCCCATTTTCTTTTGTATATATTTGAAAAACGAAAATAGAAATCAGAAAACAGTAAAAAAGGTGTTTTCTATTTTTAGTTAAAATTTAGAAAACACTATTTTCTGTTTTCCTGGGACACGTTTTCTAAAAAATACAATTTGAACGCGTTTTCTGTTTTCCTTGTTTTATTGGAAAACGGAAATGAAAAACACCCCCTGTTTTCCACAACTAAACGCGCCCCTAAAGTTTGTTCTCTACGGGTTTTCATTTTTTAAACCTAGCAGTCATAGAATCTCTGTTTTCTAAATAACTTTTTCTCAATATAACATATACAACTACAGCTCAAATTTTCATCTCCAATAGAGTGAGATTAGATCCCAAAGACAAATACCAAAATTGTATAAAACGGCTTATAAATAAACAAGTAAACCGTCGGAATAACCCGACAAGCAATGTTAAATTAACGAATTTTTGATATTACAGATAGTAGTATAATAATAATATATGAAATTATGAATGAATATTTGGGATGAAAGAACATGCTTGAAGCATAGATGACAACATTGTCATACTATGAAACAGAAACCGACATAGACATGGACACGGAAACAGTCTCCGCAGGAAAACCAGAATCCAGAGTTCCGGTGGTTGAGTTTCCGGCAAAACCATAACCCAACCCTAACCGTAAACCGTTGAAATGCAAAGAATCGTATTGACACCGTTGGAAAACCCGGGCAAGCGATGCGGCCTTCCTCCTAGCCCGTTTCGTACCCGTAAATAACAAGCCTTGGATCAAACCCGCCAATGCCGGAGCTTTTAGGACCCGTTCCGTGGTGTTTGCTCCACCCCTCCGGCAAAGCTCGAGTAATGCCGCCACCGCGTTTTCTTTGCCTCTTGGCGTCCCACACCTCATCATTCCGATCAGACCGATCACCGCCTTCTCCTCGTTCCCAACCGCCTGGGCACCGATAGGTTGACGGACTATCAAAGCCAACGCACCTGCGGCTTCTTCCGCCACGGTTTCATAATCCAAGGCCTCGATTAAAGCGTTAACGACCCCGTATTCGATCATTTTTGCACAGTTTGCAGTGTGAGTGGATAGGTTATATAAGGCGGTAACCGCATCTTTTTTCCCTCTTGGTGTACCGTCTCTTAGTAAACCGGCTAATGTCGATAGGGCGCCTTCTTCATCGGCGATTTGTTTCTTGTAATCATGAACTGCGGAAAGACTGAACAATGTAGCGGCTGCGTTTTCTTTTGATTCGATCGTATGCCCGGATTTTAAAACGCTCACGATTGATCTCAAGCACCCGTCTTCGTCCATGATTCGTGTCTTATTCTTGTCATAAATAGAAAGATTCAAGATTGCAGTTACAGCATTCTCCTGTGCAATTGGACTTTGTGAGGAAAGTAAGATCTTCAAATGAGGAATCACACCCGATTCAGCTATGAAACCACGGTTTTCTCTCCCAGTTTTTGCCAAGAAACGGATCTCACGAGCAGCGATTGCTTTACCACAATCCGACCCGTTTTCCAGCTGTTGAATTAGAAGCTGGACGGTCGCTTTATTGGCTTCAACCGCAGCTCGGCTTGCCGGAGCTGCTGGAAACGGATCAGATCCGACATCCAAGTTTTCTGGTTGAGTATAAGGGATCTTGTGAGCCATGCACCACTGCAAGATTAAACTTCTGAGTGCCCGATTCGGTACAAGCTTCTTATGCACAAGAACCTGCCCGGTTTTCGGGCAACTACTATGACCTTCTTCAATCCATCTTGAAATCGAAGACCGGTCGAAAGTCTGGCCGGTGGATATTATCACCGGGTCAATCATCAAATCTAACGAAATCGGGCAACAAAAATCTTTAGGAACCGTTATGAAAGTGTCCGCAATTTCTTTAGAGATCAATCCTCTTTTTTTCCCTCTTTTGGATGATCGGTTCCCCAATGCAATTTCAACTTCGTCTTGTTCAAATCCGAACAATAAGAATCTGCAATACCTAATCATGGCAATAAATCCGCCAAGAACTGAAGCAGAGGGTTCAAGATCAATCTCGTGATTCACAATTTGTTCTTCTATGAACTCAATTTCAACCCTGCAAGCCCTAGAATCAAGAATCCCCAATTCCGTGATGAAAAATTGATGGAATTCATGGAAACTAGGAATTCTCCCGGTCCCGATTTCGTTCAATAGGTTGAAGAATTTCAATCGTAACGATTCGTCATGTTTATCTATGAACAATTTATCCCTTACGGATTGCTTTTGAAGTAAATCTATCTGTTCTCTAACATCGTTATTAATCAAACAACTCAATTCGTTAACCGGAAGAACATCTAAAAGCGTTGAAATTTCCTGATTAAGATCATGAAAATGACCGGAAATAGAAGGGTTTTGGAGCAACAACCATAACTTACTGGAATGAGTGCAGTAATCAAGCAGGATTTTCGACCTGTAAAGCAGAAGGTACAACTCCTTGAAGCATAAAACCACCGTCGACGGCAAATCGGACCACCAATCGCCTGAATTGCGAACGGAATCCAACAACACAAGAAACAAATCGATTTTCCGGAGCAAAGATCTAGAATTCTTCTTCTGAAACGACGGCGTCTTGTCGGAGTATGACGAGATAAGGTCCGATGCGACGGTTGTTAGGGTTTTCAAAAGCCCTACGACGTCGTTCTCGAGATGCACCGGCGCGAGGAAGGCGTCTAAGGACGGCGACCGGCTCCGCCGTAAGGATGAAAAGATTGCAGCGGAGGCCATTTGGTAAGCTCTGCCGTGATGATAGGTTTGAATTTGGGGATGATGTGTTGAAGAATCGTTGTTGAAGATGGGGTTTTTATTAAATTGGGGGTGGGAATCCGCGTGAAGACTAGTGAGATGAATCTTGACGTTATGGAAAGAAAGAAAGAAGGAGTATGGGTCCGGTTGAGTAGGAAAGAGTAATGGCTTTTATAAGTTTTTCTTTATCTTTTAGTCGACAACAGTCTTATGAACACCCACAGCTTTATATTTTACGGTCAAAAATTCATGCATACACACACTTATTACTATTTTATTTGATTTGATATATTATGGTGTAGGCCAGGATGTAGCTAAATCACTCCATCGGTGCATCAATACCCTGCAAGTTCAACTTTTTTTTTTTTTTTTAACGGCAAATTCAGTCCGAACGCTAGTGTCTTAACCGTGCCCGGGTTGACGGTATGCCTCATTTGGAAAGCCAGGACACCATCTCCATACACTATTTTGGGAGAAACCCACCCCACTTAAGGCCAGGTGGTAAAACTCCCTCTCTCCAGATTCGAACCTGAAACTCCCAGAAGGAAGTTGCCCAGGCCTAAAGCTATCACTGAGATACCATTGTGACGTTTGTGCGTTGGTCCCTGCAAGTTCAACTAGTTGTTGTAACTCGTTTTCAAGTGTATATTTAAATGACCGTTATCAAATCCAGTAGGTAAACTCTGAGATTTATATTACCCCAATGAATGAATTGTACATAAACTAAAAAAAACCATAAATTATGTAACAGTTGGTGTTACTTTTTAGAGGTGAATATTAGTGGAAATATTTGTTAAATAATAGCTTCATATTGTTTTTTTTCAAACATCTCTTATTTGGTTATGGGATGTAACTATATGATCCCCTTTGAAGATGTTTAATATTCAATAGATTGTTTTGGAAATTTACATAGTGACATAGCGAAACTCTCGTCGTAACTTGTTAAGTTAGCTGCGACCTTCATCCTTGAAGATCAACCATCACGATGGCTGGTAAAGAAGCCGGAAAGTCAACCCTTCTCCACTTAGTTTACATCGTTAAACATCCAACGCAAAGTTCATATTCTTGACGGTACTAATGTCCCCTACTCGTATCAGGTAAAGCTTTTTTTTAACTTCATGCTCGAGGATATAAGGTTCTTCCGTCTATCGTGGCACCAAATGATACAACCCAGCCATATGCAAGTCACGTGATAAGGATTAACCATCTTAACCCGGTCAATCATTTGAAACCTATGCAACAACTAAATAACATGAACATGAAGCCATGTTTTCCCCTCTGTCCCTTTTATTTAGTCACCACTTTTCCATCATTGCATGTTAGTTATTTTCCTTTGTGTTCGCGATTTAAAGTTACAATTAACATTATGAATTGGTGAACAAAATGGAATGAAAAGTTTTGTTTAGTCTTCTATTTTATGTTCTTGGAAGTGTTTGCGTACTACAAAAGGTTAAAACTATCAGGAGACTAAACATCTCGAATCGGTCTATATCACCAAACCACCTGCCTAAACTAATCCCATATACGAATGTTGGGTTGAGATTGACGACGTAGTCCTTCAATGGTTAAACTGTAGACTATTTGACAGGTTTCTTGTCCACGCCCTCGCCCCGAATCCATTGCTCATGAAGCTTGGGTTTGTATTCAGGATTTTTCCTCAACAACAAAGGAACTCGATCTCCCGCTTTGGAACAAGATACTTAAAGCCATGCCATAGCTCGATGCCTACTATCGACGCTTGAAGAAAGTTGCTAATCAATTCTATAATGTGGACAACCCTGTAATTAAGAAAATGACTCGTCCTTTAAACTCCTACGTGGGTTATATTATGATTGATTCATTTTCGCCTTGTACATGAACCAAACTATACCATCAAGGGAAACCGCTCGTAGTATGCTTCATCTTAATTAATATCATCATGCTACCTGTGACAACCTAACTGCCACACCATTGGTCAAGACAACCTCCCATGACCTGCCAGTCAGGCCTTCGTGATCCTAAGAGAACCATAGACGCAAATGGTCCTTGGCCTAGCTCTCAACAGCATAGGCCATCCACCTGGCGTGATCCACCCCATGGCCCACCTATTGGAATATATTATTATTATTAGATTAGGGTTAATTAGTATGAGCCTACGGGCCCATTAGGTATTAGGGTTTAGAGTTCATTCTCTATATAATGTATCCATTTATCAATAATGATCATCAAGTCAATTTCAGTTATTCCATTATCTTACATGGTATCACAGCCTAAACGATCCAAACCCTAAAAGCCGCCACCGAGTTTAAACCCTAGACAGGGCGGTGTGCCGCCGCCGCCGCCCTGTCACACCTTCTTCGTATGTTTTTTTTCTTTTCTAGTTTTCTTTTCTTTTCCGAATAAAGCTTTGATTTCGATTCAAGATTCCGGCCACCTTACAATCACCTATCGGCTGGCTTCCGCTTTCCACATGCGTGAGATTCTTTTTTACTCAATGAAGCCATCCATGTTTTTTCGATCAACCTCATGTTAATTAAGAATGGAAGAAATAAGCAAAATCCACGTCAATACTTGATTTGGGATAAGTCAAAAGAATCAAGTCCGGTGTTTCTTGGGTGCTCTTCTATAATCTTTTCATGATTGACAGCTATTACTTCATTCACTTGGTTCCTGTTTTGGTTCGTTCTTGATCATCTCTTTTCTAGACGTATCTGATCCGTTATGCCATCTTTTTTGTTGGACTACGGTCTAATGTCATCATTCTTTTGCTTATTTAATTATAGTTTGATTAGATCTCTTCGTTTTCTTTTTCTTTTTTAAATACCGCCGTTTGACTACGGTCATTGGCTTTCACCATCTCTCTTTGTTAGATCTACGGATCTCCTCTCTTGATCTACGGGTACAAGAGATCATCATATGACCACGGTCATCAATTTTTTTTTAGATCTACAATTCTCATCTCTTGATCTACAGATCTAAGAGACCGT
The DNA here is from genome assembly GCA_039602395.1 of Deinandra increscens subsp. villosa. Classification (NCBI taxonomy): domain Eukaryota; kingdom Viridiplantae; phylum Streptophyta; class Magnoliopsida; order Asterales; family Asteraceae; genus Deinandra; species Deinandra increscens. Next base: position 79,159,836 of record JBCNJP010000007.1, on the reverse strand, counting down.
TGATTGCTAGTCTCGAGACACCGCCACACGACTACGGTCGCCGGTTGTCAAACTTACCTCTAGTCAGTCATTTTTATTATTCAGGAAACCAAGACATAAAACCAGATGAAGTAGTCATGTTTACTATTCAGGAAACCAAGACATAAAACCAGATGAAGTCATAAATGGAGCTAAAGCCGAGCAAACTTCACAAAGCTTTCCGGGATTCAATTTTTTGGGAGCCGTTTGCAGAAGATTGAGATTTGGAATCGAGAACCAAGATCGAAGCTAATTTTTTAAGTTTTTATTATTATTATTATCTTTATGTTTAGTTTTTTTTTTCCACTCTAAGCTTCCATTATCTTTCCGCTTCGACTGCGGGGGAGTATTGGAATATATTATTATTATTAGATTAGGGTTAATTAGTATGAGCCTACGGGCCCATTAGGTATTAGGGTTTAGAGTTCATTCTCTATATAATGTATCCATTTATCAATAATGATCATCAAGTCAATTTCAGTTATTCCATTATCTTACACTCTACACCCTCGCCAACCCTTCCTTTGGTCCCCTTCAAATCAATTTTGGCCCCTTGGTGGACTATGCACCTCATTATGCTCATACCATACCAAGGATGGGCTAGCTTATAGACCTCCCTATCACAACCACATAAGCCCATTGGAGCTCCTTATTTGCAACCTAACAACCATTTCACCAGGCCCATCTCACCAGTTTCAATACCTTGGGATGAACATAACTCGGTGAAGCGTTTCAAGCACTAACAATGAAATCCGATGATACTTAGTGATACATGGATAATGAGGCCTCTACTCTTACCACCACCGACGAAGGTAGGATTTATGTTCCCACGTCTTGTTCCATTATCTCTATATTAGTGAATATCGGTAACCATCTACTAACTTCTTGGATCTAACCATACTACTTGGTCTAACACATCTAAAAACCTCATTCTTGAAAACAAACTTTACACTCCCCACATCGCTAAAAACATTGTTTTTGTTCGATGACTTACCACCAATAGTCACGTGGGACCAGTAAATGGGACAATCCTGAACAAATATAATAGTTTAAGTCATCTCTACCCTTCTTGATCACTACTTTCGCCACTGCCCTCTCGTTGCATCCTTTTTGTCTGAATCATGGCATGATTGCATTGGCCATCTAGAACACTCTGTCATGGATTTCTTTAATGTTCACAAATCTATTTCTAGCAATAACTTAAACGTCTCCCATTTTTAGTTTCTTTATCTACTACATTTTTACGTTTTAATAATGCACATGATAATTTATGGACTTCACCATCAACTAGCTTATTTTGTTACAAATACTACATGGTACTTATTGATGGATTCACCTGATCCACGTCTGTTTAAACAATTAAACTATATTCTAAAACATTTACTAAATTCTTTCAATTTTACGTCATTATCAAAGTACATCCTAATACCATATTAAAAAAAATTCAATACGACAAGGTGACGAATTTGAAAATCATGCCTTATCTTCTGGACTGCTCGTAAACAGAAAATGTTTCCCGATCATCCACTAAATTTGAATACATGGCCCTTGATAGAGTGTTTAGGTTAATTTGGTTGCAAGCTCTCCTTCGAAATTTTTTTGTGGCGACGTTCCACCTACTCTTTGATGTGACAATCTTACAGCAACCTACATTTAGGCTCATTCTGGTTTTAATACCAGAACGAAGCATATAAGAGTTGATTTTCAATGTTTTTGAAGCGGCGGTATAAGTAAAACTAAGTGTAGTTTATAGCAACAAATGATGATCATATATCTTCACAAAATAATTGCCTTTTAGAACGGATGCTCCTAATCTACTACAAAATGCATCTAACTTGACTGGTACATGATTTGAACATTTAACATCCAAAAGAGGGAGCTCAAATTTCACAAATCCGTTGCTAAGTCAAATAATTAGGTTTAATTAGTGTCTACTACAAAGTTAAATTAAAATTCAGTTGACTAGTTAGCTGTAACTAACTAAATGCGTGTTCATACGAGACTAATGTCTAACATTATGAGATGGATTTTCGTTAAAGAAAAAAGTTGTTCTAGTAAAATACAAATTCAAGGACAAAATAACTAGAAAGATATACATAAAATAAAACGGAAAAAAACCAAAGGAAAGGATAAGGCGGCCACGTGTACGGAAACAGGTCGAGGATAGACTCCGTCAAAGACGTGTAATTAATATTTAAAATCCCGCCGGTGAAGAAATATCAAATAAGCACACATTTATTTTCACAAAATTAAAGTTGGCCTCTAGTGTGGATCGCGGAAACAAAGCGTTGTCACCTCTTCCTGATTTTTGTTTTTAAACAAGTTTTCAATTATTCGTGTGTTTGTCGGCGTCGCATGAATTAAGCTCATAAAGAGAACAAGAAAGTACATATTTAAAAATAATATAGAAAGTTATACATCTAAAAATAATAAAGACATTCATGTGAAGTATTAAAAACTATACGTAAAAAAGTAACGAAGAAAAACAAAACAAAGAAAAACTACACGTGAACAATAAAAAATTATACATTGAAACGTAGTGACATAAAACTAAAATTAAACAAAGTAAAAAAGAAGACGCAAACATCCTAAATATTTACACTAAAAAGTAACGATATAAAATTAAACAAAAACTAAAGAAAATATTACTCGTGGCAATGCCACGTGAACTATATAGATGGCTGCCACATATGAACAAATGGTACTGTAGCGAAGAAAATTTTGTCTTTGTATATTTAGTAGTAGTACTAGTCATTGGTGAACCTAGGTTATGTCCTAGAGGTTCGCCTGATATCCATGAATTTTTTATGCGGCGTAGTATTTTACCGATTTTTTTATAAACCGAACCTCAAAAAATGGTCACCGAACCCCATGTAATTGTCATACCTACCCTCAACTTAATTTTTTTTTTTAATTTAAGTCATCAACAATTTTGAGCCCGATAATATTATTAGTTTTAACCCAGTTACTCAAGCTCAATTACCCAAACCCAATTAATTATAATATACCTAAAATTAAAATATCCAAGAAATTTGGAAAGTCAGTACACCGATTCTTCTACCACCGGTCTAACAAGCGACTGACTAGCACGGAGCGGGAGAGACGGAGAGTAGCAAATCCATTCAAATTCGGCGAAAGACGACATCGTCAGTGGTTCGACGAGGTTTGGGTTAGAATTTTAAAATCTTTCATCTTTCTCTCTTTGATTTAGTCCATAATTTTAATTTGACACAGTCATTTAGCTAAATGTGTTCATGATTTGATGCGAAGTTGATCCGAACCTGTGTTTTAAGTTTGTGTTGTATTAGAAAATCACACACATACCTATAATACCACCCTTAAATAAATAGCGTTTTAAGAAAAACTTCACGGGCCATCTTGAGACAAAAGTCCAGTTTGAAACAAATCAATTTCTATTTATACAAAATAAGGGCCTAAGAAGTTGAGGACTTGAGTAAGTGCTTGTTTTAGTTAGTCTACCCATTGGGCCGGGCCGGCCCTGTAAAATCTATATAAATTTCTATTAATTTGGACGAAATATAAACTCTTTTCTTTTTTTAACTGGCAATATTTTTTTGTCAACAAGAGAAGAGAGATCAACACTTAACATTTGAAAAACACAAAGTCTTATCCAACATTAAACAACTACTAGACCAAAGATCTTTTTAATGGTTGGATGTTTTCCTAATTAAATAAAACTTACTTATACCACGGGTCTTCTAGCTTAGTGATAGCCTAGTAACGTCGACAGTTCGAGCGGGCATGTCGGGGGGTGGGGGGGGGGGGGTGGGTGGGTACCGGGAGTATCAAGAAGACTAGAAGAGTGTCATCAAATGATTTTGAGAGAGTGTGGTGAAGACGAAGAATTCGGGTGTAAAAATGTTTAAGGTTATGCTATATATTTCTAGGAGGTTTGGAAAAACTAGCCTTTAGAAAAAAAACAAAAAAAAGAGCCGTTATGTAATTAAAAAATCAAAAAAAAAAAAATTAATAATTAAATATTATTTGGAAAGTTATCGTTTGAGGTTGGGATTTCTAGATCAACTAATTATGCGAGTGCTGATATGTAGAGGTTGACGAATCGTTTTTTTATTTTAAACCAGTTTGAATTTGTCGACAAGAGTCAAAATCAGATTGGGGAGGAAACCGAAACTCATGATTTGAGCTCTGGAAACAGGTGGGGGGAGGTAGTATTCGTGTGACCTAATAGTGTCTAGACACACATTATTTCATACTTATATCTTAGATGAAACAATGTAACTATAAAATGTATTACTTTAATTAGTTTTATATTTTTAAAGGTGAAGTTAAAGCGCTGAAACTAAGTTTATATGAAAACCAGATGATCAGAAAACAAAATATTTGTTACTTACGATTTGGTTGGTACAATTTAGACTTTAAATAAAGGGAAAAAAAAATGTCATGAATTGGTCGAGATTCTGTGAACACAATATAAGAAATCAAATGGGCTCAAGGCCCATTATAAATATGGATGGACTAAGCTCACGTGAGTTTTATAAAGGCACGGTAATTAGTGGAATTGAGCTTATTGTGTGCTTAGGCTAAGTGTAGTGGATGGAGCCCCTTGTGGGCGTTATGCGCCATGTGGCGTCCACGTCAGCATGAGGGGCTCCATGGCAAAAGTGGTGTAGTGGGGCTCACATGTATAACCCCCTACCAATCATTACCTAATTATTTATTTAATCATTTTTTATATAATTTAGTATTAAACATATTAAAAACTAAAATTAAAAAAAAAAACAAGACATAAAACTAGAAGATTTTTTAAAAAAAAACAAACTTACAACATTCTAAAAAAAAAAACAAACATGGAAATTAAAAAAAACAAACCTACATTCTTAAAAAAAAAAACATGACAATTAAAAAAAAACAAACATCTAAAGGCCATATTCTTTCATGATATCCGCTCGAATTTGCAACGCGAGGCTACGAGCGGGTTCTTCGTCGGGTAGCGGTTGCATGAGCCTCTCCAACGCCTTTTCTTTTTTCCGAGCTTTAACGGCATTGATTTGTTCTCTCTTAAGTGTCAAGAAATCATCAAAACGTTCGCGCATTTCTTCATGTCGAACGGAGTAGTCGGAGGATGGTGCTTGACTTGTCGATGAGGAGGTCGCTCGTTTCCCCTTCGCATTTGCCTTTGCCTTATCCCTACCCATCGGCCTAGGCCGCTCGACTTCGACATCTTCGTCGTAGTCGTTCACGTCGTTCAAATCAAATGCTCGTGCGTCGGACAAATTAGGGGAGTCGGTGGCGGCGGCGGAAGACGACGTTTTAGATTTTTTACTTGGTCGTCTTGTCGGCCTTGAGAGGTCCGATTGATTCAACCACTTTGGTGCATCTCGAACCACTTGCCAAGCCTTGAGGTTGTTAAACGCCGGCCCGGTCGCGCGATACTCCGCCAATGCCGCTATGATGATGTCTTGGTCGTCCGCACCGCTCGGTCGAGCACTTTTAATCCGACCGTATACGGTGGAAAAAGCTTTCATCCTTTTGTTCATCTCCGTCCACTTTCCCGAGAACGAATCGTTCGGTCGGTACGGTTCCTGTTTCATTTGAGCGAAAAACTTTTGACGAATTTGCGACCAAAAAGTCACAAGGTCTTGACTATTACCTACGTTTACACAAAAAATATAAAGTTATTAAAAATTATTTCTAAAAAAAAAAATAAAAGTATTATTATAAAATATAAATAAAACATATTTATAAAAAAATTAAAGAAGTAATATTTACCGTGAATAGGATCCTCCGACGTGTCAAGCCACGCTCGAGCTAGTGCGATTTCCTCGGCCTCGGTCCAATGTTGAACAACTTTTCGTTGTCTCGGTTCCGCGGCGTCTTTTTTTTTGTGAGATCGCCGTTTTCTCGGTCCAACCGGCGCCGCCTCCTCTTGCGTCTCCGGAACCGCCTCGGGTTCGTCCGGGGAAACCGGAATGGGTTCTTGTGAAGACGGGCGGGAAGATGGGGAAGGAGAAGGAGAAGGAGATGGAAAATTTTGAAACGGTGGATAACCTTGGCCCGTTTGAAATGGGGCGTAGTTTTGTTGCGAGTACGAGTTGAAGCCGAAGTTTTGATAAGGGAAAGATGGGAAGGATTGTGGCGGGGGCGGCATGTTCGCAACATACGCGAACAAACCATCGTCACGCGGTTGTTGCTCGGGATCGTTTGCTCGTCGCGGGGCTTGGAAGCGTGGGTTTGACGAAGGTCCACCACGGGGAAACATTTTGATTGTAGGTAGAGAGAATTTTATAAAAAGTGAGAGATGGGTGGAGGAGTGTGTATAAAAATTGGATGGAGAGGTTTAATTTATAGTGTTTAAATTAGGTTAAAAAAAAAAAAAAAAAAAGGGATTTGACCGTTGTCAACGGTCGAAATTTTAAAACACCCAACGTTCACCCGGCGCCATTAACATGGCGCTCTTCCCTTTTTTTTCTAAGATGGCGCCCCGGGGGGCGGTAGTCGGCGTTATAGGGGCGTTATGGGGCTCCATGGCGCCCCCATGGAGCCCCATTACGGACAGCCTAAGAAGAGATTATAATTTACACGATCAATAAGAAAACTCATCATTAAAAAAAGGGAAACTGGCTTTAAATAATCCAAACTATTAACAATTGGCTCCATGGAGGCGCCAATTCTTCAGTTGGGATTATTGACAGCCAATTTCCATTAAAAAAAACAAAAATTTCACCAAATTTTTAACGGAGTTAGGGTTCCGTTAGAAAAGGCTCGTTGAAAGAAAATAGTCTGAAAGTTGGGAGTGCTAAAAACCAATTCTTCAGTTGGGATTATTGTCAGCCAATTATTAATAGTTTGGATTATTTAAAACCAATTTCCATTAAAAAAAACAAAAATCTCACCAATCAAATTTAAACTTGAGACAGTAGGTTTTAAATGCCATTAATTTGGTGGGTAAAGGTAAAACTTAATTAGGAGGTCCTTCCGCATCGGGCAAATTGGTTATCAGCATGGGAACCCATACTTAAACCCTAAAAAGGATCCAAATTGTCCTGCGGTCTCCACAGGTAATCTGCATCCAGGTTCAAGAAATTTCTTCTATCTCGTATAGTTATACTCACAATCTGATTCCTCTCATTGTAATTACAAAGAAACAGTTGCTTGATTTTTAATTAGCTGATTCAATCCGACTGATTTGCCACCTATAGTTCTTACAAGTGTTTGCTGATCAACTATTAAGTGAGTTATAAGACATCTAAGTAGTGTTGTAAAGTGCTTTCCTAGTCTGTGTTGCTATGATCTATATGTTTGCCTAAGAGGCTAAGATTCTGATCCCACAAAACAATGCAAAAGTAAAACCTTGTCAAACATTAACTAGCTAGACTATATCTGGCCATCTTCCATGCTATAGCAGTAAATGGCTTGAATGTATATAGTCTTTAGACAAGATAATTGACAAAAACCTGCATGCTTAGTGTAGATATTGCGCGCCTCGAAGATTTTTAGATTCTTCTTGTTGAGCCTTTTTATACTTTTAGAAGCTTTTGTCTATAAGAACATCCTCATTGACCTTCATGATGATTTATTTTGACTATTTAATGACCTTTGATGTGCTTCTCGAGCCAGGGGTCTAAAAGCTGTCTCTCTATCCCATGGGACAGGTGAAAGGCTTGCCTTCATCCAACCCTTTCCAGACCGTACTATTTTGCTGGGTATGTTTGTTTGTTTGTAATAATCTTTGATGTGGCAATAGCTTTTTCTACAAGTTGTACTTACCAAAATTTTGAAGTCGAAAGCCATTACATGGTCAGGCCACATATTGTTTAGGATAATTTTAGGAAACAGTCTAATTTGTTAAGTAGTTTTATTCTGTATTATATCCTGCTGGGCATTGACAAATGCACTCTTCTATGATAAATACCATCTTTTTTACATACTGATATACATTCAAGCTTAACTATGAACGCTATGTTTTATATCTTTGACTGTCATCATACATGGTATAAATTAGCGAACATTGTTGTTAGCATTTTGAATCCTTACTTTTGGCATTTAAGTTGTAACTCTTTTTGTTTTCTTTTTAAAATCACGAGCCAAGATGAATAAGAGTTGGATGTCTTTATCAAGAGTGACTATAGAATACCAAAAATGTTTGGAAATTTCTTGGTCTTATGCTTTTTATATGAGTGTTCAAGCGGATAGATTTTATGTCCATGCATTAAATGCAGTAATGCAGTATGAGTTAATCTGAGGAGGCTAGAATGCAGGTGATATGATGAGTTTATTAAAAGTTATCTCTAATTGCACCTTGATTTCTCAACGCTTAGCTTCTCCAGATTTGGATACACTAGATGGCATGCAAGGATTGGTGAATGATGCCTTTTGCATCTTAGACGAGAACATACCTGCAAATGAAATAGGCACAGAAGCTGAAATTTAAGTACACCAAATGGAGACGCAAACAAGTTTTATAAGTTATTGGAAGATGCAAAAAAAGAACTATATCCCTGGTGAGAAACTTCTCAGTTCTTTGTATAGAATGAAGAAGATTATAGGAGCTTTGGGACTTAGTTACAAGAACATTGATGCATGCCCTAATGATCGAATGCTGTAATAGTACTCAATGAGATATCTCATGTTATCTTTATGTATATTTGGCCTATCTACTCCAGGAATTAATATAGATGTCTATTTAGAACCTTTAGTTGAAGGGCTAAGGAGTTGTCGGATATTGGAGTAGAGACTTTTGATGGATCAAAAAAGAAGAATTTTCAATTGCATGTCTCTTTGTTATAGACCATCAGTGGCTTTTCTGCTTACACGAATTTGTTGAGACGGGGCATCAAAGTTCAGCTTGCATGTCCTTGTATGCTTAAAGCATGGGAAAAGGTAATTTTTATGGTACATAATTGTCATTATGTTCCTAACGAGCATCTTTTTCAGAAGGATAAGAAGTCTTTTGATGGCACTGACGAACACGAGATGCTATCGCATGAGAGGGTCGAATGTACTCGATGAACTAATAGGGTATGTAAGTTAATTTGGGAAAAGTATTTAAGGTAACCCAAATCTGCCATTTATTTAGAAGGAGAAAAGTATATTCTTTGAGTTACCATACTGGGAAGATAATTTGCTATGCCACAATCTAGATGTTATGCATGTCGCAAAAATGATTGTGACAGTGTAGTTGGAACATTGATCAACCTAGATGGAAGGACCAATTGACGATCATCTAAGCACAATCTTGAGGTGTACTCTCCATTGATGAAATTCTGTTGTTACTACAAACCACTATACTCGGAAGTTCTTAGGCATCATGATCTATTTCAAAATGGAAATTGAGATTGAAAGATTCTTTATATTTCAATATAATTTTTAGCTTTTCTTTAATTATCATGATATTTTTTTTATTGTAGATATGCTCACATGATCCTACTTTTGTATTTACTTTAGCAAACTTTCCTGTAACACAATGCCCTTCCTAATATATAGAGCATGATGCACTTGTTCAATTGTACATGTATAGTAATTAGAACAATCATTGGCATATTTATGTTTCACTAAACCTGATTCACTTATACATTATGATGGATACCAGTTATTTGCATTTAGCAGTAGTTCCTGCATAAAATATATTTGTAAAACTTTCAGAATGTTGTCACTTAAACTGGTTGCTGCACTAGTGTTTTTTTGTTTGTTTGTTTTGAATTTTAATGTTTTAATGTTTTCTTTCTATGCAGGAGACAATTTTGGAGCTTATATTGCGAGATTTATTGGAGGAAAGCTGAGACGAGTATAAGGGTATTGATGTGAATCCAGATTTGAAGCCTTGAAGGTTTAGTTTTCACCTCATCCTGTAATATAATTCGATTCTTATAATGCTATCTTGGATCGTTCTGAATCGATTTGTGATTGTTTAATCTACGAGATTGTTATGCGTTTAAACAATGTTTTTGAAACTTTAGATTCTGGGCTGGTTTGACTGTTCCAAAAGTCAAAGTATGATATTCATGGTTAAGATTTGGATCTGATGGACACAAGCACTATAGGTACGTTTAATAAATTCTTAAAGTTAGATAACAGGCTACAGAATTCATACCAATTTATTTTCTGGATATAATGTGGTAAATCAAAAACAAAAGCTCAATAGTTGACTTTTGGTGGAAGTCAAACAATTTTGCATAAAATGAGAATCAATCAAAATCAGGGAATGAAACTTGATGGACAGGCTTACTTGAAGTATATGGAAGTGTTGTAACCTCACAAACAACAATCCATATTCATTTATATATATATATATATATATATATATATATATATATATATATATATATATATATATATAGGGTAAGGATCATGTAAAAACCACATCTTTTTGCGAAAACCTAAAAACTAATACTAAAACCTTCATAACTTTTTCATACGATCATATTTTTTAAAAAAATTTGCACCAAAAACCTTAGAATTATGAGTTCTTTAATTCTGGAAAAAAATAAAAAAAAAACTTTAACGTCTCGTCGTTTTTTTATTAGTGCACATGTGCACTAATAATAAAACTCATACATATAGTATGCGTTAATGTTTTTTTTAGAAAAATCGCATCAAATACGTTATAATTTTGTTAGTTTTTCGTGGTTTTTTATTAGTGCACATGTGCACTAATAATAAAGCACTTTATACGTGTCGTATACATTAATATTTTAAAAGAGAAATTGCACCATAAATCTTATAATTGTGTTATCTTTAACTCTGAAAATATATTTAACGTTTTAAATTTTTTTAAATTTTATGCTACACATGTGCACTATAACTAATAGTTATAGTGCATATGTAGAATTATCATTAGTTCTATGAATATTTTAGTTTTTTTAAATGTTTTTAACCTAAACAATATGTTTTCGCATGACAATTCTCATTTGTGTAGTACTAATGAAAATGGTGCACATGTGCACTAATAATACACATGTGCACTAATTTTTTTTTTCTTCGAAATATCAATTTCTTTTCCAGAATCAAAGACAATAGAATTTTAAGATTTTTGGTGCAAGTTTCATAGAAAAATATTAACGTATGTAAAAGTTATGAAGGTTTTAGTGTTAGTTTTTAGGTTTTCGCAAAAAAAAAGAGTTTTCGCAGGATCCTTACCCTATATATATATATATATATATATATATATATATATATATATAGGGTGAGGTTCATTGTAGACACTTTCACATGTGAAATAGCTCTTTTTCACATGTGAAATGCTCTGAACAATTAGAAAAAGGAAAAAAAGGAAAAAATGAAATTATCACAACCACTAGATCAAGAGATCTAATGGTGAAATAGGATGTCTACATGTCTACACTTATGAGGGTGTCTACAATGAACTTTTCACTATATATATATATATATATATATATATATATATATATATATATATATATATATATATATAAGAGTTGGGTTATAATACAAAGTACTTTTTACGTGAGAAGTGTGAGAAGTGGTTGATATGTTAATTTTTAACACATGATATTGTCTTTTTATTATATTTTAGGTAAATATATGACAATCCTAAAATAAATACACCATCCATTGAATTCCAAACACTACCAAACACCATTTATTAAGAATTATTAAAAGGGCACTGTGTTAGGATATTATTACACTGTGTTTACATTGTGTTATCCTTTAACTCTAATTTTGATAAACATATGACATTCTAATATGGAAAAAACAATGTATAGTGTTATATATTTACCAAAAACATAACTAAAAGATAACACAATGCATTAAAATCTAACACATCATCCACTTCTCACACTTCTCACGCAAAAAGTACTTTGTATTATAACTCTACCCTATATATATATATATATATATATATATATATATATATATATATAGTGAAAAGTTCATTGTAGACACCCCCATAAGTGTAGACAGGTAGACACCCTTTTTCACCATTAGATCTCTTGATCTAATGGTTGTGATTAATTTTCTTTTTTCTTTTTTTCTTTTTTCTCATTAATTAGAAACTTTCACATGTGAAAAGAGCTATTTCACATGCGAAAGTGTCTACAATGAACCTCACCCTATATATATATATATATATATATATATATATATAGGGTGAGGTTCATTGTAGACACTTTCGCATGTGAAATAGCTCTTTTTCACATGTGAAAGTTTCTAATTAATGAGAAAAAGAAAAAAAGAAAAAAGAAAATTAATCACAACCATTAGATCAAGAGATCTAATGGTGAAAAGGGTGTGTCTACCTGTCTACACTTATGGGGGTGTCTACAATGAACTTTTCACTATATATATATATATATATATATATATATATTTCAAAGAAATGACATGTTTATGTACAATTCAAGCTTAATAAACTAGTTTAAACAAACAACTTTCTCATGATAACAATGTCCAAACACATTAATTTAGTATTGGTGATATCACAATAAAAGGATTATAAAGTTTAATGATTAATGGATAATAATAACTATAATACAAGATTTAAATTCAAATTTGACGAGGAGGCAAACTAGATGTGGGAGTCTATGGCGACTGCTGTTAAACATGTAACAAAAGTGGTTCTAGGTGTCAAAACAGAAACGACAAACGATCATAACAAGTATCGTGATGGAACGAGGATAGGCGAGGTAAGGGATAAGCATCAATGTTTTCAGAAGCTATTGAAATACATCGATGATGAGAGCGACGACGAGTGCATGAGAGATGTAAAGAAACCAGACGAGAGGCTAAAAAGGTAGTGGCATATGTATAGACGAACGGAGCACGTCAGGCAACAAGATTTAGGAGTCACGCGGAATATAAAGAGAGATGATGGTCGAGTTTTGGTAAAAGAGCAGGACATCAAGTTGAGATGACTAACTTACTGTCATGATTTTTTAATGGTGATAGGCAAATCCACGAAGTAAGCGTTGGCTTCAGTACATAACGCCAACAACAAAACAACAGCTACTAATATCGTAATATCACACAAAAAGGGGTCGGGAGCGCCCTTATAAAAATGGGAAAAGCTAAGGCGGTGGGCCTTCATCAATGATCGATGTTAAGCCCGTTTCTTTTTGCGATGATCTTGGATGAGCTATCCAAGTCGATCCAGGAGTGTATCCCATGATGTATGTTTTTCGCCGATGATATCGTATTAGTTGCAGAAAGTAAATCGATGGAACATAAAACAAAAAACAAGTGGAAATTAAGTTTACATCAAGTGTATATGTATGATGATTATGTTACTAGGATTGCCTTGACAACGAAAAAGAAAGTTGGGAGTGTTGTTGGTCAAATTGATATTACAAATTGTTAATAACCAATGACTCATAGTTTGGATTATTATAATCCAATTTGTTTCCCAAAAAGTGTGGTTTACTTTACTTTCTTTTGACTCGAAAATTCTATAGTTTGGTGTTAGCTTTTTTCCCCATAGGATGGGGTCTACTCGTACACTTACAATGGTTTTAGTTTGAATCTTTGACATCATGAGCCATTGGCATCCTAAATGACATGACAAAAAGAACAAAAACATTTCTGTTCGATGAATGGGAGGAAAGCATAAATGCGACTTTGCACAAAACTCCAATATTGCAACCAAACATTTGGCCCACAATAACAAGAGGCAAAATGACATCTCTTTTAGTCAATGTCCGATTGCTCATATTTATTATATATTCCATGATAACAATTAATGTTATCCTAAGTTACTAACTAACATCTCGTTTTAGTTAAGCAACACATGGAGTAGGGTAACAGTCGGTGACTTTAAACATTTTAGAAAGACAATTCAATTTTAAATGGACAACAAAAGCAAATTCAAAGTACTCAAGCTTAGAGACCAAAAGATATATAACTAGGTTCGGGAGGTTTAAGATTGGGTCTAATGACAAAGTCACTATAAGTTATAAAGGTAAAGATTCGCTTGAGGTCAAGGTTTCAAGTCCTGTCTATGACGGATTTGTGTAATTTAGTTTGGTGTAGATCTCCTCCAATTTGGCTGCATTCCATGTAACTACTAAATCAATATAATTTGTCTTAACCTTAATTAAAGAGTCATCACTTTACCACCAAGCTATCTCTTAAACTTATTTAGAAGTTATATAAGTTTAGTCTTATCCCAGAATTAAGTTTGCTTAAATTACACAAAATGATACCCATCTTTTATGTTATTGGGTAATTAAACAATATAGTTGGTTTGTTTTAATAATAAACATATGTTTGACGCTTTCTAGTCCAACATCTCATGACATTCTTATTAAGTTGGTCGCAATAAAAAAAAATATTAAGAAACGTTTTTATTAAATAATAATAAATTATTGATTCCGATTGATTGTGATTGAAGGTTTCAATGTTTTAAAAATCAGTTTTGAAGTTGAACCAGAAAAGTATTTGGGGCCGGTTCGACCGGTCGGACCGGTTAGACCGTCCGGTTTAACCGGTTTGGGAATTTTAATATATATTATTATAAAAATTCTAATAAACTTGTACACTCCAACAAAAATAGTTAAAATACAATTTTAATCCCTTCATAAATAATACCAAATAGATAATCCATAAAAAAATATAAGTTTTAAAGTTCACAAATAATAAAAAATAACAATAACGTATACACATATAATAAAAATAATTTTAAAAAATAAAAAAACAAGAAAACCGGTTGAACCGGGAAAAAACTGGTCAAAACCGGCCGGTTCAAATCTCGTAAAAAACCATGAAAAAACTGGAGACCCTAAAAAATCCAGTCGAACCGGTTCACCCGACCGGTTCGAACCGGTTCGAACCGGTATTTAAAACAATGGAAGTTTCATAGATCACATTTGATTTTGAACTTAGATTTTCCGGTTCGAGTGTCGTTACAAATATAACGTTAATATTTATAAACTATATAAAATTAGATACCTAAAAACATTGTGTAAAACTAAACTAAAAGTGTGTTAAATTTGTCACATTCATATATAAATAAAACAAAAAACGAGAGGTCACAAGTTTGATCCTTGAGCTTCCAGTTTTTACCACACGATCGCTTGTAAAGTTGGATTTTTCCTGAAATGAGCTCAAATAATGTAAATACTTCCTAGGTTTTTCGGAAGATTCGTTGATCGTTCAAAAAAAATTATCACGTGGCACATTAATAAATGAGAGTGTAGTGAGGACGCTTGAATGGCTTGATTTTGATTAGATGGTAATTTGACCTTGATCAATCAAGTTGACCTTACACTACTTTTTAACCACGTATGAAAATATCCGAAAATCTTCAATGCTGAAGTAAGTATTTTTTTAGACAAGATTGTAACTTTGTTTTTTTAACAGCAAAATATTATTGAGACTAGCACTAAGCTAGAATAAAGTACAAAGAAAGAAAACGATGACAAAAACTATTAAATAAAAGATGCAAAATCAGCCCAACTAAGCCATGATAGGCCCTGAGTTTTTGGCCGGTTTGACTCACCCATGAGCATCATTAAGGAGGAAACTCAACATAAAATAAAACCTTTAAGTCAAGTATAAAACTTAAAACCTCAAAATCATCAACCTTAACCATAATTTACATACCATTACGAAATCCCCTTTAATTGACCGTACAGTACTAATTTTAAATAACTAGCTAGGATTATGGTTGATCAAATTTGGCTATGATCGTGTCTTACACGGGTGACTTTTTTTTTTAAAAAAAAAAGACTATAAATACAATTATAATCTACGACAATTATGTATTTTTATATCTTTAGTAACTAAATAATTGGTTATTAAATAATTAAAAGGCAATAAATAAAAAGTTAGATATATATATCCATAACTTTTTTTAATAGAAATACGAATTACTTCCATAATTAGGAGTATCAATGTCTATTGGCGGGAAAAATTGTTGAGAATGAATATGGTGGTGCCACATGGCAAATTGTGGTGCCAAAAACTTTACTTTTATTATATATATAGATATAGATTTGATTGAATTTTAAATTGCGATTTTGAATATCTCATTAAGTTTAACATGATAGAATAATTTTTGTAATAGATATATAGGGGAGGATCATTTGAGAATCAAATGGTTTTGAGAACTTTTTAGAACTAATTTGAGCCACAAGTTATATATAACGAAATCCCCTCCATAAATTTGAATGCTTCCCCCCTGAAAATTAGTGGCTCGGAATGGTTATCAATGGTTCTCAAAAGTTCTCAAAAGAAAAAGTTTTCATTTGAACCTAACCCTAGATATATATGTGTATTTATTTATTTACAATTTTTAATATCCTCTTAATATTTTTTGATGATTACATGTTACAAATATTTCATATTTATTATATAACAATGAAAATTGGTGATGAATAGTATACATTTTGTTTTGGAAAATTGGATTTAAATAATACAAGTTATGCCTTATTGGCGGATAATAATATGAGTTTTGACCTTTCCTCACAATAATACCAATTAAACACTTAGGTGCTATCAGTGATACGCCGTTTAAATTGATTTAACGGGGTTAGTGAAATGGATCTTTTTGTCATTTTTGAAAGTTGAGGGGCTGGTTTTGTAATTTTTTTTTTTATAAACCTAAAAAAAAGAAGAAAAGTGGAGAAGGAGGGTCAAACGACCGGCGACCTCCCCTCTGTTCCGGCGACCGGCGCCGGATTCATCAACGATCTGCGACGGATCTCGCCTCACGGTGTTCCACCGAATCGGCGCCGGATTCATCAAATCGATTAAGTTCATCGACGGCGAGAAGACGGCGGTTCTCCTAAACTCCACGGTCTTCCACCGTATCGGCGCCGGATTCATCAAATCGATTAAGTTCATCGACGGCGAGAAGACGGCGGTTCTCCTAAACTCCACGGTCTTCCACCGTATCGGCGCCGGATTCATCAAATCGATTAAGTTCATCGACGGCGAGAAGACGGCGGTTCTCCTAAACTCCACGGTGTTCCACCGAATCGGCGCCGGATTCATCAACGATCTGCGACGGATCTCGCCTCACGTTATCGTCTGCGTTGACGGCGAGCCACTGACGGGAACTGAACCGTCGTTTTTCCGTCAAACGGTTATCGACGGGCTGGAATTCTACTCGACGTTGCTCGAATCGTTGGAGGCGGCGAACGTCGGTGGCGGCGACGGCGGCGGCGGCGGGGGGAGTGATTGGATGAGGAGCAGAGGGGAGGTCGCCGGTCGTTTGACCCTCCTCCACTTTTCTTCCTTTTTTTAGGTTTATAAAAAAAATTACAAAACCAGCCCCTCCACTTTCACAAATGACAAAAACATCCATTTTATTAACACCGTTAAATCAATTTAAACGGCGTATCACTGATAGCACCTGGGTGTTTAATTGATATTATTGTGAGGAAAGGTCAAAACTCATATTATTATTCGCCAATAAGGCATAACTCGTATTATTTAAATCCAATTTTCCTTTTGTTTTTCAAAATTTGACCACAACACTTTGTTACTTTAACGCTTTCTACCCCTTAAACTTTTAAACACTTTTTTTTAACGTAATAGTAAATTTTTGGTTTTTATAGTGTAGTCACATATGTTTCATACTCTTACATTTTGTATCCTTTAACTTTTAAAGTTTTTTTTGTTTTAAGTTTTGTTGTCTTCTACTTTGGCCACGAAACTTTTAACTTTTTTTTATTTTATTTTTAGTATATTTTTATAATTTTATACTTTTATTACAAGACTTTTAGACTTTTACGTTTTATACCCATTAACTTTTTTAACCCTCTAACTTTTAAAGTTTTTTTGTTTTTGTTTTAAGTTTTGTTATCTTCTACTTTAGCCACGAAACTTTTAACTTTTCTACCTTTGTTTTTAGTACTTTTATAGTTTTATACTTTCACCACGAGACTTTTAGACTTTTACGTGTTATACCCCTTAACTTAGTATATTTTTATAGTTTATACTTTTACCACGAGACTTTTAGACTTTTACGTTTTATACTCCTTAACTTTTTAACCCTCTAACTTTTAAAGTTTTTACTTTTGTTATAACTTTTTTGTCTTCTAATTTTGCCACGAAACTTTTAACTTTTCTACTTTCGATTATAGTATACTTCTATAGTTTTTTATACTTTCACCACGATATTTTTAAACTTTTACGTTTTATACCACTTAACTTTTTTACTTTCGTTTAGTATACAAATTCAACCCCGCAGCAACGCGCGGGGTGGTAAACATCTCGTTATATTATACAATATAATTTCAAGATGAATAGTACACTTTTGATCTTTTAAACGTTTATCACGTGACTTTAGTGCTTTGACATTTTTTACCCCTAAGCTTTTACGATTTGTTTTTTTTTCTTTTTAACGTAATAGTAACTTTTAGTTTTCATAGTTTGGCCACATTGTTTCATACTCTTACGTTTTGTACCGTTTAACTTTTAAAGTTTTTTTTATTTTAAGTTTTGTTGTCTTATATTTTATAATTTCAAGATGAATAGTACACTTTTGATCTTTTAAACGTTTATCACGTGACTTTAGTGCTTTGACATTTTTTACCCCTAAGCTTTTACGATTTGTTTTTTTTTTCTTTTTAACGTAATAGTAACTTTTAGTTTTCATAGTTTGGCCACATTGTTTCATACTCTTACGTTTTGTACCGTTTAACTTTTAAAGTTTTTTTTATTTTAAGTTTTGTTGTCTTATATTTTAGCCACAAAACTTTTAGATTTTATACTTTTGTTTTTAGTATATTTTTATAGTTTTATACTTTCACTACAAGACTGTTAGACTTTTACGTTTTATACTCCTTAACTTTTTTACCCTCTAACTTTTAAACTTTTTTTTTTGTTTTAAGTTTTGTTGTCTTCTACTTTGGCCACGAAATTTTTAACTTTTATATTTTCGTTTTTAGTATACTTTTATAGTTTTATACTTTCACCACAAGACTTTTAGACTTTTATGTTTTATACCACTTAATTTAGTATATTTTTATAGGTTTATACTTTCACCACAAGACTTTTAGACTTTTACGTTTTATACTCCTTAATTTTTTAATCCTCTAACTTTTAAAGTTTTTATTTTGTTATAAGTTTTTTTGTCTTCAACTTTGGGCACGAAACTTTTAACTTTTCTACTTTCGGTTTTAATATACTTCTATAGGTTTATATTTTCACCACGAGACTTTTAAACTTTTACGTTTTATACCACTGAACTTTTTTTACTTTCGTCCAGTATACAAATTCAACCCCACAGCAACGCGCGAGGTGGGTAAACATCTCGTTTCATATATTATAAATAACTATAACTACTATAGTTAAAAAAAAGTTAATCGGTCGGCTAACATATGCGTCCACTAAATCCTTCTTCATTATTCTTGTCGGGACATAAATTCTCAATCTTATAAAAATGGAATGATATCATCTTAGGGTAGGGGGAATGGTAGAATTTTAAGCTTTTAAAATTTTGGTTGTAACCAATAGGAGTGTGGCACGTTGGAGAGAAATAGAATTTTTAAAAAAATTGTGGGGGAGTAGTAGGATTTAAGGGGTAGAGGTAAAGATAGAGAGCGGCCCCGCAAACTCACTCACAACAACAAAGTAGCCGGCCGGCTACTAGTTGCAGTGAGGCTTGAAAAACGAAGCCGGATGATACTAGCCACGATAGCGGCAATGGTCATGCCGGCGATGAACTCATGAGGCCGTCAACTTCACTTTTTCACTCCGTGTGGCCTTAACACCCACCTGGATATATACTACAATAAAACCTCTATAAATTAATTTAAAGAGTTGGCTTATATACGTGAGTAACTCTCAAATTAATGCATCGACCTTCAAATTAATGTATCGACCTTCAAAATTTTCATGTCCGTTCACTTTACCTATTTGAATAAAACAGAAACAAAGACCTTTAAAATTCTCATGTAAATTCACGCATTAATGAACTTGTCAAGTTTAATGTACATGAACTAGATTTATCACTATAAAATGTCTAATGATACCGTTCAAAATCTGGTTGATGATGATTCAGTACCTTTGGAATCAGTCACTCGGAAAGAAGCATTGCAAGCGGAAACAATTCTTCATAACTTTTTTTTTTTGCAATACGAGAATACAGTGTCTCAACTCGTAAGTGTAATGGGAAAATTTAAAGATGAACTCAATATAGATTTTGAAGTTCCAAAAAAACAAGTAACTATAGATTCATTTTTTACTAGATAGTCCTAGAATTTTGGAATATTTTAGTAATTATTAATTTATACTTTCGCTGGGACCAATACATTTACATTGAGATTTCAAAAAATTATTATCTTATTATTTTATCGATTGACGTCCAATTTTGTACCGGTCCCAAGTTGGGACCAGACAAATTATTAATTTTATCAAGATTATTAATTTATCGAGTATTAAATTATAGAGGTTCTACTGTATTGGGTTTGGGCTAAAAACCTTTTGTTTATAGCTACTTTTTTAATTAAAATACATTTAAGATATTAGAAACTAATATTTATCCAACTATTTAAGTTTTTATGTCTTTGAAATAAAAGAGAGAAAATGTACACCTAGTTTGCAACTATGGTCAATTTTAAAAGGGGGTTTAGGATAATTGGAATAATTTTTTTTTTAAAACACTAATAATTTAAAAAGGAGTGCTTGGTAACTTGAAAAATATTTTTCATTTTAACTTTTTGTAAGTGGTTAAAACCTATTTTAAAAGGTCATAAAATCTTGGCTTTTAAAGTGTTTTTTACTTTTTGATGATACAATTAATATAATATTCTCATTTAACTTTATATTCACCTAATCCAGTTTTTTTTTGTCATTTTACATATAAAAGCTAAATAATTTTTTTTTTAAAAATAATTACTGACTTATTGGTTTTTACCACCACAAAAGCTAAACTAAATACCAAAGAAAAAAAAAACTTGTTTAAAAAAATTGGATTTAAATAATCCCAACTATTAACCATAGGCTGGGAATAATCTCAACTATACTTATCGTTACTGGCAATCTCATCTATTAATGTTATTTTTTCTAATAATTCTACTGCTAACTTTTTAACCTCTGTTAGTTTTAATGATGTGGCAGCTAACGTGGCATGATGACGTGTCAAAATATTAATTTTTAAATCATTTTTTGCCACATATTAGGCCACGTAAGTTGCCAAGTCATCAAATTGGCTACGTCATCGAAACTAATGAAGGTTAAAAAAGTTAACGGTGAAATTATTAGAAAAAAACAACATTAATGGTTGGGATTGACAGTATAGTAACAATAAGTATAGTTGGAAACTTGAATTATTCCCGGTCAATGATCAATAGTTAAGCTAGATTATTTGAATTCAATTTTCTTTAAAAAAATAATAAGTCAATAAAAACTTTTGAGTTTAAAATAACAATCCCAAACACCCTGTACAATAGGGGTTTATGAAACTTATGAGCCATTGAGCCGGTTGGATAGGTTTTGACGTGATTTCTAGTAAGTTGATAGGTTTATGGTTTTTGTATATAGATGTAAAGTAAACCGGTTGACATGATTTTGACTCTTTGGTTTTACCGATTTGGTGTAGCTATTTATTTTCCTAATCTCTATATATTTAATTTCTAATAGAACTAACAGTTTATAACAGTGTATCAATAGGCCTGTAAACGAACCGAACGTTCAGTGAACAGTTCGTGAACCGTTCGGCAGGAAATTCGTTTATGTTCATTTATTTACTAAATGAACGAACACGAACAAATTTTTTTGTTCATTTAATTAAATGAACGAGCATGAACAACTGTCTCGTTCGTTCATTTATGTTCGTGAACGTTCGTTTATTTATGTTAATGTATGTGTGTTCATTTATGATCGATTATGTTCATTTACGTTTGTTTATTTTTATTAATATAATAATATAAGAAATTTTATTAAATAAAATACTTAAATTAAGATTGTTGGATGAATCCTTATCGATTTTGGAATGATTTATGAACATTTGAACCATTCGTTTAGATATTTTTCTTGATTATTGCCAACAAGGTGTGGTTCTTTATGTTCGCTTAAATTTGTGTTCGTTTAAAATTATGTTCGTTTATGTTCGTAAACCGTTCGTTTAGTCTTAAACGAACGAACATAAACGAACACGAACATGACCATTTCCTTAATGAACGAACACGAACAAGAAAATTTTTGTTCGACTAATGTTCGTGTTCGTGTTCGTGTTCATGTTCGCTTAAAGTTAAATGAACGAACACGAACATGCCCCTATTCGTGTTCATTCGGTTCGTTTACAGGCCTATGTATCAATGTATTAATTAATCAAACAAAATATTATATTAAAGTTAATTTTCTTGGATAAGTTAGACCACAACCTATAATTTACATGAACCTCTAATCATTTCCTGATATTATAACTTATATTTATAAAAGGTATTATATTATTTTCCCTATAACCAATAACGTAAATCATAGATTTTCTCTAATTAACATTTACCCATTATTCATATGAATTACATTGTATTTTAGATATTGATGATGTGATGAGAGTTTATATATATATATAGGGTTTTATATGGAGCCCTTGTGTTGGGTACGTGAAGGCAAAGCTAACACCCTTGTATTTGACTTTAATTCATTTGCCCCCAACATGTTCCAATCTTGTCTCTACATATTGCTTTTTGTTCACATTATATATATACTTTCTTGTTGTTTTTATAAATAATATAAATATAAATAAAGAAAAAACTATCACTTGCTCCATAATGATAGCCCTCCTTTCCCGTATATTGTATATTTATATTATCCTTATCTTTTTAATAATTAAAAGTTATATATATATCTACTACATATTATGTAGATTCCGATGAACAAAAGTGACCTAGATTAGTTTTGTGAAATCAATTAGTTTGTCGTGTTTGTATGAAAAGTTATTTGTATGTAGTTTGTTGGAGATATAAAGAAATTGAAATTAATAGCATGGTCAAAATCCTTATCTTGAGCATAAATAAGTAAAGTGTATATCAGTATTAAATTATCATCAAATTTAGATGATCCATCAACAACTAATACACTTATGACTTATACCCGGTGCCGTTAAAAAAAAAAATACCCTTATATCTGGTGCATATACATATGAGTGCTCTATTATGTAATTAAAACAATTTTATAAAAAATAGGAAAATTAATTAAAATTACTAGTTCATTCACAATGCATTCTTACACGTATACATTACTACATTATATCATTTATAGTGGTTCTCGATAAAACGCTCCTATATATGTATATGTATATCATCCTTACAACGGACTTATAATGAACAACACATACCTACCAACATATATATTTATATTAATATTAATGAATTATTACAAACATTTACGCATGACATGAATATGACATAATATTGCAAAGACAGGAGGCACGCAACATGCTTGTTGATTGGTCATAATATTTATTTTGAAATTGGTTTATAGTATTTGTTGAACGTGAAAGGATGGATAATTATATTATGAGTTAAATATAAAAGACGTGGTAGTTGAAGCAAATGTCTAAGTTTCTCTTTATGCTACACAAATCAACCGACAAATAAATGAAGCCAAAACAACAAAAACTGGAGACAGAAAGTCTCACAAAAAACGCGTACTGTTTTATCTACTTTGTCTTTCAACCGACCCAATAATTTGTGCAAAGATATATAATTAGAAGTCATGTTGGATGAAGGTAATAATACCCTTTAAGAAAAACAAATGGTAATTTTTTTACATCGTTTCAAGTAATCTATATACGATGATTTTGAGGGTTAAAAATATTACAAGAAACTAATTACGTAACTTAGATACATTCATACATTAATAGAAATTAGGGGTATGTTATTTGTGCCTTCATTCATTATTTGTCGTAAGAATAAAATCAGTACTTGTCATATTTCCTAACTACAAAATTCATTATTTAAAAAAAGTAAAGTACTAAAACTGCATTTTAAAAAATTAAGAAAAAAAGTTTGACAAGATACTAAAAATAATTACGTAGGAAAAATTTAATAACAATAAAATTAATGATGTTTTTAGAAAAGAAATAAAAATATTTTATATTTAATTATGAAAAAAATAGTTAAAGTACGATAACACTTTCTCAGTTTCTATAACTAAAATTATTTTGTTTCTATAAATTAATCTTATAATCTTAATCCTAATAAAGCAATAAAAAAGTTTCCACATGTCTTCTTTTAAAGTGTCCACATCAGCACTGCCACATGTCAAAACCAAATTCAATTATCAATTTGGTAAATACCAATTAAAACTAATTACCAATTTTATCAAAATAAATTTTTATTTTAAAATAATTAGCAAACATAATGTAGATTTGATAAATTACTCAATAATTTGAGTCTTTTTAAGGAAACAAATCAAGAATTTGACATCTTTAATGTATTAAATTATCATATAAATATTTTATAGTTAATTATGTCATTTATAATTTTCAAATTTGTTGATCTTTTTTTTTATATTTAGCTAATATTATAAATCTAAATTCAACCCGTATAATATACGGGTTACTAACCTAGTGTTTTTATAAAGTATGATAACAAAGTTTTAAATTGTTTTAAGAAGTTGAGGTTCTTAAGGTCAACTTTAGTTTAAATTAAGATTTAATTTCGAAGTATATACGTATGTTAATAAAATAAAATTAAATGGTTTGAAATTAAGATGGAAATTTATTTTGTGTAAAAGATAAAAAGAATAAAAAAGTATGTAGATAAGGTTAGTTATTCTACTATATTACAATTACGAACATTTTTTGATATTTTATTAGGTTTATATTCAATTTATTTGATTATAATATTATTTAATCTATTAAATTCAATTACAATATTTTTTGATCTATTACAATTTTTTGAAGCTTATTAACATAATTATATTTTGGATTTATTAAATAATATTTATGATTCTTTTCATACACGTAGCGTTAAAGCAGTGAAATAGTTTTGTGTGTTCACGTTATTCCAACGGTAACTTTCATTGACCACCGACTTTATGTGTTCGCGTTATTCCAGTGGTAACCTCCATTGATTACCAACAACTTATATTATGCTTGCATATTACAAATGCAATATTCACGTTATCGCAGTGGTAACCTCCATTGCATATTTTGCATTGGTTTTGTGTGTTTGCATTATCCCGGTGATAACCTCCATTTAGATTATTTCATTTTATAATTTTTTTTTGCTTTTTATATTTTTGTTTTGGTTGTGTAATACGTAAACTTTTTAAATGGTAAATATTATTTGTACATAATTTTATAAGTGATTTTGGAAAATTTTATAAGTGATTTTGATCGTTCAATGTTTTCTTTTTTCGTTTTTCCTCCACGTATCCTTAAACAATGCAATGGTTTTGTGTTTTTGCATTATCCCCACGTTAACCTCCATTGATCACCAATAATCTATGTTGTTGGTGACTTGGTGGTGTAGCAGTTTAACTATTTTATCTACCCATGTTATCTGAACGATTAAAACAACAGGAACACAACCAAACGAGACCGCATTGTGATGAACGAAGCTATGATCTTTTCTGAAGCTCACTCTATGTAAAACATACAACAAGCTAAGCTAATAGAACTAACGCAACAACGTCGCAATTTTAATAACATCATGACATCATTCTTGAACACCTCCGCACAAAGCGCGGAGAGTTAAAGTCTAGTATCTATTACAAATTTAAACATTAAATAAAATGTAATTTATAAAAAAACTAGACTTTATGCTATTAATCTCTATATGGTTGTAAACGAAAAGTCTTGTTCTTGTCTATTAGTTAAGCATTAAATGTGCTCATGAAAACATAAGGAATCGAATTTGTTGATCACAAACGCAAACAAACATATGTTATTTCAAAAAACATAAAAATCAACATTCTTAATTCAAAACACCATACATATCACCTTAAATAAATAAGTATAAATATATATTTAACATTTGACATAAAAATTATAAACATAATTATCAAAACAAAGCAGAAGTTAGAAATAATAATCATAACCATAACTATAATTATCCCATAATAAGATTATAAAGATTTAAGTTTTAGATTGTAAAATTTTAACGAACATCTTACGGAACGTTTGCGAACACAAATGAATGAACGCCACATTTGTTCATGTTGTTTGTTTAACTAAATGAACGAAATTTCGTATTCATGTTCGTTCATTTATTAAACGAACGAACGTAAAGCGTTCATAAAGTGTTCACCGAACGTTTGATTCGTTTACAACCATATAACATATCTCTAAGGCTATCCGTAATGGGGCGTTATGGGGCAAAATTTTGTAACATGGCGCCCCATATAACGCCCCGCACCGCCCCCCGGGGCGCCATGTTAGGTTTGGAGGTTGAAGGCGCTATGTTCATGGCGCCGTGTCCTCTCTTGTTTTTTTTTTTGTTTTTTTTTTACATTTTTTCCTATTGGTACACCTCATACCTCATAACCCCCACTACACCCCTTTACCTCATAACCCTCCATTTCCACGTCATCCGCCACATGACGCATAACCCCCGCACTCCACTCCCAAACCACTACACATAGCCTAACAAGAGACCACTTAAGTATATATATAACACATATTAAAAATACTTTATAACTAATATTAATCTTACTTTTGCATCTCTATATACTATACAAGATACCAACTAGATTGTGGTTGGTCGCCACTGTAATAATCTTAATAAAATCTTTAACTATAGATAGTTCATTATAACAGATAATTACATCTTTATAATATAATTAATTTAAAAGTAAAAAAAAAAGTAGAGTTTACTATTTTATATTTTTGAAGAAAAATTTGTAAATTTTATAGCAAAAATAAACCAGTATTTATAAGACCAGACTGGTTTAATTGGGTGTTTTAAACTGGATGCGATTAAGAGCATTCACGGTAGGTTTCTTAAAAAATAGGTGAGTGTAAATCTGTATAATTTAAGGTTTGGTTATGAGTGGTTGTGAGTAGAGTAGAGAGAAAAACTTTACAAAATCTGTATATTTGACAAAAAGTTTGGTGATTTGCTAAAATTTGAGAATTGGAAGAGAGAGAAAATGTAATTATAAAGGTATAAAAAATATTATTTAATTATGGTTGTGAGTGGAAGAGAGATAAAATAATAATAATAAAAGTATAAATTATAAGCATAAGGATAGAGAACCTGCTGTGAATGCTCTAAAACACACGGTTCAAGTGGTTAATATCTTTTACTATAAACTTACAAAATATTATAAATTTTTTAATACTTAAGTATTTGATGGATAATATTTTTTAAAATATAATTTAGAAAAATATAATATTTAATTTATATATGTATCTCACTTTTTGTAATTTATTGTGACGTGGTGTTTTTATGGAGTGGGTGGGATTTTTTATTTATTTATTATTATTTGAAGATTATAGATTTGCAAACCCCAGTTATGGGTTTGTGGGTCTGCTGCTGAGAGCAAAACAAATTTCAGCCAGAAATTAAAGTAAGTTATTTACTTACATACAATTGTATATGCCAGAAAATTGTGGTTTTTTTACTCTTTACATCAATGGCATCTTCTTATTTTACAACATAGCATTCTTTCTTTTACTTTTTCAGAATGACAGCTGACTATTATTATTATTATTTTTATAAATAAGCAATTATTCTTTAAAGCATTGCAAACATCAATAATCTTTCATTTATTTTTTACAGTAGGATAAATTTCTCTAAAAATAATAAAGAAATAACAAGATAAGATCTATTTGTAGATCATTGGTGCTCTTAGGTGATTGTATCATTATTATGTTCTTACAAGTGGGAATATTAGCGCACTACCATTAGAAGCCAATTACTCCCACGATAATATCCAGTAACTCTGCAGGTTGCAAGTAATTGTCCCTATACATTTTTATTTTAATTAGTATATTTTTTAATCAACCCAACAATTTTCTTATTTAGTTAAACTTTAATTAACCCATTAAAGTTTTTTTTAGTTTTTAAACTTCATTCTTTTTCTTTTAAACCCTCGTTAACAAACCATGTCATAAGTATAAAAATGTTAATTAGTTTTAAAGACAACACATTAATAAAATTAATTAGAAGGATCTAAACATGAACATAAAAACAGAAATTAAAAAAAACAAAAAAAACAGGAAAAATGAGAATTAAAACATCATAAAATTAAAACAGTAAATAAACATAAAAACAAAAATAAAAAAACAAAAATAAAAAAGCAAAAATGAGAATAACAAAAATGCAAACTAAACAAAAATAAAAAAGCAAAAATCATCAGAGCATTGGGGAAGCAACAATCATGGCTCGGATATATTATAACAAATGCAAACTACCAAATAAGATATATAATGTCATTGAAGACTCGGGTAATAGTAGATGACGGCTGCGAGAGACACCGGTCCCTGCACTCCAATAGAGAAAATTATGTATGTCCATACAACGTTGGATGTACGTTTGTCTAGAGCCTCTTGAATCGTGTTCAGAGCCTTTCGGAATTGGCCCGATCGAATGAACTTGTAACAATGTACACCCAATCGGACTATTAGGTCAAGCATGTAGAATGGATTACATAACTTCCACTAGAACCTCTATAAATCGATTTTGTTATTCAATCAATTAACTCTTACTTATCTGCTTACAAATCTCTCTTCATCTTCAAGTGTTTTATTATACTTTTAACCAATGTTTTAAGCTTTAAGTGAATGTTTTTAGCCAAAAGAGACATGCCGGTGTTCCCGCCAAATCCCAAAGACTTTGTTGTGATTCTTCTTGGACACATACCGGCCAAACCAAGTAGTAGTAATAATCTTAGAATGTTAATACAATATAATATTATAAATAGGAAAAAATTCAAAATTAACAAAAGGAATTTCAAATGTCAAAATATATATTTTTTAATATCAAATTTATTTCACACTCCTACTTAAACTACTCCACAAACTAAATTACATCACTGTGTGAGATTACTGTCCAAGATTGAATTCAAAACCTCTAATTAAATGATAAAGGCTTTACCAAAAGGGTTAGTCCCAAATTGTCAAAACTCGCACCCGTAAATGTAAAAAAAAAAATCGGCTACTGTAGAATCTTATTTAGTTTGGATGACAGTTTAGTATCACTAAACACTACCATTATCCACACTTGATCTGTATTTTCTCACAACCACAATCAAAATAATTAATTCCTAAATACTTTAAGTAAATTAGTCATTAAAAGGTGGCTTAATCTACGGTCATTATTATAATCATGTCGCATGAAGTATTAGGTTAGTGGATTAAAAGATTTGAGAATTAGTTAACTAGTTATTATTATTAATAGTATAAAATTTTCAACATAATGTATACTACCTTAAAAAGTAATAATACAATAACATAAATGAGATAAACATTTTTCCATCTTGAAGAAATTAAAAGAGGCACGAAACACATATCTTTTGATTCGTAAACAATATGCATTAATTGATTCCGTAATCCGTATATCATCTAATTAATAAAAATAATTACAAGAATGTATGAGTATATAAAAAGACAATTCGGGTATGATTTACCTAACCTCTCTCTCTATATACATTTCTATATTCTCAAATATCTAATAAATATAGCGAATGCAAAAGAATTAATCAAACAACTTGTAACCCACAAAACCGAATCGATCAAAAAAAAAAAAAAAAAGAAAGAAGAAGAAAAAGAAAAGGAGTAATAAACTCAATGGCCGACGCCGGGGCTGGGGACGGAGCGGAGGATCCGGTCGACGGCGATGAGGTGGCGCGTGATGAGCTTCTCGTCGGTGATTGCAGAATGACCCCTTTTGCTCGGAGTAGACGCCGGCACGGTGCCCTTTGGAAGAACATTAAGGAATAACCTCATTTTCATGGCCAGAGTGGGCTCCTCGTTTTTGGCCGGCGGCGGCGTGTTTAAGAGTTTCCGGCCGTTTGTTGAAGATGTAAATAGAACCAGTAGCATGATGAAAAGAACAACAACCCATGTACGAGCCATTCTAGAGAGAGAAGGAGAGATGTAGAGAGAGAGAGGTGCTGGGAGATTGTGAGGATTTAGAGAGATCGAATATTTATACTCAAATACGGAGAGAGAGAGAGAGAGATGCGTCCAGGAAGTTTACGGCAGCTTAAAAGTCAAAACTTTGCCTGTCAAGTTGGGATTACACGCCTACACGTGCCTAGATTTTGTAAGATTTATTTATTTTTCAATTTCATTGTTTTATAATATTCAAATTTTGTGATTGTGAGCCGGAAAATTATGAAAATAGTCGTATGTAATGTTTTAAAATTAGATTTTTAAATAAGATTGGATTAGTGTTAAAGAAGGTTTAACCTCTGATTAGGTGTGAAAGGTCGAATTGAATTAACTATTCAAACCTTTAAATTTATAATATACATTTTATAAACTCTTAAACACGATAAATGTAAAAAAAAGCTTCAATAAATTAAGTATTAAAACTTAATACGGAAGCTAAAGACAAGACACATAATAAAATTAATTATTTCTACATTTTTGAATAAACGTATTTTATTCAGAGAGATAAATAAACCACATTTGAAATATTTACACTAAAACTTAAAACAAAAGCTAAAGAGAAGACAAAGATGAAGAGAACTCACATTGACTTGTGTTGACCAAGAGAACTTACCGTGTGCTAATAGTTGATACCGTAATTTCTTTAAAAACTGGTTTAATTATTAGTTTGGTTCCGAGTTTTGATGGTTTGAACCGTAAAACCACCGAGTCAATAATTAACTCGAAATTAGACTAAACCGAACACACCCAAACCGGCTTAGCCTTCGGTTTCCGGTTCAATAGGTGGAACCTGCCGGTTTAAAGTGGGTTTTAAAATATTAGTCATGTGGAACGTAAAAATGTGAAAATGGTCTTTATAGCCAGTCGGCTAAGGGCTTGTTTGATAGCTAGGAGCTATGTCTCATTTGAATTGTAGCTTAGTGGTAACAACAAGATAAAGCCTCTTTGGAGAGGAGACCGGACTTCAAAACCTAACAAGAAGGATCATGTGATGGAATAAATTTGCCAATAAAAGAAAAGCTAGGTGCTTGCTTAAATATGTATGTAACATCTTGAAAGCCCGCTGCCCGCCTACCTACCTCTAAAAATATCAAAGGTTATTTTTATTTTATTTTAATTAACATGGCTATTTTTGTGATTTTTTGGGTCAAATATCAATCATAGAAAATGAATGGTGATTTGTATGGAAAATGTCACTTTTATTTCATGGGATGCAAATTAATTGGAAGTTGACCTTTATGTAGTGTACGTACGTAATTACGTACCACATTCCATCGATTTAAGCAAGCGCATGTGTTCATGTACCGCCCTCTACGTCAATCACCACAAGCATATATATAGATTCAAAGGCACGACACACATTACTGCTATATATTAATTGTTTGGTGATTGAAGAAATAAATCATATATGGTACGTACGTTGTACGTACTTGTTAGGTTTAGGTCAGGTTTGCTAAAAAATTGATAGTTAAATGTGGGTATATGATAGACACGACATGAATGCGGTTGTGTTGTACTTTCTCTTGGACAAATTGAATGTTTACTTGGGTGTATTTTGTTTCTTGATGGGGACAAGATTAATCATAAAAAAACGGTGCTAACATTGTCACAATAGACAATGAAGGTGCGGGATATGGGGTGATACAGCTCCGGAACAAGATTGTGAATCCAATAGGGTTCAACTGCCACATTAGCAACACCTATATATAGCTTGATCAATATCGTGTTATATATAGTTTAATTATCCTCTATAATGAGTTTTGAGTTATTTTCTGATTAATCAAGGTGATAGTTATTTACTTTATATTAGGTGTTTATCGATTCAGGATTGGAATTTGTATGAGAACTTAATGAAATCAAGAGCCAAGTTCAAGGTATCCGAAAATGATACTAAGATCCACAAGGAAGCTATTTGAAAAGCCGACATTAGAAAAGTGATCTAGGTTTCTTCGGTGTGCCAAGAAGATCTAAGGTTGAGTGAGGTCGGTCAAGGGATATATGTGGATAAACAATTGTTGTCAAGGAAGATCAAAGAGGTCACTGTTTACTAGCTTTTAGACACCACCACATCTTCTTGATTAATTCGGTAACCAAGGAAGTTGTGGTACATTATCTGTTGCCATGATTGAAGAAGAAGCCACCGATCTCCGATATGTTTACTAATTCAACGGTTGTTTTGATCTAAACCAAGAATCGGGTTTGATCGATTTGATCAGAAGGACCAGATCAAACACAAACAAAAAGGATTATGCAAAATGATATTTAAAGAAAGTCATGGTGTTGGACTGCAGCCCAAAGAAGTGTCTAATGGTACCCGAAATACCCGAAACAAGATAAAGCAAGGAATAACCCAACCGGGGATAGACGACTCGACCGAAATTGCAAAACGGAATAACATAGACAAGAGTTACTCGTAACCCGATTGACAAGTCGTTGTAGTTGGGGGACCTAAGTTGACAAATTGATCAAAGTGGGTTTAGTTTCCTAGTTCTTTTTCTTTTTTTCTTTCTTTTTTTTTTGAACGGCAAATTTGGATCACTGACGGGGACATTACACCACCCACCCGATCATCTCCAATCCCCATCAGGAGGAAACTCACCACTGGTAGAAAACCCTGGCCCAACTTGTAACCCCCATTTTTATTCTTTTTGTTACAAGCGGACTTGAACCCAAGACCTCCTCTTAAGGGTCATACACCTTTGCCACTAGGCTAACTAGTGGTGTGTAATATACTTAATATTGAATGTCTTGACGACTAAGTTATCGTTTAATTATCCTCAATAATTAGTATCGAGTTAATTTCTAATTGATCAAAGTGACAGTTATTCACTTAAGATTTTTGTGTTATTATTTATCAGTTTGGGACTTGAAGAACATTCGGTGAATTGTGTTTACACACAAAACATTTTTGTTGCATTGTTAATTAACGGTTAGGTTTGTCACTATATCACTCCCCGTGAGATGCAAATTGTCATCTTCTACATGAAAACATGTCATTTGTTCATGTCAATGTACTAATCAACTTAAAACCAACTGCTCTAAAAATTAACCAAGTTTATCTTACTAAAAATATATAGTAGTCACGTCTAAGTACAAAGACTACCACCATAAGTACCAAATTGGCAGCGTGGGGCTCCTGAGCATGTGCGAGAAGTGCGACGGAACATGACCTATTATTTTGTGGGGCCTAAATTTTTAAAGATTTTGTATATATATTATAGATATAGTTCTTTTTAAATAAAACTTTTATTTTTTTTAAATTTTTAAGTAATAAAATAAACTAACTAAAAAAATAACCCAATTACGTATTCAATATTTAGGCATTTAGATCATAATTTTAATTAAAATATAATTCAGTTACTTAAAATGTAATTTTAAAACTATAATTTTCTTATCTTTATTGCTATAACCTTTATTTTTTGCCTTATTTAAAAACTTTTCTATTTGTAATTTTTTTAATGGGGCCCATTTTTTCTAAATCTGAACAGGGCGCCTAAATTCTTAGGGACGACCCTGCAAATTGGGACACATTTACATCGTAATATGTTAACCGTCAAGTTAGTATGACAATATTCCTAGTCTTATGATGACACTAACTACATATGGAGTGATAGTCGAAGAAAAACCAAGGTGTACATCATTACCCGGTATCAGATATTATAAACTTAGATGATTTTAGACCGAGTCAAATGATTATGGATTTTAAAATTTTATATTATATCGATATAAAACATGACGTGTGTATTCAAAATCATAAAGAATAAATGACTTTTTTATTATCCATGATATTATAAACTTCGATTATTTTAGACGCACTCCAATGATTATAGATATTACAGTTTCATATTGTATTGATATAAATTGTAACATGTGTATTCGATATCTTAAAGAATAAATGAGTCTTTCACTATCTATGATAATAACTAGTAGAGTAAATTTTTTATTGTCTTTTATAAATATATAAAATTACTGGTTGGTTGTGTTCTTTAAATTTATTAATTATTGACAGTGTCCTTTCTTTTAGAAAAAAATTTGTGCATGCATATTGTTCTTTCAATTACCACCCCTTAAGTCCCCTCACGTGAGGGACATGAGGGACGTGATGGGGCATTTTGGTAAATAAACATATAAAATTGAGTATTTTTTCTTGTTTGTTTTATAGTTTATTTTATTTTATCTGACCCAATAATTAATGTTATAATGTTAAATCTTATTGGTAGGTTGATTAATTTTATGATCAAATTTACGATTTCATTTGAGAGAATTTTGTTTGAAGCATATGGCGGGTTCATTTGTTTCCATCTTTCTTGGCAACTTCTTCTTTCTTATCTTAGGGATGAGAAGTCAAAGGTGTGAACTTTGACTTACCAAACTGGACCCGTGTCTACTCGTGACCTCAGGCGGCTTGACCATGTTCACGATTTTGCTATACACCCGTTTACTCCCTCACATGTCACCACAGATCTCAAATCACTTTTATTTTATGCACCTAACTCCTAGGAAAATCTATTTAATAAATTTAAATTTGAATAATTCAATTAGAAACAATTGTTTAGTATGTACTTAAATTAGCTAGTTTGACTAATTTAATTCAATATAAAGATAATATACATTGGAGTCAGAAGCTTTTTGTTAAAAATATGTTTAGAATATTTTTTATAATTCATTTTGCAAATTATTACATATATGTTTTGTTTATTTTAGGTGTTATTGGGCTTCTCTCAAGGTTTTTTGGGCTGTAGCTGATGTGGGCTGGATTCAAGCTCGGGTACAAGTCTTATGGATTCAAGGCCCGGATAAAGGTTCATCCGGTTGCAGCTGGGAATATATAAGGGTTGTTAAGAGAGATTTAGGGTTAGAGAGTTTTAGTCGAGTTCTTCACCGTCGCTTGTTCTCTCTCTTTTGTTCTCATAGTCAGATTGTTGAGATCCCCAATTCTCACTGGGATTTCATCTTCTTTCTGTGTTTTTCTTGTAATTGTAGTTCTTAGATCATCATAGTGATGATCTTAAAGTCTGTCTCGTGATATTTTTCAGTTTATTTTGAGAGATTTATATTTCTGTTCTTGGTTCGATTGTTTGTTCGTTGTTGTTCAATCTTCTTCCTGTCGATCTCTCAAAACTTCACATGGTATCAGAGCATTGTACGCTCTGATTCCGATTCCGGTGTCATTTGACGTTTCGTTGTTCCGGTTTCTCGATTTAGGGTTTTCTGAAACCCTAGTTCCGATCTTGGTGTATTTTCTCAGATCTAACTGTTCGTTTGTTAGATCTGACGTGTTTCTGGGTTTTTTCCGCTGCGTTTAACACCGGTGAAAGATCGGTGACTGTTCGTGTTCAGGTGCTGAGTTCGTCGCTTCGAAGACTAGAGACCTCACCCTAAGTGAAGGTGAGGAGGCTAGGAGGCGCAGATCAACGATCGTGAGGTTTTTGGCTTGGAAGACCTGAGTTGTGAAAACCCTAAGTGAAGGTCTTCACAGCTCAGGTGCAATTGGTGAGATCGTTCCCTGTTTTACTTACTATTGTTGTTTACTTGTCTGTTGTTTGCTGTGATTATTTACCGTGAAGATAATAAGAATGACTGGTGGGGATACCTCCAATCCTGCTACGCTAGTTAGCAAGATTGAAGCTAGTGACCCCTTATACTTACATGCGAGTGACTCCAGTACCCTCACACTGATTAGCTTCAAACTAAAAGGCATTGAAAATTACGTTGTTTGGTCTAGTGCTCTTGAATTAGCCTTAAAGGTTAAAAATAAAACAGGTTTTTTAGATGGTTCTTGTGAAAAACCAACTGATAATGTAATTCTTGCTAACCAGTGGGAGAGGTGCAACTCTGTGGTTTTATCCTGGATTCTTAACTCTGTGTGTGAGGAACTTTATGTAGGGCAAGTGTACTCTAAGTTGGCCTCTGTTGTGTGGAATGATTTAAAGGAAACCTTTGATAAAATTGATGGATCAATTATATTCAACCTATATCAGAAAATTAACTCTGTTGTTCAAGGTGGTTTATCTGTGTCAGAATATTATAATAAGTTGAATACAATGTGGAAACAGTATGATAACATGGTTAAACTTCCTTCATGTTCTTGTAATGCTGCAACTAAGTATAATGAATTTAATGACTCTATAAAATTGATGCAGTTTCTTATGGGGTTGGATGAAGTTTATATGCCTGTTAGAACTAATCTGTTAACTAGGGAGTCTTTGCCTACTCTTAAAACTGCATATTTGACTATTTGTAGGGAAGAATCTCATAGGGCAGGAAATGGTAGTTCAAAAACTCAATCTGTTGGCTTTGTTTCCAAAAATGGTCAATTTTCTGACAGCACTAGGAGGCCAAATAGGGGTCCTAATACTAATGTCAAGTGTACTCACTGTAACAAAGTTGGTCATTTAGTGGATAAGTGTTTTGAATTGATAGGATATCCACCAGGTTATAAACCAAGAAACAACAATAAGTGGAGTAAACCTGGGAATTCCAGTAATGCCTCTGTTGATAATGGAAGTATTTCCTCTGCTGTGAATGCCTTAAGTTCTGAACAAGTGTTTAGATTGTTAAAATTGTTAGATGAAAGAACTGGAGAATCTTCTCAGAGTTCTAATGTTGGAGGTAATTTGAATAGTTGTGTTTACCAAAACTGTTTGAATCCTGTCAGTAACTGTGTCTATGTGTTTGGGTCTGGTATGGATAGATCTGGGTGGGTTATAGACTCTGGTGCTAATCAACACATGATAGTTTCAGAAGAAAACCTTTTAAATGCTGTTGATGTGTCTGGTTTTGGAATTAAGATTAAACATCCCAATGGAACCTTTGCTACTGTAACTAAGATTGGTAATCTAAAGTTTGCAGAAAATGTCATACTAAGGGATGTGTTTGTTGTACCAGAGTATTTTGTAAATCTCATTTCTGTCCATAAGTTGGCTAAGGATAATAAGCTTAGGTCTATTTTTGATGAAAATGCTTGTTATCTTCAGGATTTGTTTACAAACCAGATACTTGTGACTGGTAAACAGTTAGATGGGTTGTATCTGTATGGAAATTCTCCTGTGTGCTCTAAGGTGTGTGCTAATTTTGTAAGTCAATCTGATTTGTGGCATATGAGACTTGGACATCCTGCAGATCCTGTGTTAAAACTGTTACAACCTGTATTAGAAATTAAAGAGTTTAAATCTACTTCAATTTGTGAAGTGTGTCATAAATCCAAACAGCATAGGGAACCATTCCCTTTAAGTCTTCATAAATCAAAGTGTGTTGGGGACCTTGTACACTTGGATGTGTGGGGTCCTTACAAGGTTACTAGTAGAGAAGGATATAAGTACTTTCTTACTGTAGTTGATGATTTCAGTAGATCTGTTTGGATATATCTTTTGAAATCTAAAAGTGAAGTTGGTCATAGTGTGGAAAATTTTTATAACTTAGTTAAAAATCAGTTTAAAACTACT
>JBCNJP010000007.1:79102420-79104920 GCA_039602395.1 Deinandra increscens subsp. villosa | reverse complement strand
CCGGACACGTCCCGGTCAACTTTTTGACCCGAAAGGCCCTGCCCACGATTCCAAACGGCTCCAAGTACCTTAGGGGACATCCCTGTAAAGTTTCGTGACCTTCCGACGAAGTTTGAGCGCGTTTCATGGAATCCCTACCCGTAAGGGGCAGGGGCCCGCCCGAGCCTAGCCCGCGGGCCCGCCCGACCCGGAAACTGAATTTTTTCCTTTGGGTCATCTTGTTTCATGCTCATGAGGCCTCACGTAAAGTTTCGTGTCAATCCGACTTCGTTTGATGTGATTTTCACATATTATGATTCTTGAGAAATTTAATGTCCGTTCCTGTCACTTTGCTGTTTACACGGAATGTATATATAGGGGAGGGCATGGGGTCTGGCAGCCCCAGCGCCCAGGAAATCATGTGAGCGACCAAGGCAGCCAAGGTCATCGAGAACCAAGCCCTCCCTAGCCCCATACACGATGAAAAAGCCCCTTGCCTTGGTTTCTCGCACACCGACTCGTGATTTTAGGCACAACGATCAGCGATGTCGCACATTATGTCGTGATTTTGGCCCAGCGACCAGTGATCTAACACACCGACTCGTGATTTTGGCTTGAAGATGTGCTTGGCCTAAAAAATTATGATTCTTGAAAATTTTAATGTCTGTTCCTGTCACTTTGCTGTTTACGCGGAATGTATATATAGGGGAGGGCATGGGGTCTCACAGGGCCGGTTGCCAAAAATTGTTGCGAGCTACCAAAATTATATAGGTTTCATATAATCAAGCCCTCCCTGGCCCTGTACACGATGAAAAGTCCCTTGGCCTTGGTTTCTCGCACATCGACTCGTGATTATGGCCCAGCGATCAGCAACCTTGCACACTGACTAGTGATTTTGGCCAAGCCAAGGGCTGTGAGCGACCAAGGCAGCCCCTCACTGGCCATGTAAACGATGAAACAGCCCCTTGGCCTTGGTTTCCCCATTTCGACTCGTGATTATGGCCCAACGATCAGCAACCTTGCACACTGACTAGTGATTTTGGCCAAGCCAAGGGCTGTGAGCGACCAAGGCAGCCCCTCACTGGCCATGTAAACGATGAAACAGCCCCTTGGCCTTGGTTTCCCCATTTCGACTCGTGATTATGGCCCAACGATCAGCAACCTTGCACACTGACTAGTGATTTTGGCCAAGCCAAGGGCTGTGAGCGACCAAGGCAGCCCCTCACTGGCCATATAAACGATGAAACAGCCCCTTGGCCTTGGTTTCCCCATTTCGACTCGTGATTATGGCCCAACGATCAGCAACCTTGCACACTGACTAGTGATTTTGGCCAAGCCAAGGGCTGTGAGCGACCAAGGCAGCCCCTCACTGGCCATGTAAACGATGAAACAGCCCCTTGGCCTTGGTTTCCCCATTTCGACTCGTGATTATGGCCCAACGATCAGCAACCTTGCACACTGACTAGTGATTTTGGCCAAGCCAAGGGCTGTGAGCAACCAAGGCAGCCCCTCACTGGCCATATAAACGATGAAACAGCCCCTTGGCCTTGGTTTCCCCATTTCGACTCGTGATTATGGCCCAACGATCAGCAACCTTGCACACTGACTAGTGATTTTGGCCAAGCCAAGGGCTGTGAGCGACCAAGGCAGCCCCTCACTGGCCATGTAAACGATGAAACAGCCCCTTGGCCTTGGTTTCCCCATATCGACTAGTGATTATGGCCCAACGATCAGCAACCTTGCACACTGGCTAGTGATTTTGGCCCAGCCAAGGGCTGTGAGCGACCAAGGCAGCCCCTCACTGGCCATGATCACGATGAAACAGCCCCTTAGCCTTGGTTTCTCACACTGACGCGTGATTTTGGCCAAGCCAAGGGCTGTGGGCGACCAAGCCCTTGGTTTCTCGCACATCGACTAGTGATTTTTGGCTTGGTGTTGTGCTTGGCTTAAAAAATTATGATTCTTGAAAAATTTAATGTCTGTTCCTGTCACTTTGCTGTTTACGCGGAATGTATATATAGGGGAGCAGTGGTGTTGGGTTGGCAGTCGCTGTGCATGCAAATCTCCCCCGTGTGCAGGACAGCATGTTGGTTGGCTATCTTTATGATTGTTGATCGGCATGTGCCAGATAGGAGGTGAGTTGAGAGTTTTAGATATGGGAGTGCGTGCACCAGTCGGCTTTGGTCCGGACTGATGAGTGCTACGTGCTAGAAGATGTGCTTGGCCTAAAAAATTATGATTCTTGAAAATTTTAATGTCTGTTCCTGTCACTTTGCTGTTTACGCGGAATGTATATATAGGGGAGGGCATGGGGTCTCACAGGGCCGGTTGCCAAAAATTGTTGCGAGCTACCAAAATTATATAGGTTTCATATAATCAAGCCCTCCCTGGCCCTGTACACGATGAAAAGTCCCTTGGCCTTGGTTTCTCGCACATCGACTCGTGATTATGGCCCAGCGATCAGCAACCTTGCACACTGACTAGTGATTTTGGCCAAGCCAAGGGCTGTGAGCGACCAAGG
>JBCNJP010000007.1:78963081-79096920 GCA_039602395.1 Deinandra increscens subsp. villosa | reverse complement strand
TCTTTTATATAACATGTTTATAATCATTTGTTATGTTTTTTTTTTAATTTATTTTTAATAACATGAACATTCAAAACCACAAGGAAACAAGAATAATTTATTTTAATTTTTATGTATATTTTTGTAACTATTTTTTTGTATATTTTTTGTTTAGATGTGTAGCTTTTATGATTTTTATAAGATCACTTATTTGTAGAAAGAAAAAAACGATCTTTACTAAAAAAAATGAAGACAGAGAATTTCGAAAAGAAAATATGAAATCCTTTGCCGTGTTTGGCACGTAATAGGCTAGCTGATAAGGTAGCTTATAAGCTAGTTTTTGAAAAGCTAGTTGGAGTAGCGTTTCAACTATTTTTATAATATTTTATGTTTTACCCTTCCATAACTAATTAATAAATACCTATATTTACATTTATGACATGTACTTTTATGTTATTTTATATTTTTCAGCTAGTTTGTTAACTAGTCTTTATCAAACGTTATTTTTTATCAGCTAGCTTATAGTTTATCAGCTAGCAGCTAGCTTATCAGCTAGTGCGCCAAACACAGATCTTTATTATCATCTTAGATCATTATAACCACAATAATAGAATACAAAAGTTCTTCTACCTACATTGTTTGTGCTAGTATTGATCGATCTCTTCCTAGATTAATTAGTTTCTTCATCCAATAATATCAATTATATGTTTCAAAGCGAAATCACTATGGTTAAGTAATGTATCTCATAATTAAAAGGTCGGAGGTTACAAATTTACAAAATATATATTGTTTATGTGTTTATTTTTAAAATTTAAGAATTACTGTTAAAAGAAGTATCAACTATAGTTGTTGAACAAATACCTTAATAAAATAATAATTGTTGGCAGAAATATTTCCCTTTTTTTAAATCAATCATTTAGTGGAATCGCTTGATTGCATCATGGTATACAGAGAAGAAGATCTTAAAAGATATTTTATTGGACATGGGACATGCACAAATATGATAATGTCCAAGGAAAAGGCTCAAATCTTGAAGACAAACGCATATGAGGTAAAAAAATGCACTTGTTTCTCTGGCTTTCCCCCGTATTTTTTGTTTTGTAAAATATGTATATATCTAAAAGTTAAAATAGACAGCGATAAAATCATAGAAAGTGAAGTGTAGGAATATTTTTAAGCCTTTAAATTTTGTTTCTAAATTCTAATTTATGGCCCAGAACTAATGCGTATAATATTGGTCTACCTTTTTTTTTTATATGTTAATTATAAAAAAAATTGATGCATAAAATATTAAAACTCGATATTGCAAAAAATCAATACGCTCTGATGAAACATTAGCAAAGGATAGAAGGGAACGGGGGGGGGGGGGGACCACTCCTGCGGTTTTTCGGCCAAAAGTACATATTTTCATGATTTTAGGTAAAAATTTATATGTATTGAGTATTGCTCCTTGGTAAATTTTTTGATCCCCACCTCTTCAAGAATTTCTTTCTAGCTTCGCCGCTACATGAAATATTTGAATATCATTTTCATCGATATCATAACTATCATACCAAATCTCACCAATCGAATTATTTTTTCGATAAATATGAGACATCTAAATAATATAAGTAAACATATCTATTTACCTATAACAAAAAGAAAAAAGACATGAACGAGACTGGATTGATGATAAAATAAAATTCTAGGATGCAAAGAGTGATTCAATAATTGTTGATGAAAAAAGAGAAATA
Organism: Deinandra increscens subsp. villosa; assembly: GCA_039602395.1. Lineage (NCBI taxonomy): Eukaryota > Viridiplantae > Streptophyta > Magnoliopsida > Asterales > Asteraceae > Deinandra > Deinandra increscens. Next base: position 79,095,208 of record JBCNJP010000007.1, on the reverse strand, counting down.
CTAAATGTCCTGCTTTTCAAGTTCATTATATTTTAAGTCAAATAATTATAACATATAGAAAGAAAATTGAAATGAACATATATTTTCACATTTTTATTAGAACAATTAATATATAGAAAAACAATTAATAGAAATATTATCTACTCTTTTATGAAAAGGTTGGATTTTTTTTTTCTTTTCAGATGGACCGAATTAAAGCAACCACATGTAAACATGTGAAATAAAATGAAAAGAAATTACATAATAAAAATACATAATTTGATTAGTTAAATAATGCAACATCCACAGTGGTATATACCATATACATCTACCTTCCATTAGAGGGAAACAAAAATCTTAAACATTAGCTAGAATAATCTATAGAAAAACCTATTTGATTATGGAATCTGTTATACACACCACCTTTCACATGATGTACCCCTTTTTGATTATAATGAAGGAAAATAATACAAGTCCAGACCAGATTTCAACGTTTTGGTGAGCACAAAAATGCCTGCAAAAAAGAGAGATATAATCTATTATCAATACTTTCAGTTTCCATCAATTAAAATAATGAATCTCTAGAAAAGTTAAATTAAGAAACTTATATCATTAAAAAGAAACACAAATGTATCAGAAAACCTGGAATTAGATAAGCATGATTAATCATACGTTGAGACAGTCGTATGTGTATGATCTTCTTCTTTGTCGATCCACAGATTCTAACTTATGCAGCAATAATTCATCTTGCATCAATATTATCTTCCCTGGAGAGCTCATGAACGCAGTCCGGCGAACGGGTGGGGACCAGAGGCCGCTTTGGGAGTAATCAAACCCGAATTCCGATATGTCTGCGAATTTAACAAGAAGCCTTTCCGAGACAGATCTTGGTACCAACTGAACTTTGAAAGAAGATGATGATAATTCAGGATCCGAAAGTGGTGAAGATGAGATGTCCATGTTGATCGATGATGGGGAATGAATCACACATGAGGCGTAAGTAATGGATGGGGTGGGGGTAGGGTAGGGGTGAGGATAAAGAAGTGTATGGTTGTATGTAATCATAAGATATCGGAGGACGTGGGTAGCATGATTGAATTGGAACCTTTGTATAGGAGGACCTTTGGGTGCATGTGTTTTTGTGTGTCATATGTCGTGTACTCAGATGATAATGCATAACGTGTCTACTATTATGTTATTTAAATATTGTGTATAACGAGTTGGTGATCTGTCCGTATCTTGCTGCATGGGGATCGGACAACCGTATAAGTAAAAGCAAAACATGTTGAAGAGTATTACAATGAAAAAGTGTACCAATAGCATCTCAAACATACAACCACTCAAAATAAAAAGGACTATCAATTTTCAAACCCAAACCTACTAACTTACACAAATACTAACTTTTATAACTTACATGTTTAAGTGTTCTTTTTAGCCTTTTAGTTAAAAATTTATTTGATTAAAGTTTTTAAATCCCAAATAATTATTTTAGACTTTTTAGCCCTTTAGTCACCAGTAGGATTATCCCGTCCGCGCATTGTGGCGGTCAACCCCGTGTGCTTGTGTCATAAACGTAGTCTTTAAATCAAAATTAATGACCAATACATTTTACGTCTTGCAAGTTACTGCGGGATAATGCGGTAGTTTGCCATTATAAAAAAGATGATGATGACAGCGATGCTGGTATAATATGGTTCCGGCATGAGGTTATAACCGCACCTGTTTTAGGAGGGTAACGATTGAAAATGACGAGCTAGGGTTACTTGCTAATCCAATTATGAAGTAAACCAAGACTTTCTTTTTCATTAGGTCATATGCTGCTATGAAAGAGGTGCGGAGCTAGAGCCTCAAAACGACTATAGACGTCTCAATACATCACTATATCTCCAGAGCGCCGCACCCCTTTTGGCAGTTATAAGAGCATTCACGTAGGTTTCTAAACATATGTGACTGTAAATCTGCAAAATTTGAGGTTATGATTGGAAGTGTTGTGAGTTAAAGGAAACAACAAATTTAGTAAATCTGCATATTTCCATAAAAAACTGATGATTTGCCTCAAATCTAAAGAGTTAAATTAGAGTGAAAATGTAATTATAATAGTATAAAATATGTGATTGTAATTATGCTTGTGAGTGAAAGAAACAAAGTAATAATAAAAGTATAAATTATATCGATGGGGACGACTAATCAATGGATATGATCTAGTGAAGACACAATAACGACTAAGACACCAACGAATAACGATCTCAAAAAAGCACACTCTATAACTTTTCATATTTAATTTAATAAACAGAACACGAGTCTATAATTTTATCAGATATAAAAAGATAAAAAATAAATAAATTTAATAATCTCATGAGTCACACGAATAATACTTGTTTGCTAGTTCAAATAGCCTTCCTTGAAACTAAGAAGTGTTACTTAAATATAAACCGTGTTTAGAGTCACAAAGAACGGAATTGACATTTATAAACCGAACCGTCGGTTATATCATTGGTTACATAGTGCATTATTAATTCAAACCCGTTACAAAACCGGTTTTTATAGTGATTGTTTAAAAAAAACTCAAAAACCGGTTTTAACCAGTTTTGTCCTATTTCAGGATAGTTAAAATCTTAACTAAGAAACATAGTTAGAAACAGGACTGGTTAAAAAAATAGCTTGTTAGTTTCTTAATGTTTTGATTTTTATATAAAATATTTGTGTTCTACATAACGGGAACCCGATTAGGATCAAATAACTTAAACCCGAATCCACTTGTTGCCGATAAACAGTCTTCCCTGAACACGGCCTTTTAACCTCGTAACCCAATCGTCTGCCATTCGACAAGTTCCGAACACCGTCTAGAAACCTCCGGTCAACATACGGTTGTTCGTCTCCACCATCTTCGATTTAAGGTATAGTTTCGAACCTCTTTTATCTGTTTTTTTTCTCTTCAAATACAGACATCCGCAAATGTTGTTATCTGGTTTTAGCGACTGAAGCCTGATCATGGTTTTAAACGAGGAAGGTGAACAGAAACTAGGTTTTTAATTCCACCAAACGAAGGTACTTTTTATAAATCAAAATCTGTTACTAAAGTACTGATCGATCATTCGTTATAGTTTTATTCTCTTAATTGATACTCAGTCAACGTTCTCCATTGACATTGACTTGTATACTGAAGTATAAATCTAAAAACTTGTATCCCATTGCTTCATTGAAGGTGTTTAAGAGTGTTTGGAACTTTGGATATGCATTTTGGTCTGTGATTTTGGATAATCATAATTAGATTTTCTGCTGTAATAAAACTATGAGAGGTAGTGTCTGGATGTGTTTTCACTGTTTGAAGCTAACAAATAAAATGACTAAAAAGGAGATTTTTGTAAAAAAAAAGATAGGAGTACAAGTTTGTTGAATTAGGTTAAAAGAAAGGTTTATTTGATAATTTATTTTAACCCTATGACAGATCAACTCATTGCAGCTAATGTGGAACTAATTATCTGATTAACAAAGACAGATTATTTAACTGTTATATAATCAGCATAATATGGTTATCCAAACATTAAGTACCCTTTACTATGACTACAGGTTGCAATAGTCAGATAACCAGCTTCAAAACGCAAGCCAAAACACGTGCAAGTTGAATCTCATTATTACGCTTGACATAATCATATTTCGATGCTAGTGACTCAAGTCCTTTTCAAACATGTTATTCTGTGAATTTTTTATCTCACCGTTTAGGGGCTTTCCTTTTCCGACTATTTTTAACAATCTTTGTGAAGAATCAGGATGACATGATAGACCAAATCTGTCTTAGCAACCTATTTAAGTACCTGCAAACTCTACACACTATGTGAATTGGAGCCCATTCACTAGTTCCTAGATGATAGCATAATAACACTGAATCATAGCTTGGCTTGTTTCAAGTTTCAAGTTAACCTCATGACCTAATTGTTCTATTAGCATGTGTTTTAAAAGTTAACCTTAATTTAACCTGGGACCTGTTTTGTTGCTGTTAACATCTTTTAATTATGCAAGCCTTTGTTCCATAATTCCTTTGTCTGTTTTATGTGATTAGTCACCTGTTTTAATTTACTGTTCAACACCTTGTTCTGGATTTGTTTTCTGTTTAATCACCTGTTGTTTCATGCTTTCTACAAGGCTGCCCAGTGCTGTAGATTAATCACATGTTGTTCTGTGAATCTTTATCTTACCAAGTTAAGGGCATTTCCTTTTCCAACTATTTACAATAATCTTTGTGAAGAATCAGGATACACTAAATCTGTCTTAGCAAGTTTGGTATGTTTCCTATTTAATTTGGTTTGCTTTTTTTGATTATTCAATTCCCAGTTAGTTGTTTCCAACCTATTTACATTCCCGCACACTCTTATGGATCTTGCTGGCAAGGTGCGCTCACTCAAATAAACCCAATGGTGCAAGATTGAGTGAAGGTAGCAAAAAGAATTTAAAGGCTAGTCACATTGACAAATATGATTAGGAAGTTGGCGTAATGTCAACTGTTAAATTTTCTATGCGAAGTATCATCTTTTGTGAAAATGTTACTTGGTGAACTGGTGATTTATTGCAGTTCTCATTAGGCGAAAACACACGGACTGCAATGAGTCCTGCTTTAACCATTGTGGATCAAGCACGCAACACCTTGGCTTTTGCAACTAATGCCAAGGAAGTCACCATCACACGTGAAGTTAATATGGATATTGTTTACAGTTTTTAGTATAATTGGGGAAATAAGATTCTGCCTCTAAAAGTTTTAAGGTTTTTGCTGTGGGAAAAAGATCAGAAATCTCAGCAGGTCTGTTTCTATTTTGTATTATAACTGTCATCCTAAATTGCTATCATGAGTTTTAATCTTGATGAACATGAAAGACACGAATTTTGACTATTGTTTGTAGGTTCTCACAAGTGGTAATAGTTCGTCTTTCTATTGTGGAAATGGTGATACAGATGTCCAAGATTCAAGTCTTGGCTTCTTGATCATTAAAGGAAGTACCTTGTCATATGTATAGTTGTTTGTTTTGAAAGGTATGTTTATTTCCAGAGTAGTGTTTAGAAGTTTAAATTTACATACATTGTTTCAGGTTGCTACTAGGGTTAGCTCTCTACTACCTTTCTAATTAAAAAGTTTTAAGTATACAGATGTGGGACCAACAGATATATTTGTCACAGTCATGGTGATGCAACACCATTATGGACACGCTTGTGACCTTATTATACATACAATTAGTATACAAACACAATCTCCTTCCTCGTCTAGCATGACCCTATGACCTCGTTGTTTTATTAGCATGTTTTGTCTTAACCTCTCACCCATGTTGCTCTTAACACCTATTTTTTAATTTAACCCCTCTAACGCTACTGCCCATGTTGCTGCTTGAGGCCCTGTTTGCTATTTTTTGGAATGGATGACTCAATCAGAGGATAAAATATAGAGGATTGAGTCAGCAAAAACTTAGGCATGGGTCAGCAACTTTGGACCGATCAGGAGGTTAAACTAAGAAAACAAACAAGTTGAGTGTTGAATACTGACCGGACCGGGTCAGTGCACATCTTCGCTTCTTGAGTTATTTTTCCCTTTTTCTTTTGAAATTATGCTTGTTGCATTACTGCACTTTTAAGTATGTTACTCCATAGTTACATGCACCTTAGTAGTATCAAAATTTAATTAAAAATATCAAAAGTACATGTTTTAAATCAAGATGACAACTTAATTTGTTAGAAAGGTCTTTTCTACCCTATGTGAATTGGACCCTACACACTAGTTCCGAGTTGATAGCATAATAGCACCGAATCTTAGCCTTTCTCGTTTCAAGTTTCAAGTTGCCCTTAAGACCTAATTATTCTATTAGCATGTGTTTTAAGATGACTCAGTTTTAACCTCTGACCTGTTGTGTTGTTGTTAACAACTTTTAATTATGCAATCCTTTGTTCCGTTATTTCTTGGTCTGCATTTTCTGTTTTATGTTATTAGTCACCTGTTTTAAGCAACTATCCAACACCCTGTTTCTGGATTTGTTTTCTGTTTCATTACCTGTTGTTTTCAAGCTTGTTACAAGGCTGCCTGCCCAATGCTATAGATTAATCACATGTTACTCTGAATCTTTATCTCACCGGTTAAGGGCTTTACTTTTCCGACTATTTAGAATAATAGTTGTGAAGAATCTGGACAGACCAAATCTGTGTTATCATGTTTGGTATGTTTCCTATTTAATTTATTTGATTTTTTTGATCATTCAGATCCTATTTTGTTAGTTCTTTACAATCACGCAACACCTTTGCTTTTGCAACTAGTGTGAAGGAAGTCACAAACACAGGTGAAGCAAGTATTGATATTGTTTACTCTTTTAAATATAATTTCCGAAAAAGGATTCTGCCTCTAAAGTTTTATGGTTTTTGCTGTGGGAAAAAAGATTAGAAATCTCAGCAGGCCTGATTCTGTTTTGCATTATTATTGTCATCCTAAATTGCTATCATGAGTTTTAATCTTGATGGACATGAAGGAAAAGTCTTTTGATCATTGTTTGCATGTTCAGAAATGTGGTGATTGTTTGTAGGTTCAGGCTGGTAATTCCGAAGGATCTTTCATGATCATGAAAAGTTCAAATTTTAGCTAGAAAACCAAAAGAAGAAGCTTGAGCTTCGGGGAAACAAACTGGAAAAAGTGTGAGGTGGTAAATGAAAATTAAAGGAAAAAACTTTCTGGAGAGACTGAAAATGTCTTTAAACTATGTATTTTGTAAAATTTGTTTATACTTAGTTAATAGTTTATTCACCCAGTCAGAATGATGTAAGGAAAATGAATGAACTTGTGATGAAACTTGCCGAAGATCAAAAGGTTCGTGTTTTAACTTTTTTGGGAAAACAGTACTTCATTATTTAAAACATGTGTATGATCGATCATCAACCACATAAAGAATAGGAGGAATTTCACAAGAAAATCATTTTGCTTGAGAAACAACTAGATGTAAAGCAAGTAGTGGAGCTTAAGATACAACATTTGAGGGGGCAATTAAATGTTTTGAAGCACTTGGGAGATGGAAATCATGAAGAAGGTGAATGAAGATCAAGTATCATCTTTTGTGAAAATGTTACTGGTGATCTATTGTAGTCCTCATTAGGTGGAAATACACGGAGTGCAATGAGTCCTGCTCTAACCACTGTGGATCAAGCAATCTAAGATGAAGTTAATACGGATATTGTTTTCATTTTTTTATATACCAATATCCTTATGTAAATACACTTCCTTTTTTGTTAAGAGTCTACATACTAGCATACATATAATACAAACATATCAATGCATTTATACTCAGGCTAAGTGTAGTGGATAAGGCCTCAAATGGGGCGTTATTCGCCATGTGGACGATGACTGGACAAGGGGCTTTATGTGGCTTTATGATGTAGTGGATAAAGCCCCCATAACGCCCCATCAACCTCCGCCTTTCAGCGTTATCTCCCTCACGCCCCTCTCGAATTTTAGCTTGATAACGCCCCATAACGCCCTTGCGTAGTGGGGCGGGGCGTTATCAGGGGCGTTATGGGCTCTTTTTTGCCCCATAACGCCCCATTACGGGTAGCCTCATGCATCCTCAATTGGAAATGGTGAGTCTACTCTCTTGAAAGGATTGTTGGGTGGATAATTGCATCCTCGAGAATTGATTTCCAAGATTATATGAACTTGAAGAAGATAAAATCTGTTTGGTTAGTCAAAGGAACTGGATGCTTTATGCGCTTGAAGAAGATAAAATCTGTTTGGTTAGTCAAAGGAACTGGATGCTTGACGAACCTTGAAAGTGGCGTCGTTTGTTAAGGGGGGAGTCGAACATTCACAATTTGTGGACCTAATGAGTATTCTAAACACAATTAATCTTAATTCCAATGATGACAAGTGGATGTGGTATTTAGGAGTGAGAGTTTTTAGTTAAGTGGGTTTGTTGTATTATTGATGGAATACGAGTGTTCCTAAAAAGGTGAATATTCTTCCTAGTAGCTTGTCTCCTACTGGATGGAATACGAGTGTTCCTAAAAAGGTGAATATTTTGCTAGGAGAACTTTGATGGACTGGCTTCCTAATCGGGTTAATCTTGACAAAAAGATGTATTTATGTTCCTTGTATTTTATACACTTTTTGTCTTGTTCATCATGAGACTATGGAGCATTTATTTGGAGATTGTGATGTGGTTTAAAGGCTTTGACATTTGGTTGAATCTCGGTTAGATATCGTGGACCGAGTTTCAAAGGAACCTGAAATGGTTATGTAGTGGTTGGATGAGACTTGTATGAACATTCAAAAATGAGAAGTCACTGAAGCTATAGTATTTATAACTTGGTGGACGCTTTGGCGGTATAGGAATGATATGTTATTTCGGCCTAACAATCAAAGGAAGTGTATGGCTTTTGAAGATATAGTTTTTTTTTTCTTTCACTTTTTTATTGATTGTTAACAGGAGGAAAAAACTTAAACCGAATTGGATTTAGTGGTTAAAGACCCTCTGATTACTTGTAAGGAAAATTGGAAATAAATAATCCCAAGTTTTCATGTTTGGCCGACAATAATCCCAACTTTTAAAATAGCTCCCAGTGGTCCCAAGTTTCACTATATTTACCTGTAATGGTCTCATCATTAAAATCACTAACTCCGTTAACTCCCTTGATTACGTGGCACATGACTTGAATTTTTTTTTATATAATTTCGAAATCCCCTATTAACCTACGTGGCATCCACATCATCAAGGGAGTTAACGGAGTTAGTGATTTTAACGATGGGACCATTACAGGTAAATATAGTGAAAGTTTGGACCACTGGAAGCTATTTTAAAAGTTGGGATTATTGCCGGTCAAACATGAAAACTTGGGATTATTTATTTCTAGTTTTCCTACTTGTAATTATTATTTCTGAACTTTTTTCTTGCTAGTCTTTTTATATAAATATCCTGCTATTTTTTTTTATTTTTTTTTAATGTTTTAAACATCGTGTAAAATGGTGTTGGAGTTTATATTCAAACAATTATTGATTACTCGAAAGTCAAAAAAGGGAAAAAAAAATTATGACAACTAGACATGTTGAATTGTATAAGTGATATGCCACCATTAGATATAATATTGTGCATTAATTAATCAAGGATTAGCTAACTACGTATTAAATGGGTAACCTCATGACTGTATTATTGATGAAAACAAAAAAATAAAATTAAGTTAAGAAAACATAATATTATAGAAGTTGTGTGCCAATAGTTTAGTTGAAAGATTTCTAAAAATTAATGAAGATGTTTAGGTGGTCAATAAATTTGAAAAAGTTGTAGTTAAAATTGTTTATTTTGTTATAATGACCTAATCCGATTGTTTTTTTTATTTATTTAAAGTTAATTATCTTGAAAAAAACCTACAACTTATTATGAGACAAATTACCTCCTTCTCTTTATCTCTTATAACACTATAGTCTATATATCCGTTTTCTTTAAATTGTGATATGGACCTTTTTAATGCTAAACCAAGTGGAAAATCACAAAATTGGTCATTTGGATTTTGAAACATCTAAAATATAGAAATGGTCATTTACTAGCTAAAAGTTGTGATATACCCACCCGCTAAAAGTTTGTCTACCGGCTAAGAGTTTGCCTCTTTTGTATGTGGCAGACTTAGAACTTGTTTGCAGTTTGATTTTTCAATTTTTAATGCAAATATGCGGTTAGGGCCTTGCCTACTAGTTTGTTTTTTTTTCTTGGAAGTATCAAAAATCTTTAATACCCAAGTGAGTCTTCTTAATTGAGACAGGATTGTAATCGTTTGTACTAGATTTTACACTCCAGACTTGACTCACACAAGAAACTTATCAAGGAAGAAACCCATCATTTAGAAAAACCTATTTGAGTCAGATCTAAACTTGAAACCTCTTTTATTTCAAACTCTAACCATCATCCCATACCATTGGACCAAATGAGTTAGGTATGAAAAAGTTAAACGTCACTTTTTGTTTGATTATATGCTTCTCTATATAAGTTCGGTTTCAATGAAGTAGATAACAATAAGTAAATATTATAAAGTGTCTAGCTATTAGCCTTTGGTTATAAGATATTCCAAGAATATATATATCTTACAACTTAATTATTAAAAGTTTTTATTCACAACAATGTATAGCATCAATCCCAAATCACGTGGTAATAAAATAATATAAATCACTGAATTGTGATTGTTAATGATCTATCTTCAACTTTAATTAAAGTGCCAAAAATTATTAAAAGTGTCATGCCTAAACAATTCTTATTTAATTACACCCATTTCAACACATATTTATTTCTCTCCAATAACAAGTTTCCAACCTATAATTTATTACTTATGACACTTTAATCGGCATATCGATCCTAAAAGAAATAAAAAAAAAATTAATATATAATTCTTGTTTCGGTATCTTTTGCCGCACTATATGCAAATCTTGGTGCTTTACAAATACATGTCCACAGTAAAAGACAAATCTGGTTAGGTGACAATTTTCTATTAATTTAGAACTTTTGCATGATCACCCGGTGGTACCACACCATGGAGCTAAGTTCCGGCAGTGCTCCTCCACCCTTTCTATCTCCGATCTCCGCCTGAACACGGTGGTGCATTCCGGTAGCTCACCTAGATCCGCGAAAAAAGACTCTTCATCTTCCCTAACCGAAAAAACAGTTGCTTCTTCGACCATAATGTCCCTAGCCATCAATGGACTTTCAAGCATGCAAGTTGATGATATTGTGGAGTAGTAGTCCAAATCTAGGAACCACCCATATTGGTCACCGAATATTGGTCCTGCAACCTCAAGACTCGTGAACTTTTGGTCAGTTAGTTGATCAGTAGTCTCAGATGACTTTTGTCTAGCTGTTTGATCATCAATTGGTGGTTCTTCTTCTTTTTCTTCTTCTTCTTCTTCTTCCAATTGGCCGTGTTCATGATTATTGATATAATTGGTTTCTTCTTCCATGGTGGTGGTGGTTGGTGGTGGTGCATTGTGGTGGTGGTTTCTAGAAGCCGGCCAAGGGTGGTTGTGGTCACAGGAATATGTCACCATCACCATGGTGGGGTCTGACCGGCTCCTTTCTACTTGTTTTCTTGCTGGACATCCTTTGGAACTGCTACATCTATAATAGCCTCTGCCAAACAAACAGCAAATAATCAATTAACTGTGGCCTGTTAATTAATAAATATTTTTATTTAATTGATGATGCAAGATAATTAATTAATTAATTAATTAATTAACCACTTTGCATAAATCACACAAACACACATGTATATCTATTTAAATTTAATTAACCACTTTGCACAAAGGAATCACACACACGTAGCAATGGTAGTATATATGGGCATAGTTAAACTTAAAACTTTACTAGCTAGCTAGCAGCTTTTATGTTTCTGCATAAATTCAAATGAAAATCACAAGAATTCAATTGGTTGAAAAACTTGCACATTCTAATTTAATGTTGTATTTGTTGGGCAAGAATAACTTTTGCTATACAGAAAATTACAAACAAGAGAGAGAAGACGAAAGAACATTTCAGTTACTAATTACTAAATTTAATTTTAGGGCAATGGGTCAAAACTAATGAAAAGTTTGGCCATTTCAATAATAGCATGCAGTATTAGATCATGAAAAACTGCTACAGTATTTCTAAATAATTGGTTACCATTGCAAAAGTTTTTGAAAAATCTCATTTCATTCTTATCAATAATCACATATATCTATATTTACAATCAAAAGCCCTAAACTTTAAAAGATTTATATAATGAATATCATAGTCTACAATTTTTTCATTATATATATATATAAATTATGTATAAACCAAAAGAACACTTCTTATCATCAAGAAAAACAGAAGAAGAAAAATACAAACAAAGTTTATGATGAATAAACCTAGAATTATCACATTTAAAAGAAAAATGATACCATTAACAAAAAAACCTAGATAATTCTTTATAGCAAAAGTTTTTCTAGAAGGGTTCACGTTTTAAACCTAGATAACACATAATTAGAAGAAGTTAATTACTAGATCGACATTTGAGAGTAAAAATAAAACATGATTGATTATATTTTTTTTTTGAATATATAGCAATAATCTACAATTTTTGTAGGAGGAAATTTCTACAATCTAAATCTTAAAGGATTCGATTTGATCATAGAATTGATGACCGTAAATTAATTAATACCTGGGGTAAGGAGATCCTTTGATGGGTTTTTGGCCGTACTTTCTCCAAGCCCAGGAATCGGCCGGTGGAGTGTTTGTTTCACCCTTAAGCCGAGATCCTTCAACTTCTTTAAGCGGTACGTGCACAACCCTTTTCTGCGTCCCTCTTCTGCTGTGAAAATCCAACAATTAACCATGAGTATATATTCTAAAGCTGTTTTAAGATTGCTTGTTTAAATTAATGATCATAAAGTAGTAAAACAGTTTAATTTGGTTGGTGTATGGATTGGACTGCTTGTTTAAATTGTGTAACCAATAATTAACTTTAATTATGTATGAAATAAAAAGTTTTAGTGATCAATATTCACAAGGATCTCTTCAAGCGACATCAATATTCACAAAGATCTTTAAGTGATACAACCAAAAGGTTATGATTTGTTGTAAAGAATCCGGTTGTTGCTTCAAAAAGAAAGAAAAGAAAAGAAAGAAACCCCTTCAAATTGGTGAAATATATAGTGGATTTCATGTTTGTGGTTGGATTTAACTCACCTTTTTTTAGGGGAGGAAGTAGATGTGGCCTTGGTGTCGTGGAGCCGAGGCGATGATGGAGATTCGTCGCTGTTTACGGGCGAGTTTCGGTTGTCTTCTTGAGGATCACATCCCACTTCCATGATCAATAATATTATCTAATGAATAATAACTACAAGCATCAAGTGTTTCTTAATTTACAGACTGTAGTGATATACTTGTGTATGCATATACAGTTAGTTAGTATGGCCAGCTGAAATGATACAATGGTAGAAGAACTTTTTTTTGTGTGTGTGTGTGTGTGAGAGAGAGAGAGAGATGAGGGAAGGTGGTGAAAGAAGAAGGATGATCCAAAATGGGATATATGGGGTACGAAATATATGTTGACAGATGGGCAATTGAATAGTGTAAAAGTGACGTGCAGGCATATGTGAAAGTAAAAGCCAAATCTCAAAAAGAGGGCTGCGTCGTCATTGCTTATTATTTATTAATTCGTTCCAATAATAGACCATCATGCACCTAATCAAAATGCAATTTATATAAGACAGAAGTAGTGAACTATTAAAAATCTTAACATAAAAAAAACTACTCATCTTGATTTTCTTTGATTATAATCGATCAAGAAGTCAGACAAATTAAAAAGAATTAGTAATGATGATATCTACTACAATAAATCCTCACTAATTATATTTTCTCTAATCTCTAATACTATGCTCGAGAGCTAAGAATTATGATATTTTCCACTTTCATATTGGATTGAGCAAGGGATCGATCACACCATAGGAGCCTTGGCCGGATTTGATCTGTTATATCATGCAGCAGACCTTCGAGTTGGTTCTTGGGAGGTGGTCCTTATTTCGTCTGATTCGGGCCTTCTTTTTTGTTTTGTTTTGTTTCGTGTGATTGTTTTTCCGATAGAGGATGTCAGTGCACAACTGGCCACCATGATGGAAGCCATAAAAGGGATGGACAAGAAGAACGAAGATGCTTTTAAAGAATTAAGGAGAGAAAATAAGATCCAAGATAAGAAGCACGAGGCCTTGTTGGAACAGTTTGGCTAGTTGGCGGAAAGGTGGGCGAGAGTGTGGGAAGAGTCAGAAGGACCTCCAACAACTGAAGAAGCTTTGTATGAGACTGAAATTGATGAAACTGGTGAGGAAATTGAGGCTGAGCAATAAGTTGTGCATGATGAGGCTGAGGTTGTTGAGGAAGTGACAGTAGAGGTTGAGAGTAATGTGGACTATGTTGATTGTGAGATTGTGGATGAAGAGATTGAAGATGAGCAAGTACGTGAGAACCCAAAAGGTAATATTGCTTCCCCTCCTTCTTTACTTATTACGTAGGTGACTGAAGAAAAACCGGTAAAGAGGAAGGTGGAGGAAAACGATGTTGGGCAAGTGGTAATGCAAAAACTCTGCAGTTATGGTCTGAACTGGTGTCACGTGCGCAATTGCAAGCTCGGATGCGACATATCAATTATCGAGCATACGTAGGCAATGTGGCAGGTAAGTGTTCAATTCATGATAAGTTTGTTTTTGATTTTCAAATTAATATATTTTGCATGTTGAGTTTCAAGAAAATAATTAAGAGACATGTGAAATACCGAGCATGGAACGGTAACGCAATTTGCAAATGTCGCTTGAAAAAAGTGAAGTGGCGTGTCAAATACCGAGCCTACATTGGGAACTCGATCGGTAAATGTGCATTGAGACCACCGTGAGGCAAATTAGGAAACAAGTCTGAATGAAGACTGTAAAATTAGCGCTTTCTGAGAGGCAACCCAGTAGTAAATTTTTATTTCATTTGTTTTATTTTTGTTTTGCGTGTTTTTGTGTTTGTGTTTTTCAAGAGTTGGATCAGGTTTGGGTGATGGAATTGAGCAAAAACCAAGTGTCCCATGTATGTTTAAGACTAAAATTATATTGGGACAAAATTATATTAGGACAGGTTCTGACAACGAAATCAGAAGTTTTTGTAGATATCAGAAAAAAAATTAAGTCATGAAATTTTTAAAAACTTTCTCTCAAAAAGAGAGTAGGCGGTACGCCCTAAGTCTTTAAGGAAGCCTGGGCGGTACGTGTCCTCTTCTCGTTTCTTTTTTATTTCTTATTTATTTCTTCTTTAGTTTCGTTGTTTCTTTTAATTACATTGAGGACAATTTTGAACTCAAGGGTGGGGACGGGAATAACACGTTTTGGTATTTTTGTGTGTTATAAAAATGCCGAAACGTGTTTCCCTACATTTAATGGAACAAAAATGGCAACATATATAATAAAATCAAAAGTGAGCATATACCATATGATAAATTGTAAACAATTTAAAGTGTATACAACAACAAACAACGTTCTTAAATTCGTCGTCGTTTGAAGACTGGTAAAAAAAACAATTGCAACATCATCATCAGATGTATCACTTTTATCTTCAAACTCTTCCTCGTCATCATCAGATGTATCATTTTTATCTTCTGAGTCATGGGCCCTTGATCTATCAATATAGGGAAAAAAACAGGTTTTGCTCCCCTTTACAATAGACTAAGAAAAAAGAAATAAGGGTCGAAGTTTATCAGATTGATTAATTTTAATTGATAAAATGAATATAAAGAAATGATGATTATTGTGTACATCAGCAATCATTTTTTATAGATTGGCTCGCAAATGTGTCACAACCACGATCTGGCTCCACCTCTCATGTTTCGGTACAACCGACCCTCCCCAAGCCTAGCTCATTCCATGCCACAACTCGTGGTTTTGGTTGACAACCACGAAATGACTATATTTTATTAAAAAACGTGCAACCATTTTAAAGGTTTTTGCCACAAAGTGCCATTTATGAAAAAAATTATCTCACATGTTTCATGTAAAACTATTATTTCATTAGCCCTTCATCATTAAGATAATTACACCTACTAAAGTTTCACATTATATTCGTATCTAACCTTTGTATTAAAGATTTACGAATTATGTCTGTTCACACATCAAGGTGGGTGGCACTAACGCTGTGTTTTTTAGTTTACTTAAAGAAGGAAAGGAAGAGAAAAGAAAGGAAAGGAAGAGAAAGGAAAGAAGGGAAATAAAGAGAAAAGGAATGATTACTTTCCTTCCAAATCCTTCTAATTTGGAAGGAAAGAAAAACAATAGAAAATAAACTAACTTTCCATCCATTTCCCTCCCTTTCTCTCCTTTAATTAAACTCGGGAACACAAATTTTTTTATTTCATTTCTTTTCCCTCCTTAAGTGAAACTCAGGAACACGAAATTTTCTTCCCTTTCCTTTCCTTTCCTTTTCCTCCTAAAATGAACTCGGGAACACAATATAAGTGACACTGTTACAGACAACATTGTTAGGTTAAAAGCAATGGGTTCGGGGAAGGGGGGTTCGGGGGGGTTCGATGGGTTCGGTGGGATCGGGAACACCACTGCGGTGGGTTCGGGAGCCCCGATCGGGGAAGGGATACGGGATGCCGAGCTCGACGATTTGGAGCGTGGGGAGAGAGCCGTTGGTGTGGGCCCCCCCTCCCAACGGCTAATACCCTTTTTTAAAAAAAAAATTTAATTTTTTTTTACTTTTTATTATTTCTACCTATTTAAACCATCCCATTCAACCCATTTTCACACACACTTCTCCATTTCTCTCTAAACTTTATATAATCTCCCACTTCCAACTTCACCTTATAAATACCCACCCCTTCATTTTTTAAAAATGTCTTTCACATCCGGTGAATCGTCCGACGAAGATGCCGCTTTTTTCGGAAAAATGATGTTCGAGATAGCTCGTGAAGAAGAAGAAGCCGAGAGTTCAAACCCAATTCGAACACACAAGTTGATTAGAAGAGAACGTCAAGAGGCTCACGATCGGCTCTTTAACAACTATTTTGCGGAAGGGGCTCTATTCGAAGATAAGTTTAAACGTCGTTTCCGTATGAATAAGCGTCTTTTTCTACGTATTGTCAACGATTTGGAAACAAATTATAAATATTTTCAACTAAGGTGGGATGCAAGGGGTAGGATGGGGTTAAGCCCGTTGCAAAAATGTGTTGCCGCTATTCGACAACTTGCATACGGCATCACCTCCGATGCGTTTGACGAGTATTTGCACATCGGAGAAAGAACCGCACGAGATTGTCTTTATAAATTTTGCAAATATATTCGTGCGATGTATCATGAAAAGTACATGCGTCGACCATCGTGGAGTGATGTTACACACCTTTTTGATTTTCATGAAGCGAAACACGGTTTTCCCGGCATGCTCGGTAGTATCGATTGCATGCATTGGGAATGGACAGCTTGTCCTAACGCATGGCGTGGTCAATTCCACCGTGGTGACCATGCAAGGCCAACCATTATGCTCGAGGCCGTTGCATCTCAAGACTTGTGGTTTTGGCATGCTTATTTTGGGGTCGCCGGCTCCAACAACGATTTAAATGTTCTTCAACAATCAAACTTGTTGAATCGCCAAATTAATGGCGAGGACCCCGAGTGTTCATTTGAAGTCAATGGCACCGAATACGAACACGGATATTATCTTGCGGATGGCATATATCCAGACTATTCCGTGTTTGTGAAAACTCTAACGGCTCCAACAACAGAAAAACGTAGAAGATTTGCTAAAGCACAAGAAGGGGCACGAAAAGATATTGAAAGAGCGTTCTCGTGTTTGAAGAAGAAATGGAAGATCATCGAAAACCCGGCGAAGTCGAGACACAAAACTAAGATCACTAACATCATATATGCTTGTATGATCTTGCATAATATGATAAGGGAGGATGAAGGGAAGGCCATTTGCCCGTACGAGCCGGATCATATTCAAGCATCAAACAACCCAATACCACAACATATTATCGACGCGAACTTTTTGAAGATTCATAACCGGGATATGCATCATAGTTTACGATCCGATTTGATCGAGCACATCGATCGTGTTTGGGAAACCATTCCACCACCCGAAGAAAATTTATCCGACGAAGACGAAGACGAGGAAAGTGATCCCGAAAATTTCTGAATTTTTTTTTAATAAGTAATTTTAGGACTTTTTTTTTTGGATTGAATAAGTAATTTTAGGACTTTTTTTTTTATTTGTAATGTTAGGATTTAATTTTTATTTATAAAATGTATTTGTTTTAATTAGTATTTTATTTTAATTATTTTATTATAAAAAAAGTGATTGGGGAAATGGGGAAATGGGGAAACCATTGCACACAAAATAGGGAAAAATGGGAAGGGGTGGGAAATGATGAGGTGGCACCAAAAATGGAGTGGGGGATTGGGGAAATGGGGAGAGTATTACAATTAACCTTAAAAGTTTAAGGAACTCTCGGTTGTACCCGGCCACTCTTATCTAGATCTCTTCTTATTTTATCACTTATTAAGATAATTATTTATTGTATTTGAACTAAAATATTAAATTAGTACGAAGAAGAAACGACAAAAGATTGATGCATAATATGAATTTTTTTTTTTTTTTTTTGTTCTCCTAACTATTAGTATTTATTTTTTATTATATAAAACTAGTTTTTTATCATCGTGTGTTACACGAGTTAATTCTAATTTTGTGGTGATGTCAAGTTTTTTTTATTAATTAAACTATAACCAAACTTTTTGTTTATTATATAGTATACAGTATAGATAGATATAAATAGATGTAACTTAATAAACTATATTATATATTAAATTAAGTAATTAAATAATTGGTTATTAAATAATTTAGAAAACAATAAATAAATAGTGGATATATATATCCAAAATTAGAAGATCCGCTACAATAAATTAATAGTGGATATATATATTCAAAATTAGAAGATCCGCTTGTGAATGTTTATTGGCGGAAAACATTATTGAGGATGAATGTGGTGGTGTCACATGGCAAATTGTGGTGCCAAAAACTTTTTTTTTATTATATATATGGATATAGATATAGATAAGATAAGATGACAAATTGTTTCCATAAATATAACCATCAGGGATAAAGATTCTTGTTTCGATCACGACATGAGGGACTAACATGTGACAAGAATAAGTTTAGTTAAAAACAAATGTACGTTAAAAGAAAAGTCAAGACCATATATATTCAGGTGTGTTAATGGAGATAGTACTTAACTAACATTCAAAACAATGTGAGTTTGTGAATGTTTCTTTCTGATAAGTTTGATGGGAGAACTAGAAGGAATGTTTCCAGAACTCTTGAAAAGTGTAGGTAGTGACAAATTTAGAAGGTAAAAAACTATATTAATAGATGAGGTTAATAGAATAATTACGGTTATGAAATAAATAGGAACTTATTCAGTTATTCCACCTCTAGTAAGGTATGATAAATGTTATCAGATACTTAACATATCATTGGCCCAAGAGCATTTGGCTCAATAGTGTGAGGATGATGGCTAGAGTTTGAGGACCTTGAAGTTCAAGTTCAAACCCGACTCAAGGGTTTTTTTTAAGTGGTGGGTTTCCTCTTTGATGGTGTTCATGTGTGAGTCAAGCCTGGAGTGTAATCTCAGAAAGACTCGCTTGGGTATTGAGGATTTGGAAGTAGTTCCAAACGTCGTTAAAATAAAAAACTTAACCATGTCATTAAAGCATCCCACATATTTTTGTTAGACACCACAACCATTTTGTTTCTATTGTAGCATTTTCTAAAATTTTAATCATAAAAAAAATCAAACATATAACCAAAGATCAAGACTTTCAATCAAAAGTTAATATAGAAGTATTAAGTTTGTTTGATTTGTGTTTTATTAAAAAAATTCTAAACATATGGATACATTATTATAAATATAATAAAAGAAATTGCAATAAACCATATTAAAGTAGGGGTGAGCAAACCTTAACTCTTAACCAATATTAAACGATAGCCAAACCAAATTAACCCATAAGAAAACTTAGTTTCTCAATGTATTTTTGTTATTTTGAAGTTTCAAAATTTAGTTCAGATTCCACATATTGTTAGAAAAATAGAATCCTTACGGAAAACAAACACAATAATGATCCTAGGAAAACAAGTGCTGATAGCAAAAATTAAAAGCATTGTTTTTATGATCATGAAATTTAAACAATCATTGAAGTAAGAATGGATATGCACAACATTAGCAGAAGCCATAGTCAAGAAGCCGTGAACATCAATCTCACATTTCTTCAAGGATAAAACCATATGCTTTCTCATTCTCTATATAATTAGAAGTTAGACTTCAATCTCACATTATTTTAAATATAAAACCAACTAGTTTTACATCTCTATAAGTTGAGGGGTTTGGTTCTTTGAGTGCGCCTTTGACCCCTTGACCTCGTTCTTAAATTCGCCTATGAGTGTTCGGCTTAATCACCGGAGTAGGAAAGTGTTTAAACCTAGGTCGACAGAGCTAGTTCAGAATTGGCCTGTTAAAGTAAACCAAAGACAAATCAACAAAGCTACGAGTAGGGTGATTTTTTCAGAGCTTCGGTTAAACGTGAAACTGGGTTGGTTAAATAGGTTTGTTGATATGTGACGAATGGATAGAAAATATTTTTTTTACAAGAAAGAAGGATTAGCTAAAATAAAGACTACACTTTCATTTTATTTTCAGGATGGATTAGCCGAAATTAGAAAGTTGTAAGGTTTGTATTTGTAATCCGCTTTAAAGAATTCAAGGCATTAAAGATTAAAAAGATGCCCATTTTTTATAGTATAAATTTTATAGTTCAGTATGGTTTTGAAAATACCCATTTTTATATACCTTATCGAATAGTATATATTTTTTTGAATTCAAATATTTTTTAATAATAATAGTATATATTAAAGATAAAATACTTGTTTTTTAATCTATTTTTTTAAAAAGAAAAGTTATTAACGTTTAAAAAAATAAAGAAAATTTAGAAAAGAGAAAGTATAGGAAAGATGTTTTACAATAATATCATCCATCTTTTATTTTTCCTCACTTGAATCTCAATAGCTGATTTATAATATGGTTGGATAGATATACTTTTAGACAAAATGAAATTTTGAGTGGATTAAATCCCTATATGCATATATCTTTTAAATTTTATATATATTATTTAATTACGGTATATATGTTTTTATGAATCATATATATATTTTTAACTATCAATCACTTATAAGTTATAACATCGATGTTGTACCGGTCAACCAATAGAACGTTCAATTCAATCGCCCATACGATTTAATAAACATTGAGGTAAAGAAGTACGTTAACTTAGGAGGTGAACTATGATTTCGGCATTAAAAAATTAGCTTCTACCTTTTTTGTTTTAACGACTTTTTTCACATTTTTTTTCACTTAATTGTTAAAATAATAAAACTTGATAGTTATACCAATCACTAATTAATAACCAGTAACAATAAAAAATAATAGTAACAATATGACATTAGAAATAATAATATAATTAATATCAACGAGCTAGGACAACAGTTGTTTTACAATACAAAATTTTAAATACATTGTTGTAGCAATGTATCTTTGCCACCTAAACAATATAACATAATTCAGTATATGATCACTTGAAGCAGAAACAAACACTATATACATGACATGAACCTCTATATGGCCGGTTTAAAAGAAGCTCACATGTTCCTTTCTGAAGTTACTAATTGAGACGTTTTTGTATTAACACTACAAGAAATACCATCTTGAGGACAACAGCTATGACGACTGCAAAAAGTCATCGATGTATCTTGACTTTTAGCGACAAGTAGTTACGGTAGGGTTTTTAATATTTTTTGACTAGTCAAATCTATGGTGTCGTCGCCATAGTTGAGGTGGAAACTGAGAGCTTTCCGGATTTAAGTATTGAAACGATTTGGTTAGGGATGTTTTTTTTTTTACATATCAGGCATATAGAGATTCTGGCAAAGAAAGAAGCACCTGTGAACTTCTTGACTGACCTGTTGACACACATCTGGTTTTTTTTTTTGAACGGCAAATTTGGATCACTGACGGAGGCATTAGCCACTCACCCGATCATCTCCAATCTCCATCAGGAGGAAACTCATCATAGGTGAGAAAACCCCCTGGCCCAGCTTGTAACCCCCATTTATTTTATTTTTTTGTTACAAGTGGGACTTGAACCTAAGAACTCTCCATTATAATGTTTTGGGTACCTCCCCTAGCCAATTGGGCTAGGGTACATCTGATTTATAATTCTAGACATCGATAGACGTCAAACGACCATTTGGGTCTTATTTAACAAATGAGTGTGGTAAGGTGGCGTTTGGTTCACGGAATGTAATGTAATTGGAATTGTAAAGTTTTCCTTTTAAAATTATGCTTAAGTTGGGTAAGGAAAGGGTTTGAAATACAATGAATTCCTTTAATCAATGGAATTTGAGGTCATGTAACTTTCCTTCGTTAAAGTGAAGGATTTCTAAATTCCATTGATTAAAGGAATTCATCGTATTTCAAACTCCTTCTTTATCCAACGTAAGCACAACTTCAAAAGGAAAACTATACAATTCCAATTACATTATATTCCGTGAACCAAACACCACTTTTTTTTAAATGTGTATAGCAACATCATAACCCGTAACCGAGGAATCTTAGATTAATAAAACTAGGGTTATAAAGTCCATTTGAATTTATAATCATTTGATTCAATTCACATGGCTTCTAGCGGAAATGAAGGGGAAACATAATGTCGATATTTGACACTTTCAAGTTATTTTATTCGTTCATTGAATGGTTCTCCTCGTTAATTTCTCGTACTATCTTTGTCATGCTTTATTTTATCTCGTCACTTTGTTTTATTCAAACAGACTTATCGGATAATTAGTCATAATAAATTAATTTAATATTCAACTCTCTAGCGAATTAAGTAAAGAGTAAAAAAACTCTGAAGCAAACGTACTAATATACTATCAGTTTTAGACAACAGATCTCAAATTAGTCCTTATCCGATTGTCCCTTGTAATTTTTTGACACAAAACCCCCAAAAGAAAATTTAATTTACAATCTTATAACTATTAACCGAATAATTGTTTGAATAATTAAGTCATTACTTTATTAGGGTAAAGATCATGTGAAAACCCCTCCTTAGACTAAAAACCTAAAAACCACTTAAATGAAGGTCAATAAAGTAATTTAATATTTAATTTTCAATATTATTAGTACCACACTACCTCCATGTATCATATATTTACAACACACCCCTCATCTTCCATCCCTGCCCCCCCACCCCCCACCCACCCTCATATTGCATATATATAACCCTAACTCCCACCACCCCCATCCCCAATGTTGCATATATGTAACATAGTTATATTGAATGTATATAACTCCCCCCCCCCACCCCCCCCCCCACCCCCGTGTTGCGTATATGCAACATAATTAAATTGCATATATATAACCCTAATCCGCACTCCCACCCCCACCCCACCCGTGTTGCATATATGCAACATAATTATATTGCATATATATAACCCTAACTCCCACCACCCCCCATCCCCAATGTTGCATATATGTAACATAGTTATATTGAATGTATATAACTCCCCCACCCCCCCCCCCACCCCCGTGTTGCGTATATGCAACATAATTAAATTGCATATATATAACCCTAATCCGCACTCCCACCCCCACCCCCACCCCACACGTGTTGCATATATGCAACATAATTATATTGCATGTATATAACCCCACCCCCACCTCGTGTTGCATATATGCAACATAATTATATTGCATGTATATAACCCTAACCCCCACACCCACCCCCAATGTTGCATATATGCAACATAATTATATTGAATGTATACCCCCCCCCCCCCCCCCCCGTGTTGCATATATGCAACATAATTAAATTGCATATATATAACCCTAATCCGCACTCCCACCCCCACCCCCACCCCACCCGTGTTGCATATATGCAACATAATTATATTGCATGTATATAACCCCACCCCCACCTCGTGTTGCATATATGCAACATAATTATATTGCATGTATATAACCATAACCCCCACATCCACCCCCAATGTTGCATATATGCAACATAATTATATTGAATGTATACCCCCCCCCCCCCGTGTTGCATATATGCAACATAATTAAATTGCATATATATAACCCCTAACCCGCACCCCCCCACCCCCACCCCACCCGTGTTGCATATATGCAACATAATTATATTGCATGTATATAACCCCTACACCCCCACCCCCCGTGTTGCATATATGCAACATAATTATATTGTATGTATATAACCCCACCCCCACCCTGTGTTGCATATATGCAACATAATTATATTGCATGTATATAATCCCTAACCGCACCCCCATGTTTCATATATGCAACACCCTTGTGTTGTATATATGCAACACCCTTATGTTGCATATATATAACCCCACCCACCCCCTGCATGTTGCATATACACAACACCCTCATGTTTCATTTTGTTATCCAAAACCGTAAACTCTAAACCATATATATGCATATTTTGGTTTTTTGGATGATGTTGTTCCCTTTGTTACTTTTTGATGGTGTTTATATTTTTTTCGAATGAAAAGGTTATGTTTATGGCCTTTAGCTTATCTAGATTTTTGGTGGTTTACGATGAACTAGATAAACTTTATGGATGTTATGTCTCGTTTGGTTACATTCTACGTTGCACATATACAACATTTTATGTCGCACGTATGCAACATTCTACGTTGCACATATATGCAACATTCTACATTACACATATGCATTTCTATGTTGCGCATATACATCATTCTACGTTGCACATATACATCATTCTACGTTGCACATATGCAACACTATGCGTAGCACATATATGCACATTGTGATCACCCATTAGATATTGATGAATCACTAAAACAACTGCAAATCGAACACAAATTCCGCTGCTCAACCCCACCTCAAAATCCCACAAATTTTACTTTTTTTGAACTGCGAAGAAAGATTTTATAGAAAAAAATAGCCAATGGCTATAAGTATAAGCATTAAAAGAAAACACCATACAAGAAACCGTGAATTAACAATGTAGTAATAAGTTACATTGGGATATCAAAATTGCACCATTTCTCCAAATCCAAACTAACTTCCTCGGGCGACCGTTGATCCATAAATTAACAACGGATTTGATCTCTCCAAGTAACATTTTAGCCGTGGTTCTTTTCTTATCGTGGACCAAGTTTTTGCGAGCTCGCCAAATGAAAATGAACACGAGCAATGGGAAACATGCAAAGCCAACATAAATATGGTTGATATTCCCTTTTTTTTTCTTCCTTATATGTCTCTGTAATTATTTATTTATTTTTTTTTTTTTTTTGCAGCATCACCACTTTACCCTTGAATACCCTCATAGAATTGATTGATATACCCCATTAAAGCCCCTTGATATACTTCGACCAACCATGAGATGTGCCCAGGACCTTATCTAAAACCTTGCAGACTAGTCAACTCCACCCATTCATAATTTATTCCATATGTTTTGAGATCAGCCTTCTGAGATATACCCGGATTTCCAACATAATTTTTTTTGATGTACCATCTCTAAGGTTATGTTACTGAGATGATAGGAGTTCCCAACCATTCCAACTTCAAGTAATAACCATTCACCCAAGTTAAACCATTTTCCTCTTAAGTAACCGAGACCCCATACCCCCACACATATCATCCCCTGAACTGTATCTTATCCACAGACAAGCTTACATACCCCACCCAAGAAGAAAAAGGGACAAAAACTCAACTGCAACTAAAGTTAGACATTTCTCAATCAACGTATACACATGAATAACAGAACATTCAATAGCCTCAACATATAATTAAACTAACACATGTACTACTATAATAATTATTCAAATCTACACCAAACAAACATGATCACTTACCTGCAACCTCTGGTACAACTATCTTCAAGAATCATAATAGTAGCGACGGCGGTACCGGTTTCACAACCGGACCAACACTCACCTAAATTAGGGCACTTGGCCTCTTCACAAACCGTATGAAGCTTCAATTCTAAGCTTGTTTTTGATGTGAGTATACTTTTCGCCACCGGGAATCGATTCATTCATCCATTTGGGCTTAGGTAACTGTTTCTTCTTCGTCCCGACCTCGACAAAATACTCTTCGTCTGAAGAAAAGCGGATGAAGTCGTTCAAAGAAGGTGATTCGGTGCCGGAGCTCAGTTAGGGTTTGCGGGTGCTAGATTGGAGAAGAGAAACTCCGAGATGAAATTGAGCACAGGAGATTTGAGTTTATTTGGGTTCCAGCCGGAGCAACCGCCGCCACCACCACTGTCAACGAAAGTGGTGCTCGTCGCCGGAGATGCGACACTTTGCCCTAGATCCGCCGTCGTATGTTGTTCGGACCAAGAAGAAACCGAACCCTCGAATGAATAGCGACCGGATGCCAAGCTTACCGGAACGGTGGCCATCGCCGGAGAGACGATCGGAGGTCGCCAGTTTCTTCATGTTTCTCGAGGTCGCTGTTCAAATACGTGTGATTGTGTTTTGAGAGTAGAGAAAGATAAAAGTGTTCAATAAAAAAAAGGTTTTTAGGTTTTTAGGATAAAAGTGGTTTTTAAGTGAACCTAACCCTACTTTATTAATCCTTATAAGTTATAAATCGAACCTAATTACATAAACACCTAAGATTTGAACTTAGTTCAGTTTTTCAATAGCTTTGCTAAGCGAGAAAAATTATACCATTTTCATTAGTATTTGTTACTTTGTTAGTTTATTATTAGTTACATATAACATGGACAACGAAAATTGAGTATCTTCATAAGAATTTGTGTCACTCACTATATATATTTTTGTTTCAAACTCATTTCTTGAATAAGTGAATAAAGTTGAACTAGCTTGATTGGACAGAGTCTGCTGTTTTTTTTAAAAAAGTATTTGTTATTTGTTTTACACCCTTTCAAAATATCTTAATTAGTTGATCGAGTTGTTATTTGTTTAATCTCATCACTTATCCTCCTTAATTGACTTTTTGATGATTGTTAATTAAGATAATTACATGCCCACATGTCTCTTTATGAGTTGTTAAGAGATCGATCAATTTCAAAAGGTATCACCAATAAATGATTCTTTTGCCAAGGAAATTAGTAATTAAAAAGTCATTTTAAATATTTAAAATGTATTCATGAGACAAAACCTCTTCTATCACTCACTTTATTTTCATAATTAATTAATGTGAGATAGCGACAATCATAAGGGGAGGGGCGGCCATGGTGCAGGATGTGGGATAACCTCTCCCTTAGATTATCTTTAACCACCTTCTATTGCCCGTTTTCGAACTTAATATCATGTCCCCGTTCATCCAACCGTACGACAGAAATCAATTGTTTTTTCAAACTAGAAATCACCATGACATCCTTTAAAGTACATGGATCTATTAAGGTCTTCAAATCAATGTCAACTATGCCCATAATATCAAAAAAGAAGAAAAAAAATCATTGTTTGTCACTCTCGCCTTATCAAAATCACCCTCTTAGTTACCACTTTGCATAAAGGAATCACACAAGACTGAGTAATTCAGATGTATTTCTTAACGACCTGAAACCGAATAAGAACACCAACTAGGAATCACTTAATCAATAATCAATGGTTGATGGTTTGTCAACCAATAACATAGGAAAAACTAGGTTTTAACAAAAGTGGATCTTTAATTATACATATAAACCAAAGCATCTTGAACAAAACCAAATGACTAAAACAAAATCTAAGTCTAAAGATAATCAAAACCAAAATTACACATATGATCTAAACTAACCCTTTCCATTTTCTAAAAAAAAAATAGAAATGAAAAATTAGAAAACATCTTATACAAGGGTTTCCATACTAAGTCGGTGACGAGTTGTTTTCTTGTAACAGGTCATCACGTGAGCTGCCGCCCAAGCTTGCGACCAAAAGGTGCGTCACAAGGAACTTGCGTAAAGCCTTTTTCCCTGATTTTATTTTTCCCTTGTGCTATCCTTTAATTTGTTGCCCGTCCGATTCTTTAATTCCTTTTCTAAGTTTTCTCGGTTCATCTTTAGCGCAAGCGAGGCCCAATTCTTTAGCCTAAAAACACATACAAAGCCCAATCAACTTTGTTAACATGGACGTTGAGTTGCACATATGAATGACTTATGACTAAAATATAGGTTCAATTAATTGTGTCATGGCTGTTTCTTTTTTTCCATTTCAGCTGTCCAAACTAGCATACATGACAATTACATAATGATTTTTCTTTCAAGTCATATATCCTATTGATTTTTTATTACAAATTCTTCTTTTAAAACTCATTTCTACATAACCAACTAAATATCAATAATAATATTATAAAGTACTATAAATTATAACCATATCGGTGCATTTTCACTATAATTAATATGAAATAAAGTGAGAAAAAATATACCGATCACCCATCAAAAGTGAACTTGCTAGTGGAACCTGTAATCGTAGTAACAGTTCCCCAGCAACTATTAGGTAATGAAGATTACAGTACTAGAGTTTGAACCTCATCGTTGAATTTAACAGTTCGGATCAAATCGAGTTCTTGTTGTTGATGCGCACCAGTGCAGACTTCTTTCTTTCATCTTTCTGTTCACCAAAAGCCCAATCCAAGCCTTTTCTAAATCATGTCCTCTAGTTTATCCCCTAAAGCCCAATCCAAGCCTTTTCTAAATCAGTAATCCTTTATCTGCACCAACCGAAGTTTTTTCGTTGAAATTATCACTTTAAATATTTTTGTCTTCTGCTATAAGCTACGACAAATGCAATTGAAAAACCTTTTTGTGGAACTTTCAACCATAAAACTTATGAGTGAAAAGGTTCCCATGAAACTTTTGACCCAAAAGGTTTGTGTGGCAAAGTTTTGACCAAAACCAAGAGTTTCGACCAAGAAACTATTGACTAGAAACGTTTTGTTTGAACTCAACGTTCACAAAACTTTCGTGTGAACGCAATGTTCAGAAAAACTCACTCTAAAGCTTTCACCCAAGAAGCTTTCGAAACCCAAAAGTTTTGACTGTTTCAACGAGCAGAACAAGCGGCGCAAACCCTAGACAGTGACGACCGCTTCTACCCCTAACCCTGACAAGATCGAACAGTACACAAGCTTGAAGCTCCGATATCATTTGTTCTGGATTCGGGTATACAATCACACACAATCGTAACAGTAGAAAAGTAAATATGAAGAACACGAGATTTTACATGGTTCTGCCTACTATGACCTAAGTCCACAGGCTACAACTAGAAATTTCTTTATTGCTATCCGCTTCTCTCTATTCTTATGAGGAATTTACAAGTACAATTATATAAATTATATTAGGGTTAGTAAACTAGACCTTATAATAGAATGAGCCTAAATTGTCCCAGTTGGATCAAGCTTCCATAAAACTCACACTTCACTATCGTGAACCAGGCTTATCATTCATAATTGTTTTAAACAGTCAAAAAAGGATCACCGTGAGCCTCGAATGGACACTACCCACTAAATCTAAAGTCGCTACTCGCTAGTTGCGTTTTGAAATGGTGCAAAAAGGTCATAAATCTTGGCATTCCATCTCTTGGATAGACAGACCATTGAAGCAAAAGAACAAATTAAATAACTATTGTTTGCGAAGGGTGGTTATCCTACGTGGCACCTTCCTGACCGTTGAAACTCTCATCTTGAGATGATCTCAGCCGTTAATGTCAATTGGAAACCGCTCTTTTACGGTTTGATCAGTTTTTTTTTATTGATTTCAACTGCTCAGATCGTGGTAATTGAAGACCATTTCTTCGATGGCTTCTAACTTCCCATCCCACGTCTCCATCAATTGCGTCCATCACTCCCTTCAAACTTCTCCACTCCCCTGCAGTTCCAACTGCTCTCATCCCAACTCTCTTGAAAACCAGAGGACGAGTCGATTCATTTTCATTCTTCATCTCTCTCTTAATCTTCGTCCTCGATTCCTCACCTGCTGAATGGTTTTGCGGTTTTAGGTTTTTAGTTAGGCTCTATATATGAATCAGTGGGATGGGAAGCAGACGGTGACGTTATAGGAACCTACAAACTCATGAGGTATTTGATTTTTGCTATTGTTTGAGGAAACTATCTGTATGCATCGGATCTTCAGCACAAGTAAGTTTAATTGCTTGCCCTAGCAAAATTTATTTTCTCTTCTCTTATAAGGCATGTGATTTCGTTTTTGATCTGGTGTCGTAGTTTGAAAGATTTTACTTGAATTGTGAAATCGGCACTTGATTCCCTTAAATTTCGCGTCTTATTCCCCCAAATTCTGATTCCCCCTTAGACGCCCCGCATCAGTCGTATTTAACCCACGTACGTGGGACGTACGTACCTACGTACGTACTTGTATTGATGTGGAGTACGTACGTCGCGGCGTACGTACGTATCCACTTACCTCCACGTACGGGCCCCACAATTTCTTTTTCCTTTTTCTTTTTCTCTTTAAACGGCTATTTTTTTAAATTCAAATATTTTTGTTTTATTTTAATATTTAATAATTCCAGAGGAGCAGCAGCCTCCTCGGAATGAGGAGGAGCCTCCTCGTTCAACTGTTCCTAAACGCCCACCCGGTAGAGAAGCGGCCAAAGCAGCTGCCAAGGAAAAGAAAAATAAAGGTACTGCTGGTTCCTCAAGTACTGAGGAAAGTCGAAACCGCTTTTATTCAAACCTTACTTCAGTAGTCGATGACAGGAAGGAATATCTGGATAGGTTGTTAGCTATTGAGGAGAACAAGATGAAGCTTAAGTACTACAAGCTGGCTAACATGGATATCTCTCACTTGAGTAAAAAAAAACAGGAAGCTCATATCTCAAATTGTGCCCGGCTAAAGGTGCAACTGAACATCGAAGATGAGTCTGAGGAGGAAGAAGAAGATGATGAGGCTTAGGGTTTCCATGTTTAATTTCATGTTTTCAATAACTTAAACTTTTAGGATTTGTTGTGTTGTTTAAGTTTGGTTTGTTTTAATAAAAGTAATGTAGGATTTCCATGTTTAATTTTTTTTTTATTAAATATAAAAAATTTTAAATTTTAAATAAAATAGCCGTTAACATTTAATAATAATTTAATATTAAATTATTTTTTTAATAAAAATATAGCCGTTATAAATAAATAAAGATTAAATAAAATGGTGATGTGGAAATAAAAGGTGGTATGTGGGGAAGTACTTGATGTGGAAAAAAAGTGGGTTTTGTGGTATGTGGTAAGTACGTGACGTGGCATGCTGACTGGACCAAAAAGGTGGTATTTAGTGGTATTTAGTGTTCCCTTGATGTGGGTGGTCTTAGTTCCTGTACTTTTTGATTTAACAAATCAGCTGATCTATTTTGTTAATTTGCAGAATTAAAAGTGGTTTCGCTGGGTACAGGAACTAAGGGCAACTGGGTGTTCGCCTCTTATTGTTCGTGGAGATGTTTTGAAAGATTCTTGCGTCGTAGTGTTTGCCTACTCTCACTTTCATTTGTGCAAGGGATTCAACAAGGTTTATTATAGGGAATGCAAATCGGTTTGCTAAACTATGGTATGTTTAAAGTAGAAAAAAGTTTCACTTTTATTTCTGATACACCTACTAAAGTTGTAGCCTTATTTGTAGGTGATAACCTGCCTGCAATCACCATGTAAACGAATTGCTGTAAATCTTGATGACTGTGAGTTTATGTTTAGTGAATGTTGAGTTTATGTTGGTGAATTACTTAGTTTTTTTTATGACAATGAGTTGTCACATGAGTGTGTTGTGTCATCTTTCTTTCTATCTTTCGTGAGTAATAAGAGAATGTTAGTTCTTTTTTAAACCCCTACAGGTTTTCCCTTTTCAATGCATTGGATGAAGGAAAGCTTTCTAAAGTTGATGTGAGTATATGAATATATGATATGATGATATCTTTATGTCTTGTGTGAGTGTGTGTGTGTTTCTGATAGTAATTTTAAAGGATTTGTGGAAGGTATTTATGAATACAAATAATATATTTTTTCACTCACATGTTTGGTATTAAAATGATGGTTCATAGGAACTAACCGATACTATTGTTCTAATATGCGAGAAGAAGATTTCAAACATTAATTTGGTTATCTGAGTGTTAGAGTTGGCATTAAAGGTAGTATTATCCCCAAATCTTCTTAAACCTAATTCACTAATTGTTCCATCTTCATTAGTTCAGTTTAATTATGAAAAATTGGGTGTTGATATATAATTCTATATTTTTATTGTTCAGAAACAAAGACCCAGGTTGACAGTAGTTGACTATGTGGGAAGTAATGCATTGGCTACTTTAATTCTTAACAAGCCTCATGCAGGAATTAAGGTTTTTATTGTTTTGTTTTCCCCTTAGATCTTATTTTCAGGTTGCTTGCTGGGATTTTCTCTTGATTATTTTCTAATGAATTTTAATAGTAGATTTATCAAAAGATTGTTTCATGTCAAAAGTGCCATAACCAAGAATGCAACTTCCTTAATCTTGGATAATTTAGGTACTTGCTTCTTCATGTTATCTCGCTTGATGCTGAGGATTTTCCACCATCTGCAGGTTGCCTTCACAATTTTGAGGGAGCTTCTTATTCATATATCTCCACAGCAGATGTAGCAAGCATGGAATGTGTCGGCATGGATTATTTTTATTGGATTATATATTTAAGTTCTAAATTCTCAATTAGGACCTATTGTGTTTAAGAAGATTAAACTCTGTTTGAAGCTGGCATATAATATGCTTTGCACCTTGGATTGCAGTAAGTTAAAAGTTTACCAAACATTTTTACTGCTATTATAAAAAGGTACAATCGTTTTGAATTGTTTACTTTTTCCTTAAGAGATGAAGGAAGCTTACCACCGCCCATTAGATTGTTAATTTTATGCATAGTTTATCTCATTGGCAGAATAACTTGGTTTAGTTTACTTTCCTATTTGTTTGATGAGTTGACCATGATACATTATGTATTTAATGACGTGTTGATCCGAAATAAAACATTGTGTTTTCAACTTATGGACTAGACAATTAAAGATCCTTTAACTTGGTTTAGTTTACTTTCCTATTTGTTTGATGTGTTGACCATGATACATTATGTTTTTAATGACGTGTTGATCCGAAATAAAACATCGTGTTTTTAACTTATGGACTACACAATTAAAGATCCTTTAAGGCAGGACAATTATCAAATCATACGGGTTTGAATCAAAACTGTAGAGCTATTTTCAATTTATAGCACTGAAAACTCGGCCACTATATGAGTATAAAACTTAACAATTCGGCCACTAGACAAGCATAAAACTTGACAATGAACATGGCAACATGTACATGGTACTAGCTTTTTGTTTATTATTTACTCATAGTTATCGATTCAATCTTTATAAACATTGTGCTCATTATGTTGTGTTATTTGTTTCTATTTTTTGTAGGGTGTATACGTCACTGGACTACGTTTTGTTCGTTTATAAGTTACATTTTTAATCTATTTTGGTTTTGAGTTTATAACTTGGACGTTGTGTTTCCTCTGCTTTCTACTTACGTTACATTGTGTAATAGTTTGGGTTTCTTTCATTTATGACGACGTTGGATTTGGATGCAAGATGTTTTTGTTTTTTGTACTTTGATCTTTTGTACACGGTATATAAGCCGTATTTTTTTATCTTAAACAAATAGTGGTATTCTGTAAAATGTAGTCTATGATACACACATGCACACACATATATATAGAAATGGAGCTGGCAGATGAAGCTATGTGGGGCCGACGCACTTCATCTATCGGTTGAAGTTCATCATTGACTTCGGTACATTTTACTAATGAATTTTATAACTCAATAGCTTTATATATAGTACTTTTTCTATTCATTACCTTACTTTTAAACTATTAAAAAAACAAAAAAGGTTGATGCATCTAATGAGCCTGATGACGTTTCTCCTGTCACTGTGTATGTCGTCAATCAAGTTGATACACGTGATGAAAACACTTCAGTTGTTGTTGTCCCAAATGTTGAGTCGAGTGGATCTGTTGGTAGTTCAAGGTCAAAGAGAAATGCAAGGATTCCAGATCGTTAGAGAACATGAGCATGACAAGAGGTACATTTAATAGTTTTGTGTTAATGGTTTTTTCTACATGATAATCATTGTCATTAAACAAGGTATGCTTATTATCACTATATTAATTATGTGTAGGTTGAGTATGGCTTTGCAATATGATCGTTTCAAGAGCATTTATAACTCGGAAATTTCGTTTGGTTTTATTTTATTTGGACTATGCATTTGAATGTTGTGTTTATCCGGATATTTCAAGACTTTTTTTAATTAATGTATTCTGTTATTTTGACTTTTTTAAAATGATTCACGCTATAAGATCAGCTTCGACGGAAACCGCCCCGGCCACCGGCCGGGTATTAAACTAGTTGATAGATTGGGCTCGCTGGACTATGGACCCAAAAGAATATACTTCGATTCAACAATAGGCCGGCTCGAGAAAAAAAAAAGTTAACATTTTTACTTTAGATATCGTTTGGTGGCTATGGCTTGGTGCTTCGCATTTATTTTTGATGCACCTCTCATTAATGCATTTGAAATAGTAATCGTACTTTTATATGTTTTTTTGGAGTTAGTCCAGTATAGTTTGATGGTAAAGTGATGGCTCTTCAACCAAGAGGTAATGAGTTCAAATCCTCCATAGCGCATATGTTAGTAATTTTAGCCGTTAAAAAATTGATATTGGAGGTGATGTTTTTTCTTTCGATGAAAACTTCTAGTATAAACTTACACACTGAAAAATTTGAACAGATTTCAAGACACAAATCAGACTTGTCATTTGTGATTATATATAACAGTAACTAAATTAGAAAGTCATGTATGCAACATATTATAAATAACAGTATTTATAAAATTTGTATGTTAGATACTATTACTTTATATTATTTAATTATTTAAAATTATTACTAACTTCATATGAGAGAGGTTTAATATTTAATAGAAATGGACGTGAAAATTAAGATAAGAATGAGTGTGAGAATGGCATGTGACAATGTATTCAATGCGTAAGAAGTGGTAACGTACATTTTAACAATATTTTTTTACAACAAGGTTTTTCCATTAAAGTTTTTTTATTTTTTATTTTTTATAAACGAGTCGAAAAATCAATCGATTTTACTATGCATTTGCAATAAAATGATGCGTTTATTTTAGAATATAAGACGACGATATTAAATAGTATATGAATTGAAGGTTGGAAAAAATATCGCAGAAGAAGGTTGCCGACTTGAATCCGTCGTTTGCAATTCCTAATTTCCTATGAATTTTTATTTACTTTGTTCAAATGGATATTTAATTTGAGATTTGGGTCAGTCATAAACTGGGCTTAAAACATTTACGGTATTGGGCTTGAAAGTCCAAGGGCTGAACTTGAAAAAAGGTATGAAAAATTTCCTGCGTCCATTCGTTCCAAAGAGAAAGTCTCCTTTGTTTGAGCTCCACCATTGAGACAAAATGTTTTAATTGTTTAGGTTTCATTCAAAGTATATATATATATTTACCAGCAAAAAGAAGAAAAAAAAAGAAATGTACACCTTCAAAACTCGTACATATATATTAAAAAAAAAACGGTATTCCTGTGACTTTAGGGGCGATTCTTATAGTGTGCCAGCAGTGACCTCGGTCACTGCTGATTTTTGTCCAGAGGTACCGAGTATACATGTTTTACGAAGAAAATTTTTATATATACGTGTTTTACGAAGAAAATTTTTATATATATCTTGTCGGTCACCACTAAAAAAAAAATTATATACTAATAATGGTCACCACTAATTTTCGGTCACCCACGAAAAAAATTTCAAAATCCGCCACTGTGTGACTTCATAGTCACAAACCAAAATCCACCTCTGGCAGAACTCGTGGCTGGGGTTCTAGCTTCTCATGTTAAGATACCAAATTCTCGTCTAATTTGACATTAGTTGCTAAATTTAATGTGGAAAACTTAACATCTAGAGATCGGAACATATTAGTAGTATTATCCCAAATATATGTGTTCAGATCTCCAAGTTAAGAAGGTTGAAGTATATCTTCTTAATAGTTCTTTTGAAAAATTGCATTTGCAGGTGCGGGAATAAGAGAGCTACTTATATGAGCATGAAGTTTAGTTGCTTCAAGAAGTTAGGACATGGCTTTGATATGCTTATGAAGGACATG
This sequence comes from Deinandra increscens subsp. villosa, assembly GCA_039602395.1. Lineage (NCBI taxonomy): Eukaryota > Viridiplantae > Streptophyta > Magnoliopsida > Asterales > Asteraceae > Deinandra > Deinandra increscens. The sequence goes on along the minus strand of JBCNJP010000007.1, from coordinate 79,059,464 downwards.
GAGACGGGGTAGTAAAAGTTAATGTCAAGTAAGATTTATGTATATAAATCGGTGTGTATATTATCTTCATGTATTCATTATGTATAGCAAGGGTTCAATCCTTAGCAACACTTTAATATTCGAATATTTGGAATGTGTAATATACTAATATGAGGATATTTCATTTATGCATTAGTTTGTTGTTTGCTATGAATTAGTTTAGTTAATCAATGACTACACTAAAATGGGGGAGGTTTATTGGATATTTTAGTGCAATTTAAGATTATGTGTGATCTTCAAACAAAAGTGCACATTTATTTAAAGATTATTAAGATTAACTGGGGATCCAAAGGGGCAGCGCCCCGGAAGAAGCGGGGCCCAGGCGCAGACGCCTCTGGCGGGGTCCAGAGGATGGAACCCTATGAGGGGGTCGAGCTAGAGGTGTAATTATTCGAAATAGATAACTTCTATACACTCTCCTATTTGAATTCGACATTCTGAATAATTCAATACAAAAATTCACGAAATCAAATATGATTTTTGGCTATAATTCAAATTGTTTAAGCGTTTTGCGACTTTAGATTCAATCAACTATTGAATTTTTAAAATTTCCCAACAAAAATTATAATTGTGACGATTTAGTTTCTCAAAAAAAAAAAGAATAAATCACTGGAATTTAAAGGCAACGAATATTAATATGGAATGGATATGCTACTACTTAGGTATATCCAATGCCATTGACCTAAATCTTTATTCTATGTGTTATTAGCATCTTGCGGAGATTTTCAAATTAAACCATAGCATCTCACTGGCTTTAACATATTTATATTTCGCAAAAGGCACGATTAATAAGAATACTATTTTTTTTTGAACGGCTAATTTTTTTATTCCACCAATTTAACACCATTGTCAAGGTTTGAACCTTGGTCTCCACCATAGAGACTTTGTCTCTTACCATTGGGCTACAACCCCAATGGCAATAAGAATACTATTAACGAATGGAAATTAAAAGATATACATCTTTGTGTTTTCTCTTAATTTTTATTATTATCCATGCATTAAAAAAAAAGTTGTGTATCCCAAATGAAGGCATGCTTAGTAGAATACTCAATTCCAATAATGAATAGATCGGCTGCGGCTTTAATCATTCTAGGAGCCTAAGATGAATAAAAAACTTGAGCCTTTTCTAAATTTGGAATCAACAACTAATAACAGAATCACTAAACAACTTGCAAGTAAATTTTAATCAACTAATAGGTAATAGCCGTTCTTAAAAAAACAAAACAAAACAAACTAATAGGTAATCAACCAAGTCATAAAGTATATTGGTTTGTTATTATCGTATAAGTTTAAAAGTAAATGATAAATATGTGTTTGTCATTAAATTACAATATTTGTAACGAGTTTACTATTCTAATTTATAATAATTTATGGAAGTATTAAATGAGATATGATTTGAAACATCTTATAATAACACACGTTATTAAAACTGATAATACTTTGTTTATTTTTTACTTTTTGAACTACTAATGAATAATGCATGACTACTGAGGTAACCAATGGTGAAAAACACCACCTACACATACGAGCAGAGACAATGCGAGGTAGCTCAAGCCTATCATTTGAGCCTATTCCGGAAAAAATTTACTGCCCGAAGGCCTACTGCATATGTTAAAACTTGATTGGCTCTGGGATCCGAACTGGTAACCTAAGTCATCAAGCAAGCCTCATCATCACCAATGACCACTAGGACAAGCCTTCATAGTCTAATTGATAGAACCATGGGGCGGCCCCGAGCAAGGGCAATGTGAGCGACCGCGCAGGACCCGGTTTTTTGGAGGGCCCGAAATTTTTAAAAGTTTCTTATGTGATTATCTCATATATATCATTTTGTTACAAATTTTCACACAAACAACATCTAGATCAGCTGATAAAATCTCAAACCCTTAAGTCGTAGTCGCTATGGTAGCTAATTGACCAAGGTTCGATCCTTTGCCTTGATGGTTTTTTAGAACAAACTCATAACCGATTTTTAGTAAAATTATTGTAAATAACAAGTTTCGAACATATGACCTAAACATATAATAAAGAAATTAAGTGGTAAGTAACTAACAATTGAACTAAGATAAGATGTTAGATTAATGACCTTTTAAGTCATATGTAATAACATTCATCAAATACATCAAAAATTCAAAATCCAAAATTATATTGTATGTTATTTTATTTTTTAGTCACAGATATTTATTTATCATATGTAAATGTTTTCTTAAAATGGGCCTTTAAAATTTGGCCTGTGGGGGGCCAGGTTTAAGATCTCTAATTAAATAGAAACCCTAATCAAAATCTTGTACGTATACGGTATATCAATATATGATCCAAATAAACCATTGGTCAATTTCATAAATATATATATAGTTGTCCTAGAATTTTATACTAGATAGACATCCGGGTAGGTTCTACGTTAGTGTTAATATTTGAGTGAGTTTCTTTTGCTTTTTAAACCTTGTTTACGTTTACTTCTGTATGCATGCATGCAATTGATTATCAATATACAAGCTAGCTAGTGCTCCTTATTATTATTGATTTTTGAGTTTGTCCTATTGTGAGGGTGAGTTTTTGTCATCTTAAAAAATGAGAGAGGTGTAGAATTACAGGGCAATTCTCCTTTGGCAGAATGCGGTCAGATTAAATACAGTTAACTACGTGTATTGGTTTTCTGCCAAAGGAGAACTGCACTGCTATTCTTCTCTCCCGTTTATTTTCTTTGCATGTATTGTGGTGGTGTGTCCTGTATGCTATTTATCATGTACATAATAGTATATCTCAAGGACATTCTATGGAAAAAAGTTGGTTTATTCCACGCATGATGCCTTTGAGAATTGAGATTTTGTTCCACATCTAATATATACAGTTGTAACCAGATGGATGCTCCCATTATATAGATTCTCTCTTGATTTAGTGAAGTTCTAATTCGAGATTTATGTAACCTAGCTTCTGTTATTTTCAAATTTCGAACAAACCTTTATTTACTAATCACTAGTCGATTTATGTAGCGGATTAGTTTTGTGAGCGTAGGATAATGATGTTAATTGTTAAAGACTTAAAGTACGTTTGGAATTGTGTAAATAATTCAATATTAGTTAGGTATAGAAGATTTCATTGCATCTTAACCTTCAATATTAGTATTCTTGATTTTCAATTTAGATTTCATTATGCACACAATTTTGGGATATGGTACGTACTACAACATGAAGACCATACATTATTGGATTTATTAATGGATCGAGCACACACAAACACAATAGTTTTTTTTTTTCCCAACTCAAGTTACAACTATTTTCAGCATTATTAAAAACAAAACCACGTTACATACACCCTTATATTTTTAAATAAATCTATTAACCTGTCGTATGATGGGTCAGATTTATAAACCTTTTCGTTTCTTATATTTATCACTTTGGGGCACCATTTCATTTCAACCTGCTTCTCTCAAAAACTACCTTACCTCACTGTACAACCTTTCAGGCTTACCTTAGCTTTAAATATATGTCCCACCCCGCTTTAAGGGGTACAAATCTTTTGAGTTATAATTAAAACATTCAAAGAACCAGACTTTTACAGGTCTTAGCAGGACCTATTCAATTCATAAAAAAACCCTGGCATATGAATAAAAAATGGGAAATCTATTCTCATATCACCTGAAATTATATTTCTACATTGTCTCCAGACGGCCATCTGACAACAAATTGGACGAACATTTGCATAGGGGTTGTAAAAAAAACCTTCGTATCTTTTATACGGTTGTCTAATAATCCATATCGTCCACTTTAAGGCTATAATAAATGAGGTCTCTATCTTTGGACGGTTATTCACCTTTAATTTTAACATAAGGGTACAGTGGTGTTGAAACAGATTTATAAGTGCATCAATAGCACCCTACATAAAAATAAACATGGGTAAAAACATTAGGCCCTTAATTTTTTTTTACCCTAAGAGCCCTAGCTTCCCTCGCTTGAGTTGTCAACACATGGGTCGGTCATGATTTTTTTTAATTAATGACATGCTTTTCCCATCATATATAGAGTTGAACTCTTATCAATTAAAAAGACAAAGTCTAATCCAAGATCGAGTTACCACTAGGCTACAAGATCGGTCATGTTTGTTGCCCAATTAATTGCTAATTTCATGGGGTTAAATTGCTTTAGGATAGAGAATTAGAGATAAATTAAGGATAGATCAAAAGATACTTAGATAGTTAATAGTTTGGTCTTATCTTTGAGTTTATAAAATTATAAATTTAATTTTCCTTTAAGGTTATGTTTACTAGAATAGGGATTATTCTAATTATTATGTTTGGTTCGTTGTTGAGTTTAATAAAATCGTGATGGTGTTTATCATAAAATCTGTGTGTTTGTGTTTATTTGTTTTGATATGTCATAAAACCTGTGTCTTCGCGTTTTTTGCTAGATTCTGAATAATTGATCGACTAGTTAAGGTTTTTATTTGGTTAAAAGAACGAAGATCTAGGTTTCAATATTAATTTCGTTTTCCTTCTTCCTTCTTTTATTAAATAAACTAATCAAATATTATTATTATTACTGCCGTTCAAAATTATTATTATTATTATTATTATTATTATTTATTATTATTATTTATTATTTATTATTCATTATTTATTATTTTTAGTTTAATGGTATTTTAAAATTATTATTTTATCTTTCAGATTTGGATGGTGACCAACAAAATAATGAAAAAACATACCATTTTCGCCGCATTCATGTAATGACAAATTCCACGTCCATTTTCATAAAACATATAGCTACCAATACCATCGATGTAAAATAAGCGTCGATATATTTTTGTGCATATTATCGTTTCATCTTTAGGTTACCAACCTAAAGACACATTATGTGTAATTAAATCTGATAATTTAATTTTAATATTATACATGTTTTCTACTGCATCGCGTGTGAAGTGTGAAGTCAGCTCGCTGCTATAATAATAGAAATATAAAAGTAACATCGTTTTATATCACCTTTGCCTCATAAGAAATTTTATTAATTAAAGTGTAACTTTTAAAGTTACAAGAAAAGAGATAAAAAGTTCATTACAGCTTTATATAGCTTTGAAAGTAAGTTGTTTTAATAAGAAAAAGAAACAAAGAAAAATATTAAGTTTTTATACCACTATATAAAAAATTCTTCTTTCTATTCCTTTTAAGGTTCATGCACGGCTCATGATCTTTTTTTAGTTTTTGTTACAGCTGAGCCTTAAAAACGACAATGAATGGTGAAACTAAGCACTATATATTTAAATTAAATGTACTTTAATAAACTTTTTATTAGCTCACTAGTATAAAAATGATTTTTTGATGCTATTGGTTTTAATTTGTTGGGGGTGTTTTGGCCTAATAGCATCAATAAATGGTTTTTGGATGCTAATATGAAAAACACCATTATTAAAGTTATTTATTGAGGGTGTTTATTATTTGTTGATGGTGTTTTTTAACCCCTGTCATTAGCCTCATGTAATAATTGATTTGTTGAAGGTGTTTATGTTTTGTTAAGGTGTTTGTGATATATTGAGGGTGTTTTTTTAACTCTTTGTTGAGAGTGTTTGATTTGTTGAGGGTGTTTTTTTTAACTCTTTGTTGAGAGTGTTTGATTTGTTGAGAGTGTTTTTATGAACCCCTCATTAGCCTCATTTAATATTGATTTGTTAAAGGTGTTTGATTTGTTAAAGGTGTTTATGATATGTTTGGAGTATTTTTCAACATAATCTAAAAATTGATTTGATGAGGGTGTTTACATTAATTAACTTTTTAAGAGTCTAAAGGAACAATATTATTTTTTATGTGCTTAACTACCTTAATTATCTTTAAATACAAAAGAATAACTTTAATTATGTAAAACAGTTAATTATTTCATATTTTATAAAAATTCTCAAATTCGTTTTAATTTATATGATTTCATATTTACTTTAGTTTATAAACATTTATTAAACTTTAAAATCTATATGATACTTCACCGGTTGTTCAAGCGCTTTACCAGTGTCCATGTTCCCTGTCGCATTATGCGGTCACCTCGTTAGTGTGTGTATAAAACAACAGTAGCAGTTAATTACTTTTTGTTTTTGCATTTTATTTTTGCTAGCTACACTCTTGGATATGATCGATTAGGGTTTCACAAACACAACAAGAAATTGATAAAAAGTAAACTGAAATTGATTGGATTTCTTCATATGATGTTCAATCATTTATACGCTTTGGAGCGTCACATCTGTTGATGAAAAGCTAGTGATCACACACAAAAAAATGTCAATATGTCTACTTTGGATGCTCTATTTAGTCCAGATTATAATGGACAATAGCAGCATTAACATGCCAGCTTGCGATGATGCGATCAATTAAGCATTTATATGAGAAGATGTATTGAAGGTAATTACATATATGCTCTCCTTGATCCTATAAGCAACACTTACTCTATTAATAAAAGCATGAGTCACATGCAAAAAATATACGAAGTCCGACCATGTAGCATGCATAATCTCTTTCATCAACTCATCAACTTACATAGTGCATTGAGATTTATCTTACATGTGAGAAAAAAATTAAAAAAAAAAAAAACATGTACCTAATTTCTTATGATGGTATGTGCTCGAAAATGAATCATTTCAACTAACCCATTGTAGGTTGCGACTTGCAATATAAAACGGAGAGGTTTAGAATGACAGGGCAATTCTCCTTTGGCAAAATTATAAGCCTACTCCAAAAACATGGAGATGCTCAGATTTTCTGCCCAAGGAGAACTGCAGTGTTATTCTCCTCTACCATGCATGATTAACTCTATTCCTTGCTTACATGTGAGTTATGTCTTGGCGGTTTCTAGCTAGAACTATATGCCTTTTTATAAAGTGCATATGGGTTTATTTTGTAAATATTCTTTTGAAATAAGTTGGTTTATTCTAGGTATGATGCCTTTGAACTTTTGGTTCACATCTCCATGTTTTTGATGAGATGGTCCCAATACCATATATGCTCTCTTGATTTTTAAAGGAGCTCCATTGGTGTCCCTTATTGAGAACCAAAACTACTTTGATAACTTGTAAGCCAGTTAAATACTTGTTGGTTGACTCATGTCACACTCGTGCCATCATAATCCCAATATTTGCGTGTCAAAAGAAGTTATTTTTTTAACACCAAATTCACATACACTTTGTTCATTATTATGAGATTTGAACTCTCAACTTTTAAGAGAAAAACACTATTAAACACTCGGATACTATTAGACTATAAGCACTTTAAGTTCTAAAAATCTACTATTTTTTAAAGGTACCATTGGTGATACCTTATTTTATGTTAATCTTTTGATTTGTAAATCCTTTAATTAGAAGTTCCAATCTTTAGTGTAAGTCAATCTTTCACCTAGAAGCTAAACTTTCACTTATTAAAAGTCAAACTCACTTTCACCACTGGAAATCAAACTTTCATCTAAAAATCAAACTTTCAACAACCGGAAGTCAAAAATTTACAGCCTAGAAGTCAAACATTAAAATTTTTATACTTTAAAATTTGAATAGTTATATTAGGACAAAGTTCCATATGGATCATTGAGGTCTCACTTTTAAAACCTGATTTAAAAGGGGTTTTCTTAAGTGGTGGATTTTTTTCTTGATGGTGTTTCTGATGAGTCAAGTTTAAAGTGTCAAATCCAGTATGAACGGTTACAATCTCATCTCAAAAATGCTCACTTGAGTATTGGGGTAGTTCCAGACGCTATTAAAAAATAGTTATATATATTATGAGTGGGATACTACTAGTTATGTTTGTTTTGTTTATTTACAAGCATGATATGACACACGCGTTGCAGAGCGGACTATGGTTATTTTTTAAATAGGATATTATTCATATGTTTAATGAGTAGCATCTTGTATGTTTAATTTGTGTGATTCTTAAAAGATACAAAATGAGATATATAATTCGTTGATTTTTTTATACATATTCACGTGTAATGTCCGAATTTCATTTATTTTTTTCATCCATTATATATGTGTAACATCCACAATTTTAATTGTACAATCAAGTTACATGAAATAAGTAACTGTAAACCAAAAAAATCACAAAGAATAAAACCAAACTCAGATATCTCTACCTAATAAAACTCATCTACTTTCTACTTCAACTCCCCATAGTCATGCAATTCCAAAAGCCAACAGAAATATTTAGCCACAAACTAAATATGTATCGAATGACCAAGAATAAAAAAACTAGTCGTGTTTTATGTAAACTGGAAGTTGCATTGTTTTGAGTTTTGAAAACGTTAAGACCCAGATCAAAATATTTGTAATCCAGTAAATACTATGGTTGTAAAAACAAAACTGATCTTTGCCCTGTTTTTTTTTTTTTTTTTTTTGGAACGGCAAATATTATTAAACACCAAACATGACCACCATAGCGAGACGCTAATGTGATCTTTGCCCTGTTAAAGTGAAACTCAGCTTCTATATCACAGTTTGTTAATGTGATCATCACAGCCTTTGCCTACACTAAAAAATATATACAACAGATTTAATACCAAATCGTTTATGGCCAAGGAATTAAAAATAGAACACTTCAAAGCATACATGACATCAAAGCCACAAACAACCATCAAAATAGACCAATAAAGTAAATGATTGCTCACATAATCACCGCAAACAATGGCAAAGCTTGAATGAAAACCCCAAGGGGGAGGGGCTCAGAAGTTCTACCGAGGAGGCGATACCCAATACATCCAAGGGGGCGATACTCAATATATATAAATTTTTGTATATAAAATCGTGAAAATTAATACTTCTGGACGAAAAAAACCGCAGGGGTGGTCATCCCACTAAGTCCCTCTTAAACTTCGACAATGACCACAAATTGCCTATACACAACGAAAAGCAACAAAACTTGACCATCATGACAATATATTGCAATCATAGACACTATCGGATTGAACAAATAAGCATTCCACCAAAAAAAACATAGTCACAACCTTAAAGCCACATAGAAATTAGATTTTGTCAATCGAATTATCATATACCCATCCAACAGAATAACCGCAGCCAAAATGAAAACCAAATCAGATATAAGGAGAGAAGAACTGGGGGGAGAGAGAGAGAGAGAGTGTGTAAAAGAAATCAAGTCATAGAGAGAAACATATTTCAAAGAATGTGTGAAAGCCAGCGAAAAGGTCGTTGTCATACGTAGCTGTGATATACATATACATGTCTCCGCCGTCTACCAACACAAATGAAAAACGCCATGTGATATAAAAAGTGTTTGTTAAGCGTACACATAAACGTCCGAAAGTGTTATATATATAAACTTGCATTAACTTGTTTAAAATTTTTATCATTGATGTCTTTAAACCAACCTTTTATATGATGGATCACAACACATGATCTATGTTTTTATGAGTTTTTCATGTTTAGGCATCATAAGTTCGATTAAAATATTTTAATTAAAAAAATTATAAACAAATTGAGTAGTAGACTAGTAGTTAGCTGAAATTTTATTAGGAAAATTGGAATTAAATAATCCAAGTTATTGGGTATTGGCGGATAATAATCCGAGTTCCAATATTGGCCTACAATAATCCCAATTATTTGGGTCTTGGAATTCATTGGGCCGCCGTTAATTTTTCACTAACTCCGTTAGTTGTGTGCTGACGTGGCACATGCCACGTCAGCAAGTATGATGCCATATCACCTGCCACGTCAGCAAAAATGATGCCACATCACCTGTCACGTCAGCAAGTACTAGCGGAGTTAGTGAAAAATTAACGGCGGCCCAATTAATTCCAAGACTCAAATAATTGGGATTATTGTAGGCCAATATTGGAACTCGGATTATTATCCGCCAATACTCAATAACTTGGATTATTTAATTCCAATTTTCCATTTTATTATTGTTTAAATGACTTATGTCAAAAGAAAACGAAGGACAAATAATACTTGTAGCTTACGCATAAAATAAAAATACTCTACTACGTGATGGACACATCGATCCATCTGCAACTCCTCCAACAGCATTGCTTCAACTTCCCGCAAAATTTCAAATCTTCACACCACACCACACCACACCATGAAAATCATATCTCCTTTGCTTCCAAACCTCAATTCAACTAAGACGCCAACGTCCCAACCTCCATACCAGCAATCCTTCTCTCTCACAACTACTTTAATGTCGCACCAACCACCCCCTATCTATCTATCTATCTATCTAGGGTTTCTAACTTCCATATAAAGATTAGCTACAACTACAACAAGAGGAATCAATTCGAACAAACCCCAACCTAATTGGGATCGAAATGATGCAGCCGGAGACGCCAATTTGCAGCACTTGTGGCGAACAAATTGGGTTTGCTTCTGATGGGACCGGCCATGAATGTAATTTCCCAATTTGCAAGTCATGTTTGGAGTATGAGATCAATGAGGGCCACTCTGCTTGCATACAATGTGGTGCACCTTATGATGGTATTACATACTCTATCTCCTTTTTCAGAATTAATTTGAGGGTTTCATTTTCAACTTGTTATTGATGTGTAGAATTTGATATTTTCTGATTACATAGGGAGCTTGACAAAAAAGGAACCTGCCTCCCTCAATACCATGGCTGATCACCTTAGTAGCAGTACTCATACTCAGGTAGAGTCATAAACACAATGATTTAATTTAATCATCTTTAGCAAGATTTAAATATGCTTGAATTATTGAATACAATTTATGTTGTTTAAGTAAGTTAAAAGTGAATATTTTTTGTTAAAGGATGCTGGACTCCATGCAAGAAATATAAGCACTGTATCAACGGTGGATAGTGGTGAGTACATAGAATTTTGAGTCATATGGATGTTTTGGTGCTTCGGTTTAGCTGATTAGTTTCTGTGTTTTCTTTTGTGTTTGTGAAGAGATGATTGATGAAAGTGGGAATCCAATCTGGAAGAACAGGGTTGAGAGTTGGAAAGATAAGAAGAACAAAAAGAAGAAGGGGGGCGGTAAGGTTGCTAAAGAAGTTCAAATACCTATAGATCAACAGATGGACGAAAAGCAGCAGTAAGTATATGACATTTTAGTTCTTTTTCCTTCTTTATTTTTACTGAAGATGCAATTTTTAAAGAGAACTGAAGAAATCTATGTGAATTTTGCATTCACTCTGATTTAGCTTTGAATATTGAAGTGGGATTATGTTATGCAAACACTTCCACAGATATTAATGAGAAACAATAATCGTTTTTGCAGGTCTGCAGAGCCAAATGCAATGCAGCCGCTTTCACAAATAGTTCCAATTCCAAAGAGCCAAATCACACCCTATAGGATTGTGATCATTGTTCGGTTAATCATTTTGGGACTTTTCTTCCATTACAGAATCACAAATCCTGTTGAAAGTTCTTATGGTCTTTGGCTAACTTCTGTTATATGTGAAATCTGGTTTGCTATTTCTTGGGTATTGGATCAGTTCCCTAAATGGTATCCTATTAATAGGATTACATTTACAGATGAGCTATCTGCAAGGTAATATACTAATAGTGTTACACTTACATTATGTCCGATTAATTTTAAATTTATTACTTTTTTTCTTCTATACCTTAGGTTTGAAAGAGAGGGTGAGCCTTCAGAACTTGCAGCAGTTGATTTCTTTGTGAGTACAGTTGATCCATTGAAGGAACCTCCTCTAATTACTGCCAATACTGTACTTTCAATCCTGGCCGTTGATTATCCTGTCGACAAAGTCTCCTGTTATGTCTCTGATGATGGTGCTGCAATGCTTTCATTTGAATCCTTAGTTGAAACATCAGAATTTGCAAGAAAGTGGGTTCCATTCTGTAAAAAATTCGCAATAGAACCACGGGCACCTGAGTTTTACTTCTCTCAGAAGATTGACTACTTGAAAGATAAAGTTCAACCATCGTTTGTCAAAGAACGTAGAGCAATGAAAGTAAGTTTTAGAAGAAGTAAGATAACACCAAGATCTAATATTATATGGCATAAATTAATATACTTTTATAATTGCAGAGAGATTATGAGGAGTACAAAGTGCGAGTAAATGCTTTAGTAGCAAAAGCTCAGAAAACTCCGGAAGAAGGATGGACTATGCAAGATGGAACACCTTGGCCGGGAAATAACACACGTGACCACCCGGGCATGATTCAGGTTGATTAAATTTTTTACCCTTCCTTCTCGTATTTATCTTTTGTCACCTTTTGTTTGAAAGTAACTCGAATTCGTGCATTTTCAGGTATTCCTAGGACACAGTGGGGCCCATGACATTGAAGGAAACGAGCTTCCTCGACTAGTTTATGTCTCAAGAGAAAAGAGGCCGGGATACCAACACCATAAAAAAGCTGGTGCTGAAAATGCTTTGGTAAGTTGAGAAAAAACACTTAACATACTCGTTATTTGAAGAAATCGGAGGTTACTAAATTGTTGGTTTTACTTATTTTAGGTGAGGGTGTCTGCAGTTCTAACAAATGCACCGTATATTCTTAATCTGGATTGTGATCACTATGTGAACAATAGTAAGGCGGTTAGAGAGGCAATGTGTTTCTTGATGGACCCACAAGTTGGCCGTGATGTTTGCTATATTCAGTTTCCTCAGAGGTTTGATGGCATTGATCGTAGTGACAGATATGCTAACCGGAATACAGTTTTCTTTGATGTAAGCCTCACATTTCACTACAGACGATTAGTTAGCAGGGTATAAGTTTTGTGATAAATTATTGGTTTTTGTTAATTTCAGGTTAACATGAAAGGATTAGATGGCATACAAGGACCGGTTTATGTAGGAACAGGTTGTGTTTTCTATAGACAAGCTCTATATGGTTATGGGCCTCAGTCTTTACCAACATTACCGAATCCTTCTTCATCTTCCTCTTGTTGCTGCGGGCCCAAAAAGCCGAAAAAAGATCTAGAAGAGTTTAAACGTGATGCCAGAAGGGACGATTTGAATGCCGCCATTTTCAACCTTAAGGAGATTGAAAGTAAGTTTTGCTTTGTTACAAGATACAACACTCTGTTTCAGACTTTTAGTTAACAGTTTAAACCCAAATTTACAAGTTTTAAATGTTTTCAGGTTATGACGACTACGAACGCTCATTACTCATATCTCAAATGAGCTTTGAGAAAACTTTTGGGATGTCTTCTGTGTTTATAGAGTCTACTTTAATGGAAAATGGAGGATTAGCCGAGTCTGCAAACCCTGCAACTATGATCAATGAAGCAATTCATGTCATTAGTTGTGGGTATGAGGAGAAAACCGCATGGGGGAAAGAGGTGATTTCTTCATTGTTTTAATCTTATTCTCTATGATCTGATTGGCATATTAACTTATTAATTATTTCTTGATTGGAATTGTTTGCAATGATTTATAGATTGGCTGGATTTATGGCTCAGTTACAGAAGATATCTTAACAGGATTCAAGATGCATTGCAGGGGTTGGAGATCGATATACTGCATGCCATTGAGACCTGCATTTAAAGGTTCAGCTCCTATCAACTTATCAGATAGGTTGCACCAGGTTTTGAGGTGGGCCCTTGGATCGGTTGAGATCTTTTTGAGTAGGCATTGCCCGTTGTGGTATGGTTGGGGTGGTGGCCGCCTTAAATTGCTTCAAAGACTTGCATATATAAACACCATTGTTTATCCGTTCACCTCTCTCCCTCTCGTCGCCTACTGCACGCTACCTGCTATATGCCTTCTGACCGGAAAATTCATCATCCCCACGGTAATTGTTGTTATTGCAACTAAAAAAAGTGGGCAGTAGTTATTTATTCTTGTAAAAGATTCTGATATGTTTTTTCTTTGATCCAGCTTTCCAACCTAGCAGCAGTTTGGTTTCTTGGGCTGTTTATGTCAATTATCACAACCAGTGTGCTTGAAATTCGATGGAGTGGTGTGAGCATCGAGGCACTGTGGCGAAATGAGCAGTTCTGGGTCATTGGTGGCGTCTCGGCCCATCTGTTTGCGGTTTTCCAAGGATTCCTGAAAATGCTGGCAGGTGTTGATACCAACTTCACAGTGACAACGAAAGCAGCTGATGACTTGGAGTTTGGGGAGCTTTATATGATCAAATGGACGACGGTTTTAATCCCTCCGACAACCCTTATCGTACTGAACCTGGTGGGTGTTGTGGCCGGGTTTTCAGATGCACTAAACAAAGGGTACGAGGCTTGGGGGCCGCTTTTCGGGAAAGTGTTCTTTGCGTTTTGGGTGATTCTTCATTTGTACCCGTTTCTTAAAGGTCTGATGGGTCGGCAGAACCGGACTCCGACAATTGTTATATTGTGGTCGGTCTTGTTGGCGTCTATTTTCTCACTTGTGTGGGTGAAGATTGACCCGTTCGTTAGCAAAGGGGATTCGAGTCTTACGCAAGGATGCATTGCAATCGATTGTTGAGTGCAGGCTATGATTTTTGTTTCCATAAATGTATTTTTTGTTATGTAAGTCCCTTTTTCGATTGATCATAATATACATCATGTTGGGGAATTTCGAGATAATTGATAGAATCACTGGATTCAGATAAAAACAATTTGGGTTGTACATCAAATTTTTCAATCGGATAAAATCAACTTGATTCAAGATTTCTGTATGTTATTAAGTTTGCAGTGAATGTTTGATCAAGTTCGTACGATCATGATGAGGATTCGAATTCCAGAGGATCGTATAAATAACTGCATAGCAATTATCTATTCAGATTTTGAATAATTACGTTTTTTTTTCAAAATCAGAGGAACAGGACTTTAGTTGAGTTATAAAAAGAGTAAAATGTGTGAAATGAAGTCTTGTATATACCTTAATCTGAATCTTTAGTCCATCAAATGGCAGGGCTTAAAAGGGCTAAGTTTATACTTAGATTCAGTGTTTAGCTTTTTTTACCAGCTTAAATTTCTTTAAGATAAGTTCTGGTAAATGCTCACATAGGGAGTCAACTTTAAAGACTTCAACCCTTGCTTGACTATCAGCTTTGGTGCTTTTCAGATTTCACCAAGGCCGTTTTTAGAATTATCCACTTCAAAACAAATCAAATTACAACCTTTCATAGTTGATATTGTTGCTACTACTCCATTAAAAGAAAGATTGATCATCCATGATCAAAAGTATCACCGGTTAATGGTTTAACACGGACAGCTAATGTATACTCACATTGGCATACACGAACAGAACTGCATGATTGCTATGCACATTTTTGGTAAAAGATGTAAAGGTTAGTGAACTTTACATGACAAGAAGTAATGTTTCATTAAGAGATGTCTGGCTAGTATAAACATATAGATATAATGCAACACTAGTCCTCACACTGAGAACAACACTGAATCTTTAGCCATAGAATTAGCATAAAAAGTTTTCTTGATTATGCTAAAGAGGACGGAAATACTTAATGATGAACATTGCCTCACACCGATAACACCAACAAAAACAAAACACCATGTCACAATGATGGTAACAGAAAAACATCTTAGCAAAACAACTTTAAATAATTTCCATACTTAAAAGTTACTAGGCAAAACAAATTCAGTGATTTCCATAATTAAAAACTACTATAACAAGAGAGTAACAACAAAACTAGTCCGAAATGCAAGAGTCTGAAAAACAAAACTGGACGTAATAAAACTCTAGAAAGCCTCATCAAACGTTAACCACCAAATGAAGACTTACTATGTGGCTTCTATGCTCCGATCTGCTGGGATTTGTTAAGGATAACTCCCTCGTACTTCACTTGAAACCACTTCATTGCATCATCCTTTGTAACTCTGTGCTGGATACCAACACGTGCCTTGCACCTACGTCTGCGACCAACACGGTAGCCTGGGCGCTCTAGCACCACAAAGAAGTCCATACCATAGATACCAGTAGATGGATCATACCTGGAATATGGATTAAACGATTTATAAACATGAAAATAAGCTAACACGAGGATTCAACAACCAAGAAAGAAACTAACTTACTTGATACCAAGATCAATGTGCTCCTGAATACCAAAACCAAAGCAGCCGGTGTCACTGAAGTTGCGTCTCAAAAGCTCGTATTCCTTGACCTTCAGACCACTTTCCAAGAGCTGCATTGCCTTGTCTCCCCTAACCGTGACGTAACAAGCAATCTTTTCGTTACGCCTAATGCCAAATGACCTCACAGTGTACCTTGCTGTACCAATCAAAAACAAGATAGTATACAGGTCACTCAAAGCACTTTGAGAACTATTGATAAAAAATTAAATGCAGATCAATCAGATCAACTGTACAGAATGTAGTAAACAAACTCTTCTTTAAAAAAACAGCAAAAATGTCCACATAATCACTCCAACTGTATATCATACCAAAAACAATTTACAAATCAATCAAACCACAACAGTTAAAAGACCGTCTATAATCAGCAAGATCTACAACAAAACTTTTCAAAATCTAGAGCAGTGATATTAAATAGAACATGAAACTTCAAATAATCATGAGAAATTGAACAAGAAACGCAGTAATTAGATATAAGAGAGGCTGGATTATAGCTTACCCTTGGAAAACACAGGGGATTGTCCACTAAGTTGCTCCAAAACCTAATATGCAAAAACGAAGAACTAGGTCAAATAAACGTTCATATGAGATGGAATATGAACACATTACACACAGAGAGATATAGAGATAGAATCGACCTTGGCAGCGCGAGTGAGACGATCGCCACTTTCACCGACGGAGATGTTCAGAACCAGTTTCTGAACCTTAATCTCCCTCATTGGATTCGCTTGCTTCCTTTCTGAAGCCTGCAACAGATTTAAAACAACTAAATCACTATACAAACAAAAGCACTATTTGATCAGAAGCATATAACTAGTTAACAACAAATCACCAAACGGCGACGGAGATAGAATTCACCATTGAAGCTGCGGAGGAGTATGGCGGCGGAGGGTTTGTCACAACAGGAGCAAAATGAGAGGGAATGAAGATGGAAAAGGCTCTTATCCGAGGTTATAAGGCCTATTAGGGTTTCGCTCAACTACCGAACGAGTTAAATGACAGCTTTGCCCCTGTATGTGGAAGAAATTGCAAAAAGACCGAATGGGGTTAAATGACAGTTTGCCCCTGTAAGTGGAAGAAATCGCAAAAAGTTCCGTTGCCGGGACTTGAACCCGGGTCTCTCGGGTGAGAGCCGAGTATCCTGACCAACTAGACTACAACGGATTTGTGTTAGCATTCTATTTACAAATTATTTAAAGTATAACTAATAGAAGAAAAGATGAAAAAGTATAAAAACCAATTTCCTAGTGGATATGTGGAACTGTGGAAGAAGGAGAGAAAGGGTGTTTGAGATGATAGCAAGCTTTCACATCTACTAGTCGGAGATAGTCTAGCATTCAATATGGGTTTTATTTTAATTTTTTGGTGTTTTTGAGGTTGAAAGGGTCAAAGGGTGAGGTGGAATAGAGAGGAGATTATATCTTCTCATGGTAGGATGACTTCCAACGACTTTTATCAATTTAGGGAGGAGATAGATATGAAAGAGATAAGAGTGTTTGAGGGGGTTTTCGGATAAGTGTATGTAAGTTTAATGGGTATGGATGTCAGATCACAAGAGGTTTTGCCATCATGACAGTGAATCAGTGATGAGGTGGGAACACCACGTCACTCTCTCAACCCGCATACACCCTATTATAGACAACTTCACACACATCACCAATGTCATTTTGATATATAAAAATAAATATATAACTATTGAACGACTAATGTTAATAGAAAAAAAAATATTTTTCAACTATAAATAACCGTTACATTTTAAGAACTTTCTTATAAAAATTTCTAACACTTTTTTTACAGTATCTCAGGAATGGACCCCAAACAACTTTACAAAATAAAAATATATAAAAAACAACTACCTTGAATAAAATCATAAATATACTGTTTCTAGTTATGTTGTTTTTGAAATCTTTGAAGTACTACTGATTTTAGTTTTTATTTATTATGTAATAGTATAGAATTTAACAATTATATATTTATTTAAAAAATAAAAAAAGTATAAATGAGTTCATTTTTTGGTTGTGTGGTGTAATTACGTAAAGGCAGAAATTAATGAAGTGTAATGTGACACTAACGTGGAAAGTAATACCTTATAATATAAGGCCATGTGTAGTGGTAATGGTAAGGGTGTGTGATAAGAAAAGTGGTGTCACGTAGACAGACTAGTGATAGTGATAAATGTGTGTAGCTAGTTAGTGATAATGTGAATAATTGTTATGTGAATATGAAGTTTTATTTATAAGATGCGGTGTAATTATTTGAATGTCGGAGAAGAAGAAAAGAAACAAAAATAAAAAAATTGCAAACGAGCATTGTTGGTGTCAGGGAGAACCCCCCCCCCCCCCCCTCCCCCGGAGCGGTGTTTCGTCTTAAGACCCCTATCACGGGCTCACTACGCATGACCTTGGAGGGCACTTTCACAAGGAGCAAGATGCCATGTTGGACTTGTTTTTAGGGTGCCTTATTGGACATGCTCCAAGCAATGCCATTGCTTTACTACACAATAGATATAACAGAACTAACACATGTTCAAGTTTCAACCCTAACAAAACTTATAGCTCCATTTCTAAGCATATCCAAGATAGAAAAAAAAAACTTCCCAAAGAGGAAAAAGAAATTAATATTCACAGTTAACTTATCGACACGCGATAACAGATAACAAACCGAACCGTTACCGAGGTCCTGAAAGCTCCATTGCTTCGATTATAAATGAAGACCCGTCACGAGCATCACTGTAATTCCTTGAAAAACTAAATGTACTTCCATCACATTGTTGGGCAGGTCCTGTTTGCGTCTCGTCCAAAATGCATGGTTGACCCGTTATACCTTCTAATACCTTCATGACTTCTGACATCTTTGGTCTGGAAGTCGGGTGTGCTCGAGTGCAGAGGAGTGCAAGTTCAACAGCCTTCTCTAGCTCTTTTTCATCATAACAACCTTTTAGATCCCTATCTATCAACACTTGCAACCGTTTTTCTTCATATAAAGTTCTAACCTGTAATATTTAAAGTCAACCAAGTCAGGCATTGACCTTTGCCCAAAAGTCAATAAAAATGTATGCTTAGTTTCTTACCAATTCAAGAATTGTTCCCTTTTGAACTTGACCATTGCCAGTATCTAATGCTTTTTGTCCTGTTATGAGTTCCAAAAGAAGTATGCCAAAACCAAAAACATCAGTTTTCTCAGAAGATTGACCCGTGGAGAGATATTCCGGTGCAATGTGGCCCACAGTACCACGAACTGCGGTTGTGACATGTGAATCCAGGGGGTCTAATAGCTTAGCAAGACCAAAATCACCAACAACTGCTTCAAAATTCTCATCTAGTAGAATATTTGCAGCTTTTACGTCTCTGTGGATTATTTTAGGGTTGCATTGTTCATGTAAATATAGAAGTCCTCTTGCGGCTCCAAGTGCTATATGCATTCTTCTACTCCAATCCAAAATAGGTGTTTCCCGGCCACCGTCTGTTTATAAAAATTCAAGCTAAATTATAAAAAGACTAGATATAACTTGGTGTTTATACAAATTTCTCCAATAGTTGACTTTCAAGAGTCAAAAGGTGATATATGTAACTTGATTTTCATCTAAAAGCTATTGCCTTTTTACACTAAGATACAACGACGATAAGTTATGTAACAATGAATGCAACTTAGCTTAAATGTTCCCCTACTTCTACATCAGTTGACTTATCAAAGTCAAATAAGCTTTTTCTATAGATATATATATATAGTTTAATGTAAAACTTACTTAATCTTTTGAAGGACAAGTATAGCAATATTAACTATGTAATAATCACCACAAATTTCCTTAAAAGCGTCGAGAATGTAAGATAAAGAACCACATTAATTCCAAATTTCAAGTGGTAAAGGTTTGACAGCCAAAAATAGAAAGTGAACACTTAAATAGAAACAAAAGGATTAGCTTTATTTGGTTACCTCTCAAGCGATCTGCAACGCTGCCATTTGGCATATAAGGGTAAACAAGTAATCTCTCATCAGAAGTCAAACAAAACCCGTAGAGACGTAAAAGATTCCGGTGCAATGCCAAACTTATCATCTCAAGTTCAGTCTGAAATTGTACTTCCCCTGATAAATTAGGGTCTTTTAGTCTTTTAACCGCCACCAAACTCCTATTTAGAAGACACCCTTTATAAACTACTCCAAAACCGCCTTGGCCTAATATATTCTTGGAACTAAAGTTCCCGGTTGCAACTTGTAGTTCACGTAATGTAAATCTATTTAAATGACCGACATTAAACTCGTAATCTTGCTGCACTGCAAATGTTTAAAACATTATCATTTAACACAAAGAATGCACCATGGGATGTATAAATGTTTGATTAGAAAAAGTTGATTGTTGCATAGAAAATATACCATAAGATGTACATATAAGGCGAGATCGGTACCAATGGACCCCACAAACAAGAACCATTATAGAAGCCACGAACGTGCAAATAACTCCAAGCGTTACAGAAATGACCCAATGGTGCCGATTGTCAACTTGCTTTCTTGAGTTGCTTTCTATGTAAGTTAAACAAGAAATTATTTGTTTATATGCTGGACAATAATACTTAAAGCAAAAAACCATATAAGCAGTTGCTCAACAAATTTCTTGCAACAAGAGCCAAAGGCATAAATCAGAAAGCAAAACTTTTTCATATTGTTTTTTAGAACAGCTAACCATGGTACTTGAACCCTAGACCACTTGGGGAGAGACACATTTTCTATACACCTTTTTCATATAGTACAGTTGCTTCATGTATGATTTGGTAACAGGATGAATCAGGTAATTTTGTGTCGGTCAAACGGGTATGCTTGCGCCCACCCACAAATACTTTATGTCCATTTATTAAAGTCGTATTTGATTAATCTACGTGTCATATTATCACAAAAATAAAAATTTATATTACAATAATAATCTAATTTTTGGAAACGAGTAGGAGATTGTGTGTATCAAATATCAACAGCGTGAGACTTGGGACCTGTCCGGCCTTTTGACCCATTTGACCCGTTTCCCTTTTAGCTAACTTATTTTATTTTACCCATTAGAGATTAATACAACACAAGTAGAAATATTAATAAGTTAATGGGTCAAGACTTCACTTCTATAGAAAAGAAAGCAAAAAATTGATTAGAAAGATTACCGTTTGCCACTTGGGGGACGTTGACACAACTTAGTGAGGATGATGATGTGCAGAGATAATTGTTCCCTGTAATCCTGCATTATCAGTTATTCACATAATATGTTTGTGTCAGCAACGTTACGCATGCAAAATCTTTAAAAAACAAATAAATCTTAAGCCAAGTGATAGTTGTTAATGAATTTGATTATTAATTTCAAATAGTAAGAATGGTTTGCTAGAAGGAAAAACATTACCTATAGTCTTTAGCCCTTATTTTTGGAGACGCCCCACTGAGATTATTGAAAGACACATCCCTGCAATATTGAAAAAAAAAATCAACTTTACTGGAACAACCATATATATTGGTAGAAAATTGCAAGAAAAAGAAAAAAAATCGACATACAAGAACGAAAGACCTGTGAGGTTTGCCACAGGTCCAGGGATTTCCCCTGACAACTTGTTTTTGTTTAGTCTCCTGAAAACAGTCACAAAATATATTAGATACTCAATGTGAATAAAAGATTAATGAGCGGAAACCTGGATTGAAACTTACAGATAACTTAGGCGGGTTAAAGAACCCAAAGAGCCTGGGATTTCACCAACAAACTGATTACTTGATAAATCAAGAGTTTCTAGTCCTGTAAGTTTTCCAATTTCAGCTGGGATTGGACCTGATAATGCATTGTTCTGTAGGAGCCTATAAGAAATATTGGATAAATCTTGAATAAAGTATGTAAATATGATAAAACATAGAAAACTTAATAAATGAAGAAATTCTGATATAACAGTAACTAATGCATTCAATAAACTTACAATGTGCGAAGGCGTCCTAAGTTCCCAATACTTGGGGATAACGTGCCCGCTAATCCAGTACTAGCCATTTCACTAAGAAGCATTTATGAAAATATTAAAACAAAAGTTAGATGCACAATGATACAAATATGAAATATCCTTCTCTGAATCCCAAATTTCGAGTTAAGTAGTTAACTTTTGAGGTTTGAAGTTTCAAATGAGGCTAATTATTGAGAAAATTGCAGATTACCTAACTATCCCTGAATTTAAACAACTGATTGTCTGATTTGGACATTTTAATCACATCAGAACAGAAGTCCAAACATCCTCTACTGTTCTATATAAAGATTTAAACATATAATAAAAAGATGGGGAAATTTGAATACTAACAGAGAAATCACAAAACCCTCAGAAGAACAAGCAACCATATTCCATGTACAAGGATCAACAGAGTTAATATCCCATCCATCAAGCACATGGTACCCATCAATCATTTTACCCTTCATAGACATCAATGCAGCCACTGTCAAAAAGAAAGAAAAAAAGATTCAATGATTTCACTTATTATAAGTAAATAACCCTCACAACACACATGTAACTCAACAAAAGTCAAATAAAAAAATGGGTTTTTATAAAAATGTAACCTTTTTTGTTTTGTATTGTGCAGTGCACTTAAAAGGTTACCTTCATAATTGACACCTTTTGGAGAAAGAAGGCTGTCAGAAGCAGCCACCACTGAAACCGAAACCCTAAATAAAATCACCCACAAAATAACAAGCTTCATATCGTTATCCCTGGTCGATTTCTGGCAATACCCGGAAAGATTTCTGGCAAAAAGACTCAAAGAAATGGAATCTTGGGTCAAAATCTGGTTGGTTTCTACACTTGCGAAAAGAAAATGTTGTGTTTTTTGTTTAATCTTCTTGGAATCAAGTTCCTCGAGTAACTAAAATGATAAATTTTAGCTTGTTGCTGTGGTTTTTAATGTTTATGGTAGGGAAATGAGTAAAGAAATGGGGTTGTGAGCATTGGGAGTGATGTTGGAAAATTGGGGAAATCAATATTCAAATGGGATTGAAAATTTGTGAAGAAAGAGATTGTTGAGATTTGAAAAATGACAAGATGGTTCCCTTGTCTTTCTGTCATGGGTCAACTGACAACTTACGGATCGATCATTTGCTGACTATGATTTCTGTTTTTATATGAAAAACTATAAATGGAATCTAGTCTAGAGATCTAAAAGTTAAAAGTAACTGCGTAAATAAGAATCTTAATCGTTTTTTTAAGAAGATGGTAAAGATTAACTTTGGTTTAGCGAGGAGGCTTTGGGGAGTAAGATGGGGCAATTTATTATTCTCATCACCCTGGATTATTTGGAAAACTCGAAACGAAAGAACTTTCAACAACCATAAGCAAAGACCCAAACACATAGTGGAAAGATCAAATCGGGCTCTGTTTTATGGTCAAAAAGTCTATCAAAGTTTTTAAGTTATAGAGCAGGAAAAGTGATATACTTTTTAATGTAAGATTGTAACTTTGTTTTTTCATTATGGCTGCTCTAGCATCTTGCTTTGGTTGCTATTATTAACACTTGTTTTTGTTTGTCGTTCCAAAAAAAAAACCATGGATCTTAAATAAAAATCGACTATGTGATTAGATGAGTCAAAAAAAAAAACCATGGATCTTAAAACATGGGCTAATCCTTATCCTTAAAGATTCTCTGGTAAAGGGCTCCGTAACATCTATCTCAAAAGAAGGAAAAATGGCAAGCAGCGAATCTACATCGATTTCAGGAAGTGTGCCTGAGGGCTGACCCGTCTTCAAAGCTTCTGGCCAAAAAATTCATGAATATCAATGCTTCTGACCAAAAAAATCACGGGGGCATTCGCCCCCTCCGGTCTCTTCAAAGCTTCGCCTATGACCAAAAAGACATATATATTCATGTAAATCAACTTGCAATAACTGATCATCAGCCGGTCAGCCGGGCCTCTGCAGATTAGTCCCAAGCCATGGTCACAGAACATATCAAGATTCGGGTTATAGTTTATCTCCAAGTTGTATCAAGATATAGCATATTTTACTTGGTTTCTTATCATTGAGTCAACCTATTCAGGTTGTATCTCAGTACGGGTAAAATCAAATGAAAGAGCTAAAATAAACATCTTGAACAGGTCAAAAATAGGCCAAGATGCTAAAGGGTATTTGCATAACAAGGTAAACATACCTTCTACTGAAAATACAACATTCCTTCTACCGAAAATACAAAACATAGTTGTATTGTATAACTAGGGTCGAAAAGCAGCAGGCGCAAGAAACAACCAAAACTCCAAACCTTTCGGTTCTACCATCTCTTGTATTTAATTCTAGCTAATAAATGCATAAACTTGGATCTTGAAGAAACAACAAAAACATATACAGAACCAACTTCTCGTTTCCTCGGACAACACTGAGAGATTGACACTTACAACAGACGCCCTTAATCTCTATGACCCCACAACAGGCTGCGGAAACTGTAGATTCATTTGCTTCTTCACATAATCCGGAATTAACCTGTTTATCAACTCCACGGATGCTCCTGATAACTGAATAACCACCAAAATAATTATCAGAAGAAGAATAATAAACCACCCAAAAAATATGAATTAAATAACATGCACATACCTCTTGTTTGAAGTCGAAGAGAGGAGGTAATGGCCGGCCATTTGGTAAGTGAACATTAGGTTGCCGTATGTCATCAAAGAACGGATGTGCTAACGCTTCAAGCTAATAAGTTAAAGAATGAAGGGTGAATTAATTAAATATAATATAGAACGAGTGATGGCATATGAAAAACCTTATTTTTAGTAAACTTACAGCACTGCAGCGAAGACTAGGAGAGTACTGTAGGAGGCGAGAAGCAAGATCAATTGCTTCAGGAGGCATCCGCTTATGGAAAACCTTAAAACAAACAAACAGCAAAGCAAATAAAGTTCACATTATTGAACATAAATTAACAGTTAAAAATCATACCTTATTAACGGTTATAAATCATACCTTATGCCAAGGGTGAGCTTTAATTTGAGGGAATCTAAAATCATTGTAGTTTGGATTCATGCAACGGATTTCTTCTCGAGTTGGCGTGCCCAAAACCTGATATAAACCAACCATAAGAAACTATAAAATTATTTAATCAAATTTTAAGATAAGATATAATGATATATTACTGTTTACTGCACCTTGATGATCTCCACAAGCTGGTCGACTGCATTTTCTCCAGGAAATAGTGGCTGTAAGAGCATTTAAATTAGTAAATGATTATTGTAATCTTACGACGACTGTTGTTTAGGTTGCTAACCTGTCCAAGAAGAAGTTCAGCCAGAATGCAACCAGCAGACCAAATATCAATTGAAGTTGTGTATTCAGTAGCACCAAAAATGAGTTCTGGTGCACGATAGAAACGTGAACATATGTATGATATGTTTGCTTCTCCCCTCACCTACCACATTCAAATAAAAAGTCAAATATGACGTGAAAATCCAAAAAAGTTACTTATTATAGCTTATTTATCGTAGAATTTGGAAATGGCACTTAGAAACCTAGTATATATGTACTCATGTCGTTACTCATAATTTGAATAAAAAAAAGGGGATGATGTCTACAGAGGCCACCAAACCATGCAATCACGTTCATTTACACCAAATTTGCCTAAAATGAGAAAAATATCCCCGATTTATATTCGTTAAGTATTTTAAACATACAAATTTGAAATTTAGAAACTTTAGGTGGACGGGGGCAACGGGCAGAGGGTCATGGTTGATTAATGTATAATAAATTCTTGCACAAATCTATATTAATTTGGATAAGATTTTATGTTTGAACTTTAGGGTGGTTTTTAGATATTACAAAGCTGGAGTCAAGGGCATAATAGCCATTTTATCATTTTCCGAGTGTAAATGAATCCGGTAGCAAATTTGGGTAACCTTTCTATGATGTGTATATAGTTCGTTGACCAAATAGATAAACCGGACCTTTTGTAATTAGTTAAGTGGCCTTGTATGCATTGTCTATTTTTAGTTTTTTACTCTAAATAACCAATCATGTCAAGATAACAGCATGAATTATATTAGAAACATGTAAATTTTGCAAGAAATAGAACCAATGAAAATATATGGAATACAAAACAAAGTAGCGTACCAGCATTTTCGCACTTCCAAAATCACAAATCTTGACTTGGTGAGTCAAAGGGTCCACCTGTGGATGGATAAAACAATATATAAGCTTTGAGAAATTCATAAAATAACACTGAAATAAAGAACTCACCAAAACGTTCTGAGGCTTCAAGTCCCTGTGGCATACTCCGGTAACCATATGCATGTATGCCAGTCCCCTGAAGATCTGAAACCTTACTAGTTAGTCCCCGCAAAAACCAAAGAAACAAAACTGACCCTTGTGAACTGTGATGAAGGAAAAAACTCACTTGATATGTGTAAAGTTTCACATAAATGAGGGGCATGTTTTGGTGCAGATTATCATAATGTTTTAAAACTCGATAAATTGTCTCTGGGACATATTCCATGACTAGGTTTAAAAAAACCTCATCTCTGCTTGTAGTAGAAAAGAAACAATGTTTTAAGGAAACAACATTTGGATGGTCCATCGTGCGCATTAATTGCAACTCACGATTCTTGTATCGTTTGTCTTGCAAAACCTTTTTAATAGCCACGGTTTCTCCGGTTTCTAAGCATTTTGCCTAAAATAATAAAATATTAGAAGAAATAGTAAAATACAAATATGTAAAGTTTAATAAGATATAGACTATTTGTGTACCTGGAAAACGGTTCCAAAAGATCCGGTCCCCACAACGCGCTCTGCCATGTAACTAACGGTCTGCACAAAGTGGAAATAATCAGTTAACAGATTTGGAAAATTTGATTGCGATTATGATACAACCAAAATAGATTTATATACGTCACGAGAATGTTATCCTGTCCTGTTAGTTGGCTGTTACAACTTAAAGCGAATACCAACAACAAAAACATATATGTTTTGGTTCGATACGCAATAAATACACTCCACGTGAATAAAACCAAGTACACGTACAAATCTTGGATAGATTTCATAGAATCATGATTGACCAATCAAACATGTTCCCAGTTGACCAACAGGATTCGCCTTCACGAACCGAATCAATTGTAATCAGCGATATAATTTTAACATAAAACTATAAAAGAAAAGAATCAAACCTGTTTTGGTTCGCCATTCTTGCCTCCAATTGTGGTTGATATGATGTGACCAGCTTCAGCTTCCTTCCCATCGACAACAGGAGCCGACATTTCCTGCCATTTATAAGATAATTGATATTATGCCCACGAAAGCTTTTTTGTTATTTAGTTCTACCACATAAGAGTTTATACTCTATATTATACACGCCTTTTCAACTTCCTTTTCTTTTCCTACTTTACCGTCTTAGTCTTAATCTCACTGAAACGGTATTGAACAATATTTATATAAAATAAAATAAATAAATAAAAAAACATATATTTTTGTATAGCAAAAAGAACATCTTAGTCCTAATCTCACTGAAACGGTATTGAACAATATTTGAAAAAAAAAAACATATATTTTGTATAGCAAAAAAAAACATCTCAAATGGCCAGCTTCCACATTGCATCCAACCATGAAGAGAATTTGATGCAAACTACAAAATCAAAAGTATAAAAAACAAACAACAAATAGCAAGACA
This sequence comes from Deinandra increscens subsp. villosa, assembly GCA_039602395.1. Classification (NCBI taxonomy): domain Eukaryota; kingdom Viridiplantae; phylum Streptophyta; class Magnoliopsida; order Asterales; family Asteraceae; genus Deinandra; species Deinandra increscens. The sequence goes on along the minus strand of JBCNJP010000007.1, from coordinate 79,031,828 downwards.
TTCAACTATGTGATACATAATAGTTAGGGGTTTAATTGATTATTGCAACCTTATAAGACAGAGATACCCAATACTCATTTCAAACAAACATTTTTATAAAACTAATTTGGTACCAGATCGACTCTAACAAATCAGTAACTCATGAAAGTTCAGACATAAATTAAAATCCTACAAAATAGCACTGATCTAGCAAGAATCGAGTAACATGAGCACAAAATGGAACAGAAATCGCTACAACATAGACCTTCGAAACCCTAATTGCAACCCTAGTACACTGCGAATCAGCATCATCAAAACATCACACTTAAAGCAAAAAAAAAAAAAAAAGGTACCAGTACTACGAATCCAGCTCTAACTCAATAAAATGAATTCAGAAATTGAAGCATCAGAAACCCTAACCTCAATTCAGTATGCTACAACACCGAACCACTTTCTTTCTGTAATTCCTTGAAAATCCCCAAATTTAAAGAAATCAAAGAAAGTAATTTACAGAAGAATTTGTTGTGAAGGTTTAAAGGAAGAGGAGTGTACCTTGCCACCGGGCATTCCGGGCTCCGGCGAGGTGAGCGTGACGGCAAAAAGGGGGAAATTTTGTTTTCCTGTTTCGGTGGGTTAAAGAAAAGCAAAAAAAGGAATCCTTTTTAATTAAAACTGGGGGTGATAAAGAGACCCCATGACACAAACAATTACATGTGAATACAGCTCCACTCCCTTTTGGTATGTTCTGAGGTGATGAGAGAGAATGTGAGCAGCTCTATTTCTGTTGCTTTATCCCTCAAAAAGAGTCTTTTTATATTTTTCTTCATCATGCTTTCGACCCTTACTCTCTATCTAGTTTGCAAAAGTCATGTGAATTCTCAATTTTGGGATGAGGGTTTTGCAAAATTTATGGTATTTGATGTGCCTTTCCACGGGGCAAGGTATAGTGTCTCATACCATTCGGTTTCATATTTTGTATCTAGTCTTGATAGAGTGGTTTATTGTAGTCTTGATAGAGTGGTTTATTGTTTCGACTTCTTGAAGCTATTCATTTCAAAATCGTATCTCGCTCTTCGCATAATTTTTGTTCTCACAAGGGTGTTTTGGATTCAATCCCAAGGCCCTCGCATCTTTGTCTAACGTGGATGAACTTATAATTACGGGAAGAAAATGATCCACACTTAGAATGTATTGATCGTGTAATAACCCGAAATTTTAAAATATATATAATAAGTATAATCATATCGTTATTTTAACATTAGTCATAAATAAATAGTTCACTTTTAATTTTATATGAGTATTAATTATTAATAATTAGTAATTACCAATTAGGAAATATAATAATTATCTAAATAAAACATAAACGTAAAATTTAGAGCAACTACCAGATTAAAATACATTAATTCAGTTCTTAAATTGCAGTGAATAATGATCAAAATAACGATTATAGATAGATTGAAAACATATTCCAGCTCGAATAAATTAACGATATAGATAGATTGAAAACCTCTTCCTGCTCGAACGACACAAGAGTGACTCTGATACCAAGTTGTAACATTCGGCCCCCCATATCACCAATATTGTTCGATTTACCCACGAGGAGCTCACGGATTTGCTTTTGGTTGTCCGGGTATGACTCCTAGGGAGGTCACTCATCCCTGGATTATTGTCACTCGGGCACGCTCAACTAAGTGGTTCTTCTCTCATCTCCTAGGGAGGTCACTCATCCCTGAATTGTTGTCACTCGGACACGCTTAACTAAGTGGTTCTTCTCTCATCCACAGCCAAAGCACCCAAAACGCATTGATGATATTTGAGGTTAGACTTTCCTTATGAATGAGGAATCTCTCATATTCACCCCCCCCCCCCCCCTATGGAATTTGCCTATGGTATTACAAATCGAGTGTCATGAAATATACAGTGGTATTAATTGTGTTTTTACATTTTGGTAAGGTGATAATCTTACACAACATCGTTTGCATAATTGCTTACAAAACAACCAAATATAACGATTGATGTGATTCTAAAAAGCTCTGATATAAAATACCAACGATTTATGTTGATCTTTTTGTTCGTATATGTTCTAATGCGTTATGAAATTGGTTTATAGTTGTATCTAAACCTCATGCACTAACTATGAATACTAATAATTGTATACGTTAATAAACCAATTACCATTTGAGACGAATTGAGTTTCATTAGCGCAACGTATTTTTTTAATGATACGCGCAAGAAAGGTGGCAAGTGTGATGGCTTTCACGTATAAAATCAGTGTTTATTGGAATGAAGTGGAATACATGATTGAAAGTGGTATACGAAAGTTATAATGGAATAACTAACGGTAGCCCTTAGTTATAGGCATTTTTTAATGATACACGCAAGAAAGGTGGCAAGTGTGATGGTTTTCACGTATAAAATCAGTGTTTATTGGAATAAAGTGGAATACATGATTGAAAGTGGTATACGAAAGTTATAATGGAATACCTAACGGTAACCCTTAGTTATGCAATACGTGTATATCAATCATTATATGATAAGTTAATCAGATAGTTATGTCCGTATTTTTCAAACATATATGGCTTACTCCCTACATGTTCATATCTATACATACACAAAATCTATAAATACACAACCAGCCTTTAAATGTGAAATCGCAATAACCGAATACACACTTTTACATAGTAAAACGGTTATATAATTGACTACTCATTGTTTTTATCTCTCATTGTATCTAACAAGCACTAGTACAAGTATAGACTATTCTATACTTTTAGTTAGTCATGTAGTTTCATATGTCTTTGTGTATGTTGGTAAATTGGGAAAAAAACATAATCCAAACTTGGATAAATCTAAAGTCGCTAAATCACTTTCAGATTAGAATTATTTAGGGTTTATTCCAAACAAATCAATCGAATAAAATCATATTCAATATCAAGATTTTCGTTTGGAAATTGTATTGTAGAGAATTAGTGAACAAGAGGATTTCAAATTAGGGATGAAGGAGCATATGTACGACAAGTTTTAAATTAAATTGTCCAAATTACACATTTGTCCTTCCGAAATTAAAAGGTTAATTATCAGTCTATCAGACCAAGTCACCCAAATAAATTGATGCATTTTTAATGAATCGATTTAATTAATATTAAAATTTTCATAGCCAGGGGCTCAGCCCCTTGGACCACACCAAGGGTGCCACCCCAGGACTCCGCTTCTTCATGGGACACTACCTCCGAACCCTGATAGTCTTAATGAACTTCAAACATGCGTGTACTCTTGTTTGAAGGTCATACACAATCTCAAATTACACTAAAATATCCAACGAACCTCCCCAGTGTAATCATTGATTAACTAACCCAATTCACAACAAACAGCAAACTAATGCATAAATGAAACATCATGACGATGGAATTTCATCTTAGTATATCACACATTTCAAATATTTGAATATCATGGTGTTATTAAGGATTAAACCCTTGCTATTCGTAATGAATACATGACAAAAATACCCAAAAGTTTACATACATAAAGAAACACCCAACCACTTTGGAAGAATGATCTTCCATATTGGTTATCCAACTTGCATCCAAATAACCTTCAATAACCGAAGAAAATCCAGTGTAAGTCAAGCCATAATCCATGGTTCATTTCAAGTACTTGGATACTCGGTTAACATCTTACCAATGATGTGAACTAGGATTGCTAGTAAACCTACTAAGTTTTACATGAACATAGATTATATCTGGCCTAGTACTAATCATGGCATATATAAAAGATCCAATAGCTCTTGAGTATTCAAGTTGAGATGTTGCAACAACTTTATTAGGTAAGAGCTTAAGATTAGGATCAATAAGAGTACTAGCCGGAAAAACAATCCTTGAAATTAATCTTATTCAAAATCTTCTCAATGCAATGTGATTGAGATATTAAGATACCATTGTTCCCACATTTGCTGTAATTCCCAGGATCACCTCAGCAACCCCCCCCCCCCCCCCTTCATGTCTTTCATAGCGAACCTAGATGACAATAATTCCTTTTTTTATCATATCAACTTGATCTTGGTTAATACCAAAGATTAAAATGTCATCTACATACAAACAAGTCATGACTTTTTAACCATAACCATCAAACTTGCTATATACACACTTGTCAGCTTGGTTTAAAACAAGAAACTAGACAAAACAACCTTGTTAAACTTTTGTTGCCACTGTTTAGGTGTTTATTTCAGACCATAAAGAGAATTTGTTAATTTACACACCTTGTTTTCATTTGCAAGCATAACAAGCTCGGCATAACAAGCCCTTCAGGTTGTTTCATGTAAATCTCCTCATCCAATTCACCATTCAAGAATGCAATTTTCATGTTCATTTGGTGGATCACAAGGTTGTGTATAGCAGTAGGTGCTAACAACAACCTAATAGTGGATATCCAAGCAACATGAGCATAAGTATCCTAATAGGACATGTGGGAAGAGTGGATGTGTTTACTCTTCACACATTAATCTGTGCATCTGAAAACATTTCAAGCCCCTCCAAAACCTCAAATCAAGAAGGTATAACTCTACAATAATCAGTTCTTAATGTTTTCCAAGTTTATCAGAATATGTCAAAATAAACACCCCTTTTGCTCATACTTTGTGTGAATTTGCTAGTGGATTCAGGAGTTAAAACTAATGCGGTTCTGTTTTATGTATGTAACTATAGATACCAACCACATGCAACGTATACTAAGCTGGTAAGAAACAAGAGCTTTGTGGGTGCACTGAGTAAGTTTTGTATGGTGGTGTTCTTAAGTAAAGAAGACTAAGAATAAAAAAATGCAGTAGATGAGGCTGAGGTTTCTGGAACTCTATCAAATTAGAATAGGTAATTCAAAGGCTTCAAAGATTTACTCATTTTGATAAGACTTTTAGGAAGATTTGTTTCTAAGCTTGGTTTTATATGGGTTTTGAAACCAGGTTCCTAAAAAGAAAATAAAAGAAGAAATCAAGGTGTTGTGAGATTTTACTACCAGTATGGTAAGAGTATTCACTAGCCAAGAATCTATTTAAGTTATGTGAGATTATAAATTTATGAACAACCATAAGTTTGAACATGTTAACGGAATTGGTAGTTAGGTTTCATAGCACAAAGTTTAACGGATTGAAAGAAATCAAACAGGAAAATTTCTTTATTTGGAGAAACCATCATCACTTATATAAGGACTTATATTCTTAAGATATCATTTTTAATGGGTTTGAACTGATTAAAATTGGTATAATGGGGGTAGTGTAACCAGGGGCGGATTCATTCAATGCTCAGGGGGTGGGAAGGCCCCCGCTGAGAGTATAACAACAGAGGAAAACGAAGTTCGATTTTAAGAGAATATTAGTTAGGCCCCTAGCTTTTTTTCATGCAGGCCCCTGTTCTAAAGACCACATTTAAGCATGCCCCAGTTTTAATCATTGTCCGAAACGTAATGAAGATGATTGTGCTTGTGCAGGACCTGCAGGTTAACAATGGAGATTTTCCTATCATGAAGAAGAAGGAGATTGAATAAATGTAATAAATAAAAGGGGTAAATAGTCTATTTACTTTTGTCTAATTAATTATGACAACCTATAGGGTATAGGGTACAGAGTGCTTTAATAAATAAAAGTTTAATTTTAATTCAATATTTTAAAGTAAAATAAGTCTCGGGAAACAAATTTTGCATTTGTTTTCTTTTATAATTTAGTTAATCTCTTTTATTTTTAATTATATTTTATTATGGTTATATTTATTTGTTTGTGGTACATTATACATATAACAAATTACAAGTTTGAGTTTCTATGAAATTTAAGACTCATAATGCAAATGAATCGAATATTTTCCATTTTCTTTTAGGTTTCGTTCATGGTAGTTTTACATTCCTGTATTTACGTATTATTTTTTAGTTTTTTCTATTATTTTAGTTTGATGTCATTACGTGGTATTTTGTATTTGCGTTTTCTTTACATTATGTTACAGGAATATAACCGTTTTGTGTATTCATAGCATTCACGTCGCAACGCTCGGATAGTGAAATTTAACTGATATACTTTTTAAAGACGATTTACCATGCCACAACGCGTGAATGTCGTTTTTCTAGTTAATTAATAAAACAAATATTATAATTGATTACTAGATGTCTAACAAGAGTACTAGATATTAGATTTTGCGTAATGATTTTCTCATTTCTCGACGTGATCAAAACGATGTTGACGTAGCGGAAAAAAATGCATTAGGATGCGAGATCAAACATCGTAGAAGAAGAAATGTGAAGATGCAAGTATGGCTAGTACGACATTGCGTGGACTACGGAAACACCGTCCATACGGACCTATTTTAACTAACTCATTTCTTGCCCCCGCTGATAAAAGTTCCTGGATCCGCCACTGAGTGTAACAATTGATGAAAATCAAGTATTTGGGATGGGGCAAACCGTGAAAGAGGACATGAGTTGGGAAATTACCATGGTTAATCTTAAGTGAAAAATAGAAACGGATACATTATCCTGAATACACGCTATCAGACGGTTACTCCTTAAAGGTGATGCTAGATCGACTCACAAAATGGCATAAGTGCTTGTAAGGAAGAAAAACATCATGGATTGACTCACAAAATGGCATGATTATATCTGATTTGGGATTTACGAGTTTGGTTGCTTTTGTTGGGTACTTTGAGCGGCGATTTTACATTCTAAGTTTTTGAATGAGGTGTTACATGTGAATTGGACACTAGTTTCTCTTATGTTTGGGGTTAAAATTTGCATGTCTTAATATGTTGTACTACAAAAGAAGAAACATTGGTTAATTGTCTATTTAGCGTATGTGATATCTACTTCTTACAGATCAAGGTCCTAAGTCCTAATGGGAAGTGAAGTAGTCAAGTAGATATTAGTAGTAGCTTAGATGAGGGTATGAGTTGTCGTTTTAAAATGTGAATTTACGCTTTCAACTAACACCAAATCGTATGTGAACCAATGTTAATATACATGTGAACTTATACTATAATGCTTCAAACACTTTTTATTCCAAACGTGATATGAATTAACGTTATATTTTTACCACTTTTTAGTACACCGCTACTGGAATTGCCCATAACAATGCAAATAAAAGTTAGGGATGCTACCGGCCAAACTGATAGTTTAGATTATTATTGGTCAATGAATAATAGAATAAATTACGTCAATAGTCCATGTGGTTTACCAAAATTTCACATTTTATTTCTAAACTTTGAAAGTTACACCAATGATCCTTAAGTTTGCACATTCGTAACACTACGGTCTCTGGGATGGATGCCCGTTAAAAAAACTCAATTAAGTACATGTAGTTATTATAGCACTCTTAAAAAAAATTAAATATATAATATATAAGTTATTAAAATGTTGGGTCCATTTTCATCTCTCAATTCAACTTCCCCCCACCTGGGCTTTTGCTCAAAATCAAAATCATTTTTCGGTTTCTCCTCAAAAAGCTTCAATTTTGTTCTTCCCCATTCTTGAACTCACTATCAAAGTTTCTGAGATTTCATTTTGTTTATGTGAGAACTGAGAAGAAAATGAGAACAAGTTATCAAGGATCAGCATCTTCAAATTTCACTAGTTTTGGACGTTCAATTTTGAGTTTGAAGCGAGACGCAATTGTTCATTCGGTAGTTCATGAAACCCTAAATCAAGAAAGCGAAATTGATGCTTTTCAAAGACAGGTAACTCAAAGGTTTCATGATTTATCTTTAGTTGATTCACATGAACTTTCATCAGTTTCTTGGATTTCAAAGCTTCTAGATGTTTTCCTTTGTTTCCAAGAGGAATTGAGTCCTATATTATTAAACAAATAATGTTTGTGGACCAATGGAGAAGAGCAGATTGTTTTATGTGCTTTAGACAATCAGAAGAGTTTTAAAGAAGTTCAAATTCGTAGAGCGAGAAAGGGATTAATCGAGTTAGCAATCGTGATGCTTTATGAGAAAGAATCAAGCTTATCGGGCACAAATGTTGCTCGTAGAAATCGATCATTGGGTCAGCATCAAAAGGATTCACTAAAACAGAACTCTTTGAAGCATTTTAGATCATTATCTTGGAGTGATTCAAGATCTTGGTCAGCTTCCAAACAACTCCAAGCAAATTGGAACAACATTGTTGCTCCAAAAGGTAATGAAATCATTACCACCCCAACTCCAAGCAATTTGGAACAACATTGTTGCTCCAAAAGGTAATGAAATCATTGCCACCAATGGGCTTGCAGTGGCTGGCTGTGGAGGCGGCGGTGGAAGTGTTTAGGGTTATGGAAAAAGATGAGTTGATATAGGTAGGGGTATAATAATCATTTTAAAATGTTTACCAGAAAATTTTAATGTACATCCAACCCAGGGACCGTAGGTTTTACGAGTATGCAAACTTAAAGAACCATTAGTGTAATTTCTAACGTTCAAAAACTAAAAGGTGAAATTTTAACACACCACAAGACCATTGGCGTAATTTTCTCTAAAAAAAATATTGTGTAATATAAAGAAGTTATTTTGAATACTATCGGGAGGGTATATCCATTATTTATTCTAACTTTTTCACACTGCTTAAGTTTCCTTCCCTAATTTGAGGCACCCTCTTGCGATAAAAAAAAACTAGCCTTTTAAGTCCTTTTAAGTCGTATCTAAGTGTTCTTAAGCTCTAAAAATACCTTCCATCCAAGACCAGAGATAATGGATTCGCAAAAGATCAAGAGTTAAATGTTTTTCATAAATTACTAATTTTAAAAATTGAGAGGTTTTATAAGCGTTTACCACTACCTTCATTATGACATTTAGAATGGTGATCTTTGCCAGTCTTAGAGAGAAATTTGTATTGGTTACACTACCTTGATTCGAGAAAAGTATTTTGTAATCCCCACCAAAGCAAAATTAAGGAGAACGTTGGGGGTCTCTATCATATTTAATGGGTCAAACATTTGCCATTAGACAAAAAAAAAGATTTGAACCAACACTTCCTGGAAAAAATTTACACACTGAAAACAATTTAGTGGGGTCTTGATATATTTCTGACCAAAATGATCAGAAAATTTACACACTGAAAACAATTTAGTGGGGTCTTTTTCAACCATCAATTAATTTGGTTGCATTTTTAACAATAATCCAGACACAATTAGATAACCAAAAGTAAAACAATATGAAAACTCAAACAAAGAGAACAGAAAAAGGCCAAATATCGTTGAATAAGAAGACCATAGACTAGAAGTCTTGGCACCAAATACTTAATAAACTTATGAGCCAAGAATATTTTTTACAATCTGTCAACCATAAGCCTTCTTTTTGTGGTTACAAGTTACAACAAGCATAATTCAGAATCTGCTAAACCCATATCACTTTGGGTAACAGATTTATATGTAATGCAATATCCAAAAAGTGCAATTAAACATGAATTCAAAGTGCCATGAATCAACTAACCTCATCACCTGTAGGATCATCATCAAGCAAGAGCACCTCCCAATCTCTGCTTTCAGCTGAATCGCTATTGGACCAATCACTAAGCTCCAGCGAATCATTATCAGAGCAAAAAGGAGAAGAGCCAACATCAAGAACCTTCAAGTTGGATGGAAAAATGAAACCTTTAGCTTCCAAACGAGACAGAACCTGCCAACGAAAATCAGAAAAACAAGAACAGTTTATAACATTATATTCCTCATCCAACCTTTTGTTTTGCCAAATTTGGTATAAACGAAACCAGATTCATACTATGGTGACCAATAAACTAGTTTATCTCAAGAACAATCAAGATTTTCAAGAAAGACACAAATTTCCAAACGAAAACTAATTTTACCTTAAAACAGAAAATCCCAATTTTGAGCTCCTTGACATGGCGAAGGTTGAGTATAAACCCTTTAAGCATCTCTTCTTCGGCTTCTTTAGCACTTGTATCATAATGCCCGCCCTTCGTATAATCCAAATCGGCTTCAACTAAAGAAGCCACATTTATCAACAAAAGCTTCCACAACAACAAATCATCTTGAATTGTTAGTGACAAAATATTAGGAGCATTGATTTCAACAATATCCGCTAGATCATCAGACACATCATCAGGAACCGCGTATCCACAGAACACCAAGTTCTTAACACTCTTTGAGGTGATATTTAGCCGCCTGTAACCATAGCAATTGTCCAACACCAAGGTTTCCAATACAGGACTCCCGGATAATATATTTTCAATCAAAACTTCATCTAAATTCCCATGCGAAATGCTTAAACTCCTAAGTTTTTTCCAGCAAATCGCCCCGGTGGGATTGAATATACAGCCTGACAATGTGAGATCAGTAAAACATGAATTGATGAAAAAAAACTGATCTAGCAGAAACTCAGCTTCACATTCCATATTCCATAACGTCAAATTAAGCTCTTCAACTTTACAACCGATAGCATAACGAATCCAGGTATTGACCTGAGATTCAAACCGGTAATCGTAACTGCTATGGACTCTGAATCTATTGAGCTTCAATTGGCGACATTGAGTTAGGGTTTTGTCAACGAATGAATAGAAATCGGAGCGCGGGTGATTTTCACCGTGATGAACGAAGATGAGATCGGGAACCGTAGTCCAGAGATGTTTCCATCGCTTGGAAAGTGCGCCTGTTCTAATGGCGTATTTTGTGGCGGGTAAACGAGAAAGGATTTCAATAAGTAAGCAATCAGGTAACATACCAATTCGATCTTCTTCATCGTCGTCATCTTCGGCCTCCTTGATCTGTTCTTCAAATCTTATCCGTTTGAGAGAAATTTGAGGCTGATTTTGGCCTTCTTCTTCCACCGTTTCTGTTGCGGCAACAGAGCTCTCGTTGGTTTCCTCCATAGAAACTTCGTATAATTACATCGAGGCTTGAAGATACGGAAAGGGTGAAATAATATTTCGTCTGGCCCCTAACTTTGTTAAATTACAATTCAGTCCCTAACTTTGTTAAATTACAATTCAGCCCCTAACTTTGTTAAAGATAGCTTTTATATCAATCAAAAAATTTATATATGTATTTCCTAATTTGAGTTTACCATTTCCTAATTTGAGTTTACTTGCACGTGTTTACTTGGTTGTTCAACTCCATCCGGGCTTTTGCGGGTCTTTATGGTTGTAAAAAATTTATATACGTATTTTTATAACTTGAGTATACTTACATTTGTATACAAATTTAAGCTCTTTGTGTGGTATACCGTGAAAACACTTACATGAAAATAATATAACACGTTAACACGATGTGAGCATTAGGACATCACTCCTCAAATGAGTGAGCATGAGTGGTTCACACATAAGGGGGCCCACGCTTGCGACTATTTTTTTAATGGTAAACTTTTATTATTTCATCAAATTATATAATTGTTAAGGTTTAAACTTTGATCTCCTCTAAAAATGTTTCTTTCTCTTGTGTGATTGGTTAGTGAAGATCACTTTCCTATTTCCAATCAAGTGAATGTCTAGTGAAAGACTCACTTAATAAAAGAACATACCGTTGTTCATGTGGTTGTATGGTTGTATTGTTTCTCCTAGAGTCCTAGGGGTTTTTATTCTTGTTGTTCATGTTTGATGTTTTCATTTTCTCATATTGTTGTATCATGTGCTTAGTTTCCCGCTAGGCTTTTGTGTGCTTTGTGTTTTTACTGCTGTTCAAAAAAAAAAAAAACATACCATTTGCTCTTGTATGATTTCACCGAGGACTTATAATATGGTGGCTAATGATAAGGCTATGTGTAATGATTTAAGGTTTATAAGCTTCTTTCTTGGGCGTTTTTCGCCATGTGACATCCTACGTGGCAAGGGGCTTGAAAACTAATGTACTGCCACACTCCCCCCCCCCCCCCTCCTTTTTTGAGTTTTGCACCCCACCATAGTGGGTGGGGGCATGACCGGGGCGCTAAAGGGAAGCGGGAGAGGTTTTCAAGTCCCATTACGAATAACCTACGGTGTATTTTAAGTTCCTTGGGTACGAATAATTTTTTATTTTGGTTAGTAACAAACTTATATAATAACATTTGAACGTACTTAATATCTTTCCCAAATTTGACTATTCGCCATTCAATAATAAATTACGAGTTTTGTATGTATTTTGTATGTATTTAGTGAGCCCGTTTATGTATGCGTTAGTAATTGATAGCTTTCTAATTTTCTTTTTTGTTTTCTATAGCTTTTAGCATATCGTATATCATAAAGTTTTAATATGACGTCTCGACGTACTAATTTCATTTATGTTTCGGTGTAACTTTTGTACGTAATAATATACATGTTATTTAAGCATAAACATACAAGTCGTTAAAGTATCTTTATGGTTTTGTTTTGTTACATATTCTTGTTTTCCTATCACACCTTACAAGTTTATGATGTTTTATAATGTTATGAATTTATGGTTGCGGCGTGGTTATTTGTATCATCGTTTCAGTGTGCATCTTTTAAACTACCTTCGTAACGTGTTTTCTACACCTACGTATTGGCTTTTAAATGTAGTTGAAACAACTTAATACATTCCGTTTCACATATTTTATCACGTTAATATTACCGCCATAACCACTATTGTCACCACCTTGTTAAATACGTTATCTATAAATAAATAAAGATACATTTTCCGACTTAAAAAAATATTTTATCTATTATTAGTATTTATCTTTTTTTGACGGATAAATTTTATACCAACTCGTCAAAGGCAGGGCTCGAACTCTTGACATCAAAAGGAGTAATGTTTTACCAATTGAACCCGACCCACCCTACTAGTATTTAACTAAAATAATTGAGGAAGAATATTAAAAGTATTCTTCTTCTTTGTTTACTAAATAAGTTTGTACAAAGAGATCATGCCTTTTATGGGGTTTGCAATGAAGTTTTATACTACACTTTTTGAGGTAATGTCAGGATGATCGAGGAATAACCTCCTTGATAGTAACCCCTTCTTCTCATTGATTTGCTCTCACACCTTATTTTATTATAGGGACACGTGACCGCATCCCATAGGATATTCGGGAACATTCTATGGTCCCACTCATATACTATTGGACCTTAACAGAATTTAAGAGCTTGAGATTGGCACCCGCCTTCGGGTTGAGGTCCGCTCGAGATATTAGGTGTGAGTCAGGTATAACCCGAACTCGCATAATCATATCTCTCCTACAATGTTGTTAGTTATTTGTCAATTAATCTAATATTTGTATCGATAATTCTTTACTTACAATTAATCTAATATTTGTCAAAGTTTGACGTTAATGATTGGTTTGTGGTTTAAATAAACCATTACATCAAGAAAAGCAAACTGGTTATACAGGCGATCAAAGTTCCATTGATTCATCTATCTTAAATAGGTGGGCCACCACATTGTTGTATTGTACGTTATCATATTTTTTTTAATTTCGAATACATGTAGATGGACTTTTAGGCTACTGCAATCCGCTTTGTGACTTTGATCCACATACTGCATACACAATGTTTTCCCTCTAGTATATCATCATCTTTATTAATATATTTAACGTTGTTTGGACTTTGGAGGTGTTTAAGGCAGGGGGAGTGGGCGGCAAACTCCGTGCGGCGCCTAAAACTTCTTAGGCAAACACCGCCGTCACTCAAAATTCTTCGGCAAAAACTTTCCAAGAATTCTACTTCTTGCCGATCGGCAAAACAAATGCTGTGTGTGTATTTGGTGGGCCCTTCCAAGAATTCTACTTCAACCATCTAAATTCTATCACTCCCTCTTAAAATTCTTCAAAATTCTTCAAAATTTTTTCTTTTTCTCTTTCCTGCGTGGCACCCTCCTATTGGTTATAACCCATTCTTCAAAATCCTAAAAATTCTACCACTCCCCCCTCCCTAACACATAATGATTGTTAATTAAAACTAACAAACCAATGTCAAATTCATTAAATAGCACAGCCCAAAGTCAAACCTGAAACCCAAATAACCCTACACATCGTTACCCGAAACCTAGAACCCGAATAACCCTACACAAACAAACCATTACCTGTTACCTGAATACGAAACAAACCAAACCTGTTTAGGATCGGTAATCAGTTAGGACATCAAACACAAAATGACAAAATACCCAAATAACAAGACCGTTTAAGCTGAAAACTAAACACCTAGCCTCATCAACACCCATAAAGTAAACCAAAAAATAGACTCCTATACGCTTTTATCGGTTTTAACTAAAAATTGTAGTTTTTAAATGGATCTTTAATCACACCCACTAGCTTAGCCTAGTGGCAAATGTGTATAACTCCTTATCAAGAGGTCCTATCAATGATCCAAATTTACAGTTAAAAAAAAATCTTTAATCTTTAAACTCAACCCGGTTAAAAGACTCCTTTTAGAATATGTTAAGTTTTAAAAATGTTAAAGTTAAAAGTTTAGACCTTGTGCGATCGGACACCTCTCATGAAGACCATTTAAAAAAAATGTATATTACTCCCTATTAACAATAAGCAAGTCCGTGAATAGTGAAAGTTGGAATGTACTACCTCCCCAACACAATGTACAAGCACTTGAAGCAACTTGAAGCCTTTTTAACATGGTTTTGTGCTTTGGTGAATAGTTCTGAGGTTTGTTCCGTTACTTGGCCCAACGAGGAGAGTTAAAGTCTTCATGAATAGTCTTCACTTCAGTGTGCAGTACAACCCTAAAGTAAGTTACAACCACAGTACCCGGTACCGTAAGGCTATTCTATTTATCACTTTTTGAGAAAGAGGAGCAGGTCCAGCCTTGCACGTTTTGGTTTGCTCCCATCCCTCATATCTCTGGCTTCTCTCTATATTGTCGATCTCGCTCTCTCTACAAGGCTACAATCGCAGATTTCTGTCTCTCTCTATGGTTCCTCCCCGAGTCGCCGGTGTAAATACGTCCTCACCTCCGTCGTCGCTTACGCTGGGAAGAAATCCGTTTGGTACGCCGAAGAAGGTGGAGCGCCGTCGAGAAGCCGGTTAGTGATCCCCCTTCGTCTTCCCTTCTTAATCGATGGGCCTGCGCTCTTTCTTGGCAGCCGTTCATAAGGGTTATCGTCCGTGTAAGTTCGATAATCGTAAAGGAAAGCGACTATTTTGTGTCAATTTTTAGACTTAAATTAGGGTTTCATTTTTGGGTTTTTTATTGGCGTGTTTACAGGTGTGATTAGAGAGATTTGGGGGTCAAATGTCGTTGCCGGAGAAGATTTGCAGTCCTCTTGACTGATTGTTGAAGTTGCCCTTTATTCTCTTCATAAGTACGTCCTTCAAAATTTTGTTTTCTGTTGTTGCTGAAAGTAATATCATAAGACGGATTATAAGCAAAAGATTTACACATTTTTGTTAGTCTTTGTTATGTATTTATTTGATGATAAATTGATCTCTGTTATGTGACTTTAGTTTAATAAGAAATGGATTTTCTTAAAGATTATAGTTGATATGGATTCTGTTACTTATGCATTCATTTGATGTTGAATTGTTTCCAATATAATATGAGTTTGAGATGTCGATTGTTTTTAGGTTCATAGGTTCCCTAATTCTTTGATATTTTTGGGTCTTTGTTTATGGGTTTTGACAGGACATAGCTGTCCCCACAACTTATACAGGTATGTTGAAGTTTAGGGTTGGTGACAAGGGGTAGCAAGCTCAGGTATTTTTACTAACTCATCTAGGTATTTCTATATTTTTCTTTCAGCTTTGGTGAATTTGAAGCAGAACAGAGGTATGTTTATGGTCTTTGAAGTTGTGAATTTTGTAGTGAAATCAGTTTCAAACTAGGATTGATAATAGTGGTTGAATTGATAATAGTGATTTGCAGACGAGATAATTAGTATTCAAGAAAAGTTTATGTCAAAAAGAAAGTTAAAAATAGGATTGGTATGAAAGCCACATAAATGAAAGTGCCACTGGTCTTTAGCACGATTACACCTGCTACAAAGCGCTTGCTTTCATGGGTTAATTAAATTTTCTTTGGTGTGTGTGTGTATTTCCTTATTTATCATTTATGATAACCTGTCAGTCTCACACATTAGCTATTCCCTTTAACACGTTTTTATCCTATTTGTTAATCTGGGCGGTGAGGGACACGTCTCCCTCTCTCCCTCTCTGCTGGTTTTCTTTGTTTCTATGTGCTGGGTTTGTTTTAACCTCTCTCTTGCTTTCTACAATTTGGAGACATGATTCTCTTTTCTCTCTAGATATCGCCGGCGATGGAGCTTCGTGCTTCGTCTATGAGGTCACCGGTAAAGTCAAATGCTCCGATAATGTCGAAGCGATGATGTAGTCGCCCCGTTTCCGTTGAGTTAACGAGCATCTAGGGTTTCGTCAAGATTCCGGCCGTCGATGTTGACGTTGTAGCGGCTGCCGTTCGGCGTTGCTCCGTCGAATCGTTGGCGGCTGGTGACCATTCTCATTGTTTCCGGTGATATTCCGGTGATTACTTCTGAAACCATTCTCATTGTTTCCGGTGATATTCCGGTGATTACTTCTGAAATAACGATTCGCGTTTGGGGTTGTATGCCCTCTGATGGTTGTACTGTGATTATGTGGTTTTTTTAGGGTTTTCAGATCTATGTATAGGTTTGAGATACGACACCGACGAAGATGACCGTAAAAGGTCATCGCTCCTGCCATCGATACTCCGTTGATGTCGTAGCGACATCATCGTTGCTCCGTCGGCGTTGAGTTAACCACGTATATTCTCTATCAGAAATCGGCGACTTGATGGTTGCCGGTGTGCTTGATTTAATTCTTCCGGCTACGTTTTTTTAAGATCTTGGGGTCGATGAGTGTCGATCTTATATCGAAATCTCTTGGTGCGCTAATGAAAGTCGCAAGCTCATATTGGCTGGATTTGGGGGTTTATGATAGTCGATTGTTGTGATTTGGGGTTTCTGTTTGCCGATCGTTATGATTTGGGGTTTTCGGTATTGGATTGTTATGGCGGTTGGTTTTGTCGGACCAGTTTACTGTGAGTAAGCAGTTACAATCACGCTTATTCACTTCTCTTCCACCCTTCTATTCAATATTTGATATCGATTTTACTTGATGAAGATCATAATTTCAATCTGAGTTGTAAGTTGAATGTGGGTTTGGTTGGTGCTTCGATTTGATTGGCTATGATGATCAGCCAAGACTGGTCTGAGCCATTGTCATGATAAACAACTTCATAGGCCAATGATACCTTATGTTGCTGGTGCTGATTTATTATTTCAGATTCGGTTCGAATCTTTTTTACTTGATGATGATATGGATTATATGAGGCTGTGATGAATTCTTTCTGAGCCAATGTTGTCGTATGCAAAGTAGTTAGTTGGTTCCCTAAATCAGAAAGTGGCCAGGTTTATGTTGCAGAGATTTAGACCATCTGAAATTGGGCAATGATGATAATTTTCTGAGCCCTCATTATGTTGCTTGCTGTCTCGAAATGAAATATGGAATTGGCATTTGAGATTAGTTTGATTTAAATGTTCATGTTATGCTTATTTTAGGATTATTCATATTCGATTGTCCCTTTCAGATGTTCCCGAAGCTTGGTTAATGTTGGTTTATGTTGTTGTTTTCCTGATACATGTCTTCTGAAATTGTTAACTGAAGGAACACGCATGCTCTTTTACTTGCTTATGGATGTCAATGTAAGTTACCACTACACCTCATACTTACTTTAGAATGCAAATATTAACACATACTCTTATTATTCTCAACAGGGCAATGCATTTGAAGCGAATGTTGCTACAAGAAGGAAAATAATTGATTCTCAAGTTTTACTCTACAAATGCTACCATATAGATGGTTATGTTGTTAACCCACCGCTGGGATATTACCAAGTTGTTCATTCAGCAGCGACATTAGTTATCGGTGACAGAACAATTTCCAATCCATCCCAGAGATAGCTATTCCAAAACAGTGTTTCAACTTCACATGACCTGCTACCAAATAGATATGAGCAGACAGTTCTCTTAACAGGTAAAACCTTCTCATTCAACTATATAATGCACATCAGCTATTTAATTTTTATTTTGTTGCAGACTGCCTCTGTAGCATTGAAAGGCACAAGACATCGATAAAAAGAAAATACTATAACCTATTGAAAATGTGGGTCATTGATCAAATGTTAGAATAAAACAGAATTGCAATCCTTTTAGTGATATATTTGTATTAGAACATATAACATTTGATCTTGAACTTATTCTTATATTAAGCAGTCAAGAATTGATAGAAATTACTTTATAGGAGAACATTGCTTATACCTATTTAAACATGTCTCCTGGGAAGGTTGTAGCAGTAACCTCTTTAAAGGTTGCCAAGTATCTAGGTACATTAACTTAATATGCAACCTTTAAAGATTACTAATTTATGCTTAACTAATGCAATGATTAATAGAGAACTGCAGTTAGAGTCTACAACAACAACAACAATCGATGTAGATCTCGCCATTGAAGGGTACATTGATGTTGTGAAAGGGTATACCATGTATCTTTTCTTTAAAAGAATGTTGGACTCCTCAATCCTAACATATATTCACTTACTAGATAGTACTTTTACCTTACCTTTCAAATTACAGGTTCAGCGTTTATGACTGAAGAACTACTTTGAGGTGACGGCACTACACATATCTCATGTCATGTGATGGATTTCAACGGTTGCTTTTGTGATGCAAGGTTACTTTTGTGATGTAACTGTCAGTTAACTTTCGTTAATGTTTTGAAAATGACTTGACGACATTTCATGTTTTATGTAATGACTCTAACTATCGTAATGTGTGTTGGCAAAAACAATCAATCCGCAGCAACGCGCGGGACTTTTACTCGTATATATATATATATATAATCTATATATATAATCTATATGTAAATATAAAAATAAGATGGTATACAATCTCCATACCGGATCGTCGTGTCAACTATTTTACTATTCTTTTCTTCACAACTGTCAACGTAATTTTCTCCTCTTGCCCTGCACATTTGTTCGATAACCCTCTACGTATGTTGATTACGAGTAACACCCTTACTTTTTATGTGTTGTTGTAAACGTAATTTGGAGTTCGATGTTGAGGTATTCAGTTTGAAATTGACGTGGCATATAATTAATTTTGTAGTTTTTGGTGGCAGATTAGTTTGCGTTTTGTGTGATTAAGGCTTCATTTTTCATGAAGACCTATGATTGATAAGTTATATCATTGCAAGATTGATTTTAGGTAGCTTTTTTAGCATCGATTAAATTACAGATCTAAATCTGAAATCTGGGAAAAAAGTTTCTATCATTTATCAAGAACAAGACTTTTGAATAGATAGAGATGGGGATTGGTCGTAACAATGACCTAACATGTCTGAATCTGTGGATATGTAGTGAATTTATCATCCATAATGTGAATTTAGGTCCATTTGAAGGATTAGTTTATATATCATCCTATCGGTATATATACCTTATTCGTACTATGTAAAATCATGAAAATACCCAATAATATGGATGAACTTTTGACTAAAAGGTTTTTAATATTATAGCTTCTATCGCTTTTGTCGTTCTTCATTGTCTAATTTCTGACCTCTGTTGCATTATTGTTACGTCTCAGTTGTTGAGGATTGATGTTGTCAATGGTGAAGAGTTTGAGGTACGGTCTCCTTGCATGTTTCTAAAATCACCTTTTTGGTTTCCTTTGCTCCTCACCTATTGCTTTTTGGTTTTACCTTGAAATTGATTTCTTTTTGTCTATATGATTAAGTGTCAACACAAGTTGCTTTTTCCTAATGTATTTTATGTGATCAATGTTTTGTTTTGGATATTTCATTGTATTACTTGATGATTAGAATTTCAAAATATGAAATGTCAACTGACATACCAAACATAATTGAATGCTGTTGATTTAACATATGAATGCTGTTATGATAGGAACTTAAAAAATGGCAGAAGTTTTCTGATGGTTAGACTAGACCTGATGGTAGAACCTGAAATTAAAATTGAATTTAAGAACATCTTAAATGACATTATCCGCAATCTCTTGGGTGCATATTACAATAAATGGTAATTTACACTGCTTCGCGCAACGCGCGAATCTCGGAATCTAGTGAGTAAAAAAGTTAATTTTTTTTAGAAAAAAAAATCATTCGTGACGACTCAAAATAGAAAAGAAACCAGATTAATAATTCATCATCACCGCCGTTCAGAAAAAAGTTTAATAATTCATAATATATGGCGCGAGTTCCAGTTGTGAGACGACGAAACTCTGAAACGGTTTGGTGTGGTTAACAACCTCCGATGGCGATATCTAGGGTTTCATCTTTACTCTTCCGGATTTTAAAATTATTTCAACATGTAATTTTCACTTTTCAACCTTCAACCTGCTGTTCGGTGAGGAGTAGGTGTTTTACAGATGTGATATCTCCCCTGCTGCTGCATTTGATGTTTAATCTGCTAACAATCTCCATGAGAACAGGTCAATTTACGCAACCTTCGTTTTTCTTCGCTTTAAATACCTTATTCTTTACTTCATCACCAGTATTTCCTCTTCTTTATTCCATCTCTTGTTTGCCTTTCATTTTCGCCTAATTTAGCTTCACTTCCAATCCAGAATTTCATGCCCTTTTTTTATTTTTGCAATTCTTTTTTTTCTTTTCACAACAACCATTGACATCCTCATTTAATTTTTTTTTTCTAAATATATTGTAATGGTAGTTGAAAGGAACACAACTGTATAGTAAACTCAACTTGTTTTGTTTTAAAATTGAACTTTTAGCAAGTTTATGTAGTTTGAATAACTGGGAATCTCAGTACTGTATATTAAGCACTCACCAGAAGTGAAGTTATTCATACCTAATGGGGAAGCAAGAGTCCAAACAAGGAGATGCATTTAGTTATCAGTTTAGATATCAGAAAATGGTGCAAGGAAGTGATCCTGCAAAAGTGAGGAGGATGTCAGGGGGAGTTTACCAATGGGATAAGTTTGAGTTATTTCATGGGTTAAGGAGTAACTCCATGAAATTGGGTTCTTTTAAGGGTGGTAAAAGGCATAGTTGGGTCCGTAAACATTTTTCGTCGATTGTTTTCACAGTTGCGTTGATGGGTTTTCTTTTTCTTTTGGATTCTCTTATGGGTTCTATATTTCAACCCTCAGTTGTTCAAAGTAATTCCAGTTTGAAATTTGTTTCTAATGACAAGGTATGTGTTGATATGTTCTTTTATGTTCTCATTTGTCATAGAAACACTGTTTTTATTCCATGTCACAACATGGCTAATATGTGGAGTAACAATCACATAGGTTTTATGTTACTTGTGCTTGTGATTAGTAGCCTCAACACACCCATGTGTTCTTGCCCCAAGTATATACGGTATACCAGACTTAGGTCTATGGGCTTTCTACTTAGAAACCAAACGTCATTTAGTTAAACGGTTCAAGATCATACGTATAAGATCTAATTGTTTGAAGTTATGTTTTCAAGATGTCAGAATTCAGATGATAAGTTCTTATAAATAAACTAACGCTTTCTCAAACAAATGTTTTCTCTTAAAGTTTGGAGATACTCATGGCAAAAATGTGGTGCAAATGTATGATCGCCTTACAAACATGGCTTCAAGTGCTCTCGTAGAGGTTGGATTTCTTCTTCTCAATCTTTCTTAATTTTTCATTAGCAATTTTTGGTTTGTTGTATAATTTATATATAGCAGCTTTTAGTTCATCTCTTGTACTTCATATTACAGGTGAATATGGGCAGGTTTGATACCGGGTAGTAATACGTAGGGTTTGAAATGTGGCTGGTCAGTCTGGACTCTGGACTCTGGATTGACCAGAAAACAATTTTATTCATATTTCAAAACTTTTTTTTATAAATAATCAATAATTTGATATTATTACAATGTTAACCTAAATCTTTAAATGATACGTTTTAGGAAGTTGTATGCACTAAAACTACGTTTCAGGTGAATTTCCACCCATTTGACACATTCCCTTTTTAGCTAACAAAATTTAATTGATCCACCCGAGATCATAAATAATCTAAATTGATCCATTGTAAGTAAATGGATCGAAATTGCCATCTCTAGTTAGTCTAATTCAGTTGATATGTTTTGTATGTTCATGTATGATTTCTATTGTAGAGAGAGCTTAAACAAGATGAATCAAATTTTTGGAAGGAATCTTATCGTCAAGCATCTGTATGGAGTCATTGTGCAGATAGAAAGGAATCAATAAGAGCCGGTAAAGTCTGATTTTACTAAGTTTTGGTAATTTGTAAACTCCATTACTCCATTTGTTTGGGGTATAAGAAACTCATTATCATGATACATTCGATTTGTAGATAGAGCTTTCACAAGAACTATTCATGGTGTTGGAGTTCATGAATGTAGTTTTTTCATATATATAAAAGATTTGAAAAGTGATCCCTTTGACCTTGAAAGTCAAACTTGACATCTTTCTAAACTTGAGATCTTTCTTTTAAATGGGTGCCTAAATGAAAATTCATTTTGTTAAGTTAGGTTGTGTTTCTCATCATATGTTCAATTACTTGTCAATGTTGTTAGGACAGGAAAACTACAAAGCAACACTGGTTATATATTGGTTAGCGCAAATGGAGGCCTAAATCAACAACGGGTTGCTGTAAGTAAAAGTTTATCTGTTTTTGAGTTTTCTTAGCAACCATTTGATTTACACCTAAATCTGGACCATGTGCAAGAATTAAATTGTATAAAAATTGATATTATTTCTTCACATTCATTCTCATTACAAAGTACAAACACAGATCTTTGTACTTTGAGAATTATGGTCTATTTAATTTCACCATCTCATTTGAACAGTTTTATTTCATTTACGGCCTTTATTATGTACCTATATACAATTTTTTTTTTTTAAATCTTTGTATGTAGGTATGTAATGCTGTTGCTGTAGCATCATTATTAAATGCAACATTAGTTATTCCAAGGTTTCTTTTCAGCAATGTTTGGAAGGACCCCAGGTCTGTGGATTTGATTATCTGTTTGATTTTACATTTGATGGATTTTACTCATTAATCTTTAAATCTTTTGCAAAAATAAAATAAGTAACGAAAAGTTTAAGGATGATGCCTGTGTGTGTGTGTCATTCAGCCAGTTTGGTGATATATATCAAGAAGAATATTTCATGGAAACATTGAAGGATGAAGTTAATATTGTGAAGGATCTCCCGCCTCATTTGAAATCACTAGATTTCAAAGAAATCGGTAGTCTGGTATGTCGTCTTTTTAACCTTTCTTTGTTTATCTGCCATCCCACTGGTCCCATGAATTTATTTGAGATTTCAATCGTATCCCCTTCAAAATAAGAAACTTTTGTTGACCAAAAGGCAATTCTAGCATTAAAATCTGACCAAAAAGGGAAAGATTTCAGCTTTCAAAAGACATACCATGTTTCCTAAGTGTCTTTACTATTGATTTTTCAGATAACTGATGCAGAGATCAGCAAGGAGGCAACACCGGCTGAATATATAAAGAAGATACTTCCTCTGTTATTAAAAAATGGAGTGGTTCATTTCCTTGGATACGGAAATCGGCTTGGATTTGACCCGTTACCTTCTGAACTTCAGGTTAGAACTTAGAACTACCACTTTCCGCCATTCAAATCTTCTTTAGGAAATTTACTTTAAAGAGTAGCCTTAACATTACCTTTTGTGCATAATTAAATCTTATGATTTTGTTGCAGAGGTTAAGATGCAAATGTAACTATCATGCTTTAAAGTTCGTGCCCAAAATCCAAGAAGTTGGTTCATTGTTGATTAGAAGGATAAGAAAGAATGATGGCCCAAGGAACAAATTAGACAAACAATTACTGGGAAACTTCATCACAGGTCGGTTAGATGCGTCCCATACGGATAGAGAACCACTCAAGTATATTGCTTTGCACTTAAGATTTGAAATCGACATGGTTGCCTATTCTCTATGTGAATTTGGTGGGGGAGAAGATGAGAAATCCGAACTCCAAGCTTACCGAGAGATCCACTTTCCATTGCTCATGCAACGACTGAAAAAGTCAAAGTGAGTAACATCCATCACATTTTCCTAGAGGTGCCAAATTGAGAAGCAGATTGGGGTTTTTTGTTAACTACAATTTCTTACTCCTAAATACCACCTAATCAACTTGCACTTGCAAGGATTCGAACCCACACCACTTTTGTGGGCGGCAATCATCAATGCCATAGCCTACACGGCCATGGGCAACAACGGATTGGGTAATGGGGTCAAACTGTTAACTTTTGCACCACCAGGTCAACCCGAAATGTTTTTCACCCAAAAATGTTAACTTTTAAGTACAAAATTATATCTTCAACAAGAATAAATATTGAGAAACATAAATATATAGGGCAGACCATAAGGGTGTTTTTGTAATTTAGTTTATGTATTATGTGGTTGTAGGCCTGTTTCTGCGGAAGAGCTAAGAAGGTCCGGAAGATGTCCATTAACACCAGAAGAAGCTGCACTTGTTTTAGCTAGTCTTGGCTTTACAAGTGAAACATATATATATCTTGCGGGATCCGAAATATATGGAGGAAAGTCAAGGATGCAACCGTTGACTAATTTATATCCTCATGTTATCACAAAAGAGGATCTCCTCTCCCCTAGCGAACTCGCCCCATTCAAAAACTTTTCTTCTCAGGTAAACAAACAGTTTTTATCACCTTTAAGTTAAATTAAAATACTAGTATTGGTTATTTGAAACTGTTTGGTTGGTTATAAGAGAAAATTTGACTTTGATTTATAGCTGGCAGCACTGGACTTCATTGCATGTGCCACTGCAGATGTATTTGCTATAACAGATTCAGGCAGTCAGTTATCTTCATTGGTGTCAGGTTTCAGAACATACTATGGTGGGGGCCACGCCCCGACATTAAGACCTAGCAAGAAGAGACTTGCAGAAATCTTGTCAAAGAATCATACCATAAGTTGGAAGGATTTTGAAGGGCGAGTGGCAAAGATGATAACTGGAGCACAGAGTGTTCGATTGAGGGGTTGGGGCCGAAGCATTTATAGACAACCAAGATGCCCAGAATGTATGTGCAGGTTCCAGTAATTGTTATCAAATCGAGTAACTTCTTTTTCTTTTTTCTTTTTTGGTTTTTTTAGATGTTCATTTCCTCATTGGATTGCATATACATAAGAACATTCATTTACACGAAATTAATAAAATTTTTGAACACCAAGCTATCATGTTCTTATGAAACCACCAAAAGGGATTGTGAATCAGCACAGTTTTAATCTTGTAACATAACAAAACCACCCTTAATCTTTAAACTTTCAGTCTAAAAAAATAATCTCATGATGGTGGAAACAACCTGTCAAGATGAATCTTGACTGGATAGTCGGGCTTATGGCGGACTAAACTCTAGAGTCTGTGGTTTTGTGTTGAAAGGATTGATAAATTTCGAATCTTTAGTTGATATCACCTGTCATGTTGGATAGGAATGGATACTTTTGTTCATAATCTAACAGAAAAGAGATTGTATGTATACAAAGTCCTAGTCGATCTACCGATATAATTTTCCAAGAACTATAATTCCTTATGACGAAACGATGGATCATCCTTCATCTTTTCATATCAAGACTGTATCTTTCAATGAAGGCTTCACATTTTATCACAAAAGTTATGATACTCAACTGTGTCTCCAGACAACATCTTCACCTCCACCATATGCAACGATGGTGCAAACTCGAATATCTCAGCATCCATGGCTAACTTTCCGTTTCTCCCTTCCTTCGTCCCTTGTATAATCAACGTCCCATCTAACTTCTTCAAAACCCTAAAATCCTCGGTCACTGCTACTTCTTCCAACTTTGACATGATTGTGGCCGCTGGTTTTTTCATCATGAAGCGCGATTCTAGTTTCTCGCTTGGAGCCTCGTCCTCAAACAAACCCGAAAGATTCAATCCATCAGAGAGTGATATGATATCAAAAGCATTCATTGATGTTGGCTTCAGCTTAGCTGCAGGAAGCTTTGCAGCTTCTACCTTTTCAAGTTTTTCAAGATCAGTAGTACTTCCCAGTGGAGTTTCAGTTTCCTGGATGATGTTCTCGAGATCAAGATCAAGATCATCGAGATTGAGATCAACGTTTCGTTTTGTATTGTTCTTCATTGTGATTCCATTTGGGATTTTGATCTTCTTGAAACCCTTTTTGAACCAAGAATTTTCCATGATTTCAGCTGCTGTGATTCTTGTGTTTGGATCTGTATCAAGAATCCTTGAAATCAAGTTTTTGACCTCTGGAGAGAACCATTGTGGACACTTAAAGGCACCTTTGCTGATCTTTTTGTACATTTCCATCAAATTTACATCATAAAATGGAAGATAGGCTGCAAGCAAAACAAACAAGATCACCCCACAAGACCAAATATCCGCCTTTTCGCCATTATACCCTTTCGTGTTGATCACCTCGGGCGCCACATAAGCAGGCGTTCCACACATGGTGTGTAACAGACCATCCTGCCACCTAGACTCAGACATCGCGCTCAAACCAAAATCCGAGACTTTAAGGTTTCCCGAGTCATCGATGAGGAGATTCTCCGGCTTGAGATCACGATGACAGACACCGCGACTATGGCAAAAATCAACTGCTGATATCAACTGTTGGAAATATTTTCTAGCAGCATCCTCTTTTAGCCTCCCTTTGGCGACCTTATCGAAAAGCTCGCCACCTTTAATGTATTCCATCGCGAAGTATATATGCGTCTTGTTCGCCATCACCTCATAAAGCCGGACCACATTCGGGTGTTTTACGAGCCTCATGACGGAAATTTCTCGTTTGATTTGATTCATCAAACCCGCCTCCATGATCTTTGCTTTGTCGATGATCTTGACCGCCACGCTCTGGTTCGTCTTGAGGTTTCGGGCATGATAGACCTTGGCAAACGTGCCATGACCGAGCAATCTCCCGAGCTCGTATCGTTGCATCAAAATGTTTCCTTTCTTGTTTTCCATCTTTCGTTTTTGTTCTTTTAGCTAGCTTTGTTTGTTCAAAGGTTAAAAGAACAGAAACGCGATAGAAAACGTTAAGGAATTGAATTCATGGGCATTCAACCAAACCAAAAGATTGAGGTTTTCCTTTGTAACAAGTCAGAAATCATGCATCGTATCAAAAGCAAAGGATTTGTATGGCTCAAATACATGATTATTATTATTATAGAAAATAAGGAATTCTATGGCTCGTATTCATCTAAAATTTACTCTAGTCACAAGAGGTTTTTTAACAAAAGTTATTTCGAGTCTTCTCCCGTAGGGATTTCAACTGTCTTCAGTTATTTAACATTTAAGATTAATCTTAAAAATCTCTCATATAGAAACCCCCTAACAATCGGGTAAAACTTAAAAAAAAAGGGATGGTTTTTTATTTTTTATTTTTTAATTAGCTGGGTATTATAGTCAATTTGTATCAACTTAATGGAGAAATCCTAACGGTGTTATTGAGCTAGACTAAAATGATAAAAATAAAAAACCAGAAAGTGTCTCAGACAATTTTTAAATCCTTAAACTAAAATGACAATTTCAGACAAACCATATGAACGGAAATGACACTTAATTTTTTTTATCTTTTAAAGCAGTATTATTTTTAAAATATTTAGAATTATTTAATAATATAATATAAAAATCAACTATAATTATAACTAATTAAACTAAAATTTAAAAACTAACTTATTTTTTAAATATTTTTTCATAATTTGTATGTATCTTTATCGTATAAGGGCTTATATGTGAGAGGGACATAACTAATTTTTTTAAGAGGTAGCAAATTTTTTGACAAGGGTTCGGAGATAGCACCTCTGAGAGAGTGGGGTGCTAGGGGTGGCAACACCCGAGAAAATTCAAACCTTCAAGTCTAATAGATTTATGAGTAAAATTTTGTAAGGAGACGTAAATAAAACTAAGAATGTCATTACGGAGTATCCGGTATGTAAAAAAAGTGTCACTATAGATAAAAATAATTGATATATTTGAAATCAATTTAAGAAATATAAACGCGCTTTTAAAATAACAGTTAAAGTATATAGTATTTGTCACAACTCGGTTTTGAAACTAAAATTACATTGAAACGAAGCTCGGGTCCGTTTGAAACGAAGTCTATGACAAAACATATAATATTTAAAAAAAAAAAACCAACAAAGTTAAGATTTGTTCCAAAAGGCTCGATCGGTTCTTAATTCCAAGAACTATGAACTACATTGAAAGTTAATGTGGCCAGGGCAAAAGAAAGTTAAAACATATTGTAAAAATATCGGCTCATAATTTCTCGGAAAAAAATAAAAGGACGTGAGATAAGAACAATGGAACTACATTAAAAGTTAATGTGACCAGGGCAAAAGAAAGTTAAAACATATTATTAAAAAATCGGCTCATAATTTCTCGGAAAAAAATAAAAGGACGTGAGCTACAATAAATGGATTCGAACCAGAGACCTTTGGAACAAATAAGCAACATCCACGACTGGTGTGGGAATCAACTTGTATATTTCTTTCTGCATAAAACATTTATGATATTTTATGGGAGCACATGTATAAAAACTAAATTTAAAATTTTTTACTTCCTTTCGTGTAGGAGTTTAGGGGGTGACACACACTACCTTTAAACTTAAACCATATACTCCCCTGATATTATGTGATCAAAGATATTAACCTCTTTGTTGAATATAAATTGATTCAAGACCCGTTCGCTAACTGTTTTCATCTCGGATTCGGTCAGGAGAAAGAATACCACTTGTTTGATAAGTCAAAATTTGGTTGTGGGTCAGGGGCTGTGACTCGGTTAGCAGCTTGGTCAAATACAAACAAGCCCCTCGTTTATATTTAAACGATTGCTAAATGATTCTATAACAGCCACTTTACTTTTAAACGATTTCACACATTCGGTGAAACATACGTCGTTGAGGCCCTAATTTCTTCTCGTTTTCAAACCCAAACACCAGACGGTGTTACTAACCCCGGATGTCCGGCCCAATTCTGTTTAATTTAACTTCCTCTAAAAACGTAATTAATGATTCATGACCTTAAGTAATAATTTTCATAAACATCAATTGAATCAAAGTTTAAACACAAAAGAGAACATGAATGTAAGTAGAACAGCAAGAGTTCATGTCATTTTTTTTTTCTTTTTGATCTTTATTATTTCTATTTTGGATCAATCTTTATATCATAATAGTTTAAATGCAATTTTATTGATAAAAAGGAATGAGGTTTTAAAATTATAAAATTATTGCGGTTTCACGATATAATAAATAATTTAAAATTATCAATTTAGTAAAACATTGACTTGAGTAAAACCCACTCCACCTCGAATGTCCAACAAGTTCGTATATTGTGGAAGCGTGAAGAAAGCTCCACATGGGACACCACATGGTCCTTTGTCATGACACGTCCATACCTACGTGGCACTTTGGATGACATCATACCTTTGGAAAACGCCTATGCCTTTTCTCAAGAATAAAATCTCCTTTTTCTATGTATTTTAAATTCATAATATTTTCAATTAAGAAAAAATCATTTTTTTAACAGCAAATTCATTAATACTCATTAAAATCTCAGACGGAGTGGTCCCGGTAAATCATTCGGCGCCGCACACCGCCGCCACCCTAGCGGCTTCGGTGAAAAATCGTCCCAACCGCTACAAGTAGCCGGAGAGGGTCTTGGTGAGATTTTACCGTTTAACAACGGTTATATTGTTTAAAAATATATTTTTTTACTTTTTACCTATATATACTCAAATACTCAATCATACCACAACATATACACACATCACCTAAATCTCTTCTCTTTTACTATTTCCAAATGTTGGTACTTCCAAGTATTCTCGTTATTTTACAAGAATTTCACAAACTTACGATGTCAACACCTCCGCGAGATGTTCTTAGTGATTACCGTGGAGGAAAGCCGACACGCTACAATCATTTACGTCCTAGAGGACCTAGACTGGTTGCTCAACCTCTGATTCTCATTCCATCTCCTGGTTTTGTTCCACCGGTTGAACAACCTCCACCTCTCCCTCTTGCTCAACCTCCACATCCACCTGCACCAATTGCCCAACCCCCACCCTTTGAGGATGATGATAGTGTCTTTTGAAACTGGATGTTTGATTATTGGTTGCCGCATAACCCACCGAAGGAGCCACTTGATGACTATTTCCAATTTGACGATGAAGTCCATATTGAAGACGTTTAACCTCCGTTTCATGATGTATGTGATCAAGACTACGGGGAGGATTGGGCCGCCCTTGAGGAAGTGTTGGAGGAAGAACGTAGATTTGAAAATGTCCAATTCAAGTCCGATACTGATTCGGACTCTGATTGGTCGTATTAGTTTAGTTCGTATTAGTATTTTCAAATAATTGAATTAGGTATTATTTTTAAATATTTAGTTTTTTTATGTAATGTGTTTTTTTTATTTTATGTAATGTGTTTTTTTATTAAAGTGTCTTAATTAATTATTATGTGTTTTAACTTATAAAATAAAGAAATCATTGAATTATATTAAATTTCAACGGAAAATTGGTTTTAAATAATCCCAAGTTTTGATAATTGGTCACCAATAATCCCAACTTTAAAAATAGCCTCCAGTGGTCCCACCTTTCATTCTTTTGGTTTCTAGTGGTCCCGACGTTAACTTGACTAACTCCATTAATTTCAACCTACAAAATTCTACCACTCCCTTATAAAAAAATTTAAAATTCTACTTCAATTGTACTTCTTTCTGTCTTCTGCGTTACACACTCCTATTGGTTACCATCAAAAATTTCTATTTTACCACTCCCCTCTCCCTAAAGTAAGAAACTAAAAGGTCTGGGCAAAGTTTATCATTACTATTGGGGTTTGGTATGATAATTAAATAATGGAAAATTGGATTTTAATAATATGAGTTTTAACTCATTGGCGGATAATAATACGAGTTTTCAAAGTTGGCGGACAATAATACCAATTTAACACATGAGTGTAAATAATGATATGCCGTTAAACTTTCACTAACGGTGTTAGTCTCAGGGTTATTTTTATCATTTCTAAAAAGGGAGGGGCTATTTTGAAATATCAATAAACTTAATAAAAAGGAAAAAAAAAAAGAGAGGAGAAGGATGTGGACGGCACCATTCATGGGGGAGCCCCGATTTTCCGGCAGCCGCTCCTCCGGCGACGGCGACGATGGTTCAAAATCCGGTCGAAGATTTGGCGGTTGCAACTAGGGTTCCGGTAACGAATCGGAAAACAGTCGCAATACTCCATCCCCCGTCGTCGGAAAACAGTCATCGGAAAACAGTCGCAATACTCCGAAAACAGTCGCGGTTTTGGCGGAGGATCGGCGGCGGTTCGCTGGGGGTTCGGAGCGGTTTTGGCGGAGGATCGGCGGCGGTTCGCTGGGGGTTCGGGGCAGGCTTTCTAACGGCTGTTTTTTTTTTTGAAAATGGGGTGTCGGTGGTTATGTGGGTCGGAGAGTGGTGGTGGTGGCTGTGGGCTTCAAATTGACGATGGTTGGGGTTGGATGGAGGTGCGGTGGTGACTGGCGGAGGTGACGAGGATGGTAGTTAGTGGCTGGATCCGGGTGGAGAAAAAGGCAGCGGCGGCGGTGGTTTATTTGGTTGAGGATGGAGGCTGGTGGTTGTGAGATGGACGACGGCGCGGCTAGGTGTGGAAGAGGGCTTGGCCGGAGGGTAGGTGTGGAAGAGGGCTTGGCCGGAGGGATATATATATATATATATATATATATATATATATATATATATATATAGGGTTAGGTTCAAATGAAAACTTTTTTCTTTGAGAACTTTTGAGAACCATTCTGAGCCACTAATTTTCAGGGGGGGAGCATTCAAATTCATAGGGGGGATTTCCTTATATATAACTTGTGGCTCAGAATGGTTCTCCAAAGTTCTCAAACCCAATTGGTTCTCAAATGATCCTCTCCCTATATATATATATATATATATATATATATATATATATATATATATATATATATATATATTGAGTTATTTCAAAACAACCCATCCAATTTCAAAAATGACAAAAAGAGCCATTTCACTAACACCGTTAGTGAGAAATTAACGGCATATCATTATTTACACCCATGTGTTAAATTGGTATTATTTTCCGCCAACTTTGAAACTCGTATTATTATCCGCCAATGAGTTAAAACTCATATTATTAAAATCAAATTTTCCTTAAATAATTAAGGATCTTTGTTATTGGGGTTTGATATGATATAATGAAATAATGAAGGAATGGAACGAACAAGAGAGGAAATAAAATGAGCATTACTGTTTTCCTCTTTTGTTAATATCTTGAATGAAATAACAAAATACAATTTTAATTCAAAATTAATATATTTGTTTTATATTATATTTTTGGACTTTTAAAATTTTAATTATTAATTTATTTATATTAAATATTTAATTTTTATGTTTTTATATTGTTTGTTTTTATTTTCTATTTCACTTTAGTTTATTTATTTTTTATATTTATTATGTTTATTTGTATTTATTAATTTAGTTTCATTTTTATTTTATATTTTTGTTCATATTTTTATTTTTAACTTTTTATTTCTAATATTTATTTATTTTTTAATAAATTTTTAAGAAAAATCAGATTGAACAAAAAAAACTCCATTCCATTACTTGAAGGAATTAAAAAAAAATACTCCATCCATAAGGAAAGAACTTTAAAATATATGTTTACCAAACACAATTCTATTTATTAATATCAAACGTAATAACCCATTTCATTTTATTTCAGTTCATATATACCAAACACTACACCTTAGAAAAATATGCGTTTATTGTAACATAACATCACAACCAACCCACCTAAATTGTGGAAAAGGAGTTGAGATTCTAGAAGTTTCATGTTATTCTTAAGAGAAGATAATTGAAAGAAAATATCGCGAGAAATATAAAGACTTCTAGATCTAGATGAAAGATAGGAAACCTTCATGGATGCAAAAATAAAAATCGTAGTGTAGCATACCTTCGTAATTTGAGGAGGGTGATCTCATATGATACAATGCATCTAGATAGCAACTTGAACCAAATCGCCGCTTCTAGTTTAATGATATTCTATTGTTGTTTAAGGTGTTTTTTACATAGATGTTTAAAGTTCAAGTTTCATAGTGTGAAAATTGTATAAGATAAAACTATCAAAAATTCTAGATAATATATAAGGTTTACATCATTAGTTTTTCTAAAAAATATATTAATAAAAGCATGTCAATGAACTTATATAACAATGGTTCACGAATACCGACCATTAACATTCAGGAGAATCAAGAAGAAAGAATAATTCTCATGAGGTTGTGAATACAGTTAAAAGATACATGAATTTAGAGAGAAGATTGTATTATTTTTTACATACCTTTTACAATGGATCTTTTACATAGATAGTGCTTTTTACTTGACGCTAAGAGTTGTTCTTCATACAGACAGTCTTAATCAGCATGTCACATCAGTTTTACTCAACTTTCCTACAACTACTGTATACCCCAGTACTAAAAAACTCATTATTCCCATAAATTTATTCATATAATATTTTTATGTGCGAGGAAAAACACAGAAAAAAAAAGAGAAGGCTTGGCTAAAGGGCGGAACCAACCAAATAAGTCTAAGAAAAAAAAGTAAAAAAATAAAATAAAAATAAGAACAAAAATATAAAAATAAAAATGAAAACAATGATAAATATAAAATAAAAATAAAGTAATATATAAAAAAAACAACAAAATAAAATTGAAATCAAAAATAAAAATAAAACTAAAAATAAAAATATAAAAATTAAAATATTTGATAAAAGAAATAATTGGCACATCATTGCTCATCCCTCCCGAATTTGACACCATGACAAAATACCCAATGTTATTCGTGGTGTGATAATTTTAAATAATATGATTCTCGAGGATGAAGGCACAAACATTTGTCAATTTAACAATACAGAATTGGATACGACGTATCAACAAATTGATGAGGAGAAAAAACGGGCTAATCATCAGGAAATACGAGATCGAAACATCCATAACCAACTTAAGACGGATTTGATCGAGGACATCCACGAGCGATTTACTTAAATTATTTATGTTTGATGTACTTTTCTTATTTCTTTATTTTAGTTTAAAATGTAATGTTTTATTTTCATGTTAAATAATTTTTTTAATTAAAATTTAAATTAAAAAGAAAAGTCAACTTTTTAATAAATAAGCTTTAATATCACATCATCACACCATATATACCACACTTGTGTTAAAAAATGGTATCATTTAGTCAGTTACCACGTGACATGATTGTTTTGGTCAAAAACTGCCTAAGCAATTAGTTGATCAAACTTTGTATGTGAGGTAGCGTGTTTGATGTAAATAAGGATGAAAATGCAAATGTAAAGGTTGACGCGAGGATGTAACGAGGGAAAATCCAAGTATCCTTGAGTATCCTCAAGGAGCCTGGCAAAAAACCTCGGGGGCCGGTTCAAAGTACCTGCCGCCTAAAACTTTTATATAATGAAAATTCTGATTACAAAGTAAATGAGCTCGAATTCTATGTGTTGCAGAGAATTGTAATCGAAAAGATTGTGTGTGTGTGTAAGCCTAGAGCTCTTGTTTAAATACGAAATACATAGCAACTAATTTTCCTAAAAAGTAGCAAGTAAGTCCACGTTCGCCAACTAGCCGTTTGAATCCCAACTGACCCACGATTCTATTGATAGACCGAGTCTTTAGGACACGTGATGAATAACCAAGTCAACCTGCGAGTAACAAACAATAGAGAAGCAACCGTTAGTAAGTAAATATTATTCAGGATCCTTACCATGAAGTGCCTACGAGCTGATGCGAGCTGCTCATCGTCTCCTGAATTCTAGTACCAACAATTGCCCCCAAATTTTTGGCAGTTGGTGCATGCGAAACAGCTGTCGAAAATTTGAATTTCTGGCTTATCTCTAAGTAACTATGATTTGATGGGGAGTAATTAGCCCCAACTTCCCAAGCGAAGTTCCCGTCAGATTATCCCTTTATAACCTTCTCACCACATTAATTCTTCACCACATCTTCTTCTCGGCGAAACCCTAGAGCTCCTCGCATCTTCTCCAGGTTAGTTTCTCATTCCGCCCTTCTCGTTTTCTCTGAGCATGGGAAAAAATCCTGCACAGTCATCGGCCACGGTCTCCGACCAAGTGGCCGACGAGTTCACCGACCAAGGTCTCCTTCCGGCGACGGCGGAGGAAACTTGCAATTTTGACGATCGCAAGATCGCACTGTTGAAACGATCCTGCTGTTTCCCCGCTGGAGCTGAAATTCGTCCCTTCGACCCTTCTTTGAAAGCCGACCACATCTCCGACGAATGGGTTTGTTTTCTGAACTACCCTTTTCTTCTTGGCATGACATTTCCGTTTCCGACACTGGTGAATGATTTCTTTTCTGTCACCGGTCTTGCTTACTCCCAAGTCATGCCAATGGTATGGCGTATTCTGTTCTCTCTCGAAAGTTTGAACCAGTCCCATAATCTGAATATTGGAGTTGCTGAAATTTGTAAAGTTTACCGGTTGGCCACTCACGGCAACAGTAGATTTGTTTTGAAAATTCGAACTGGAGAAGCTCAGATGATCCCTAGGACTTCTCATAACGACCATGACTGGAGGCGTCAATTTTTCTTTGTGAAACGAAGTAGCCTTGCTGGTTGTGAGAACCTTCCTACCCAGTGGGTCATTAAGGGTAGGAAGAGTTTTAGTAACATTCTAACCCCGTATACTCTTCCATTGCATGTAACTGATATGATTGTGTTTCTGTCTTTGCAGCGCCCAAGTTTGAAGCTTTGATCAAGCCGACCCGTGAATCCTCCAAGAAGCTCAAGGATCTTTTCAGCATCCCAGCAGCAGAAAGAAGCTGCCAGCCCGAGGACGTTTCAAGTGCCAGAAGCATTTCTCAGCAATCCCTCAGCCCTTCAAGAACCATGTCAACAGGTACTTTCGTTTAATTGTTCCCTTTCCGTCTTTGAATTGTATTTCATTACTTCTGAAATTGATCCTTTACTGTTTTATGATGAAGCTCCAGGTTCGGCCTCCAACTTCTCCTTCAAGGACCTTAAGCTGCTCATTGCCAAAAAGGAGAAAACTGAGGAGACCAGCAGCAAGGCTCCTACTGACATCTCAGCCCCCAAGTTTCGAGCTCCGAGCACTCGTTCCAAGACTTCTTCTGCAAAGAAGCGCAAGGCTCCTGATTCCACTATCAATGTGGACAGCTTCGATGATCTCCCTCCCGTTGCAGCTGCTAACAAGCTGCTCTCACTGCAGGCTGTAGTGAACATTGTAAGTCGTAGTTTAATAATAGGGAAATATGTAAAAATGAAAGTCATGACACTTCCCTTTTTGATTCTGATGTGCAGGGCATCGACAAGCTGAGCCACGAGGTGATTGACCTCGAAGGCAAAGTGGAAGCCCTGGAGCAGAAGCTCGAAGCAGCTGAGCAGAAGCTTGAAGCCTCTGAGCTCAAACTTGATCAGGCCACGCTCCGTCTTGAGAAGCTGAACAAGGCCGCAGCCAGCAATACTCGCCACTATGAGAAGCAGCTCAAAGAGAAAGATGTTGCGGCTGCCGAAGCTCTGAAGCAGGCCGAACTGAATGCTCAATCTTCAGCCGCCATCAGTGTGCTGGAGTGCATGATTGAGATGGCAACTGCTGTGCAGGCTGATGGCTTCTCTCCAGAGAGCTGGCCAGTGAAGGACTGGGAGGTGAGCCTTAAGAAGCTGCTGGCTGAGAGGGTAGATGCTCCTGAAAAGGCTGAGAAGGAGGCTGAGCCGGAGGTCGAGAAGGAAGCTGAGAAGGAAAAGGGCAAGGGCAAGGAGGTTGAGCAGGCGGAGGCTGCTGGTGATAAGCTGGGCGATGAGGACGACGCAACGGTCTGAGCCCGCTTTTTTAGTTTGTTTGGTTCATGGTCAGGTTCAGGTTCAGTAAACAATATTTGTGGTGAAGCTTTTGTAAACAATGGTAGTTTAACTTTTTTGGGGGCTTGGATGGAGGGACCTTGAGTTTCAAGGCGAAGTCCAAGCTCCTTTAGACAATATAGTTGGCCACAGGTGGAGGGATCTTGGGTTCCAAGACGAAGCCTGGGGTCAACTTCTCTAATTTCCTGCATAAATATGACTTAGTAGTATTTTGATCATCATGGTGTGCCGTGTATGCTTTTAATTATTTTGAAAAATGTTTGAATGAGGATCCTACAGGATGCTCAGCATAGTTTAGTTGAAAAACTCAAAAGTTTATTAAAATTTTGTCAATGTTAACGAACCATGATGCCATCTAATACTTAGTAATAAAAATACGTATTAAACGCAGTATCAATATAACCTGTTTGAGAATACTCCAACCGTAGAGGTAGTCAGGATCTCTAAGGATCCTTAGGAATCCTTAAGATAGACTTGATGAAATTCCGATTTTAAGGCATAAAATACCTCAAAA
This sequence comes from Deinandra increscens subsp. villosa, assembly GCA_039602395.1. Lineage (NCBI taxonomy): Eukaryota > Viridiplantae > Streptophyta > Magnoliopsida > Asterales > Asteraceae > Deinandra > Deinandra increscens. The sequence goes on along the minus strand of JBCNJP010000007.1, from coordinate 78,994,490 downwards.
ACCTTGAGCACTTGCGAATAAGCTAATCTGGGGTCAAGCCCAATCTTGAGAGACACGAAAGTGCCTAGACCTTAGTTAATGTGAGAACATTAAAAACCTTTGTTATTCTGAGGACAAGCTCAAAAATACTTGGGACTAAGCCAACTGGGGTCAAGCCCAAAACTTGAGAGACATAAATATGTCTAAACCTTTGTTGACATGAAAATGCCAAAAACCTTAGAATCTTTGAGATGACACGTCTGCCATCCATTTTGAAGTGCACCCTATGGCCAACAGTGATGAAATTATCAGCCACCCCTAGATGGACTGGTCGCACCACCTTGAACCACAGGCCACCATCATGCGCTCCTGGCGAGGGTCTTGCGCTCCTGGCGATTCCCATTAGTGAACGAGAAGGTGAAAACCTCCTAAACCTTTTGACAGCATTCAGAATGCTTTAGACTTAGAAGAGGTGATCAGCCTCTAGCTTATGGCAGGACGCTCGGAGCACCTACAAAACACTTCAAGGCTCGGTGAGGGGTGGGTGTTAGTTTCGCTAACACCCCTCCGATGCCTAAGTCAGTACACATTTCAAAAATAATAATGTGAAAATGAAATAAGGGTAAAAATCATACCTGAGGTTCTCGAAGTATGGACAAGGATTCTCTGATATGCTCAAAGGATCCAAAGGGAACTTATATAAAATATAACTTCAAATGAATTGCATTCCAAGCTCTTGGGAGCAGCTCACCTTCCATAGTAACTAACCTGTATGCTCCTTTTCCAGCTTCTGAATCCACCAGGTAGGGTCCTTCCCATTTAGGCGCGAGTTTCCCATGTGCCGGATTGGTTGTATTTTGAAAAGCTTTCCTGAGTACCAGATCTCCTACTTGAAATCTTCTGATCCTGAGATTCCTGTTATAAGACTTGGCTATCTTTTGCTGGTATGCTGCCATCCTAAATTTTGCGAGGTCTCTGATTTCTTCAATTGTTTCAAGATCTTCAAGGAGCTCTTGTTTGTTTGCTTCAAAGTCCTGGTGGCTCGTTCTCGCAGTTGGCATCACCATCTCAGTAGGAATTACAGCTTCGGATCCAAACACTAAGGAAAATGGTGTTCGACCAGTAGCATTCTTGGAGGTTGTTCTGTCGGCCCATAATACGAAAGGTAGCTCTTCAGCCCATTTCCCTTTCTTGTCGCCTAGCTTCTTCTTGAGGTTATTGATGATAATCTTATTGCTCGATTCTGCCTGGCCATTAGCTTGTGGATGTATGGGAGTCGAAGTTACCATCTTGATGCCCCATGCCTCACAAAAATTAGTTGTTCTTTTGCCAATAAACTGAGATCCATTGTCGCACACTATTTCTGATGGAATTCCAAATCTTGTAAGAATATTCCTTTTAATGAAGGAAATCACTTCTTTTTCTCTAACTTGAACAAAGGCTTCGGCTTCAATCCATTTAGAAAAGTAGTCCGTCATGGCCAACATGAAGACTTTTCCTCCAGGTGCTACAGGCAGCTTACCAACTATATCCATTCCCCATTTCATGAACGGCCATGGAGATGATATTGAATGGAGCGGCTCAGCAGGCTGATGGAGGATGTTGCCGTGCCGCTGACATGCATCACACTTTTGAACAAAGGCCATAGCATCCTTCTTCATGGTGGGCCAGTAGTATCCTGTTCTTAATACTTTTGAATATAGTGATCTGCCCCCAGTGTGATTGCCACAATCACCTTCATGAATATCCTGAAGTACCGCATGTGCTTCAGGCTGCTCGAGGCATCTCAAGTATGGTCCTGCAAGAGATTTCTTGTATAAGATACCATTTATTATTGAATATGGAATTACCTTTGTTCGGAAGAGTCTGGAGTTCTCATTTTTTGGGATTTCTCCTTCTTGGATAAATCTCCTAATAGGGTAAGTCCAGGATTCTTGAGGATCCTGGGAGTCTGTCATTTCTTGATCTTTATCTGTTGTAACATCATTAACTTCTTGTTCTTCAATTGCTGGTGTCAGGATGTGAGTTATGGGAATCTTGACACCTTCTGGGATCCTTAAAGATGATGCTAAATTTGCCAAAGCATCAGCTTCTGCGTTTTCTTCTCTGGGTACCTGTGATATGCTGCAATTTTCAAAAGATAATGCTAATTGTTTTACAAGGTCCAGATATTTGGTTAGCCTTTCGCCTTTCACTGCATAGGATCCATTAAATTGGTTAGTTAATAACAAGGAGTCAATAAAAACTTGAATGTGTTGGATACCCATATCTTTAGCGAGTTGTAATCCCGCAATTAAAGCTTCGTATTCGGCTTCATTATTAGTAGCCTTGAATTCACAGTGGATAGATAGAGGGATAATGTCCCCCTGTGGCGATTTCAGTAGCGCACCCAATCCTGTACCTCTAACATTAGATGCTCCATCTGTATACAAGACCCAGCTGCCTGAAGCTTCTTCGAGCTGCTTGACCTCAAGTTCAACTTCTGGCAGTATGTCGCTACTGAAATCAGCCACAAAGTCTGCTAAGGCTTGTGACTTGATCGCTGTTCTTGGTTCATATATGATTTCATAGGCACTTAATTTAACTGCCCATTTCGCCATTCTTCCAGACATCTCTGGCTTTCTTAAAACACACTTAATAGGATAGTTAGTTTTCACATAAATAACATGAGTTTCAAAATAATGTCTTAACTTTTGAGAAGCCATGACAAGGGCTAAAATCAATTTTTCTAAATAAGAATACCTGGTTTCAGCATCTAGCAATGTTTTGCTTACATAGTATACTGGATGTTGCTGCCCCTCATGATCCTTCACAAGCACAGCACTTACCGAGCTGCCTGAAACCGCTAGATAGAGAGACAGTGGCTCGCCTTTAACTGGTTGCATCAGAAGCGGGGCGGATGACAAATATTCTTTCAAAGAGTTCAGAGCTGCTTCATGCTTCTCACCCCATTCGAACTTTTTGTTTTTCTTCAGTATGTCATAGAATTCTTTGCTCTTTTCGGAAGATCTTGATATGAATCTGTTAAGTGCTGCTACTCTTCCAGTCAATCTTTGAACTTCTTTAACATTTGTTGGAGACTTCAAGTTTATAATAGCTTGTATCTGTTCAGGGCTGGCTTCTATTCCTCTTCCAGTAACCATAAAGCCTAAAAACTTGCCGGCTCTTACTCCGAAATGGCACTTGGAAGGATTCAATTTCATGTTGAATTGGTCCAGGATATCAAATGCGGCTTCAAGATCTTTGGGATGATCTTCTGCTTTCTTCGATTTCACTACCATATCATCTATGTATACTTCCATGGTGTCCCCCAGCTTGTCTTTAAACATCATGTTGACTAGCCTTTGGTATGTGGCACCTGCATTTCGTAAACCAAAAGGCATTGCAATATAACAATAAATACCTGTAGGGGTCATGAAGGCTGTGTCTTCCTGATCTGATGGTTCCATTTGAATTTGTTGAAAGCCCGAAGATGCATCCATAAAGGTCAACATCTCGTGCCCGGCAGTCGCGTCCACCATAGAATCAATATGTGGTAGAGGGAATGGGTCTTTTGGACAGGCCTTGTTTAGGTCTGTGTAGTCCACACATACCCTCCACTTACCATTCTTCTTTTGGACTACCACCACATTAGCCAACCAGCGAGGATACTTAACTTCTCTGATCATCTTTGATTTGAGCAGCCTGTCAACTTCCTCTTGGATTATGACGTTTCTCTCAGGAGCGAACTTCCTTCTCTTCTGATGTATTGGCCTGAAAGATTCATCTATACCAAGTTTATGAGTAATAATATCTTTAGATATACCTGTCATGTCTTCATGTTTCCATGCAAATGTTGTGACTCTGGACTTTAAGAGGCTCACAAGCTGCTCCTCAGTATCCTCAGGAATATTTGTTCCTACCAGCACTTTGATTTCAGGATCTTCAGGATTGAGTTGAATTTCTTTGGTCTCCAATTCCTTTGTCATCTGAACTCTTCGTGCTGGTTTCTTTAATTGCTATGCTGGCCTTGACTTGATAGTGTTCTTCATAGCAGAAGTGTAGCAGTCTTTGGCTTCTTGTTGATCACTTAATATTCTTACAACTCCCCAAGGTGTGGGAAGCTTCACACATTGATGATAGGTAGATGGAACTGCTTTCATGTCATGGATCCATGGCCTACCCAAGATTACATTGCAACAAGGCAGGGAATCAATAACGCAGAATTTCTGCATGGAATTGACCCCTTCTATGTAAACAGGAAGTCTGATGTCTCCAACCGTATGCTTGGTTTCTCCGCTAAATCCTACTAATACTGAGGATCTTGGAATTATCTCTTCTTCGGGAATGCTCATCTTCTTAAGCACGTCCAATTGAATAATGTTGACCGAGCTGCCATTGTCTATCAGGATCCTGCGAACATAATGGTTAGCAATACACAATGTAATTACCAGACTGTCATGATGAGGATCCTGGATGTCCTGCTTATCAGTTTCGTCAAAAGAAATGACTTTGTCTTCAGTCAATATTGCATTCTTCTTTGGTCGACTGCTTTGATCCATTTTGGCCTCCTTGGCATGTCTTTTTGCTGATGAGAAAGAGGCCCCACATATGTCAGATCCTCCAGAGATGAAGTTGATCACCTTTGCATCTGCTGGTGGCGACTGAGCTCTTTTGGGCAGCTCAGCAGCTTCTTGAGTTTTGCTTCTCTTTCTACCGAACAATTCCTTGAGATGCCCCTTGCTGAGCAGGTAACTGATCTCTTTCCGAAGGGCTATGCAATCATCTGTTAAGTGCCCAAAGTCTTCGTGGTAGGCACACCATTTAGACTTATCTTTCCATGATCCTTGTTTATCCGATTTTCTTGGCCACCTGGCTTTATCACCTAGATCCTGCAAGGCACATAACAAACCACTTGTGTCAACCGAAAAGCAATAATCAGATACCTTTGGGAAGTTCTCTTCGTCGTCTTCCTCTTCCACTTCGTTGACCCTTGGATTATCATTACGATAATAGGGTTTGTTTCTTTGTTGTTTCCCGGGAGAGTTTGTCCTTCTGCCCGACGTTTCTTCACCTCTTTTTTGGATCTTCTTATCATCTTCTAACCTGATGAACCTCAGTGCCCTTGTTCTGACCTCATCAAGGTTCCTGCAAGGAGTCATAACCAAATCATCATAAAATCGGGAATCCCCTCTAATCCCCATTTTGAAGGCTTCTACAGCAGCTGCCATATCCAAGTTAGGGATATCTAGAGCTTCTCGACCAAATTTGGCCACGTAATCCCTTAGGGATTCACTGGGTTTCTGAACTATCCTGTACAAATCACCAGTGAGCTTCTCAAAGCTCCTGCTGCAAGAAAACTGGTTATTAAACAAGTTAGCCAAGTGGGGAAAAGAAGTAATAGTGTTAGGAGGGATACTGAGTAGCCATTTCAAGGCTGGTCCTGTCAGTGTTGAACCAAATCCCTTGCATAAGCAAGCTTCTTTGATGTTTGCAGGAATGGGGTTGATCTCCATTCGCTCCCTGTATTGTGCCACGTGCTCCTCAGGATCTGTGGTTCCATCGTAGAGTTTCATGTTGGGGGTCTGAAATCTTTTCGGTATCTCTACGTCACAGATGGGCCATGCAAATCTGGATATCCTGTGGCTGCCCGCTGGCACTTCAGGAATTGGACGAATAACACCAGGAACACTTGAGATCATGTCTTTCAATCTCTGAAGTTCCCTGGCGATGACTGGGTCAATACCTGCATCCTGCACAATTCCTTGGTTAGGGTTAGTATAATAATTATCAAAGTTGTTACCAGCCCTGGAAGTTTGTAGAGGGATTTGAGGTCCATATCCAGTATCTCTAACGATGGTTGGCTCAGTCGTAGTCTCCACTTGCATGGGGATGAAGTCTCCCTCATGCATCTCCTGAGATGAACCTGGGAACGTGCCTGCAGAGACAGTAGGGTTAGAAAATAAGGATCCTTGAGGATCCTGAGCAGCTCGGAAGCGGCTCCGGTATGGTTGGAATGGCTGTGATGAGGATCCCTGTGGCATCTGTGGAGTAGGCATTGCTGATTGCTGACTCCAAGGCTCATGTAGGTTTGCTGCCGCGAATTGTTGTGGTCGAGATGCGGATTGATGCATCGAGACTGCTGGCACCCGATGGTTTAAAAACCCGGCTGGTTGCTGACTTGAGCATCTCGGCGGCTGCTGACTTCCATACTCGCTGTAGTAAGATTCTGGGGGTTGCTCAGAGTAGAACCCAGAGTATTCCAGATCCATCATCCTGGAAGTCTTCTGATGCTGAGTGCCTGAGGATCCTGCAGTGGTAACTGTTGCAATACCTGACTTTTGAACAGTAGAGGGATTTACTTTCTGTTTCGGCTGCTCCGATATTTCCGGAGAGTTAAACCCGAATGATTTTGGGATCAAAGGGCTGATTTCCTCTACTGGTTTCTTAGATTTCTTCAACTCCATGATCTCCTTCATCATTCTCTCGTTGGTTTTGGTTTGTTCATCCGCATGGGCCTTCATTTGCCTGATCAAAACATAGAGATCATTATTAGAAATAGTAGAGTCAGTGGACGTACCTTGAGATCCAGTAAAAATGGGGTATTCCACTCCTCTAGCATTAGTATCAGCCACTTTCTTCATCGTTGGGGGAAGACCAGCATTGACGATCGGTTTAGTGGATGAAACGGATTTCGAAGTAATCTTTTGTTGGCTCGACATTTTCAAGAATTGGTTATGGGAAGAAGATCAAGGCTTTTAGCTGAATTCAAACACCGTTTGCCCCACGGTGGGCGCCAAATTGTTTTGGTCAAAAACTGCCTAAGCAATTAGTTGATCAAACTTTGTATGTGAGGTAGCGTGTTTGATGTAAATAAGGATGAAAATGCAAATGTAAAGGTTGACGCGAGGATGTAACGAGGGAAAATCCAAGTATCCTTGAGTATCCTCAAGGAGCCTGGCAAAAAACCTCGGGGGCCGGTTCAAAGTACCTGCCGCCTAAAACTTTTATATAATGAAAATTCTGATTACAAAGTAAATGAGCTCGAATTCTATGTGTTGCAGAGAATTGTAATCGAAAAGATTGTGTGTGTGTGTAAGCCTAGAGCTCTTGTTTAAATACGAAATACATAGCAACTAATTTTCCTAAAAAGTAGCAAGTAAGTCCACGTTCGCCAACTAGCCGTTTGAATCCCAACTGACCCACGATTCTATTGATAGACCGAGTCTTTAGGACACGTGATGAATAACCAAGTCAACCTGCGAGTAACAAACAATAGAGAAGCAACCGTTAGTAAGTAAATATTATTCAGGATCCTTACCATGAAGTGCCTACGAGCTGATGCGAGCTGCTCATCGTCTCCTGAATTCTAGTACCAACAATGATGACACCATTTTTCACACCAAGATATACTACAAGCTCTAACATGTGTTTAATTAGATTTTAGAGCTTGTTTTGACCCCTTAAAAATAGTCCTAACCTTTGGACACCTTAATTTTTTTGGGATCGGCCTTAACCTGGCAATTATGGCAAACTGCCACGGTTCGCTTTTGTGTTCCAACTGAATCATTTGACACAGATCACGGGGACTAATGATTGAGGACGTAACCTGGCGAATTGGGCAAACCGTGGGGTTGGCTTTTTGACTGATATTGTCGGAAAGAATAATTTAGTGCGAGAAGAGAATAGTTCAGTATAAGGAAGTGACGCTAACCTGGCGGTTTGATTTTGACTGACATTGTTAGAACGAATAATTAGTTGAATATTCGACAGAATACTCGAAGATCGAGACTACCTAAACCCTAAACGCCCTATTTAGAACAAACCCTGACAGTTCGACGCGAACAAACGCCACAGTTTATCAAACCGTGAAGATTTCTCCGATGCCTAGAAATTTTTTGATCGGTATATAAATTAGAGCCCTAAGGGTGGGTGGTGTGCATGATTGCACACCATCGGCAACCTTCGGCATTAATGATGTCGTGTTCGGCATGCATACCGCACAACTCGGCATCGCGGCATCGGTATAAATCACCCCCCTCCAACGGCATTTTTTCGCCAAAATATGCCGAGCATATTACCTATTTTTTTGCCCATTAAATTTGACCGTTGCATGTGCAACGGCTCTTTTTTTTTTTAAATCAATCAAATACCAAATACCACTATAAAACCCCCATAAAAAGACCAATTTTTTTCTACACCTCTACTCCTCTCTCAAACACAAATCACTCTCAATCACAATTGATTCATCAAGGAAGAAAAAGTCAACCGCTACTGGAGGAAAAAAATTCCGACCGAAAATCCGAAAAGATCGAGCTCAACCCTCCAACGTTCCTCAACCACAATCGCAACCACCACCAAACCAACCACCCGTTTTCTACTCACAACCACCACCTCCGCCACCATCACAACCCGGTTTCTATCAACAACAATCGTTTGTTGATTTAGTGGGTGGTGTGTATGGACCGCAACCACCTTTTTATACGCCGCATTCGTCGCAAATTCAACAACACCAATCGATGTATCATAACACCTAATATCGTGAACCTCGACGTGTTGATGTTGACTCCGAATCGGAGGAAGTTGATGAAGAAATTGAGGTGCAAGAAGCGGAGGAAGAAGAAGAACAAGATGTCGCTATGCAAGACGATGCCGAAGAGGAAGAAGACGATGCCGAAGAACCTACACAACCGGTGAAAGGTGGCAAGAAGAAGAAGACCTATTGGTCGCCCGCGGAGGAAGTCTTTTTGGCGCAATCCTACATCTACATCACCGAAGACGCGAGAGTTGGTGATCAACAATCACGTGAATCGTTTTGGCAACGGGTCCTCAATCACTTCAACGGTTTGAGTGGACGTGATACCGGTCGAACCATTCACATGGTTAACACCAAATGGAACAACTTGAACAAGGCGATGTCGAGGTTCAACGGGTTGTACACCCAAAATGTAAGTATTTTTAAAATTTTTTTTTTTAAATAATTTTTAAAAATATATTTAATTTACTTTTTTTTAATCGTAGACACGTGCGCGGGCTAGTGGTGCGAGTGATGTTGACGTTCGAGAGAAGACGATGCGGGATTATCAACAAATGTATGAGAGGAAAGGTTCCACGCACGTTGAAGCTTGGAAGGTGGTGAAGGATCACCCAAAGTGGGTTGCACCACAACAAAAGGTTGGTGGTGTTGCCGAGTCGTCGAAGAGGACCAAGGTATCGGTATCCGGCGAGTACACAACGTCAAACGATGCCGACTCGACACAATTGCCGAGTCGTTTGCCCGACTTGAATGAGAACTCGATGTCGAGTCACCCGCCACGAAGAAAAGGCTCAAGCAAGAAGTCGGGTGGTGACTCGTCGACAAAAGGATCGACGAATGCTTTGGAGGTGATGGAGAGGTTTGAGTTGAAATGGGAGGATGAAAAGGTCGACAAGCGGACTGTTCGACATGAAACCGCTCTAAAGAAGAGAGAAATGTACGAGAAGGTTGGGAGGACGATGGATCGACAACGGGAGACGATGGACGAAGAACAACGGGCTCGTGATCTCGAGTTGTATTTGAGGCCTCACGAAAAGGTGTCCGAATCACTCCTCCCGGTACTTTTAGAAGAAAAACGTCGAGTTGCGGCTAGATACGGATGGTCGTGTGATTTTTAGATGGTGGTCTTTGTATTTTTTTTTAGGACTTGGTAATTTTTTTTATTTTAGGACTTGGTAATTTTATATTTTTAGGAGTTGGTAAATTTTTTTATTTTTAGGACTTTGTAAGTTTTTATTTTTAATCTAATGAATTGTTTTTATTTTATTTTATATTAAACGTTTAAGTTATAATTTTATTTGTAGATTAAAAAAACTGGAAAATAAAAACATTTAATTCATGACTAAACCATGTCTAGGCAAGTATACCCTCTACCAAATCATCAATTCTACATCAATCTTCTATCTCCTGTTGGCATCACCTCATTAATTAGAATTTGATGGCTAAAGCATGTCTTAGCCAAGCATACCTCCCACCCTAAAAATATTAGAATTGAATTAATGTTCTAACGCAACTTCCATTGTGGTGTAGTGGTAGGAAACTTGTGTTCTCTACTTGAGACACATGTTCGATTCTTACGGGCAGCATTTTGGAAGAGGCATTGGCGATGAGGGGAGACTTGGGGCTGAAAGGTCACAAGTTCGATCCCTAAGGTCCCAGGTTTTACCACCCGGCCGCTCGCGGAGGTGGATTTTTCCTGAAATGAGCTCAACTGGTGTAAATAGTCCCCTGGTTTTCCGGGACATTCGTTGGCCGTTAAAAAAAAGAATTAATGTTCTAACTTCATTAATTTTATCGATCCCTCTCATTTATGAAAGTACGATTGTGGGTACTATCAAATATATATTAAAGATATATTTTCTCTCAGCAAATCGCATATATAATAAATAATGTGTATATATAGAGAGAGAGTGAGTGTGTGTTACTAAACCAGTAAAACCATGCATGCAGCATGCCAGCATGCATCTTCAGCCACGCATTTCCCCAAACTCAAAGCGTGTCACTCACCCACCCACCCCTTCTCTCTCTCTATATCTATAACACATATTCATGTGTCTCTATATATATATATAACCTTAAAACCATCATCCATCACTCGTTTTGTTTATTATTATTGTTTAATTTTTAATAATAATAATCATAATAACATGAGGCCGGAAACAATGAAAAAGACACCAACCGAAGAAAAATTCTCAGTTTTTTACGAGAACTGGGTCTGCCAGCTCCAAGAATACCTCACATCATTTCTCCTCCAAGATTACTCCGATTACGAAAACCTCATCGCTAAACTCACAACCCATCACAAAAACTATTACAGAGTCAAATGGGCCGCGGCCCACGATGACGTCTGCGCGTTCTTCACCCCCGTGTGGCTCACGCCGCTGGAGAACGCTTACCTCTGGGTCACCGGCTGGAAGCCGTCGGCCGTTTTCCGGTTCGTGGACAGGCTGCGGCGGACGGGGACGGGGCTGGCGGACCTGACGGAGGAGCAGGTGAAGAAGATCGAGGGTTTGAAGGTGAAGATTAAGATGGAGGAGGAGAAGGTTGAGAGGGAGATGGAGAGGCAGCAGGTGGGGCTGGCGGATAGGCGGATGGTGGAGCTGACGAGGGGTGGCGGCGGCGATGCGGCGGCGGCGGAGGCGGTGTTGGGTGGGTTGGAGAGGATGATGAAAATGGGGGACTGTGTGAGGTTGAAGACGTTGAAAGGGTTGCTGGATGTGATGAATCCGAAACAGAGTGTGGAGTTGTTGGCTGCACAGGCTATGTTTCATGTTCAGTTGAGAAAGTGTAGTGACAGAAAAGGATTATTCTGAAGTACTTTCATGATGATTAATTTCTAAGTTAGTCTTTTTTGAATTTTGATATAACAAATTAATGTTAGTTGTTAACTTGTTATGGTTTGACTTATTTAATTTTCCTCCTGCTAGCTACCTAGCTCTTAATTACTTACTATCTTTTTCTAGAAGAGGGGGTAATATTTCGATGAAACCAAAGAGTGAGAAGATGATCAGCTCATAACGTAGAGCCCGTGTTTTTAGAGAAACATGCTTGAGAAATCTTTATCGTTCGGAGAAATATGACAGCTTAAGAAAACTCTTTTAAAAGAAATGTTATAGAAGCTTACGAAAACCCTTTTTTAGAGAAATATTGATTATGCTATCCATAATGGGAGGGTTTTTATGGGGCTTCATGGGTCCTATGGGGCTAGCTTTTAGTGGGGGTAGTGCTCATGGCGCCCGAAAGTGAGAAAGGGGAAGACGTGATGCTGATAATGTTTCAAGACCAATTCTGCTAATATGGCGTCCCGGGGGTGGGAGAGGGGCGCTATATGGGCGTTATGGGCTCCATGATGCCCCCATGAAACCCACTACGAATAGCCTTATAGAACACATATGAGGAATAATTAATCTGTATTAAAAACTAATATCAAGTATACATCTAACAATTATACTCGCTAAATTTTTTACCAATAGTACATAAGAATACTATTAGCGTATTTTACCAAATAGTGTTTTAAAATACTATTAGTAGAGTCCGAGAAGAATGAGTACTTATTAAATTTTTACTATTAGTAGGGTCCAAGGAGAATGAGTACTTATTAAATTTTACCAATAGTACATAAGAACTAGGAGAATGAGTACTTATTAAAATTTTACCAATAGTACATAAGAATACCATTAGTAGCGTCTGAGTTAAGTGAGATGTAAGCAAATTACAAGTGAACACGACATCAAAACCCGAAAAGAAAGAGAAGAAGAACGGCATTAAAACCCGAAAAGAAAGAACAAAAGAAAATAAAACCGCAACTCAAGTGAGATGTAAGCAAATCATACCTCTATCTAAAAGGATAGAAATGTTGCTTTTGGAAAAACCTCCAACTCCAAACTACAAGTGAACACGACATCAAAACCCGAAAAAAAGAGAGAAGAAGAACGACATCAAAACCCGAAAAGAAAGAAAAGAAGAAAATAAAACCGCAACTCAAGACAAATGACAAAAGCAATAAAATAAATAGTAAAAGTAAAGAATAATAATAATAATAAATATTAGAAAAGAAATAATATTAATAAATAAACATCCTCATCTTAGCCACATCCAGCTTACGCACATGTATCTTCTTGATGGCTCAACATTCAGACATAAAGCATTGCCGGTCTGACGACAACCTTATAGAATTTTCCTTTTAACCTTAAAAGAAACCTCATGTCGCATTATACACCTGTGCCGCACGCCATCTACACCAACCCAATATGATGCGGTGGGCCACATCACTAATTCACTATCAATGCCCCCATTTTTTGCACAAACGATCCTAAGTACTCAAACTTGGTAACGGGCGGAGTCGTCTGACCTTCAATAGAAACATGGACATCCTCAACATATCTCGCACTGCGAAAGTCACAATGAAGGTACTCGGTCTTAGAACGACTAATATTTAAGCCTTATAAAGTATGAGAATAGTATAACATAAGGGTAAGAGTTATGGCTCACACTGGTGCTATGGTCGGTCAGGTGGGAGAACTAGGTTGGGCGACGGAAGGAGACCGCAAAAAGGAGGAAAGAGAGGAAGAAGAAGGAAAAGTGCGAGGAGGGGCTGATGTGACACCATGGCCTCTGCGAGTACACCAAAACGCTCGTGCAACGATGACTGCGCCGGAGGAAAGGACACTGAGTGTGGACGGACCATAACTCTCACCCTAAAAGCCCATATATATTTTTGCCAAAGAAATACGGAAAACATAATAAAATAATTAATCCTAATTCTAGTATGATGACTTTTTTCATGTTTTTATTATTTGTGTTTAGTAAAAAAAAAAAAGTGGTAAGGTACAAAATCTATTTGATGTAAACCAAAGTTTAAATCTTGAAATCTTGAAAATGATAAAATTCGGTGAAAAGAAAAAAGATAGATTACATGAGGCATTGTCTTTGGATGCATCATTTGAGAAGGTTCTAAGTTTAAACATTGACAAATATAAATATTTAGGTATACTTTAGAGAATAAAAATAGGATAAATTATCTTTTAAAATATTTAAAATAACACTTAAGAGGATCTTTTGTAAAAGCAAATAGTTCTGTCATGGAATAATTACATAAAAATCATAAAATGAGGGACCAACTTGCAACTGTTTAGAAAAAGAAAAAAAATAGGTTGTGGCTATAGAAACTCACCTCTTTAGTAAAAACACCTCATTTCCACGACTGTTTCATTTGAAACGATTCCAAAACGATCGTTTCTAACAAAACGACCTCAATACGATTGTGAAAAAGGGGGACCCCTGAATTTTAAAGATGTCGTCGTCGCGACACGTCACCTCGTTTTGCCTGAAACGACCGTTTAAGGTAAAACGACCGTAGAAAAATTGGGTTTCTCTAGTAAACTCACTGGATTTCTCTATAACCACTCAAAAAAATATTACGGGCATATTTTAAACACTTGTTTGTAAATTGTCATCTTTGAGGTCTCAAACATGTCTACTTTTTTCTCTTTATCAATGCACTATTTTAACGTGATGTCATTTTCGAAACAATTATTAAAGCTTACATGGTTTCATGACAGTTAAAATCACTGATTTTCAAATATATTATAAAATGTCTGATTTTCTTGTCATTTCAGATTTTACAACCGAATTATCTTTCTTTTCAGCAAAATTAATTGTATAAATGATGAAATGTGATAAAATTTTGATCATAATATTCAAAAATATAATGTTTTGCCCATTAAAGGTTCTGACTGTAAACTTTAAAAAAGTAGAACTGAAAGTAGATTATATATTTATATATTTATATATCGATGATTCGTGGTTATTAAAAATAAAGCCGATAATGAATCGAAAAAACAGATAACTTATATAACATGGGCTAACGTGGGTCGAAGCTCTCAATGGGCCAAGGTTAATATACAAATTTGATATACCCAGCCCACCTAATTTCACATGAACTCCGAACTCTCGGACCAGATACTTGTGATTCATGGTTATTTGGTAGCCCGGTAGGTATATTGTTTATTGTTAGTTTTCTATTTTCTATTTTTATTTATTTATAATTTTTTTTTTCTTTCGAACGGCGTTCATTGTTAGTTAGAAGCGCATAAAACTGGTTTTCGGATTAAACGAGATCAATTTTAAAATCGGTTCATATTAAATAAAAAGAAAAGTTAAAACCAAATGGGTCATATCAAATCAGATAAACCAAATTGGACTGGATTATACTTGTTCTTTCTTACTAAAATACGTATTTGATTGTATCTTACTAGAAACTAAAGATTTGACTTAAAAAAAAAAAAAAAAACTATCCGAAAATGTAAGATAACGTGTTTTCTTATTCTACCATCCAAAGTATGTGAAATATGAATTAAAAAAAAAAAAATTGCTTGTCATTATCTATTAGGAAATATACATACTCAACCATGTGGTCCTTGATTGCAACACATTTGTATAAGATTTTTCTTATAATTTTTCTTCTTCTTATTATTAATAGTTACCCAATGAAACAAATATATGTCTATGTGAATAGAGCTCAAAGTTTGAATAACATTTTTAATCTATAAAACTAACACTGTTTTCTTCATATTCTTTATTGAAAAAGAGCTCTTTCCGTAAGTAATTTTCGACTTCAAAAAAGTATATGTACAACTTTACAGGAGAAAGCGAAAGAGCTTGACGATGTTTTGAGACTAAATTTTGGTAAATGAAAAAAAATGTTTATCTTTAGGCTTAACTTATTATTAGTTGAATAATAATCGACAAAGAATTTTACTAAAACTAATTTAATATATTTAGATAAATATAAGTTTACATCAAAATTAGAAAAATAAAATATGTAATGGGGTTGTTAAAATAAAGTTTAAATTTCTTTCATTTCGTGCCGTGTTTTTTATCTTCTTTTTCTCCCGTCCCACTCATTTAAATGACGACAATGCATCGTTAGAGATAATGTGTTGTAAAAGAATTCTAAATTTCTTTTTGGTATTATTAATCTAAATAACAAAATGTATTTAAAAAGATATTAAAATCGTAAAAGAAAAGAAAATTTTATAAAGAAAAGAATTTCGACGGGCTTATTATTCTTTTAGCCTCAAAAGAATAAATAAAATACAAAACCAAATAGCATTTTATTTAATTAACAATTTGAATTAATACTTATTTTTGTCTACGCTTTCACTTAAATTATTTAATTAATACAAAACCAATTGTATCTTTTTATTTAGTTAGGACAAAACCAATAAGTTATTTAATAAATTAAAAAGATGTAATTGGTTTTGTATCAGTTAAATAAAATGTATTTTAAAAGATACTTAAGTTGTGTTTTATTTAATTAATTCGGCTCATTTATGGTTTTGAGCCACTTGTATTTTTTATTAATACAAAACCATTTGGCCTTATTTTAATTAATTAAATAACTTTGTTGGCTTTGTATAAATACATGCAACTTCTATCGTGGTGTAGTGGTAGGAAGCCTGTGTTCTCTACTTGAGACACAGGTTTGATTCTTACGGGCAACACTTTGGAAGAGGCATTGGCAATGAGGGGAGACTTGGGGCTAAAAGGTCACAAGTTTGATCCCTTAGCTCCTAGGTTTTACCATCCGGTCGCTCACGGACCGGCCGCTCGCGGAGGTGGATTTTCCCTGGATTGAGCTCTACTGGTGTAAATAGTCCCCGGGTTTTCCGGGACATTCATTGACCGTTCAAAAAAATATATAAATAACATAACGTATTTAATTAATACAAAACCAATTGTTTCATTTTAATTAATAACTTACAATTAATACCTATTTTTATTTACACTTTCACTTTCACTACGCGTGGGTGGTTTTTTTTAACAGCATATTTTTTACACTAGAGGACTTAAACCCTCATTATTTGAATAGACAAATTTTATCCATCACTAAAATACCATTGAATCAAATGACAATGGTATTGTGTGGGTGGTTTAGTAGCTTGTTAAATATATAACAAACTAAAGTTTAAAAAACTAATTTTGGATTGTCTTTTCGTTATTCCATGTGCTTAATTAAATAAATTACCGTCATAATGTATACGTAAAAACATGTTCTTGTTGGTTGTAAAGCCCATATCGCACGGACTTGAAAACTCATTACATATAACATACTAGTTTTTTATTCTCGTGTGTTACACGGGTGATTTTTAAAAAAACTATAAATATAATCATAATCTACGACAATTATGTATTTTAATATCTATATAAAAATTTCTCGATAATTATAGGCATGTCAGAGGTTTTACGACAATGACATTTAGACTGTGGGTTTCCTTTAGGATGGATGTGCAACACAGAGGGTCTTGGTTACTCGTACGGACTGCGCTCGTAACGCGTCGTGTGTAACATCGTATGTCATGATGAGACCCCCGGGTAACCGAACGTTTGCAGTTAAAAAAAAACAAATCTAGTCGCGAATAATAAAGATTTTGTTTATTATATTGAAATAAATACTTGGTAAATTTGAATTTAAACTCAACTAAAGTAAAAAAAAATTATAAAATAAATAGAATAAAACTTTTTATATTTGACTTAATCTAAAATTTTGTGGTGAATGCCAAGTATTTTTTTTTTATTAATTAAAGTATGACCAAACTTTTTGTTTATTATATAGTATACATATAGATATAGATGTAATTAAATAAACTATATTATATATTAAATTATGTAATTAAATAATTGGTTATTAAATTATTTAGAGCATTCATGACAGTTTCTCTAAAAAATATGTGAGTGTAAATCTGTAAAATTTGAGGTTTGGTTATAAGTGGTTGTGAATAGAGGAGAGAATTTTTTTTAGCAAATCTGCATATTTGACAAAAAAAATGTGATTTGATAAAGTTTGAGGATTGAAAGACAGAGAAAATTTAATGATAAAGGTACAAAAAGTATTATTAATTATGGTTGTGAGTGGAAAAGATAGAAAAAATAATAATAAAAGTATAAATTATAGGGATGATGATGGAGAACTTGTCGTGAATGCTCTATAATTAATATATTTTTAATAGAAATAAGAATTTTTCATATAATTAATTAATTATTATGTTGATTATCCCTATAATTAGTATATTTTATTTTTTTGCCAGGAAAATATAAATAATTGATTAATTGGGTTGTTGATTAGTTATACAATAATTATTTTTTTATTTATTGCCATGGAAATACAAAAATTAAAAATAAAAGGGATGATTTAGGAGGAAAAATTATTATGAGATGAAACTTGAAATTGACATGTGTCCAAAATCTTTTCTTTTATATAATAGTATGAGTATGATATGATGATATGATGATGATATGATATGATGATTTAAAAATATATTAAATTATATACTTGAATTTTGTAAAAAGGAAAGAAAATTTTAAAATATGGAATTTAAATTAAGCATCAATAATAGAAAACTAATTATAATATTACAAGTTTGAATCATACAAAGTATAAATGTGATGAATGCTTTATCTTAAAAAGTATAGAAATTAGTGTTAAAAAAACTTGTATATATATACTACTAGGTTAAGTGAAGATAATTAAAAATGTCTATTACTTATCCCTAATTTGAGTAGGACAAATTTTCTCTCCGAGATGAGACCATCTCCCCTTCTTTTGAGTTTACAATGGAATAGTTATACTATATTTGATACGTGACATCATGACGTAGATTAACCGCTTTAATTATAACTTCTTGCTCTTAATTGGTTATTCAACTCACACCTTTATTAAAAGACACGCGGCGAGATATGATCTTTTAGTGGATTTAGGCAATACCATGTACAGAACACACCTGGCTGGCTGGCTCTATGGTTTAACTGGCCCAGGTGCTCTCCAGGCGGGTCTAGGCCGTTTCGTATAATCATATCTCTTCGTTAAAAAAATTAGAAAAAGTAACCTTTGATATATAGAATAATGCACAAACAACGTGAAGTACATGCATACATATATATTGCGACTTGGGAAATTAGTGACATGACAAGTGTCACGTACAATAGCAAGATCGCAATTCGCAACTTATCTAGAAGAATCACGTCTCAATATATAAGCGTAGGTGAAGAAATATATGCATACTTTATGTAACATGATCAATTAAAGTAGTCTTTAAAACCATAGTTAATTAATAAAATACACAGCCCCTAAAGATAATTAAGGGATCTGATAAAAACATCCCCTTCTGATTACTTCTTAAACCGCAGCTGCAAACTGCTGGTTCCTCTTCCACACCAAAGGCTCGTACTGATCCTCCACCATGCTTTCTTCGATCTTCTCCCATGGCATCTTGTGTTTTGCCAACTGCTTCTTCTTTGCACTCACTCCAAAAGCATCTCCCGATGATGTCTAAAATTAATTAAAATCAACAATAATTAATAAAGTTACTTAGAAAGTACTGCATTTTCAACAAAGTTTGGAGTTTTTTAGCCAAATTGATAGTAGCGAATAGCGATGATTGATTATTATCGATTAATGGATCATGGTTTTTTTTTTTTTTTTGTTTAAATTATAACTCTATTAATAATCTTTTGAAAGAACAGGAACATACAAGACTCAAGTCACCACACAGGGTAGGCGAGCAACAAGCTGCGCCGCCAACCCCTTTTGGATAGCAAACCCTAGACGTATGAATACCATCATGGTTTTGTATTATTAAAATTCAAATTATCATATTAAGGTTCAAAAGTATTGTATAAGGTTCTTCTATTCCCTCGACGCCCAAAAGTCAGATAACCAATTGACTACTTTGACCTTAGATGTTATTAACTTTTGACTTATTTAAAGATCTTTTTAGGGGTGTAAACGAGTAGAGCCGCTCGTGAGCTACTCGAAA
The DNA here is from genome assembly GCA_039602395.1 of Deinandra increscens subsp. villosa. Taxonomy (NCBI): domain Eukaryota; kingdom Viridiplantae; phylum Streptophyta; class Magnoliopsida; order Asterales; family Asteraceae; genus Deinandra; species Deinandra increscens. Next base: position 78,975,179 of record JBCNJP010000007.1, on the reverse strand, counting down.
TTGACTCGATAAAAAGTTCAAAAAGAGCCGAGCCTTAATGAGCTCAAGCCGAACTCAAGCTTTGAAATAGGCCTCGTTTAATATACGAGCTCGAGCCCGAGCTTTACATATCGAGCTCGAGCCGGCTCGCGAGCCTTAACGAGCCTTTTATTTATATAATTTGTTAAATATATTTGAAAAATAATTACTATTTTATATAAAATTATGATAAAATAAGTAAATAATATGTATTATTTTCTATACATAAGTATAATTCTAAATATATATACAAAATTAAAGAGTCATGATTTGAATGTACGTTCAAAAGTGTTATTTGTATGTTCAAAGTGTTGTTTGGAGGTAGTGTGAGATCAGATTTCTATATTTAGACGGAGCGTATATACGCATGCATACCTTATAGCAATATCCGGCTTTAACATCGCAAACAGGGTAATCACTAGGACAACAAGCAGAGCTACCCTTGCAACACACCGCATTCGTGTAACCGCAGCACCCGTGGATTAAACAATAGTTATAAAACTCCAAGATGCAACAACAAGTCTGGTCCGCCGGACAGTATGAAAAGTCACCGCACTTGCTAGGTGCGGGTGACGGAGGAGGCGGTGGTGGATGTGGTGGCGAAGGTGGTGATGGTGGAGAAGGCGGTGAAGGGGCGGCCGCAACAGGGTACATTGCCTCAAGGTACATCCCACAAACACCATTTCTAACACCGGCATTCCGTGCCATTAATATGTAGCCATCAAGCCCCCAGTAGGTCCCCCACTGGTTCTTAACGAGCCAGTAGTCCTGGCCATCTTGAGAACCGTACCCAACTATTAGCACCGCGTGGTCTAAGCTATATAAACTGTTTGAGCATTGTCCGTTATATATACCCTGTAAAAGTTAACAAATTCTAAAATCTATATCCGATAAATTAACTAACTAGTCGATTCGGGTCGATAAACGGGTCGAGATGAGTTACGTACCCCGGTGTAGAGTTGAAAGTCATAAGCCGAGCCACATATACCAATCGTAACAGGTTGCTTTGCCGCAGCACAAAGGACTGCATCTTCGTTTTGGTCGACTTCCACGAAGCTACTGATCGATACAACCGACGTCTTTAGCTGATATATTGAACGTATGATTGTTAGTTGAAATGATAATGATAATAATAATAATTATATATATGGTGGTGGTTAGTTAATTAGTTAATTGGTACCTTTGTTTTGTCACATTTACCATTACGACCATTAGAACTGGTATAAGGATAATCATCTTCAGAATCGAGCCCTCCATTTTTAATGACCCACCTAAAAGCGGTGTCCATGTTTCCACCATCGCACCCGTAATCATTTGAGTCGCAATCAACGAGCTCTTGCTCCGAGAGGCTAATGAGGTCACCCGTGGCTAGTGCGTGGGCACCTTCGATTGCTCCGGTCACTGAGAAAGCCCAACAACTTCCTATGTATACACACAAATGTTTACAACAACGACATATCAGTATAATCTCACTTAAAAAGTAGGATCCGTAAAGGATTACTCGATGAGATGAGGACAAACTCCTTCTTATAAGATAGAGCGGTCGTTTACAGAAAGACACGGCTAAAGAAACCATCTCATTTTCTTGAAAATACAATCCAGTTAAATTATATAATCCAATTTATAATTACAAATATATACTTTATCCCAATTGACTACATGTTTTGTTGTCGGTATTAACTTTCATCACGACCAGGGGCGGAGCTAATAAGAGCTCAGGGGTAGCGGGCGCTACCCCTGAACTTTTACTGCGATATGTAATTTTCTTTGGTTTTCGGTATTTCGCTACCCCTGAAAATATTTTACGCTACCTCTCGAAGAAATTTTATTGTTTTTATTTAAATCCTAACTTGAAAATATGATCAAAAGCCCGTTAATTACCTAAAACATTTTTTCAGGGGCAGCGCCCCCGAACCTCCGTTAGTCCCAACAAATATATTTTTTTAACACTACCCCTGAAATATTTTTCTGGATCCGCCCCTGATCACGACATAATTTAATTCATCCAACTATTTTGGATAACTGTCTTAATTAAAAAACTTGATGGCTTATATAAAAGTTTTGATGGTACACGGTATTCCACGGTATTTCTCACATGGTTTTAATTCTTACAAGTTGTGGGTTGTGAACTTGTGATGTATATATATTAAAAAAATCTAGAAATTACTTGTCATTTAAATTGTTCATCTTCGTTATGCTCTATGTAATAGTAGGATCAAAACAAGCCAAGTATTTCGTGAGTTGTTTAAATCGTCTCACTAATTCAAATTTCGTTATTTTTTTCGAGCAATATCACCTAGATTTTCTAGAATAAATTCATCCGTATCTTCTTTTAGTTGATAAACACATCATTTACCCACTAGATCATCCCCTAGCGACAAAATCTCGCTAATAAAACACTTATATCAAGGTAAACTTAAAAAGGTCACACTTGTATATGAACTAATTTAACAAAACAAGTTATATCCGGAGTTTGGCATACATGACCTAATATTTATATAAATATAACAATTTGTATTTAATATAATATATACATATAACTACATAATATAAATATTGTTACATGTATATAATAATAATAAAAAAGTGCAAAAATGAATTAATAAAATATAAACTAGAAAAACCGTTATCTCCCCCACCTTATTGGTGCCCCCAAAAATAAATAAATAAATAAAATATAAAATTAGAAAAACGAAATAAATGCTTACCACACTGTCCCTGGTCCTTCATTGGTGTAACTACCCCTTTATCTCTCCAGTCCAAAGTTGCGGGCGCCTCACAAGCCCCCGAACTTAAACTCATGTTCCCCTTTTCACCCTCCACTTTTAACTTTTTACCGGCAGACCCCTTATTTTTAGAAAAGTACATTTCTTTAAACTCTTCGTTGCTCAAATCAGCAAACTTGTTCAATCCCACCGTATGATCCAACTCCGACCTTCTCTTGGAGTTTCTCTCCAATATAAACTTCAAACTGTTGCGGAAGTTTGCGAGCCTACGCTCCTCTTCCGCTTCATGATCGTATGTTTTCCCATGTACTTGTTTCCATTTCACGAACAATTCGGACACTTTTTCGGTCGATAAAACATCGGTTTCTTGACCGTCAAGTATCGAGAACTCGGGCGGGAGACGAGACGATAAAGAAACCGATGATGATAAAGATGAAATATAGATGAAGAAAAGGAGAAGGGTGAGGATTGAACTTGAGGTGCCCATTTTGGTTAGCAAATGAATCTTGAAATTGGTTTTTGTTATATAGAAGTTTGAATCTTTTTGTTGTCCTACCTAACCCGTGGACCTAATATATCTTGAATTAAAAGTACGAAAATGCCATTGGGTTGTACGATTGAAGTTTGTGTGATGTGGGTATATTGGTAATTTGGCAACCGGTGAAAAATATCACAACTGTTGTCTTCCATTTGGCCACATACTCGTTTTTCTTAACACGTAAATATATATTCTTTTATAAAAGTTTTAAATGAGTGTATATTTGTAGTTGCTCATTCTTACCCGTTACACTTTCAAAAATGTACATAAAAAATAAGAATGAGAAGGAAAATAAAAGCTCACCATATTTGTTGACATTTTGTATTTTAACCTTATTTCAAGTAAAATAATTCTTAATCATCTTCAAAATATGATAATTTAAAACTTCTATATTTTAAAAGTTCTCATTTAAGTTAAGATGTTATTTCTTAGATTTACCCTGGTGTATTCGTAATACTCTATCTAAAAATTTTTTCTGTCATCTCAACATTATGTCATCACATTTTACTTTAGATTAAAAAAGTATAGCAAATTTCAAGGAGATATAAGGCACACGGGCAAAAAGCTGCGTCGTTAAACTCTTTTGTATAGCAAAACAAATCCGTTTAAAAACTAAATTCATAATTCTAGGTGTCATGTTGTGCATGACATTACATTTTACTAATATAATGGTCACCCAAAGCATGTACCCGTCCCTTTTTTAATAACATATAAATTGAAAAGTTAGATAGAGATAAATAAAAAAGAAAAGATTAGATTGAAGGTCGTGCGGCGTTAACCACTACAGGGGTGGAAACAAGTGGCTTCATGGAGGTGGTGTAATGGTGTGGCCGCATGGACCGCACGCTAAATCATCAAAGTTGCACCATGCGACTCATCCATTACGGTTATCTTATATGACCATGTCATGCATGACAACCTATCGCTGGACCCACACACCCCTCCTCTGTTCTCTTCTCTCTAAAACTCACTCTTGCTCTCTCTCTAAAACTCACTCACCCACTCTCTTTCTTTCTATAACTTTTCTCTCAAGCCATAATTGTGGGATCAATGGTAAAACTCTAAGACTATCCACAACGGGACTTATGTGGCAAAGCCCTTAGGCTCACAAAACCTATGTGGCACAACCATTCTGAGGGGCATCATTGAGGCTTGAAGACCTTGAGAAGCTTTTGGGAAGAAGCACTTCGTAAGGGCTTTGAAGGGCTAAAATGGGTGGGTCCCAAATTCAACTTTAATAAATTTATTTGAACAAAAATTTAAATCAAATGAGATATAATCGGGTTATATATATTATTTAAAAATTTAAAATTAAGTTAATATAAAATAAACCTACTTAAATTCTTTTTCATTTTTCTTTTCCAACGGTAATATACAATTAAACAATTAAAAATCTATCCTTTTTTATTTTTAATTAAGAATGGTGATATATTTAATTAATTTGTTCAATCTACTTAATTTTTATAATTAATTGACTATAATTCAATATGTTTATTTAAGGGTATTTAATTTATATTATTAAAAATATTAATTTATTTTATGGCAGGTGACACAAATTTTGTTGCCATATAGGTCTTAATTTGTAAAAGTTTTAAATTATTAGTTACTTTAATATTAGTTTTTTTTTAACTAAATCAGTTATATAAGAATTAATTTATTTTTACAAAAAACATAAAAGAAATTATGATGTGAAAATAAAAAAAAGTTTGTGAGAAGGGTATTGTTAGGGTTTAAAACTGTGTGGAATACAAGCTAATGTGACATGATGATTGAGCAACCTTTAAAAAATGCAGCTAGCTCTTATCGTTGCGGTAGTCTTTAACATCCATGTGTTGGCATTTCTAACTTTTTAAGAAGACTATAAGTCTATAATTGATCTTTGTTTTATCGAGTTTGTTTGCTTCTACAAGTTTTCTTCTTGCTATGTAGACGTGCTCATCTTTGAACCATCAGTTAATTGATCTTTACTGTGGCCTCAACACAACCGTCTTTGCTATACGTGAGAGTTTTGAAAGCAACCCACTTAAAAAATATATATATTAAAACTCTAAGAAAAATTACAATAAACCTAGCATCTATACATAACCGTGTGAGCATGGTTCGGTTTGGTTTTTGGCTCGAACCGAACCGAACCGAACCGAAGCTGAATGTTTCGGTTTCTAGAAAAAAAAACCATTCGGTTTCGGTTTGGTTTCGGTTTTTTATAGTATGTGGTTAATATACTTTTAAATTTTAAATGTCTAGTTTAAAAAGATAATTACATAATACTAAGAAGCAACTACAGTGGTAACATAAATTCAAACAACAAAAAGTCACACATGACACGCGTAACCATACAAAATAAAGTGGCTTTAAATTCAACGGATAGTGTCGCGACTTCAAATGAAAGGACGATGCTAACTGATATCGTCATTAGTGTCGTGACTTCGTTTGAACGCTTGAACGTTTGGTGTTCTTGAAAAATAAAACTAGTTTAGAATAAAAACTACGGTTTAAAGTTTAGAATGACCTTCCCAAAATACTAATTTGCACATAGGTGTTCGGTTTGGTTCGGTTTTTATTCTACATGAAACCGAAACCGAACCGTTACTTTCGGTTCGGTTTTTTTTGTTTGTTGTTGTTTCGGTTTTTCTTTCGGTTCGGTTTTGTCGTTTTTTCGGTTCCGGTTCGGTTTTTTCGGTTTTTTCGCACCCTTAGTAGAACTAGAACTAGAACTAGAACCTTGAGATTGAGAGTTGAGAACTAAATGATATCAATATAGGGCTAACGGCACACAAAACATTTGCAGTGTTAAGGCACGACGTAAATAAAATTGAAAAAAAAAGCAGTCTAGAGACGTTAAATTTAGAAGTTAGAAGCTATATGTATCAAACATAATCATATATGACTAAAATCTTATTTTTTACCAATTACCTTAGCAACTTCTATGATAAATGTGTTATCTTTTAGAAAAAAAAAGAAAAAAGAAAAAAAGATATCATGAATCATCCGTCAAAAGACGCTATGTGAAACAACGGCGTGAGAGAACTATTCATGTCTAGTTTCAATTGTTGAAATTGTAAATGTTATGAAACCGTCACATATGATAGCGAAACCATTTGTATGCTTCTGAAAATACCAATCCTCTCGTTTAACAAAAATATATATACATCACAATTGGACTTATGATAACGCTATCTAGAGTTATATTTTGAAGAGAAATTAAAAATATATTTAAAAAAAAAATAGGGAAGGCGAGATGGGAAATAAATAAAAAAAACGAGTGATTTAATTTTGATTTTACTTTTTCTAAAATGTTTTATTTTACTAAATGAATAGAAGACTTAAAAGATAGTTTAGATCTTTTAAACTCTAAAGCTACTACTAAATAATTAAATAAATATTATTACGTTACGTGCACAAATGAAAAGCTATCACATACTTTTTTCTTCCCTCCCTTCACTGTCAAAACTAATTCTATTGTTATCATCGTATCGGCTTTGTTATTATTATTATGGTAAACATTAGTTGAATCGTCTCAATCAAATAGTGCGGACGTAATTAATTATTTTAAAAAGAATAGCCAAATAAATATATCGATTTGCTTTAACTTATATTTTCCAATCGGTTTCTAACAGTTTTTGAAACACATGTAATGACGGATCCAGAAATTTTGATCAGCGGGAGCAAAAAATGAATAAGTCATAATGGTTCATATAGCGGGTTGGTTAAACAGTGGATGGATTCAGTTTTATGTATGATAATTGTGTTTTTAACAAATTACTAAGTTATACTACACCATATAAATTAACTACTAAGTAAAAGATTTACGCTTAAGTAAAATTCATGCAAACTAATTATTATTTTAGGACGACAAAAAACTAATTAAAATCCGTATAACATAACGTCATGACCTTGTTAATATATGTAACTATGGAAGTATGGAATCTTACAGTGGGCTAACATGAAGCCCATATAGATCCCCACAACATTGGCCCATGATATAGCCATAGACAATAAAATGTGACAATAAATTAATGTGCTTACATTCTTCTTGTTTGCGGTATTAATTAGGGCTTCACATGCAGATGCTAGTTAAATTTGAGGGGCATTAAATATATGCTTGCGGCCTTATCAATTTTGCCTTTGAAATTTCTTTCCTTTTGTCTTTTTTTTTTTTTTTTTTAATGGCAGGGAGGAACAACCAAGGCTTGCAAAGCGGGTCGTTCTTGGAACCCCCGGACGCATACACAAAAAAGAAGGAAACTACCCTAGGGAAAAATCATCTTAGCTTCGGATCGGACCCAAGCCTCAAACCGGCTCCCCCAGAGTTATTTATGAAGATCACGATCCATCATCACCCTTAACAGGGATTAAACCCGGGCCTCCCCAAAGTTCGAATAACCCCGATGCTGTTGGGGTAAACCCCCAATGGCATGTCTTTCCTTTGTTAAAAGGATATTTGGGATACTTTTAGAATAACTTTTGACTCACATTTAGATTGTAGTCTAGTGAACCCCGTAGCTTAGCCTAAATGTGTATACTTTCGTTCTTTTCATCCTAAGGTGTTGGATTCTAGTCAACACACAGGTAGAATGAAACATTTAGCTGTTAAAAAACAAGATTGGAGTGAAACATTCACCTGATGATCTGATCTTGTGTCTCATATATGATTATACTGTTCGGTTTTTCATTCAATGATATAATTATGACCTGAAGACCCTATAGTTGACAAACGTTTAGAAGATTAACACGAAACTTTACACTTCTCACTTTAATGGAGTTGCGATTCAGCAGATTTGAAGGTATGTTCAATGCCTGGAGATTTACCGGTACATTTGATATTTTAGTATGCATATCCGCATTGGGTTCCTCCACCGGACCACCATTTATATTCTTTTTATACATTCTATCGCCATTAATGGATTTAACAGATTTCTATCTTTGGATTGTGATGTTTTTGGTTTTAGAAATGAGGAAACGCTTCTTGCACACCAGGTGTTTGTTAATATGCAATACCAATAATGATGGATAAAAGTCATAAAACTGAGGGGTTATATACTTGTATGTTTTGTTTACATATTTTTATTGTTTTACTGAGAGTGGCACATATCCTATGGTCAACTGGGAATCTTGATGAGCCTATTCCTAGTGGTTTCTATTCTATGTTACCGGTACGATAAGTCATGTAAACCTTCTTAAAAATAGGTTTAGTTTAAGCACATTATAAAAATGTTTACGCTCAATGTAATCATTGTTGACATGCATAAAGATAAAAAGGTGTCAAACTATCAATGTTACGGCAACTGGCTATGACTTTGGCTAAAGGGTTCACTTCTAATCCAGCTGAAGTGGTTAAGAAGATTGATGGATTGGTGTGTTATTCTACCTTTTACCTTTTGTCTGTAATCCTCTTCTTTCAAATGTTTTTGCTAATTGATTGGTTTATCATCACAAAGTGTCACATTATTATGTAAGTTTGTGATTTTTATGAACTTCCAAATGTGGAACTAAGTTATGCCAAAGGAGCATGGGAGGATGTCTACAATGTACATAATCAGGGTGTATTAAGAAGATGTTGGGTCAAATAAAAATGGTTTTTGTAATCGAAGTGCTATTCTTTTGAAAGTTCTCACTGATATACTTGGGCTTAAATGTGTGCTTATGGGGGTAATTTTAAGTCCCATTTTTTATTATTTAATATATGTTGGATTGTTATTTTTTGTTTTCTTCGGTCGTTAGGGTTTACTCATAGAGGGAAACTTGAGGGAACAAATTCACACAAGCATGTGTCTTGTGTAGTGGAATTAAATTCTAATGAATGATTGGTTTACATTTCTTATGTTTATGTCATTGGTCAAGGTAAACTTTCAGAGAGAATGATTGATGTGATTCACCAACCGACTCAAATAACTCTAATCATGGTACTGCTAAAAATTTAGAATAATAGTAACGATATATGCTTTTGTGAATTTGTACTCTTCTTCAAATAACACATACATTAGAGAAAGAAATATGAAGCTCCTTACCTCGTGAACCCAGTGTAACAAATGCAACGTCTCATTGAATTATATTCTTAAAATTTATAATTTACTTTTTTTCAACATTTTCCAATCTCCTCGTGATGAGATTTTACCCGTTTCTGAAGTTTCATGTCTAACTTGAAAATCTTTTATAGACGAAAACCTAACATCTCGATAAAACCGCCCTACACAAACACCGAGGCTCGAATGAACGAGGACCAAAGAAGTTATAACTTACTTAAAAAACTTAATCAATGTGACCGGATAAAGAAGCCACCATAGGGACTAAACATATATAAAATTGGAAATAAAGGGCAAAATATGGAAATATAGAAGGGGCCATCAAATATTCCCAATGTTCATCCTATAACAGATAAAACACGTATCCCAAGGGAACCACTCGCCGGTCACCGGAACCCCAACTCAAACATGCCGGCATTTAAAACCCCATTCAACGGATACGCCGTCAAATTCAGCCCCTTTTACGAGCAACGTCTCGCCGTCGCCACATCTCAAAACTTCGGCATCCTCGGCAACGGCCGCCTCCACGTCATCGACCTTTCCCCCGCCGGCCCCATCGCCGAAATCGCCGCCTTCGATACCGCCGACGGCGTCTACGACGTTTCATGGTCCGAATCCCACGATTCCCTCCTAATCGCCGCCGTCGCCGACGGCTCCGTCAAATTATACGATCTCTCCCTCCCACCTACTTCCAATCCCGTCCGATCCCTCTCCGAACACACCCGCGAAACCCACTCCGTTGACTACAACGCCGTCCGGCGAGACTCGTTTATTTCGTCCTCATGGGACGACACCATCAAGCTCTGGACAATCGACCGGCCCACCTCCGTCCGTACGTTTAAAGAGCACGCGTATTGCGTTTACTCCGCCGCCTGGAACCCTCGTCACGCCGACGTTTTCGCCTCCGCCTCCGGCGACTGCACTGCCCGGATTTGGGACGTCCGTGAGCCGGGGTCCACCATGATCCTCCCGGCTCACGAATTCGAAATATTATCATGTGATTGGAACAAATATGATGATGCAATAATCGCTACTTCATCTGTTGATAAATCGATCAAGGTTTGGGATGTACGGAATTACCGGATTCCGGTTGCGGTTTTGAATGGGCATGGGTATGCGGTGAGGAAAGTGAAGTTTTCTCCACATAGGGCGAGTGTGATTGTGTCTTGTTCGTATGATATGACTGTTTGTATGTGGGATTATATGGTGGAGGATTCGTTAATTGGGCGGTATGATCATCATTCGGAGTTTGCGGTTGGGGTTGATATGAGTGTGCTTGTTGAAGGGTTGTTGGCGAGTACGGGGTGGGATGAGCTTGTTTATGTCTGGCAACATGGGACTGATCCGAAAGCGCCTTGATTTATGTAAAGGGTGGTTTGGATCTTTGATCTCTTACTTTTTTTGTTTTCTGTTAGTGTGATTCATGTCAGAATTCAAGAGTTTCTTGATGATTAGAATAATATATGGCTGTTCTATAGGATACCCTGCCTGTTGTTTATCGTTGAATGAATGATTAATCATATGCATATTGTGTTCGAAAGGTTGATCTTTAAATCTTTGATCTCTTACCCCCTTTTTAGTTTCTGTTGGTGTGATTTATGTCAGTATTTAAGAGTTTCTTGATATTTAGCATAATCTATAGATTATAGCTGTTATGTGGGATACTTTTCCTGCTGGTTGCTGTTGAATGAACAATGATACGCAGATGATATGGTGTTGAAAAGGTTTGATCTCTTACGTCTTTTTCGTTTCTTTGATCTCTATAGCTGTTCTGTGGGATATTCTGCCTGTTGCTTATTGTTGAATGATCAATGATATGTATATGATATGGTGTTCAAATGGTTTGATCTTTCATATCTTACGCCTATTTCGTTTCTGATACTGTGATTTGTATTAGAACTCAAGAGTTTCTTGATGATTAGCATAAGCTATAGCTGTTCTGTTCTGTGGGATGCTCTGCCCGTTGTTTATTGTTGAATGATCAATCATAGTATCGTTTGCATATGGCGTTCCAAAGGTTTGATCTTGTTCAGGAATATTGGATACCTAACATACATACATACATTCGTATAAATATTGTTACTTTCACTCTTTATGTGATTTTATTTAGAACGTATTTGGGGCGTTTGGATGTGTGTTTTCAGACTAAGTATTGCAACTTGAAGATCAGAGTCCAGTTATTAGACGATAAGTTGCTAAAATCCCTGGATAGCAGGTAATCTTATGTTAATTCCAGTACTTAGTTTTCTTATGGTCAATCCTTACCTTTTATCCAAACTTAACAAGTCCCCAAGGGACTTTGGTGGTAGGTGAAGTGCCCTGACTAAAAGGTTGTGGAGGCAAATCATGCAAAGTGGAAATTGTGTTGATTTTATGCTAGATAATCTAGAAATTGCTGCTTAAAAAAGTAAATTTGACCCAAAAAATCAGAATCATGATCGGTTTACCACTTTACCCAAGTGCTCAAATCTGATTTATTTCATCTGTAAGCAATGATACTACAATGCACATCTAAACACCCCTTTTATACTTTATAGCTTGTTTTGAACCAATGGACAAGCATGATTAACTGTTTGAGGTGACTGAGTGATGTAGATTGGGCTTTGTAGTTTGTTTATAGTTAATTGTTCATCTTATGAAAGTGGTCTGTTTTGATTTTAGAAATGGCATCTTTCTAGCACTTTCTATGTTTTTTCTTACTCTTGACAACGTATTTGGTGCAGTTCTTTGTCTTTCTTGTTGATGGTATGAAGTTTACAGAACTTGAATTTATGGGTGGTTTCTGTAGTCTAA
>JBCNJP010000007.1:78908538-78962581 GCA_039602395.1 Deinandra increscens subsp. villosa | reverse complement strand
ATTCATAATATTTTCAATTAAGAAAAAATCGTTTTTTTAACAGCAAATTCACTAAAACTCATTAAAATCTCAGACGGAGTGGTCCCGGTAAATCATTCGGCGCCGCACACCGCCGCCACCCTAGCGGCTTCGGTGAAAAATCGTCCCAACCGCTACAAGTAGCCGGAGAGGGTCTTGGTGAGATTTTACCGTTTAACACGGTTATATTGTTTAAATATATATTTTTTTACTTTTTACCTATATATACTCAATCATACCACAACATATACACACACCACCTAAATCTCTTCTCTTTTACTATTTCTAATTGTTGGTACTTCCAAGTATTCTCGTTATTTTGCAAGAATTTCACAAACTTACGATGTCAACACCTCCGCGAGATGTTCTTAGTGATTACCGTGGAGGAAAGCCGACACGCTACAATCATTTACGTCCTAGAGGACCTAGACAGGTTGCTCAATCTCTGATTCTCATTCCATCTCCTGGTTTTGTTCCACCGGTTGAACAACCTCCACCTCTCCCTCTTGCTCAACCTCCACATCCACCTGCACCAATTGCCCAACTCCCACCCTTTGAGGATGATGATAGTGTCTTCTGAAACTGGATGTTTGATTATAGGTTGCCGCATAACCCACCGGAGGAGCCACTTGATGACTATTTCCAATTTGACGTTGAAGTCCATATTGAAGACGTTTAACCTCCGTTTCATGATGTATGTGATCAAGACTACGGGGATGATTGGGCCGCCATTGAGGAAGTGTTGGAGGAAGAACGTAGATTTGAAGATGTCCAATTCGAGTCCGATACTGATTCGGACTCTGATTGGTCGTATTAGTTTAGTTCGTATTAGTATTTTCAAATAATTGAATTAGGTATTATTTTTAAATATTTAGTTTTTTTATGTAATGTGTTTTTTTTATTTTATGTAATGTGTTCTTTTTATTAAAGTGTCTTAATTAATTATTATGTGTTTTAACTTATAAAATAAAGAAATCATTAAATTATATTAAACTTCAACCTACAAAATTCTACCACTTCCTTATAAATTTTTTTAAAATTCTACTTCAATTGTATCTCTTTCTGTCTTCTGTGTGACACACTCCTATTGATTACCATCAAAAATTTCTATTTTACCACTCCCATCTCCCTAAAGTAAGAAACTAAAAGGTCTGGGCAAAGTTTATCATTACTATTGGGGTTTGGTATGATAATGAAATAATTAAGGATCTTTGTTATTGGGGTTTGATATGATATAATGAAATAATGAAGGAATGGAACGAACAAGAGAGGAAATAAAATGAGCATTACTGTTTTCCTCTTTTGTTAATATCTTGAATGAAATAACAAAATACAATTTTAATTCAAAATTAATATATTTGTTTTATATTATATTTTTGGACTTTTAAAATTTTAATTATTAATTTATTTATATTAAATATTTAATTTTTATGTTTTTATATTGTTTGTTTTTATTTTCTATTTCACTTTAGTTTATTTATTTTTTATATTTATTATGTTTATTTGTATTTATTAATTTAGTTTCATTTTTATTTTATATTTTTGTTCATATTTTTATTTTTAACTTTTTATTTCTAATATTTATTTATTTTTTAATAAATTTTTAAGAAAAATCAGATTGAACAAAAAAAACTCCATTCCATTACTTGAAGGAATTAAAAAAAATACTCCATCCATAAGGAAAGAACTTTAAAATATATGTTTACCAAACAAAATTCTATTTATTAATATCAAACGTAATAACTCATTTCATTTTATTTCAGTTCATATATACCAAACACTACACCTTAAAAAAATATGCGTTTATCGTAACATAACATCACAACCAACCCACCTAAATTGTGGAAAAGGAGTTGAGATTCTAGAAGTTTCATGTTATTCTTAAGAGAAGATAATTGAAAGAAAATATCGCGAGAAATATAAAGACTTCTGGATCTAGATGAAAGATAGGAAACCTTCATGGATGCAAAAATAAAAATCGTAGTGTAGCATACCTTCGTAATTTGAGGAGGGTGATCTCATATGATACAATGCATCTAGATAGCAACTTGAACCAAATTGCCGCTTCTAGTTTAATGATATTCTATTGTTGTTTAAGATGTTTCTTTCATAGAGGTTTGAAGTTCAAGTTTCATAGTGTGAAAATTGTATAAGATAAAACTATCAAAAATTCTAGATAATATATAAGGTTTACATCATTAGTTTTTCTAAAAAATATATTAATAAAATCATGTCAATGAACTTATATAACAATGGTTCACGAATACCGACCATTAACATTCAGGAGAATCAAGAAGAAAGAATAATTCTCATGAGGTTGTGAATACAGTTGAAAGATATATGAATTTAGAGAGAAGATTGTATTATTTTTTACACACCTTTTACAATGGATCTTTTACATAGATAGTGTTTTTTACTTGACGCTAAGAGTCGTTTTTCATACAGACAGTTTTAATCAGCATGTCACATCAGTTTTACTCAACTTTCCTACAACTACTGTATACCCCAATACTAAAAAACTCATTATTCCCATATATTTATTCATATAATATTTTTATGTGCGAGGAAAAACACAGAAAAAAAAGAGAAGGCTTGGCTAAAGGGCGTAACCAACCAAATAAGTGTAAGAAGAAAAAGTAAAAAAATAAAATAAAAATAAGAACAAAAATATAAAAATAAAAATGAAAACAATGATAAATATAAAATAAAAATAAAGTAATATATAAAAAAAAACAACAAAATAAAATTGAAATCGAAAATAAAAATAAAACTAAAAATAAAAATATTTGATAAAAGAAATAATTGGCAGATCATTGCTCATCCCTCCCGAATTTGACACCATGACAAAATACCCAATGTTATTCGTGGTGTGATAATTTTAAATAATATAATTCTCGAGGATGAAGGCACAAACATTTGTCAATTTAACAATACAGAATTGGATACGACGTATCAACAAATTGATGAGGAGAAAAAACGGGCTAATCATCAGGAAATACGAGATCGAAACATCCATAACCAACTTAAGACGGATTTGATCGAGGACATCCACGAGCGATTTACTTGATTTATTTATGTTTGATGTACTTTTCTTATTTCTTTATTTTAGTTTAAAATGTAATGTTTTATTTTCATGTTAAATAATTTTTTTAATTAAAATTTAAATAAAAAATAAAAGTCAAATTTTTAATAAAAAAGCTTTAATATCACATCATCACACCATGTATACCACACTTGTGTTAAAAAATGGTATTATCTAGTCAGTTACCACGTGACATGATGACACCATTTTTCACACCAAGATATACTACAAGCTCTAACATGTGTTTAATTAGACTTTAGAGCTTGTTTTGACCCCTTAAAAATAGTCCTAACCTTTGGACACCTTAATTTTTTTTGGGATCGGCCTTAACCTGGCAATTATGGCAAACTGCTACGGTTCGCTTTTGTGTTCCAACTGAATCATTTGACACAGATCACGGGGACTAATGATTGAGGACGTAACCTGACGAATTGGGCAAACCGTGTGGTTGGCTTTTTGACTGATATTGTCGGAAAGAATAATTTAGTGCGAGAAGAAAATAGTTCAGTACAAGGAAGTGACGCTAGCCTGGCGGTTTGATTTTGACTGACATTGTTAGAACGAATAATTAATTAAATATTCGACAAAATACTCGAAGATCGAGACTACCTAAACCCTAAACGCCCTATTTAAAACAAACCCTGACAGTTCGACGCGAACAAACGCCACAGTTTAATCAAACCGTGAAGATTTCTCCGATGCCTAAATTTTTTTTGATCGGTATCTAAATTAGAGCCCAAAAAATATTAGAATTGAATTAATGTTCTAACTTCATTAATTTTATCGATCCCTCTCATTTATGAAAGTACGATTGTGGGTACTATCAAATATATATTAAAGATATATTTTCTCTCAGCAAATCGCATATATAATAAATAATGTGTATATATAGAGAGAGAGTGAGTGTGTGTTTTAAGAGGATAATGCCTCTACCAAGTGGGCTACTCCCACATTGGCGAGTGAGTGTGTGTTACTAAACCAGTAAAACCATGCATGCAGCATGCCAGCATGCATCTTCAGCCACGCATTTCCCCAAACTCAAAGCGTGTCACTCACCCACCCACCCCTTCTCTCTCTCTATATCTATAACACATATTCATGTGTCTCTCTATATATATATAACCTTAAAACCATCATCCATCACTCGTTTTGTTTATTATTATTGTTTAATTTTAATAATAATAATCATAATAACATGAGGCCGGAAACAATGAAAAAGACACCAACCGAAGAAAAATTCTCAGTTTTTTACGAGAACTGGGTCTGCCAGCTCCAAGAATACCTCACATCCTTTCTCCTCCAAGATTACTCCGATTACGAAAACCTCATCGCTAAACTCACAACCCATCACAAAAACTATTACAGGGTCAAATGGGCCGCGGCCCACGATGACGTCTGCGCGTTCTTCACCCCCGTGTGGCTCACGCCGCTGGAGAACGCTTACCTCTGGGTCACCGGCTGGAAGCCGTCGGCGGTTTTCCGGTTCGTGGACAGGCTGCGGCGGACGGGGACGGGGCTGGCGGACCTGACGGAGGAGCAGGTGAAGAAGATCGAAGGTTTGAGGGTGAAGATTAAGATGGAGGAGGAGAAGGTTGAGAGGGAGATGGAGAGGCAGCAGGTGGGGCTGGCGGATAGGCGGATGGTGGAGCTGACGAGGGGTGGCGGCGGCGATGCGGCGGCGGCGGAGGCGGTGTTGGGTGGGTTGGAGAGGATGATGAAAACGGGGGATTGTGTGAGGTTGAAGACGTTGAAAGGGTTGCTGGATGTGATGAATCCGAAACAGAGTGTGGAGTTGTTGGCTGCACAGGCTATGTTTCATGTTCAGTTGAGAAAGTGTAGTGACAGAAAAGGATTATTCTGAAGTACTTTCATGATGATTAATTTCTAATTAAGCTAGTCCTTTTTGAATTTTGATATAACAAATTAATGTTAGTTGTTAACTTGTTATGGTTTGAGTTATTTAATTTTCCTCCTGCTAGCAACCTAGCTAGCTCTTAATTACTTACTCTCTTTTTTCTAGAAGAGGGGGTAATATTTCGATGAAACCAAAGAGTGAGAAGATGATCAGCTCATAACGTAGAGCCCGTGTTTTTAGAGAAACATGCTTGAGAAATCTTTATCGTTCGGAGAAATATGACAGCTTAAGAAAACTCTTTTTAAAGAAATGTAAGAAGCTTACGAAAACCCTTTTTAGAGAAATATTGATTGTAGAACACATATGAGGAAGAATTAATTAAAAATTAATATCAAGTATCACTAAAAAAAATAGCGTAACGTAACTTTTGTATGTAACTTTTTTATTGACAAAAAAATTGTATTAGTTAAAGTTGTATTAGACCTAATGTATATGAAAATTTTCTTTTCTCTCAAAAAATTGTATCCTAAAAAGGTTGCGTTAGGTATAAAAGGTTACATTATGTACCTTTTGCTTTCTAATGCAACTTTAGCTAATGCAATATTTTTGTTAATAAAATTAGTGTATACATCAACAATCATACTCACTAAAATTTTACCAATAGTACATAAGAATACTATTAGCATCGTATTTTACCAATAGTGTAAAGAAACACTATTAGTAGAGTCAATAGCGTATTAAAATACTATTAGTAGAGTCCGAGGAGAATGAGTACTTATTAAAAACCAATAGTACATAAGAATGAGGAGAATGAGTACTTATTAGAATTTTACCAATAGTATATAAGAATACCATTAGTAACAATTCATACCTCTATTTAAAAGAATAGAGATGTTGCTTTCAAAAAGGCCTCCGACTCCAAACTATAAGTGAACACAACATCAGAACCCGAAAAGAGAGATAATAATAATAATAATAATAATAATAAATATTAAAAAAAGAAATAATAATAATAATAAATAAACAAATAATTAACAATAAATAATAATAATAATAATAAATATTAAAAAAGAAATAGTAATAATAAATAATAATAATAATAACAACAACAAATAAAATAATAATAATAATATAATTAAAATAAATGTTAATTAAGATTAAATAATAACAACAATAAAAATAGTAAATAATAATAAAAAAATAAATAAGAACATCTAAACTCCTCTAAAAGTCCTTAACCTTAATCATACATACGCTTCTATTATGTCATATTCTCGATCATATCCTTAGAGAGATGCAAGACTAGCAAGTCAAGCCTAATACGCTCATCACACGTCAGTTTAGGTCTACCTATCCCTTTTCTTCCTTCGAAGATGATGGTATCAGCCGAATAAACTGGCAAGGTCAACCGTTTCCTCTTCACGAGCTCAAACCATCTCAATCTTTCCTCCCGTATCTTTTCTGAGATATTCATCACAGCGTTTTTTTAAAGAACTCATTTCTAATTCGGTCAAACTGAGTGTGACTACTCATCCACCTCGACATCCTCATCTTAGCCACCTCCAACTTACGCACATGTATCTTCTTGATGGCTCAACATCCAGACGTAAAGCATTGCCGGTCTGACGACAACCTTATAGAATTTTCCTTTTAACTTTAAAAGAAACCTCATGTCGCATAATACACTTGTGCCGCACACCATCTACACCAACCCAATATGATGCAGTGGGCCACATCACTAATTCACTAATGCCCCCATCTTTTTTGCACAAACGAACCTAAGTACTCAAACTTGGTAATAGGCGGAGCCGTCCGACCTTCAATAGAAACCTAGACATCCTTTACATCTCTCGCACTGCGAAAGTCACAATGAAAATACTCGGTCTTAGAACGACTAATATTTAAGCCTTATCAAGTATGAGAATAGTATAACATAAGGTAAGAGTTATGGTTCACACTGGTGCTATGGTGGGTCAGGTGGGAGAACTAGGTTGCGCGACAGAAGGAGACCGCAGAAAGGGGGAAAGGGGGAAAGAGAGGAAAAAGAAGGAAAAGTGTGAGGAGGGGCTGATGTGACACGTACCATGGCCTCTGCGACTACACCAAAACGCTCATACGACGATGACTGCGCCGGAAGGAAGGGCGCTGAGTGCGGACGGACCATAACTCTCACCCTAAAAGCCCATATCTATTTTTGCCAAAGAAATACGGAAAACATAATAAAATAATTAATCCTAATTCTAGTATGATGACTTTTTCATGTTTTTATTATTTTTTTAGTAAAAAAAAGAAGTGGTTATAACTTAGTGGTAATGGGCAAAGCCTATTTGATGAAAATCAAAGTTTAAATCTTGAAAATGATAAAATTGGGTGAAAAGAAAAAAGATAGATTACATGAGGCATTGTCTTTGGATGCATCATTTGAGAAGGTTCTAAGTTTAAACCTTGATAAATATATATAAATATTTAGGTATACTTTAGAGAATAAAAATAGGATAAATTATCTTTATAAAATATTTAAAAATACCAGTTAAGAGGATCTTTTGTAAAAGAGTTAATTACACGGTTAGTACGTGTGGTTTACCCATGGTAACAACCTGGGGTACCAACTTCTGGATGTAACAACATAAGGTAGCAACTTTAATTTTGTTTCATAAATGGGTATTAAGCTAACACCCCGTTAACTTGTAACGGTAACCCCCCCCCCCCCCAAACGTGAGGACAATTTTGACAATTTAACATTACCCCACACATTAAAACCCATCGATCCAAATCCAAACCTCAAATCTTCGGTCGTTCCCTTCTCCGATCATCTTTGAACTAGGGTTTCCGGTTGTTCTTAGATGATCGGAGAAGAGAACGGCCGGAGAATTGAGGTTTGGATTTGGGTCGATGGGTTTTAATCTGTGGGGCTAATGTTAATTGTCAAAATTGTCCTCACGTTTTTGTCACGTTGGGGGGCTTACCGTTAAAAGTTAACGGGGTGTTAGCTTATTACCACTTTATGAAACAAAATTAAAAGTTGATACCTTATGTTATTCCATCTAGAAATTAATATCCCAGGTTGTTACTATGGGTGAACCACAGATACTAACTGTGTAATTAACTCTTTCTAAAAGCAAATAGTTCTGTCATGGAATAATTACATAAAAATTATAAAATGAGGGACCAACTTGCAACTGTTCAGAAAAAAATATTGCGGGTATATTTTTAAACACTTGTTTGTAAATTGTCATCTTTGAGGTCTAAACATGTCTACTTTTTTCTCTTTATCAATGCACTATTTTAACGTGATGTCATTTTCGAAATAATTATTAAAGCTTACAAGGTTTCATGACAGTTAAAATTACTGATTTTCAAATATATTATAAAATGTCTGATTTTCTTGTCATTTCAGATTTTACAACCGAATTATCTTTCTTTTCATCAAAATTAATTGTATAAATGATGAAATGTGATAAAATTTTGATCAGAAAATTCAAAAATATCATGTTTTGCCCATTAAAGGTTCTGACTGTAAACTTTAAAAAAGTAGAATTGAAAGTAGATTATATATTTAATTATTTATATATCGATGATTCGTGGTTATTAAAAATAAAGCCGATAATGAATCGAAAAAACAGATAACTTATATAACATGGGCTAACGTGGGTCGAAGCTCTCTATGGGCCAAGGTTAATATACAAATTTGATATACCCAGCCCACCTAATTTCATATGAACTCCGAACTCTCGGACCAGATACTTGTGATTCATGGTTATTTGGTAGCCCGGTAGGTATATTGTTTATTGTTAGTTTTCTAATTTCTATTTTTATTTATTTATAATTTTTTTTTTCTTTCGAACAGCGTTCATTGTTAGTTAGAGCATCGGGTATACAGGCGCCAAAGGCGCCATATTGCCCTTTTGGCGGCGCCAAAGGCGCCAAACACCGCCCCCCCCCAAAAAAAATCAGCGGCGCCATTGTTTTGCGTTAACTTGTTAACGCCGCGTTTCACCAAAAAACGGTCACTTTTTTGACCGTTAAAGAGCCGTTGCCCGATTTTAAAATAAAAAAAAAAAGATTTTTCACCATTAATTACCCACTATATATATACCACCTTTACTCACTTTTTTTTACACACAATACTTCTCCATCTCTATTCTCTCTATATTTTTTAAAAAAACAACAATGAACCCCAACAACCCGAATCAAGGAGATTCTTCCAACCCAAACACCCCGCTCAACAATCCAAACCTACAACCATGGCACATGCCAATGTTTGCCGGCCAACCCAACCCGCTATACAATCCGTCTTTTGCCGCCAACTACGCGCAATGGGGCAACCAAGGGTTTTCTCAACAATTTCAATCTCAACCCATCTTCTCGCCACAACAACAACAACAACAACCGCCACCAATGGAAGAAGACGACGATCTAGAAATCGTTCCCGAGACACAAGTCTCGGAACGTGCACGGAGGGGTCGAGGAAAAGGGAAACAAGTCCCCGAGGGGTTCGAGGAGGCCGATGGGCGTGTGTCATGGACCACTCCGGAGGAGTTGGCCCTCGTTCGAGCGTATATCGACACCTCGGAGGACCCGCGATACGGTACATTTTTTTTTTAAATTTCGTTTTTTTAAATTTCGTTTTTTTTTTTATTTCGTTTTTTTTTTAATTTCGTTTTTTTTTTTAATTTCGTTTTTTAACATTCTTTTCATGTAGGTAACGCTCAAACCTTCAAGGCGTTTTGGGACCGGATAAGCGTGAAATATCACGAGGCTATGAGTCGGGCGGCGCAACCGGGTGAGAAGCCCCTTTACCGCAACAACGACAAGCTTAGCGGGAAATGGAGCCAAATAAAAAAAAAGGTTTCAAAGTTTCACGCTGTGTACGTCGGAGTTGATCGGACCCGTAAGAGCGGTATGTGTGACGCGGACGTTGTGAAGATCGCGGTGGCTCGATACAAGGATGACGGTCACAAAGGCA
Organism: Deinandra increscens subsp. villosa; assembly: GCA_039602395.1. Taxonomy (NCBI): domain Eukaryota; kingdom Viridiplantae; phylum Streptophyta; class Magnoliopsida; order Asterales; family Asteraceae; genus Deinandra; species Deinandra increscens. The sequence continues at coordinate 78,952,660 of JBCNJP010000007.1, read as the reverse complement.
CCCCTCCCATCCAACATTACGAAATTATGAAACCATCTCCAAAATTCAATGAAATGTTGGAGGGGACGGCTTTGAGCAAAAAAAGGTCGTCGACGGATATGGATAGTCCTAGAGGGTCGTATTCGACCGCTCGGACTAACATCAACTTGAACGACGAAATCAATACCGAGGAGGGGGGTGAAACCGAGCCTCAAGAGACCATCCGGCGACCGATCGGCAAGAAAAAGGCGATGAGAAAAGAGAAGGAAAAAGATTTGGAGGAGGTTTTTAAAGATCACGTGACGATGTTCGGTGTCGAGCAACAAAAGCGCACGAAATTGCGCGAGAAAAAGGTACGACTCCAACAAATCCGGGTGCTCGGTATCGATACGACCAACTTGACCCCGGAGGAACGAGAGATGATCAAGATGGAAAAGGCGGAGATCATGAGGGAGTTGAGGGGCGAGGGTGGTAGCGGTGGTAGCGGTGGTAGCGACGATTAAAAAATTATTTACTATGTTGTTTGGTTAATTTGTAGGTTTTTAAATTTTTAATGATCTAGTATTTGTAGTATTTTTTTTTCTAGTATTTGTGTTATTTTTTTTAAATTGTTTTACAATTTTCGAAAAAAAAAACAAAAAAAAAATATTAAAATAATTATCACCCTTTAAATTAAATCGAAATTAAAAAAAAAAAACTAATAAAATATTGTTTAACATGTTAACTTAACATGAGTATACCCCATTCATGTTAACTATTTTGGTGTTAAGTTAAAGGTGACGTGGCGCCTATGTGGCAAAGTTAACATGTTAACTTAACATGAGTATACCTCATGCCCTTAGAAGCGCATAAAACTGGTTTTCGGATTAAACGAGATCAATTTTAAAATCGGTTCATATTAAATAAAAAGAAAAGTTAAAACCAAATGGGTCATATCAAATCAGATAAACCAAAATGGAGTGGATTATACTTGTTCCTTCTTACTAAAATACGTATTTGATTATATCTTACTAGAAATTAAAGATTTGACTTTTAAAAAAAAAAAAAAACTATCCGAAAATGTAAGATAACGTGTTTTCCTATTCTACCATCCAAAGTATGTGAAATATGAATTAAAATTTAAAAAAAATGCTTGTCATTTTCTATTAGGAAATATACATACTCAACCATGTGGTCCTTTGATTGCAACAAATTTGTATAAGATTTTTCTTATTATTTTTCTTCTTCTTATTATTAATAGTTGCCCAATGAAACAAATATATGTCTATGTGAAAATAGAACTCAGAGTTTTAATAACATTTTTAATCTATAAAACTAACACTGTTTTCTTCATATTCTTCACTAAAAAAGAACTTTTTCCGTAAGCAGTTTTCGACTTCAAAAAAGTATATGTACAACTTTACAGGAGAAAGAGAAAGAGGTTGACGATGTTTTGAGACTAAATTTTGGTAATCTAAAAAAATGTTTATCTTTCAAATGTATAACATGTACAAGGCTTAACTTATTATTAGTTGAAAAATAATCGAAAAAGTATTTTTTACTAAAACTAGTTAATATTTTTAGATGAATATAAGTTTACATAAAAACTTGGAAAAATAAAATATGTAATGGGGTTGTTCAAATTAAATTTCAATTTTTTTTCATTTCGTGCCGGGTTTTTTCTCTTCTTTTTCTCCCGTCCCACTCATGACGACAATTCATCGTTAGAGATAATGTGTTCTAAAATAATTTTAAATTTCTTTTTGGTATTATTTATCTAAATAACAAAATGTATTTAAAAATATATTTAAATTGTAAAACGAAAGGAAAATTTATAAAATTTCGACGGGCTTATTATTCTTTTAGCCTCAAAGGAATTAAATAAATTACAAAACCAAAATAGCATTTTATTTAATTAATAATTTGAATTAATACTTATTTTTATCCACGCTTTCACTTAAATTATTTGATTAATACAAAACCAATTGTATCTTTTATTTAGTTAGGACAAAACCAATAAGTTATTTAATAAATTAAAAAGATGTAATGGGCTTTGTATTAGTTAATAATTTTTTATTTTAAAAGATATTTAAGTTGTGTTTTATTTAATTAATTCGGCTTATTTATGGTTTTGAGCCAATTCTATTTTTTAATTAATACAAAACCATTTGGGCTTATATTAATTAATTAAATAACTTGCTGGTTTTGTATTAATAACATAACCTTTTTAATTAATACAAAACCAATTGTATCATTTTAATTAATAACTCAAATTAATACCTATATTTATTTACACTTTCACTACAACCCGTGGGTGTTTTTTTTTTAACAACATATTTTTTACATCGCACGATTTGAATCCTTACCATTTGAATAGACAAAGCTTTTCCAAGATACCATCAAGATCAAATAACATTTCGTATTGTCTGGGTGGTTTAGTACCTTATTAAATATTTAACAAACTAAAGTTTGAAAAACTAATTTTGGGTTTTGTGTTTTCGTTATTTCATGTGCTTAAATTACCATCATAATGTATACGTAAAAACTTGTTCTTTTCGGTGGTTGTAAAGCCCATATCGCAAATCTGAAAACTCATTATGTATTTTTATCCCCGTGTGTTACACGGGTGACTTTTAAAAAAAACTATAAATATAATCATAATATACGACAATTATGTATTTTTATATCTTTAGTAATTAAATAATTGGTTATTAAAATATTTTGGAATGCAATAAATAAAAAATTGGAAATACAAATCACTTCCATAATTAGGAGAATTGGCGGGAAAAATTGTTGAGGATGAATGTGGTGGTGCCACATGGCAAATTGTGATGCCAAAAACTTTTCTTTTATTATATACTAGTTTTTTTTTTCCCCGTGTGTTACATGGTTGAGTTTAAAAAAAACTATAAATACAATAATAATTTACGACAATTATGTAATTTTATAACTATCTAAAAAAAATTCAGTAATTATAGGTGGGTCAGAGGTTTTACGACAGTGGACATTGAGATGATGAATTTCCTCTGGATGGATGTGCAATACAGAGGGTCTTGGTTACTCGCACAGAATGCGGTCGTAACGTGTCGTGGGTAACATTGTTTGTAATGATTATACCCCCGAGTAACCGGATGTTTTCAGTGAAAAAAAGAAAAAGATATCTAGTCACGGAAAATAAAGATTTTGTTTATTATATTGAAATGAAATACTTGGTAAATTTGAATTTAAACCTAATAAAATAAAAAAGTTATAAAATTAAATAGAATAACATATTTTATATTACATGCATAATATTTAATTAAAATATTATTATGAATAAAGTATTATAAGCAATATATTAAAATATTAAAGTATATGTAATAAAATATTTTTTTTAATAAAATATAATATATATGCAATAAAATATTAACCTTAATATTAAAATTTAATTTTTGGATAATTATCAACCTTAATATAAATAATTTATATTTGAATAATTATTTATTAAAAGTTTAAACTAAATAAACCTTAATATGGAAATTTAGTATTTGAATAATTATTTTTTAAAATTTTGAATTAATCCAAAATTTTGTGGTGATGACAAGTGTCTTTTTTACTAATTAAAGTAGGAAAAAACTTTTTATTTATTATATAGTTAATATTATTATGAATAAAGTATTATAAGCATTATATTAAAGTATATGTAATAAAATATATTATTTTAATAAAATATACTATATATGCAATAAAATATTAACCTTAATATTAAAATTTAATTTTTGGATAATTATCAACCTTAATATAAATAATTTATATTTGAATAATTATTTATTAAAAGTTTAAACTAAATAAACCTTAATATGGAAATTTAGTATTTGAATAATTATTTATTAAAATTTTGAATTAATCCAAAATTTTGTGGTGATGACAAGTGTCTTTTTTACTAATTAAAGTAAGAAAAAACTTTTTATTTATTATATAGTTAAGATTAAGATTAAGATATAGATATAGATATTTAAAATACATTAAAATATATACTTAAATTTTGTAAAATGGAAAGAAAATTTTAAATTAAGCATCAGTAATAGAAAACTAATTATAATGTTACGAGTTTGAATCATACAAAGTATAAATGTGATGAATGCTTTATCTTAAAAAGTCTAGAAATTAGTGTTAAAAAAACTTATAAATATATATACTACGTAGGTTAAGTGAAGATAATTAAAAATGTCTATTACTTATCCCTAATTTGAGTAGGACAAATTTTCTCTCCGAGATGAGACCATCTCCTCCTCTTTTGGGTTTACAATGGGATATGTATACTAATATTTGATACGTGACATCATCATGACGTAGATTAACCGCTTTAATTGTGACTTCTTGCTCTTGATTGGTTATTCAACTCACACCTTTGTCAAAGAACACGCGACGGGATATGATCTTTTAATGGATTTAGGCAATACCATGTACGGAACACCTGGGTCTATGGTTCAATTGGCCGGGTGCTCTCCGGGCGGGTCTAGACCGTTCTGTATAATCATATATCTTCATTAAGAGAATTACAAAAGGTAACCTTTGACGTATAGAATAATGCACAAATAATGTGAAGTACATGACTACATGCATACATATATATTGCGACTTGGGAAATTAGTGACATGACAAGTGTCACGTACAATAGCAAGATCGCAATTCGCAACTTATCTAGAAGAATCACGTCTTAATATATAAGCGTAGGTGAAGAAATATATGCATACTTTATGTAACATGATTAATTAAAGTAGTCTTTAAAACCATAGTTAATTAATAAAATACACAGCCCCTAAAGATAATTAAGGGATCTGATAAAAACATCCCCTTCTGATTACTTCTTAAACCGCAGCTGCAAACTGCTGGTTCCTCTTCCACACCAAAGGCTCGTACTGATCCTCCACCATGCTTTCTTCGATCTTCTCCCATGGCATCTTGTGTTTAGCCAACTGTTTCTTCTTTGCACTCACTCCAAAAGCATCTCCAGATGATGTCTAAAAATTAATTAGTTAATATCAACAAAATTAATAAGTTTACTTATATGAATCTGCATCTTCCATAAAGTTTGGAGTTTTATTAGCCAAATTGATAGTACGGATCGATTATTACCGATTAATGGGTCATGGTTTATATTATTAAAATCCAATTTATCATATTAAGTTCCAAAAGTGTTGTATAAGGTTCTTTTTATTCCCACGACACCCATAAGTCAGATAACCAATCGACTATTTTGACATTAGACATTTTTAACTTTTGACTTTATAAAGATTCTTTAAAGAGTTATGATTGGAAAAGTAGTTTGGATATGTTGAAAGTGCTATTTGTTTGCGGGTGGTGTGTGATCAAATTTCTATATTTAGACGGAGCGTATATACGCATGCATACCTTATAGCAATATCCGGCTTTAACATCACAAACAGGGTAATCACTAGGACAACAAGCAGAGCTACCCTTGCAACACACCGCATTCGTGTAACCGCAGCACCCGTGGATTAAACAATAGTTATAAAACTCCAAGATGCAACAACAAGTCTGGTCCGCCGGACAGTATGAAAAGTCACCGCACTTGCTAGGTGCGGGTGACGGAGGAGGCGGTGGTGGATGTGGTGGCGAAGGTGGTGATGGTGGAGAAGGCGGTGAAGGGGCGGCCGCAACAGGGTACATTGCCTCAAGGTACATCCCACAAACACCATTTCTAACACCGGCATTCCGTGCCATTAATATGTAGCCATCAAGCCCCCAGTAGGTCCCCCACTGGTTCTTAACGAGCCAGTAGTCCTGGCCATCTTGAGAACCGTACCCAACTATTAGCACCGCGTGGTCTAAGCTATATAAACTGTTTGAGCATTGTCCGTTATATATACCCTGTAAAAGTTAACAAATTCTAAAATCTATATCCGATAAATTAACTAACTAGTCGATTCGGGTCGATAAACGGGTCGAGATGAGTTACGTACCCCGGTGTAGAGTTGAAAGTCATAAGCCGAGCCACATATACCAATCGTAACAGGTTGCTTTGCCGCAGCACAAAGGACTGCATCTTCGTTTTGGTCGACTTCCACGAAGCTACTGATCGATACAACCGACGTCTTTAGCTGATATATTAAACGTATGATTGTTAGTTGAAATGATAATGATAATAATAATAATAATTATATATATGGTGGTGGTTAGTTAATTAGTTAATTGGTACCTTTGTTTTATCACATTTACCGTTGCGACCATTAGAGCTGGTGTAAGGATAATCAGCTTCAGAATCGAGCCCTCCGTTTTTAATGACCCACCTAAAAGCAGTGTCCATGTTTCCACCATCGCACCCGTAATCATTCGAGTCGCAATCAACGAGCTCTTGCTCCGAGAGGCTAATGAGGTCGCCCGTGGCTAGTGCGTGGGCACCTTCAATCGCTCCGGTCACTGAGAAAGCCCAACAACTTCCTATGTATACACACAAATGTTTACAACAACGACATATCAGTATAATCTCACTCAAAATGTAGGATCCGTGAAGGATTACTCGATGAGATGAGGACAAACTCCTTCTTATAAGATAAAGCGGTCGTTTACAGAAACACACGGCTAAACAAACCATCTCATTTTCTTGAAAATACAATCCAGTTAAATTATATAATCCAATTTATAATTACAAATATATACTTTATCCCAATTGAAGAGCAATTGACTACATCTACATGTTTTGTTGTCGGTATTAACTTTCATCACGACATAATTTAATTCATCCAACTATTTTGGATAACTGTCTTAATTATAAAACTTGATGGCTTATATAAAAGTTTTGATGGTACACGGTATTTCTCACATGGTTTTAATTCTTACAAGTTGTGGGTTGTGAACTTGTGATGTATATATATTAAAAAAATCTAGAAATTACTTGTCATTTAAAATGTTCATCTTCGTTATGATCTATGTAATAGTAGGATAAAAACAAGCCAAGTACTTCGTGAGTTGTTTAAATCACCTCACTAATTCAAATTTTGTTAATTTTTTCCAACCAATATCACCTAGATTTTCTAGAATAAAGTCATCCGTATCTTCATCATTTACCCACTAGATCATCCCCTAATGACAAAATCTCGCTAATAAAACACTTATATCAAGGTAAACTTATGAAGGTCACACTTGTATATGAACTAATTTAACAAAACAAGTTATATCCGGAGTTTGGCATACATGACCTAATATTTATATAAATATAACAAATTTGTATTTAATATAGGAAAATGGATTTTAATAATACAAGTTTTACCTAATTGGCCAATAATAATACGAGTTTCAAAATTTCCTCACAATAATACCAGTTTTATATGTATTGGATTATAATGATACACCGTTAGTTTTCAACTAACGATGTTAGTCAGTTTGCATACGTGGCGGATGACGTGGACTCTTTTCTCTCCTACGTGGCAACAGACAAACACTGCCACGTATGCAAACTGACTAACATCGTTAGTTGAAAACTAACGGTGTATCGTTATAATCCAATACATATAAAACTGATATTATTGTGAGGAAATTTTAAAACTCGTATTATTATTGGCCAATTAGGTAAAACTTGTATTATTAAAATCCATTTTTCCTTTAATATAATATATACATATAACTACATAATATAAATATTATTACATGTATATAATTATAATAAAAGAGTGCAAAAATGAATTAATAAAAATATAAACTAGAAAAACCGTTATCTCCCCCACCTTATTGGTGCCCCAAAAAAAAAATAATAAATAAATAAATAAAATATAAAATTAGAAAAACGAATTAAATGCTTACCACACTGGCCCTGGTCCTTCATTGGTGTAACTACCCCTTTGTCTCTCCAGTCCAAAGATGCAGGCGCCTCACAAGCCCCCGAACTTAAACTCATGTTCCCTTTTTCACCCTCCACTTTTAACTTTTGACTAGCAGACACCTTATTTTTAGAAAAATACATTTCTTTAAACTCTTCGTTGCTCAAATCAGCAAACTTGTTCAATCCCACCGTATGATCCAGCTTCGACCTTCTCTTCGAGTTTCTCTCCAATATAAACTTCAAACTGTTGCGGAAGTTTGCGAGCCTACGCTCCTCTTCCGCTTCATGATCGTATGTTTTCCCATGTACTTGTTTCCATTTCACGAACAATTCGGACACTTTTTCGGTCGATAAAACATCGGTTTCTTGACCGTCAAGTATCGAGAACTCGGGCGGGAGACGAGACGATAAAGAAACCGATGATGATAAAGATGAAATATAGATGAAGAATAGGAGAAGGGTGAGGATTGAACTTGAGGTGCCCATTTTGGTTAGCAAATGAATCTTGAAATTGGTTTTTGTTATATAGAAGTTTGAATCTTTTTGTTGTCCTACCTAACCCGTGGACCTAATATATCTTGAATTTAAAAGTCGAAAATGCCATTGGGTTGTACGATTGAAGTTTGTGTGATGTGGGTATATTGGTAATTTGGCAACCGGTGAAAAATATCAACAACTGTTGTCTTCCATTTGGCCACATACTCCTTTTTCTTAACACGTAAATATATATTCTTTTATAAAAGTTTTAAATGAGTGTATATTTGTAGTTGCTCATTCTTACCCGTTACAATTTCAAAAATGTACATAAAAAATAAGAATGAGAAGGAAAATAAAAGCTCAACATATTTGTTGACATTTTGTATTTTAACCTTATTTCAAGTAAAATAATTCTTAACCATCTTCAAATTATGATAATTTAAAACTTCTATATTTTAAAAGTTCTCATTTAAGTTAAGATGTTATTTCTTAGATTTACCAGGTGTATTCGTAATACTCTATCTACATTGTTTTTCTGTCATCTTTTTTTTGAACGGCAAAAATTTATTAAAACACACTTGTAGGATAGAAAAGCCTAACCAAACAAGGAAACAATTACAAATGAATTAAAGGGTTTTGCAACCATTTAGAGGTTGACATACAAATTTTCCTATTTCTACTAGTAAACCAAGAAAAGGAAAATTGAACAATAGAGTCAAATAAATTGTATTCGTTTAGATCATTGTGGTTATGGACGATATCATTCCTCCTCCTCCAAATACACCACCAAGTACAAAACAAAATGCCTTCAATTACCTCTTTTTTCTTCTTGCTAATTAAAAGACCATCAAGCCAAATCAATAGATCCGCCGGTTTGCCACATGAGGGGCCACCCAGCTCTAACCAATTGCAAATTCTCTTCCATATCATAACAAAAAGCTTACAGTGACCGAAAACATGATCCACACACTCCAAAGAGACATCGCATAAGGTACATCCAAGAGAAAGAACCACTATACCTCTTTCACAAAGTGTACTACGAACCGGCAAGCAATCGCGAAGAAGTCTCCAAGCAAACACATTGACCTTCTTAGGAATGCTTATGTTCCATCTAGTTTTACCATACGACCCTGAATAATTAGCACCTTCAATCACTTTCCGAACATGTTTAACTTGAAAATCCGTATTACCATCAAGATTCCAACCCCACGTATCACACTCCTCTCTAGCCACGTGAGAATCAAGAACCCAATTAATATCCGCCAATTGCACCTCTTCAACACCCCCTCTAATATCCCTACGCCAATTCCAAACACGACCATTTCCAACAATACGATCCATGACCTTACAATCTTTAACATTCTCTAACGCAAAAAGCCTAGGGAATTTAACCGAAAGTAAATCATCCCCTAACCATTTATCGGTCCAAAAAAGAGTCTCATTACCTCTACCCACTATTTTTTTGAAAGCATTATGGGGAATAATAGTTTTATCATGCAATTCACCAATACACTTACAAATCTCATTCCAAACCCCATAACCCCTATTGGATCTACCATAAGACAAAGCATCATCGCCATAAATGGAGGAAATAATCTTAACCCAAAGCAAATCTTTATGGTTTAGAAACCGCCATTTCCACTTGAGCAAAAGGGCCCGATTAAGAGCGTCAATACTACCAATCCCAAGACCCCCTTTATCCCTCTCAATCAAAATATCATCCCATTTAGCCAAATGCATCTTTTTCACATCAATATCCCCCCAAAAAAATCTAGATCTAATGCCTTCTAAAATAATTTTAACTTTTTTAGGCATACGAAAAAGAGATATAAAATAGTTAGGAAGCGCACCAAGAACCGAAGAAATAAGCGTCATCCTACCACCAACCGAAAGCAACTTCGCCTTCCACCTAGCAAGACGAGATTTGAATTTCTGAATAATAGGATCCCACGCTGTAACCGAGTTTATAGATTCGCCAACCGGGACCCCCAAATATCGAAAAGGGAGATTACCCACAGTAAACCCAAACCGGTTTGCAAACCGGCTGACCTCCGGTTCAGCAACACCGACTCCAACAATACTAGATTTCGCAACATTCAACTTTAGACCCGATAACAAATGAAACTCTTCCAAAATTCTGGTCATAACAATACAATTCTCCATAGACCATTCTGAGGGGCATCATTGAGGCTTGAAGACCTTGAGAAGTTTTTGGGAAGAAGCACTTCGGTAAGGGCTTTGAAGGGCTAAAATGGGTGGGTCCCACATTCAACTTTAATAAATTTATTTGAACAAAAATTTAAATCAAATGAGATATAATCGGGTTATATATATTAATTTAAAATTTTAAAATTAAGTTAATATAAAATAAACCTACTTAAATTCTTTTTCATTTTTCTTTTCCAACGGTAATATACAAACAATTAAAAATCTATCCTTTTTTTATTTTTAATTAAGAATGGTGATATATTTAATTAATTTTGTTCAATTTACTTAATTTTATAATTAATTGACTATAATTCAGTATGTTTATTTAAGGGTATTTAATTAATTATTAAAAATATTAATTTATTTTATGGCAGATGACACAAATTTTGTTGTCATTTAGGTCTTAATTTGTGAAAGTTTTAAATTATTAAATACTTTTTTATTAGTTTTTTTTTAAAACTAAATTAGTTATATAAGAATTAATTTATTTTACAAAAACATAAAAGAAATTGTGATGTGAAAATAAAAAGAAGTTTGTGAGAAGGGTATTGTAGGAGTTTAAAACTATTTGTGGATCGAATAAAACTGATGTGATATGGTGACTGAGCAACCCTGAGAAAGACAGCTCTTACCTAGTCTTAAACATCCATGTGTTGGCACTTCTAACTTTTTAAGAAGACTATAATTGATCTTTGTTTTATCGAGTTTGTTTGCTTCTACAAGTTTTCTTCTTGCTATGTAGACGTGCTCATCTTTGAACCATCAGTTAATTGATCTTTACTGTGGCCTCAACACAACCGTCTTTGCTATACGTGAGAGTTTTGAAAGCAACCCACTTAAAAAAATATGTCTAAGAAAAATTACAATAAACCTAGCATCTATACATAACTGTGTGAGCATGGTTCGGTTCGGTTCGGTTTTTGGCTCGAACCGAACCGAAGCTGAATGTTTCGGTTTCTAGAAAAAAAAATCATTCGGTTTCGGTTTGGTTTCGGTTTTTTTATAGTATGTGGTTAATATACTTTTAAATCTTAAATGTCTAGTTTAAAAAGATAATTACATAATAGTAAGAAGCAACTACAGTCGTAACATAAATTCAAACAACAAAAAGTCACACATGACACGCGTAACCATACAAAATAAAGTGGTTTTAAATTCAACGGATAGTGTCGCGACTTCATATGAAAGGACGATGCTAACTGATATCGTCATTAGTGTCGTGACTTCGTTTGGACGTTTGGTGTTCTTGAAAAATGAAACTAGTTTAGAATGAAACTACGGTTTAAAGTTTAGAATGACCTTCGTAAAATACTAATTTATGTTGATCGAATCCTGAAATCGTTAATATAAACAGATAATAATATGTAAAGATTACCTGTGGTGAACTGATTGAGATCAGCAGCAGTCAGGTTGTCCATCCCTGTTAATAGCCTTGGTTCCCCTTTAGGGTGTATAGTTAAGGATGGGAGAAAGAGTTCGTGAGTAATCACGAACTAGAGAGAGAGAGCCGAGAGAGATGAGAGAGAGGTCGAAATTAGGTGGTGGTGATTAACCTTTAATCTCTCCCTAAGAGCCTCTATTTATAATACACCCAAGGGGAAACCCTAGCCCATCTAGAAAGGGTAATTACGTCCATCAAGTAATACCAGATAGGGTTAAAACCGTAATTGATTATTTAAGATAAATGATTAAAGGACATAATAGTATTTATATATATATATATATATCGAAATATATATATATTAATATATAAATAATGTCTTACATTCTCCCACTTGGCCGAATGATCATTTATATGAGGTATTAGATAAGTCTGATCAGAATTTAATACTCATTTCAATTTTAAACCAAAATTGCAGCAGAAAAATACAGTCATAGAGTTGATTATCCAACTCAAGACCCCCATTAATCATACTACAATCCCAAATTTAAAATTCAACATAAATTTAGAATCAATTACCAAAGTAAGCCCTTCCGTTGATTTATAATAAAGCTGTCTATATGTCAATAAGGCATGCATAACATATTAAGAGACAAAATCAAACGTAAGAGGAAAATTTATTAATAAGAAGTACAATATGCTTAGTTAAGGTCTTTAGTAAAGCCCATTCTCGAAATAAGATCTTCGAACACTTTAATTGGGAGACCTTTAGTCATCGGATCCGCAAGCATATCTTTAGTACTTATATACTCAATACAAAGAACATTTTCCTCAACTCGTTCACGAACGAACAAATACTTTGTATCGAGATACAGTCCAGCGCCAGTCGAACTGTTACTGTTCGAGAAAGTAACGGCAGCTGAGTTATCACAATAAAGCTTCAATGGTCTGGAAATAGAATTAACGATTTTGAGTCCAGCTATAAGATTTCTAAGCAACATTCCATGACAGGTTGCGTTGTAAACAGCGATGTATTCTGCCATCATAGTGGATGTTGTGGTTAGCTGTTGTTTATGACTCTTCCATGAAATGGGCCCGCCTGCTAACATAAAGATGTATCCAGAAGTGGATTTCTTATCATCTTTACATTTGGCAAAATCAGAATCAGAGTATCCGACTAACTCCAAATTGTCGCTTCTTCTGTAAGTCAGTTTGTAGTCTCTCGTCCCATTCAGATATCTAAGAACTTTCTTAGCTGCTGTCCAGTGATCATGGCCAGGATTAGTCTGATAACGGCCTAACATACCAGCAACGTAAGCAATATCTGGACGAGTACAGACTTGAGCATACATAATACTACCGACTACAGACGCATAAGGTATCATTCTCATTTGCTCCTTTTCTTCATCTGTTTTCGGACATTGAAACGAACCGAAAACGTCTCCTTTAACTACAGGAGCTTTTGAGGGGTTACAATGTTGCATGTTATATCGAGCAAGGACGCGCTCAATGTAGGCCTTCTGGGACAAGCCTAAGATCCCTTTAGCTCTATCTCGGTGAATTTCGATGCCTATAACATAAGAGGCTTCTCCGAGATCTTTCATGTCAAAGTTAAGCGAAAGTAACCGCTTTGACTCATGCAACATGTCAAGACTATTACTTGCCAATAGAATGTCATCTACGTAAAGGACAAGTATAGTAAAGTTGCTCCCACTCATCTTAAGAAAGGTGCACTGGTCCACTTGATTCTTCAGGAAACCTTGTTTCTTCATGACTTCATCAAACTTTAAGTACCACTGACGCGATGCTTGTTTTAGCCCGTATATCGATTTCTTCAGCTTGCAGACTAAATGTTCTTGACCTTCTGGTTTAAACCCATCAGGCTGCGTCATGAACACTTCCTCATACAAGTCACCGTTCAGGAAAGCAGTTTTGACGTCCATTTGATGTAGCTCTAAATCAAAATGAGCTACTAGGGCCGCCACGATCCTTAAGGAATCTTTTCGAGAGACAGGAGAAAAGGTCTCTTGATAGTCAATTCCCTCTTTTTGAGCGTAGCCTTTTGCAACCAATCGCGCTTTGTAGCGCTCAACGTTTCCTTGAGGATCCAGTTTAGTTTTAAAGACCCATTTGCATCCTACCGGTTTTACACCGTCGGGTAATTCAACTAAATCCCAAACGTCATTTTTCTTCATGGATTCAAGCTCGTCAAACATAGCTTTATTCCACTCAGAAGACTGATCACTGTTCATGGCTTCTTTATAAGAGGTTGGATCGATGAACTTTCCACCATCCGTTTCAAGCTCAGCCAGGAAAGTAACATAGTCGTCAAAGTTAGTAGGCTTTCTAACTCTAGTTGACTTCCTGGTTGGAACGACTGGTTCAGCGGGTTCAGCATTATTTTGTGGTTGTGCGTTTGGAATGTCGTCATGTACTGGAGAGGGAGGTTGAATGGGTGCAGTGTCAGCAACGAAAAAACCCATATTGAAAACACTTTACATGGCCCGATCGAAAAGTCTAAAATGTATGCACTCACTTACTCTCATTATAGTTGTTTTAGAGTTTATTTCTAGTGTATTGATTGTAATAGATCTTTATAATACTAGTTTTAGTTCACTGTGTTAGTTTGAAAATTAATGGGCACAATTATCATTATTGATTATCCTTCTTAGCCAGTTGTTCCATTAAGGAATTAGAACTGGAAGCTTTCTTGTATCTTATAATAGAAATTAGAACTATCCTCCTTATTTAAGCTATTTTATTGTATAAGGGTTAGTGATAGTGAGGTGAACAAATCTGCTTTTCTAGTCTAAGGCATTATTTATCCTTTATGCACAATGCTATAAAGCACTCATTTTCATGATGGCTAATTTTAAGTAGCATTTAATTGTGCTAAGAAAGAATTCACTAAGAAATGCACTAGAAAAGTTTAACTCGAAACATGTGTAAGCCCTGTAAGGGTCATGTTTTTCATTTATTATGATATGTTCACTAAATCATTAACCTAATTTACATTTTGTAAAGTGTTTGCATACATTTAAGAAGTCCTTTTGAATTTTCATTACTCACACGATGTTTAGATTAGGAAATCTGAAACATCTCCCCTGATATCCTTTGTTTAAAGGGATTTTGATTATCATGATAGACAATTCGAATAGACTTTTCTCGCTTTTGATGTTTTCATTGTAAAACCTCTTATGAGAGAGAGTAATTAAGAGTCTTTGTCTTAAGAGATAATCATAATTATTTTGATGAGAGGAAAATCTTTATCGAAACGTTTAGTGATTATATATTTTAGAGTGGATAATTTTATGGAGATTAAAGGTTAAATTAGTTCAAAAGAAGATCTAAGAGTGAGTCTAAGGGGTACTTAAAACTAAGGCACAATAATAATGCATAATGATATACGAAAATAAGGTACAATCATTAACTAAGGCATAATAATAAAGAATGCACAAATTTAAATTAAGGCGCAATAATAAGGCATTCTTATAATTGATAATAATGTGCAAATATAAAACAAAAGAAGATGTGATATAGTCCGTTATATCACCATAATAACAGACTAGTTAGGTTCTACTTAAATGAATCGGCTTTCGCGTTGGTTACTTGCCTATCACTTAAGCATTATGAACTATATAAGGGTATGTGCATAAAGTGATGTATCACATCAGCGTTGGCCAGAAATGACACACCATAAGCTTTATGTACAAGTTAGTTTCGCTGAATACATGTGCAACTCATCAGCGTTGGCCAGAAAAGAAACACTCGTATACGAAAGGCGAATGCTTAATTCTTAGTTGATAATCATTGCAAAAACAACGAATCAGCGTTGGCCAGAATCGAGGTTTTAAAGATGTTATCAATTTAAGCAAATAAATTAGTTTACTTTAAAATAAGTTAACTAGTATTAGAAATAATAATGACATTGATTAAGGTAGCAAATCAGCGTTGGCCAGAATTACTACATGTCAATAACTAATACAAGTTAATAAATTAAACTAATTTGATTTTAAATCAGTGATAATAAGTTTACTTGTGAGAAGAAGTTAAATGACATTATGTAGGTAACAAATCAGCGTTGGCCAGAATTGGAACCTTTTTAGATGTCTATTATTAACTGTGAATAACACAAGTCAATTAGTTATCAATTTAGGCTAATAGATTAGTTTAAATTAAAATAAATTGCCTAGTATTAGAAAGGATTAGTGACATTAATTAAGGTAGCAAAACAGCGTTGGCCAGAATTACTACTTGTCATTAACTAATACAAGGTAGGGAAACTAATCTAAATTTTATTAGGTTTTGTAAAACATAAAATTTAAGGTTTTAAACAAAACAAATCTAATATCCGGTCGAAAAGGGGTTTCCGATCGTAAAGGGATACCCGATCGAAAAGCGGGTATCCGATCGGAAAGCCGGTATCCGATCGCGAAAAATATACCCGATCGAAAAGTGTAATTTTCGATCGAAAAGGGTATCTGATCGAAAAGTGAGCTTTTCGATCGAAAAGCCGACTTTTCGATCGGATCGAAAAGTCGGTCGAAAAACCATTTGGCCCGATTGAAAAGCCGATCGAAAAGCCGTATGGTCCGATCGAAAAGTATGTCGAAAAGCCACATGGCCCGATCGAAAAGTCGATCGAAAAGGGCCACATGGTCTGATCGAAAAGTAGATTTTTCGATCGGATAGTAAAGTCGTATGATCGGAAAGTAAGCTTTTCGATCGAAGAGCAGGGTCAAAGCCACATGATTCGATCGTAAAGCCAATAAAAAGGGACCGGTAGAAAAGCCGGTAGGAAAGCCGGTAGTAAAGCCGGTAGGAAAGCCGGTAGTAAAGCCGGTAGTAAAGCCGGTAGTAAAGCCGGTAGTAAAGCCGGTAGTAAAGCCGGTAGAAAAGCCGGTAGTAAAGCCGGTAGTAAAGCCGGTAGTAAAGCCGGTAGAAAAGCGGACTTTTCTATCGGATCAAAAAGTGGACTTTTCGATCGAGAATTGGTATCTCGATCGAAAAGACAATAACCTCTCGAAATCAGTGAGGGTTTGATTTTAAAACCGATTTAATTTATTTGCTTAAAGACGAATTAGGGTTTCGAGATTTTTAGACAGAATCGAAAAAACCCATATTGATTTCGAGATTAGGGTTTCTTAACGAATTCAGATTAATGATTCGATTGAGCAACATATGCTCTGATACCACATGTTGATCGAATCCTGAATCGTTAATATAATAAACAGATAATAATAAGAAAGATTACCTGTAAGCATCTGGTTGAGATCAGCAGTAGTTAGGTTGTCCATCCTGTGAGTAGCCTTGGTTCCCCTTTAGGGTGTATAGTTTAGGATGGGATGAAGAAACCGTAGGGTATACGGTTTAGAGAGAGAGAGCCGAGAGAGAAGAGAGAGAGGTCGAAAGTTTTGTGGTGGTGATTAACCTTTAATCTCTCCCTAAGAGCCTCTATTTATAATACACCCAAGGGGAAACCCTAGCCCATCTAGAAAGGGTAATTACGTCCATCAAGTAATACCAGATAGGGTTAAAACCGTAATTGATTATTTAAGATAAATGATTAAAGGACATAAGATATTTATTTATATATATATACCGAAATATATTAAGATATATAAATAAATATTGTCTTACATTCTCCCACTTGGCCGAATGATCATTTATATGAGGTACCAGATAAGTCTGATCAGAATTTAGTACTCATTTCAATTTTAAACCAAAATTGCAGCAGAAAAATACAGTCATAGAGTTGATTATCCAACTCAAGACCCCCATTAATCATACTACAATCCCAAATTTAAAATTCAACATAAATTCAGAATCAATTACCAAAGTAAGCCCTTTCCGTTGATTTATAATAAAACTGTCTATATGTCAAAAGGCATGCATAACATATTAAGAGACAAAATCAAACGTATGAGGAAAATTTATAATTAGTCATTCATATTGTGATATGCTTGGTCATTAGTAAACCTCGTCTTCATTATGAGCTCTTAGAAAGACTTATGAGGATAGACCTTAAATTATAGGATCCTTAAGCATATCATGAATGTTTTCAATACAAGAAGTTAGTTTCCTCAATTTGTTCTTGAATGAACAAAACTTGTATCGAAAATTTAATGCAGCTCCGCTCAAAACTGTTACTGTTTTAAGAAATTAGGGTAGCTGACTTTTATCACAATGAGTCTTCAATATGTCATTCATCTGGAGTTGAGGAGTCTAATGATAAATTTAGCAACAATGACTTGTTGTTATCATTTTCTTATGACTTTTCCATGATTTATTAGACAAATCTGTCCACAGACATAAGGATATACCCCTGAGTTGACTTTTAATATCTTTTGAATACAATAAAGTCAAAATTTAGAGATAGTCAACTGCTTTAAGTTTCTCACTTCTTCTATAGTTCAAATTATAGTCTTTCGTTTCTTATAGATATTGAAATGCCATTTTAGATGCTTTATAATGAACTACTAAACTTAGGAAATGATTTTAATCATTTCTAGTATTTCAGCAATGTAGGCAATATCTTAAACGGGTATAGACTTGAACATAAGATTTAATTACTTGAACCTTTATTATTGGTCTCCTAGAGTTACAGATTGAGAGTGACGTTGCATGTTGTAATCTAATGAGACTTAATTAACGTCTCGTTAGGTTAATCTTGATGTATTTTGATGCTTATTGCATAAGAAGCATCTTCAAGATTTTAATGTCAAAAATTATGCGAGAATGAGTCGCTTTGACTCATGCAACAAGACTAATATATTACTTGCCTAAAATAATGGATATAAGGGCAAGCGTTGTATTAGTTGCTCCCACTCATCTTAAGGTAGCTCCATTTATCCACTTATTCTTGATGAAGAATGATTACATTTGTAACATCATCAAAATTTAAATTCACTTATGAGTTTTGCTTACATTAACCATTTATTTGAATATACTCATCTTAAAGACTAAGTGTTCTTTAACTTTCAGGCTTGAACCTTAAGTTTAGTTTATGAACATGTCTTTATGTTAAGTGAGTATTAAGGAAAGATATTTTATAGGTCCGTTAAATGTCACTCATAATTATGAGTGAGTAATAAGGACAACAATAATCTCTCAAAGAATCATTTAGAAAAGGAATTCTTAATAGCCTTTAGAAAACAATCACAATTTATAACGTTTTACTTTCTCCCTTCGGATTTCAGTTTAGCTATGGAAAACTAAACGTCTAACGTTATTCTGATTTTAGGGAGTTAAGCTCATTATAGCTTTATTCCATCAGATGATTGATTGATTTCTAATAATGACTTTAGTATAAGAGATATGATTAGTAATCTTTCCAATATCCATGTAAGCTTTATTAAGGTAGGTTCATAATCATCAAAGTTAATAGGAAACTTCATACCTTGATGACCTACTAAGCTGGATATAACGGGTTGAAGCAAAACATTAATAGTTTCATAGATTTCCTCTTGAGCATTTAAGTCAGGTATATTAGGAGTAACATTATTTTCTAAGTGTGTGGAAGTGGATCAGTGTTATCGCAGCGTGGTGTACAAGAGGTGTAATTAGAGTTAAATTCAGAGTTACATTTAACTTTATCTCTCCCCCCGCCTTTTGTACTTCAGGCAAGTCATGGATAAGGACTTACACTGCTCCCACTGACCTTAAGGGACAAGTCATAAATAAGGACTTGGACTACTCCCACTAATCTTAGAATTCCTTAGGAACTTGGTATGCAACTTGCTTAGTGTGGAGGATTTTTAAGGTTTAATTACGGCTAATAACTAATCATATGGTTAATACTTGGTTGTCTTCATGTCCGAATTTTAGAGAGAATTTTAGGGACATTTTAGTAACCTCGTTTAGCATATGAGTTGTTATTTTAAGAGCCTTGGAATATATAGGAGTAAATCTATAACTTTAGATGACATATTTATTATCATGTTCATAAGGATACTTAGATGCATAACTTAATTATGTATCTTTAGAAGTATCATACATGAGCTACTGGTTCACACTATTACAATCCTAATGGATTGAGAGCGTTACCATTATTTGTATGTCAATCTTTAGTATTTAATCTATTAGATCTAATCTCACAACTTTCATTTTATGGTTAAGTTGATTTTCAACTTTATCCTTAAAAGTTTTAGGTGAGAAAGATGTTTCTCCTTAATTAGATACAAGAATAAATAATCAATTATTTGAGTGATAAATGTTGTATGCCCAGATATTTCATTCTAGGATAAGGTTCACCAATATGTTTGAGTTTTGGTAAGTTAGAACTCTAGTGGAACCTTATTTATTCCCTTAACACATGTATTTTCTTTGTTAAGTTCTCACTTATGTGATAACAAAGATTGTGAACATTTATTATCTAGTTATAAGTTATAAAGATTTCAATCCACGTAAAGACAACTAGATAAGAAGAACCAACAACTTTGAGAATTCAAGGTAAATGTGACATTGTCATAGCCATGTGAAAACTTATAACCGTCAATGTCTTACTTTAGTAATGATACTAAGTTCCAAGTGATGTTGGATCATAATAAGGTATCATAAAGTATAATACAATGACAGTTTTTCATGGTTTATACAACTATGACATTTATTTTGTCACTTACTCTCATTATAGTTGTTTTAGGGTTTATTTCTAGTGTATTGATTGTAATAGATCTTTATAATACTAGTTTTAGTTCACTGTGTTAGTTTGAAAATTAATGGGCACAATTATCATTATTGATTATCCTTCATAGCCAGTTGTTCCATTAAGGAATTAGAACTGGAAGCTTTCTTGTATCTTATAATAGAAATTAGAACTATCCTCCTTATTTAAGCTATTTTATTGTATAAGGGTTAGTGATAGTGAGGTGAACAAATCTGCTTTTCTAGTCTAAGGCATTATTTATCCTTTATGCACAATGCTATAAAGCACTCATTTTCATGATGGCTAATTTTAAGTAGCATTTAATTGTGCTAAGAAAGAATTCACTAAGAAATGCACTAGAAAAACCCGAAACATGTGTAAGCCCTTTAAGGGTCATGTTTTTCATTATGATATGTTCACTAAATCATTAACCTAATTTACATTTTGTAAAGTGTTTGCATACATTTAAGAAGTCCTTTTGTTCAGGCAGAGTCGGAACCGTATGGTCCGATCGAATCAGACTAAATGAGTGCATGATCGAAGCCTAAAATACCGAGAACCAGACTCAGAGAATCCTTCCAAGCAGCGTAGTTTGTTCCAGTCAGGGTTTCTATTCCGAAAGCCGAGGCTTAGAGTGGACAAGAGAGAGAGAATAATAAGATACTAAGCGAAGAGAGGTATAGGGAATAATCGGATAATTATAATAGTATAATAATTATAGGCATATGACATTAGTAATTATTATAATAAGCAGGCATAAGTAAGGACCATAGAAATGAAGCAAGTAAGTTGTGATAAGGTCTATAATAATCACCAAAATTAATAGACATAATAAAAGGTTCTACTAAGATGAATCAGCTTTCGCGTTGGTTACTTGCCTATCATCTAAGCATTATGAACTAAATAAGTGTATGTGCATAAAGTGATGCATCACATCAGCGTTGGCCAGAAATGATACACCATAAGCTTTATGTACAAATAAGTTTCGCTGAATACATGTGCAACTCATCAGCGTTGGCCAGAAGAGAAACACTTGTATACGTAAGGCGAATGCTTAATTCTAAGTCGATAAACATTACAAAAACAACGAATCAGCGTTGGCCAGAATCGAGGTTTTAAAGATGTTATCAATTTAAGCGAATAGATTAGTTTGAAGTAAATTGCCTGGTATTAGAAATAATTAGTGACATTAATTAAGGTAGTAAAACAGCGTTGGCCAGAATTACTACTTGTCATTTAACTAATACGAGGTAAGGAACTAATCTAAAATTTGTTAGGTTTTTGTAAAACATAAAATTTGTTAGGTTTTCTAAAATTTGTTAGGTTTTCTGAGGGTACCCGGTCGAAAAGTGGTTTTCGATCGGAAAGGTGTACCCTGATCGAAAAGTATGCTTTTCGATCGAAAAGGGGTATCCGATCGGAAAGGAGTGTCTGATCGAAAAGTTATACCCGATCGAAAAGTATGATTTTCGATCGAAAAAGGGTATCTGATCGAAAAGTGTGCTTTTCGATCGAAAAGTAGACTTTTCGATTGGATCGAAAAGTCGGTCGAAAAACCATATGGCCTGATCGAAAAGCCGATCGAAAAGCCGTATGGTCCGATCGAAAAGTCGATCCGAAAAGCACAGGCTGATCGGAAAGTACACTTTCCGATCAGGCAGAGTCGAAAATAGACTTTTCGATCGCGAACCTTAAGCCGATCGAAAAGTCGATCGGAAAGTAGGTTTTTGATCAAAAAAATCATATTTTCCGATCGAGGGAACGGGACCAAGCCACAGTATCGATCGGGAAGTAAAACGTCTGGTCGAAAAGTGACCTTTTCCGATCGAGGGAACGGGACCAAGCCACAGTATCGATCGGAAAGTAAGCCGTCTGGTCGAAAAGTAACCTTTTCGATCAAGAGTTTGTATCTTGATCGAAAAGTGTATAATCCCTCGAAATCAGTTAGGGTTTTAAACATGGTTTTCCAAAACGAAATCTGATTTGAGTTTTGGGTTTGTTTTAAAACCGATTTTCATTACGTGCTTAAAAAACGAATTAGGGTTTCACGATTTTATACAGAATCGAAAAGCCCATTGTCTGATTTCGAAAATTAGGATTTATAACGAATTCAGAAACATGATTCGATTGAGCAACATATGCTCTGATACCACATGTTGATCGAATCCTGAAATCGTTAATATAAACAGATAATAATATGTAAAGATTACCTGTGGTGAACTGATTGAGATCAGCAGCAGTCAGGTTGTCCATTCCTGTTAATAGCCTTGGTTCCCCTTTAGGGTGTATAGTTAAGGATGGGAGAAAGAGTTCGTGAGTAATCACGAACTAGAGAGAGAGAGCCGAGAGAGATGAGAGAGAGGTCGAAATTAGGTGGTGGTGATTAACCTTTAATCTCTCCCTAAGAGCCTCTATTTATAATACACCCAAGGGGAAACCCTAGCCCATCTAGAAAGGGTAATTACGTCCATCAAGTAATACCAGATAGGGTTAAAACCGTAATTGATTATTTAAGATAAATGATTAAAGGACATAATAGTATTTATATATATATATATATATCGAAATATATATATATTAATATATAAATAATGTCTTACAATTTACACATAGGTGCTCGGTTTGGTTCGGTTTTTATTCTACATGAAACCGAAACCGAACCGTTACTTTCGGTTCGGTTTTTTTCGGTTTGTTTTTTTTTTGATTTTTCTTTCGGTTCGTTTTTTTTCGATTCGGTTTTGTCGTTTTTTTGGTTCCGGTTCGGTTTTTTCGGTTTTTTTTTTCTCACCCCTAGTAGAACTAGAACTAGAACCTTGAGATTGAGAGTTGAGAACTAAATTATATCAATATAGGGCTAATGGCACACAAAACATTTGCAGTGTTAAGGCACGACGTATATAAATTTGAAAAAAAAACTGTCTAGGGACGTTAAATTTAGAAGTTAGACACTATATGTATCAAACATAATCACATACAACTTAAATCTTATTTTTTACCAATTACCTTAGCAACTCCTATGATAAATATGTTATCTTTTAGAAAAAAAAAGAAAAAAGGAAAAAAGATATCATGAATCATCCGTCAAAAGACGCTATGTGAAACAACGGCGTGAGAGAACTATTCATGTCTAGTTTCAATTGTTGAAATTGTAAATGTTATGAAACTGTCACATATGATAGCGAAACTATTTGTATGCTTCTGAAAATACCAATCCTCTCGTTTAACAAAAATATATATACATCACAATTGGACTTATGATAACGCTATCTAGAGTTATATTTTGAAGAGAAATTAAGAATATATTAAAAAAAAAAAATAGGGAAGGCGAGATGGGAAATAAAAAAAAACGAGTGATTTAATTTTGATGTTACTTTTTCTAAAATGTTTTATTTTACTAAATGAATAGAAGACTTAAAAGATAGTTTAGATCTTTTAAACTCTAAAGCTACTACTAAATAATTAAATAAATATTATTACGTTACGTGCACAAATGAAAAGCTATCACATACTTTTTTCTTCCCTCCCTTCACTGTCAAAACTAATTCTATTGTTATCATCGTATCGGCTTTGTTATTATTATTATGGTAAACATTAGTTGAATCGTCTCAATCAAATTGTGCGGACGTAATTAATTATTTTAAAAGGAATAACCAAATAAATATATCGATTTGCTTTAACTTATATTTTCCAATCGGTTTCTAACAGTTTTTGAAACACATGTAACGACGGATCCAGAAATTTTGATCAGTGGGAGCAAAAAACGAATAAGTCATAATGGCTCTATAGCGGGTTGGTTAAATAGTTGATGGATTCAGTTTTGTGTATGATAA
Source organism: Deinandra increscens subsp. villosa (assembly GCA_039602395.1). Classification (NCBI taxonomy): domain Eukaryota; kingdom Viridiplantae; phylum Streptophyta; class Magnoliopsida; order Asterales; family Asteraceae; genus Deinandra; species Deinandra increscens. The sequence continues at coordinate 78,928,340 of JBCNJP010000007.1, read as the reverse complement.
TTGTGTTTTAAACAAATTACTAAGTTATACTACACCATATAAATTAACTACTAAGTAAAAGATTTACGCTTAAGTAAAATTCATGCAAACTAATTATTATTTTAGGACGACATAAAACTAATTAAAATCCGTACAACATAACGTCGTGACCTTGTTAATATATGTAACTATGGAAGTATGCAATCTTACAGTGGGCTAACATGAAGCCCATATAGATCCTCACAACATTGGCCCATGATATAGCAATAGACAATAAAATGTGACAATAAATTAATGTGCTTACATTCTTCTTGTTTGCGGTATTAATTAGGGCTTCACATGCAGATGCTAGTTAAATTTGAGGGGCATTAAATATATGCTTGCGGCCTTATCAATTTTGCCTTTGAAATTTCTTTCCTTTTGTCTTTTTTTTTTAATGGCAGGGAGGAACAACCAAGGCTTGCAAAGCGGGTCGTTCTTGGAACCCCCGGACGCATACACAAATAAGAAGGAAACTACCCTAGGGAAAAATCATCTTAGCTCCGGATCGGATCCAAGCCTCAAACCGGCTCCCCCAGAGTTATTTATGAAGATCACGATCCATCATCACCCTTAACATGGATTAAACCCGGGCCTCCCCAAAGTTCGAATAACCCCGGTGCTGTTGGGGTAAACCCCCAATGGCATGTCTTTCCTTTGTTGAAAGGATATTTGGGATACTTTTAAAATAACTTTTGACTCACATTTAGATTGTAGTCTAGTGAACCCCGTATCTTAGCCTAAATGTGTATACATTCGTTCTTTTCATCCTAAGGTGTTGGATTATAGTCAACACACATGTAGAGTGAAATATTTAGCTGTTAAAAAACAAGATTGGAGTGAAACATTCATCTGATGATCTGATCTTGTGTCTCATATATGATTATACTGTTCGGTTTTTCATTCAATGATATAATTATGATCTGAAGACCCTATCGTTGACAAACGTTTAGAAGATTAACACAAAACTTTACACTTCTCTCTTTAATGGAGTTGCAGTTCAGCAGTTTTGAAGGTATGTTGTTAGACGTTTGATTCAATGCCTGGAGATTTACCGGTATATTTGATATTTTAGTATGCATATCCGCATTGGGTTCCTCCACCGGACCACCATTGATATTTTTTTTAAACATTCTATCGCCATTAATGGATTTAACAGATTTCTATCTTTGGATTGTGATGTTTTTGGTTTTAGAAATGAGGAAACGCTTCTTGCACACCAGGTGTTTGTTAATATGCAATACCAATAATGATGGATAAAAGTCATAAAACTGAGGGGTTATATACTTGTATGTTTTGTTTACATATTTTTATTGTTTTACTGAGAGTGACACATATCCTATGGTCATCTGGGAATCTTGATGAGCCTATTCCCAGTGGTTTCTATTCTATGTTACCGTTAGGATAAGTCATGTAAACCTTCTTTAAAATGGGTTTAGTTTAAGGCCATTATAAAAGTGTTTACGCTCAATGTAATAATGTTGACATGCATAAAGATAAAAAGGTGTCAAACTATCAATGTTACGGCAACTGGCTATGACTTTGGCTAAAGGGTTCACTTATAATCCAGCTGAAGTGGTTAAGAAGATTGGTGGATTGGTGTGTTATTCTACCTTTTACCTTTTGTCTGTTATCCTCTTCTTTCAAATGTTTTTGCTAATTGATTGGTTTATCATCACAAAGTGCCACATTATTATGTAAGTTTGTGATTTTTATGAACTTCCAAATGTGGAACTAAGTTATGCCAAAGGAGCATGGGAGGATGTCTACAATGTACATAATCAGGGTGTATTAAGAAGATGTTGGGTCAAATAAAAATGGTTTTTGTAATCGAAGTGCTATTCTTTTGAAAGTTCTCACTGATATACTTGGCCTTAAATGTGTGCTTATGGTGGTAATTTTAAGTCCCATTTTTTATTATTTAAATTATGTTGGATTGTTATTTTTGTTTTCTTCGGTCGTTAGGGTTTACCCAAAGAGGAAAACCTGAGGGAACAAATTCACACAAGCATGTGTCTTGTGTAGTGGAATTAAATTCTAATGAATTATTGGTTTACATTTCTTATGTTTATGTCATTGGTCAAGGTAAACTTTCAGAGAGAATGATTGATGTGATTCACCAACCGACTAGAATAACTCTAATCATAGTACTGCTAAAAATTTAGAAGAATGGTAACGGAATAAGCTTTTGTGAATTTGTACTCTTCTTCAAATAACACATACATTAAAGAAAGAAATATGAAGCTCCTTACCTCGTGAACCCAGTGTAGCAAATGCAACGTCTCGTTGAATTATATTCTTAAAATTTATAATTTACTTTTTTTCAACATTTTCCAATCTCCTCGTGATGAGATTTTAACCGTTTCTAAGTTTCACGTCTAACTTGAAAATCTTTCATAGACGAAAACCTAACATCTCGATAAAACCACCCTACACAAACACGGAACACCGAGGCTCGAATGAACAAGGACCAAAGAAGTTTTTTTTGAACTGCAATTTTATTAACAACCAAAAGCTCTTAGCAAGGAGCTAAGAGGCTAAACACCAAAAGCAGGAGATACACCACAAAAAGGAAGATTACATGATACAAAATCTGTTCCAATCCACTATTTTCCTGCTCCTATTCTCCACCCAAATTTGGCTCCAAGTCTTGATGTCTTTGATCACTTTGCTCACCGAGGGAGATTTTCCGTTGAAAATCACATCATTTCTTTCTCTCTAAATCCACCAACAAGACGTAGCAAGGACCAAAGAAGTTATAACTTACTTTAAAAACTTAATCAATGTGACCGGATAAAGAAGCCACCATAGGGACTAAACATATATTAAAATGGAAATAAAGGGCAAAATATGGAAATATAGAAGGGGCCATCAAATATTCCCAATGTTCATCCTATAACAGATAAAACACGTATCCCAAGGGAACCACTCGCCGGTCACCGGAACCCCAACTCAAACATGCCGGCATTTAAAACCCCATTCAACGGCTACGCCGTCAAATTCAGCCCCTTTTACGAGCAACGTCTCGCCGTCGCCACATCTCAAAACTTCGGCATCCTCGGCAACGGCCGCCTCCACGTCATCGACCTTTCCCCCGCCGGCCCCATCGCCGAAATCGCCGCCTTCGATACCGCCGACGGCGTCTACGACGTTTCATGGTCCGAATCCCACGATTCCCTCCTAATCGCCGCCGTCGCCGACGGCTCCGTCAAATTATACGATCTCTCCCTCCCACCTACTTCCAATCCCGTCCGATCCCTCTCCGAACACACCCGCGAAACCCACTCCGTTGACTACAACGCCGTCCGGCGAGACTCGTTTATTTCGTCCTCATGGGACGACACCATCAAGCTCTGGACAATCGACCGGCCCACCTCCGTCCGTACGTTTAAAGAGCACGCGTATTGCGTTTACTCCGCCGCCTGGAACCCTCGTCACGCCGACGTTTTCGCCTCCGCCTCCGGCGACTGCACTGCCCGGATTTGGGACGTCCGTGAGCCGGGATCCACCATGATCCTCCCGGCTCACGAATTCGAAATATTATCATGTGATTGGAACAAATATGATGATGCAATAATCGCCACTTCATCGGTTGATAAATCAATCAAGGTTTGGGATGTACGGAATTACCGGATTCCGGTTGCGGTTTTGAATGGGCATGGGTATGCAGTGAGGAAAGTGAAGTTTTCTCCACATAGGGCGAGTGTGATTGTGTCTTGTTCGTATGATATGACTGTTTGTATGTGGGATTATATGGTGGAGGATTCGTTAATTGGGCGGTATGATCATCATTCGGAATTTGCGGTTGGTGTTGATATGAGTGTGCTTGTTGAAGGGTTGTTGGCGAGTACGGGGTGGGATGAGCTTGTTTATGTCTGGCAACATGGGACCGATCCGAAAGCGCCTTGATTTAAAGGGTGGTTTGGATCTTTGGTCTCTTACTTTTTTTTTTGTTTTCTGTTATTGTGATTCATGTCAGAGTTCAAGAGTTTCTTGATGATTAGAATAATCTATGGCTGTTCTATAGGATAATCTGCCTGTTGTTTATCGTTGAATGATTAATCATATGCATATGGTGTTCGAAAGGTTTGATCTTTGATCTCTTACTCCAGTTTCTGTTGGTGTGATTTATGTCAGACTTCAAGAGTTTCTTGATATTTAGCATAATCTACAGACTATAGCTGTTATGTGAGATATTTTTCCTGCTGGTTGCTGTTGAATGAACGATGATATGCACAGATGATATGGTGTTGAAAAGGTTTGATCTCTTACGTCTTTTTCGTTTCTTTGATCTCTATAGCTGTTCTGTGGGATATTCTGCCTGTTGCTTATTGTTGAATGATCAATGATATGTATATGATATGGTGTTCAAATGGTTTGATCTTTCATATCTTACGCCTATTTGGTTTCTGTTGCTGAGATTTATATTAGAACTCAAGAGTTTCTTGATGATTAGCATAATCTATAGTGGTTCTGTGGGATGCTCTACCTGTTGTTTATTGTTGAATGATCGATCATAGTACATTCGCATACGGTGTTTCAAAGGGTTGATCTTGTTCAGGAATATTGGATACCTAACATACATACATACATTCGTATAAATATTGTTACTTTCACTCTTTATGTGATTTTATTTAGAACGTAATTGGGGCGTTTGGATGTGGTGTTTTCAGACTAAGTATTGCAACTTGAAGATCAGAGTCCAGTTATTAGACGATAAGTTGCTAAAATCCCTGGATAGCAGGTAATCTTATGTTAATTCCAGTACTTAGTTTTCTTATGGTCAATCCTTACCTTTTATCCAAACTTAACAAGTCCCCAAGGGACTTTGGTGGTAGGTGAAGTGCCCTGACTAAAAGGTTGTGGGGGCAAATCCTGCAAAGTGGAAATTGTGTTGATTTTATGCTAGATAATCTAGAAATTGCTGCTTACAAAAGTAAATTTGACCCAAAAAATCAGAATCATGATCGGTTTACCACTTTACCCAAATGCTCAAAACTGATTTATTTCATCTGTAAGCAATGATACTAGCTACAATGCACATCTAAACACCCTTGTTTTGAATCAATGGACAAGCATGATCAACTGTTTGAGGTGACTGACTGATGTAGATTGGGCTTTGTAGTTTGTTTATAGTTAATTGTTCATCTTATGAAGGTGGTCTGTTTTGATTTTAGAAATGGCATCTTTCTAGCACTTTCTATGGTTTTGCTTACTCTTGACAACGTATTTGGTGCAGTTCTTTGTCTTTCTTGTTGATGGTATGAAGTTTACAGAACTTGAATTTATGGGTGGTTTCTGTAGTCTAATGCATAGTTACCTAAGTCGGGGTTCGCTCCGGTACGGGTACGCGGTACGGGTACGGAATTCGTTAACGGTAATGTATTCGGTACGAAGAGGAGTAGGTTCATTTCGGTACGAACCGGTACGGCGTACCATGTAATCCGGTTCTATATACCCAAACTTAATCTTCATTTATAGTTTTTTTTCTTTAATAGTATAATTTTAGAAGATATTTACCAAAATATGGGTTCTTTCAAAAATATTTACCAATATTTTGTATAAAATGTCATTTGTACCCCTGTATTCAACTTTCTTTAAATAATGAAAAAGTCAACAATGATGAAGATGGAATATACAGTGGTTGCCGACTGATAGTGATGAACAACTCTACACTTTTACAGTTTTACCCCTACTTTTACCATGGTTGTATCACGGTCTCTTGCCGATTTTGAATTTTAATCTGTAAACCTTATATCATATTCGGAATTTTATCCAGACTAATCAATTTAGGTCTCTTTTATGGGGCTCCGATGTAATTTCCGAATGATGAAAGGTCGTAACCACAATCCAATTCGCAGCTTAATAATCAAATTCGTTGAACAAGGTAACCTAGGAACGGTTGGAAATTGAAATTGGAACTCCGAATTCAATTGATTTGGAATGACGGATTAGATTGTGGTGGTACGACGAATTCGATTAAATCGGTACGATGAATTCAATTAACCGGAACGCCGTACCAGAGCGTTTTGGTACATAGCGATTTTCGTTTTGGTACATCACGATCCAATACGAGGATCGCAGTATGTTGAGCGATTTAGGTAACTATGGTCTAATGAGATCTTATATGATCAAGACTGTCTCTTGGCTAAACTTTGGCTTTTATGCTTTAAAACTAAACTAGTGAAACTAAGGGGCTGTTTGATAACGACTTACCCAGTCCATTAAGAGCTTACTGGGACTGGGTCATGAGTAAGCTTGTTTGATTGGATAGAAAATTGGCTCGGACCGAGTAAGGCATATCTGACCGAATCCTCCAATTTTTTCTGGCTGACCGAATCATAGAACTTTTGTTTCTCAAATTAAGCTCCAGCGAATTTTTAAAAAATATATATAAAAAAAACTCTTTAAGGCTGTGTTTGGCGCGCCATAAGCTAGCTTATAAGCTAGCTTATCAGCTAGCTTATAAGCTAGCTTATCAGCTAGCTTATAAGCTAGCTTTTTGACGTTACCAAACGGGGCTTTTTTAATAAGCTAACTTTTTTTTAAAAGCCCCGTTTGGTAACGTCAAAAAGCTAGCTTATAAGCTAGCTTTTGAAAAGCTAGTTGGAGTAGCTTTTCAACTAGCTTTTCAACTAGCTTTTCAACTAGCTTTTATAATATTTCCAATTTTACCCTTCCCTAACTTATAAATAAATATCTTTATTTACATTTATGACATGTACTTTTATGTCATTTTATTTTTTTAAGCTAGTTTATCAACTAGTTTTTACCAAACGTTATTTTTTATCAACTAGCTTATCAGCTAGCTTATAATTTATCAGCTAGCAGCTAGCTTATCAGCTAGCAGCTAGCTTATCAGCTAGTGCGCCAAACACAACCTAACTTTAAGTAATCATAACTTTTTCAAAAATAGATAAATCTCAAAAATAAGCACACCATTGCGCTCGAAATTGAAGAACAATTCAAAGTAGATATATGTTGATATGCTTTCGGTGAATGTTTAAAAAGTCGAGATGAACACAATGTCGATGATGTTTAATCAAGCATAACTTCTCCGAAACTGAATGAATCTTGAAAATAAGCATGATGTTGCGCTCGAAATTGAAAAACGATTCAAACTAGTCCTATATTGATATGCTTTCGGTGAATGTTAAAAAATGTTTTTAATACATTAAAAACAAATAGTTATATACATTTCTCAGTCAGCTCTTATTCAGTCACCAACTATCAAACAACCAAGTTTCAATTAGAGTTTCTTACTCAGTCAGCCTCTTACTCAGTTAGCTCTAACTCAGTCAGCAACTATCAAACAGCCCCTAAGATGTTTTGCTACTTCTAGTTGGTATTGTTTATTAACCGTTAACTCACAAAACTATCCGAACCAAAGGTAGTTTTAGCTGGTTTGAGATTTATACGTTTTGGTTTACGTTTTGAAGAAAGGGATTTATTTTGATTAATCATGTGATTATACATATAATTATGAAAATTTAAAAACCAGTTTTATTTTTTATTTCTTAAAACTTTGAATACACACTCATCTAATTCTACCTGTATATGACTATACAGTCTATACTAGATTTGATACATGTGTCATGCTACGGTGATAACGTGGATAAACGAAGTAATGACATTGTTATAACGCTATGTAGAAAAAAAGTAATGATGTAAAATTAGAAGCCAAACATTTACATTATTATTGAGTCTACTATCTATAAGAAGGTAGATGAATTGGGTTAACCTTGATGAATGAGCATTGATTGATGGTTAGAGTGATTGGTTCAAACAACCGAATGCGAGAAACATAGATACGATGGTTGGGATAGAAGAAATCAACTAATGGAATAAACATTAGGATTTAGGAAAGAGTATACAAAGTGAGTGGGTCGGATCCTAAGATCCATGTGGTTTTAATTAATATGGGTTTAGAGGTTTGTGTAGGAAAACCAAGGTAAAGTTAAATATGAGAGTGACATACATATAACACATGTGTACCCTTTTATTAGGATAAATTTATACATTTGGAAGTTGAAATAGTTCAAATGAGAAGTCTCTCGTTTTGAGAAAACCGCGAGAGCTGAGTTAAACGAATTCTGATTGGACTTATTTTAGTGGCGTTGATTTTAGGTCATCAAACTCTAAAAAAACTAAACCTTAAATTTTAAGCCTAAGCTAAACCCTATACCAATTTAGAGTTCGACATACCGATTTCAACACACTCTAATTAGTTAAAAAATCAATGGATTTGTTCAAGCTCGATTTTCTCAATCTCCTATCTATACTTTTACCTCAGGTCCCCAGTCCATGTCATTGAGCTATTAATAGTTTTGTTAAAGACAAATGATTACTGAAAAAAGGAAGGGCAAAAGAGTAATTTAGCATGACCCGTCAACAACGATACCCACCTTGGAACCAAAATTTGTCTTGTAGAGTCCGTAACGTCGTCGTCGTTTGGTCTAGAACACTGAACCTTCACTTCCCATAGCAGTTAAGTTGCTTCCTTCCTCCCTCCCACTCACACCCTGCAAAATTCTGCATTTCAGTTTTCATTTTTAACGGTATCTCGATTCTCTCTCACCCACTGTCACACTCAAACTCGCATCCCCACACTCTCTCTGATCGCATTTATGGTAACCTTTACTGGTGAGGCAGAGTCCAAATTTGGAGAGAGAAAGTAAAGCACAGAAACTCAAAGAAGAAGATGCCGTTGGTGAGAAATGAGTACGGGTTGGGCATGCCGGAGTTGTACATGCAAACCAACAGAGAAGATCCGAAGGCGCTGCTTGACGGTGTCGCGTTTGCTGGTCTCGTCGGAATATTGCGTCAATTAGGCGATCTGGTCGAGTAATTATCTCCTCGTCTCTTTCTTAATGCTGATGAATAACTTCAATTTCTGATCCTTATGGACTGTTTAGGTTAACCTGAGTTCATGATGTGATTTATGGTTTATACTTTATACCACATCTCAGTATAGTGATTGTTTCATGTCAATTTTGTTCTTTCTCAAATGTTATGCTGCAATTATTTTGTGCCTCTTTGTGGTTAGAGTTTTTGTAAACTGAAGTGCTAATTAAGTCCTTTAAAATGTATAGATTTGCAGCAGAAATTTTTCATGGATTACAAGAACAAGTGCTAATTACATCCTCAAGAAGCCAGAAGCTGGTTGAACGAGCACATAACATCAAATCTGCACTTCCTCCGGTTGAGAAGGCTATTCTAGGACAAAGAAGTCACTTGCATTTCGCCTACACGGCCCGTAAACACCTGCAACACTTGTTTCACTATAAACAAAAACCGTTTCTTGCTAAAATTTTCATTTAAAACTCTTGCAGGTTCTAAATGGCATACTCGACTCGGAACTGAACAAAACCATTTCATATATAGTGACTTGCCATGTTGCATTATGGACTCATATGTAGATTGCCATGATCCTCCACATCTGCACAATCTTGACAAGTATGAATTATTCTGTATATGATATTTGATTATAGTTTATAAGATTGGTAAGTGCATTGACCTTTGTGGTTGACTTCCAGATTTGACATGGGGGGCCCAGGATCTTGCTTTAGAAGATATTCTGATCCAACTTATTTCAAAAGATCTTCAGCTGGACCGTATGCAGCGCATCTTCAGAGTATCCCAAGAGAAAAGAAGGCTCGTAGAAACAAGATGTGTTTCATATGCCACTTAGGCATATGTATTTACAAGTTCAATCAATCTCATATATCAATTAAATATTTGATACCCTCCATACTATGTTTAATTTATGCAGAAAAAGAGTTCTTCATCGAGGTACAGAGATGTGACACGTGAAGGTCTGGTAATCATGCATGGTGAGAGGTACGATGCTCTGATACTTATTATATGTGATTGTTAGTGCAGTTTTGGCTTAATGAGTATATAATTATATATTACATTTCTTCTTCTGCAGAAAGGATTTAGCCTCTTTGAATTTTAAAGAGGAAGTTTCCCCGTCTCAAGATCTCCCTACAGTTCACTTGCCACAAAAATTTGGAATTGTAGCTGAAGTTGACCATTTGACTTCTTTTGACTCAAGAAACGAGTCGTCTTACATAGGCTGTATCTTTCATCCAAGCCACTCAATACAATCTGAAGACAACAATGCTAAGGAACTGTTTTCTGTTTCAAATATGCACGATGATTCATATCTTGATTCAGCTTTGCTTGACGAAAATTTCAACCATAGTTGTTTAGCAGAGGATAGAAGGTCAAAGTCAACTTACATTACCTGGGATGAAAAGTTAGAAATCATAGATTCTACTGGCCGGCTGATTGAACCTACAGAGATACCTTATACAACGGAGAAGATGAATACTGAAGTGATGGGAAATGGAGTTGTTGACCATACTGACTTTGACTTTCATGTTGAACAACCTAGTTCAACACCAGTCATCATCACGGGCCAGCATAATGATATTAAAAGTGAAACTGCAGTTGAATCAGAATCTGAAAATGATTTAGATTGCCTCACAAAGAGAGAACTGAAGCGAAACTCGAATGTGAACAACAAAGATATGGATGAGATGAATCAAGGAAGTCATCCTACTTCCTTGAGCCCCAAGTCAACATCCCGTGAATCACATATGGAAGCTAGTGGTTCCTATAACGTTGACAATCATGGTGATTTTATGAAGTCAGATCTGTTAGGAAGTAGTCAGGCGGCTGGCATATCTTTAGTTTCTTTAATTGCACCTGAAAAATTAGAATCTGAAGAAGTTGACAGAAATGTTACAAATACAGAGGCTGCTGCCAGATTTATAGAACCAAACTCACAGCCTCTTTTGACAGAACCTATAAGCAGTTATGAGCCTCCCAGACCATCCTGGTCAGCTTCTGGTGGTCAAACTTCAGTCAGCGATCTAGTTATGTTCTGGACAAATGGTGGCCTATTGGGATTAGAGCCTTCCAAACCTCAAGATTTTGCTTTGCCAGCTGTTGCTGGACCAGATCCTGCTCAAGAAACTAAATCTAGTGAGATACAACATCAAGGTCAGCTAAGCACCATCAATGATATCAAAACTGAAGCATCTGGCAGTGGTTTAATTGGTGCTCACGACCATGACGGTAATGCTTCCAGTAAAATGACACCTGGAACTGAATTGGTAGTTCCTAAAGATGATTCTGTTAATTCATCTAGGATGTTTGAATTTAGAAATAGACTATTAGTGAAGGGTTTTAGGAAACAAGTTTCACTTGTTGGGAATGAGAGGCTTGCCAGCTTGGTGAAAAGTGATGTGCCCGCGAATACTAGCATCCAAAAAGGGTATCAAACTGTTACTGGTATAGCTGTCAGAGAACAACGTGGGAGTGGAAATCCATACATTTCATCTTCTTCTCCACCTCTTGAACATATGAGGATATCATTCCAGCCTACTGATCGGTTCGAGAGTTCTAAACTGAAATTGGCATTCCCTGATGGAAATAGTTATGATAATAATAACAATGAAAGTAACGGGCTTATGTTTCCTTCATTTCAGTTGGTGCCAGAGCCTGCAATTTCATTGCATGAGTTTGCTTTAAACTCTGATGATGACGACGACACATTTTGTAGATCATCTTCGTATGCATCAGATGACTGTCATAGTAATCCTTCCGAGTCAAATTCTGAACAGTGGGATTCCAGTGATTCCCCCAGATTCAAGGATCATGAATTAGATGATGCTTTTGGCAGGATCTCGTCTGCTGAATCTGTTTCGAGCTCGCTTGTATATGGAATCGGATTCCAAGAAGGATTCCCGGACCATAAAAATTATGGACATCAAAGTTCAATTACCGAGGATGGCATGCAATCTTCTCAGCATGGTCTTCTATTTGATATTCCGAACTTCAATTCTGTGAAAGGTTCACAAAACCAGGTAACTAACGACCTCAAGAGGCCCACACAATCTCCGCCACCACCGCCGCCAATCGAATGGCGGGGTATTACGCCAAATCCTTGTGTGAGAATGGAGAAAGAAGACGGTCTCTCAGAGACCCTGACTTATGCACTGAATGTGACACCTCCACAGCCTACACTCTCTCAACCATCTAAGCCAGCTCCAACAGAACAGGATAATGTTGTTAAAACTTACAGCCTTATGCACAAGGCAAGCTTTGCTATTTTCTATGTTTTTATCTAATATGTTATATGTAAATACAACGAATGGATGATAAGGCTTGTATTTTGTTTGCAGCAACCAGACTGGCAGAATCTACATGTTCAGAATGAATCTAATTGCACCATCAGTGCGAAAGGGGGAGAAGAAAAGGATGATTTTCTACAGCAGATTAGAACAAAAGTGAGTAGCCTCTTAATGTTCTAAAAATCGTTGCTTAGGCCAATCTTTTCAGTTAGCAACTGATTGCCTGATTAGAGTGATTAAATCGCCTCACTCTCCCTTAGGCACTAGTTGGTCTAGGCATAGATTATTAGGGTCCGGTTATCCTATTGATCAAAGTAATAAGTTGCTTAACTGTTGACAATATTTTGGCTAAAACCAAGACCAGCTTATGTCTTTGTAACCAAGATCAGCGTAAGACAACCATGTATAGTGATACACCTAAACTTAAAAATAGTGGGTTCTCGGTATCAAATTACTTTTTGATATAACCTTCTTATCATAAGCATCAAGTAAAACCTTCTGTAGAACCGAAGTATCGGGACCCTCATCTTTTTATGGTTATACATGGTAAACTTGAGTCAGTTGTGTCATTTCGTCTCTCTTTGGAGATTTATCTTCCGTTTGCACACACTTTATCAAATTCCAAGTTGCTATTAGCTGTTAATTATCAGTTTTGATGGCATGCAGTCGCAAAATCTAAGACGTATATCAACAGCTCAGCCAACTACAGCAGCTGGCCCTACTGACATTAAAGTCACTGCAATTCTTGAGAAGGCAAGTGCAATCCGCAAGGTTCCCCTCTTTCCTCCTTTTGGGTTGAAATTAATTGGTTCACCTAGTAAGGGTCGAAAAGGACTAGGGTTGACCCACAAACTTTCTTGTCCAGTTTTTAAATAATGAATAAATGCGTAAACTATGATTACTAATACAATAGTGTGACAATCGTAATCTTAACCTTTAGATAAAATGATTTAGGAAGTTGCAACCTATTTTGGATCTAATTTTTCAACTCTACAAAAAATAGAATATTACAAAGCACAATGTATGCATGTGTCTGAATTTTTATACATCCATGTAAAAATTGTTTCTAGATTTCTATCATACCCTGTGCATTCTTGGCACCGCGTCAAAGAAACACCATCTTGATCCATATGATGGAAAACAGATAAAGACGATAAAACTGTTATCTTAACTGTCAAACTGTAGTAAAGGTTTTGTTTATCTGATTGAAGCATGTGAATCCTTTTGTTCATTAAAATTGTTAGGCTGTAGGAAGTGATGAGGGAGAAGATTACTGGAGTCACACTTACACGTGAGTTTGAGCTGACTTGAATGCATATCAGTCAACTTTAGGTGACCTTCCAGATTTATATGTTAGTTCCTCAATCCCTTTCCTTCTTGTAATTGCTTAATTCTCCCCCTTTCCGGAAACCTCTACTCTTGTTGCTATACGGGTCATGTAGCGGTTTGGGCTTGGTTGGAGTTGGTAACTTTTTTTTTTGTCACCAACGGCAACAAGCTAAGCCTAACGCATGTTTGTAATTCTTTGAGTTTTGTTGATATCTAATGTAATAAATGTATTGCTTACATTCACTTTATTACCAAAATAATGTATGATGTTTTCTTTTAAATAAAACAACTAGGGATGTTGTAACCTTTGAATACTTCTATTTTTGTGCGCCTATTAGTAGTTAGCTGACTATTCTTTCGATCAACACGTGTCCCGTCATTGGTAGTCAGCTGACTAAATTGTTAAGGTGTTCTTAACTTTAAGATAAGATGTCTGTTTTTGAACATCAATTGTTTAATGTATAATGTATTATAGTTGAAATGGTTAAAAAATTTAAAATGGTCTGATTAGTGGGCGTAATATATATATTTTTCCACAGGAAAGAAAATGCACGTTACGGCAATACCAAAGGACGTTTGTATAAAAAGAATTTATAAAAGTATGCACATACGTAATGTAGTCATTTGTCTACTTAATAATGCCAACCAGCAATTCACCAGTGGACGTTTCGAAGTTGTGATCACCTCGGTTTATCCACCAAAAATGTCTCATTCTCATAATCTTCCTTATAAAACAAATTAAACCAAATCAATAATCACAAATCACAACCCACAAATATACACTTTACCAATCAATCATCAATGGCGGATCCAAAGCAAGGAGGAACTGTGAAGAAAGGCCATGAAGAAGGTGTCAAGTTTGCAGTCTCCATTCTCGAAGAATACGGTCTTCCGTTAGGTCTCCTCCCTCTTGCTGATGTCACCGAAGTAGGGTTCGTCAAAACCACCGGTTACATGTGGATTCTGCAAGCTAAAAAAGTCGAACATAATTTCAAGCTGATTAAAAAGCATGTTAGTTATGACACTGAAATCACTGGCTATGTGGAGAAGAAAAGGATCAAGAAACTCAAAGGAGTGAAGGCTAAAGAGTTGATGTTGTGGCCGCCTGTGAATGACATCATCGTCGAGGATCCACCCACCGGAAAGATTCAGTTCAAGAGTCTTGCTGGGATTACCAAGGTTTTCCCGGATGAAGCATTTGCTGCCGGCCAGTAGGTTTCAACAACGTACTCCGGCAGCTGCAGGAGTATTTGTTTTTCTTTTCATCAATTAATTGCAAGTTTTGTTTACATGCATGTTCCAAAGTTGTAATATCGGAAGATAGACAAATAAAAACATTTTCTTTCTTACACAAACGTCCCTTAGATACGTACACTTTTGATTATCATAGACCGATGCAAAATTGCAATACAAGTTTCCAATATATATTCCAATTCATTTTAACATGTATACGGCTATGCAAAATTTTCATTAATGTAATTTGTTTGTGAGCTTATGGAAACTGAAGTTGAATGGGATGGTTGGTAACTTAAAAACATCATGTATCTTGAAGGATCACAACATTCAATTCAATATGACTAAAGTGGTGGAAGTACAAATGAATGTTACTATAGAGAACTATACAAGTTTTTGGATTCAAACGGTTAAGATGTCAAATGGGTCAAAATAGCAACCAAGAGATTCAAGATTTAATAAAGGTTAACTAACTTTAGAATATGTTGGAAGGCTATATATAAAACTGTTTCTGAATTCGGTCAGGTGGGTTTTGACTTACATCTTAGAATCGCATGGGAGAATGGAGGATGGAGATGGGTTGGTGAGTCGGGCTCCGAGTTTTCGGTGCAAAATCTTAGAAAGTCGTTTGAGGCCTTCTCGGGTCCAAGGACGGCGGCTGCATTTCAATGGGTAATTATGTTCCGGCGAAAATCAATATTATGGCGTGGAGTCAATCGTCTTCCAACGAAAGATAACCTAACCCGTTGGAACATTCATACACCTTCCGATATATGCGTTCTTTGCGATTATGGGGCTGAGTCAACCTCTCATCTCTTCTCTGGATGCTCTTTCTCCGATATGATTTGGTCAGCGGTGGCCCAATGGTGTCGGTTACCACCGGTTTTCGCGCGTTTTCGGTAACGGATATTTTGGAGGTGTTCAAAGGTATACCGAAATTGTCTTGGAAACACAAAGCGGTGGAAATCATCTTCCTTTCGGCTTGTTGGTGCATTTGGAGAGAAAGGAACAACGTTATATTCAATCAAAAACGTCCATCTTGTCAACAAGTGGTGATGGAAATCAAGACTTGGAGTTTCTTGTGGTACTCCAATAGATGTAATGTCCGGTCCCTTTCGTGGCCGGAATGGTTTGTCTTTCCTTTATAATGTTGTTCTTTTGCCGCTCGTAGCGTCTTGCTTGGGTTTGGCCGTTTTTATTGCCATCGCCGTTCCCAAAAAAAACTTTTGAATATGTAAAGAGGGTAAAATAGTAACCAAGACCTAATAATCTATGCAAATGTCTTGAATGAAGCATTAACAAAAGGCTGATGTTTTCTAAAAAGAAGTAATAATATATATGGTTTTTTATGTGTTTAATGAAAATTGATATTTTATGAGTTTATGTGGATCAAAATGGAGAATGTTTTTTCAAGGATAAATGAATGATATATTAATTGAATGGAGATAAATGTCTAAGGCTTGTTAAAGTGTTCAATGGGCTGCGAGCCTTAGAGGATCCAAGACCAAAAAGGGGACTATTAGCCATTACGTTTCAATCCAAGGCATTGAACTTCAAAGGACTTAAAAAAAGGGGAGATCAAGATTTAAGAATTCTCAAACGAAATGATCATCTTCTCTGGTTTAATGGACTAGCTTCACCACATTGTGTTGATTTGTGATCAATTTGCATCAAATTATGGTATAAAAAAGTTGAAATGATCATCTTTTCTGGTTTAATATTATAAAAATGTACTTACTTAGCATTTGCTAACTAGATTCTAATGTGTATACTTTAAGAGAAACTTTCTCAAATTCGATGGTCTCAATGTTTAAAACCATAATAAGTATATAAAACTATTCGGCTTACTTCACATATTTTGTTAGTTACAATTTATTGTTTTGGTCTCTTTGTATAAATTAAATATGGATGACATCAATTAAGTGATGTTCAAGAAAAGTCCAGGACCAGGCTCATAAATCATTTTAGATGATATAAAATTTAGGTTGTTACACACTTACAGTTAATACATTAAGGATTATCGTTCAACTTCGGATCGTTCAACTTCGGGTATGCCTTGAAGCACTTCGTGTTTAAGTATATGTATCTCAACCGTAACATTTTGGTCGTAACACTAGGTTTTCTAATTTCTTAATGCGTATGTTTGTGAGCCCACCCCAACTAATCTTGTAAACGTACTAGCATGATGATTTTCAATACAGAAATAACGAGAGTTAAATAATCTTATATTAAAAAAAAAACTAATATTGTAAGGCTTACAAGATGAGCAAAAAACCGATTTGGGAATCGAAAATGAGTTTGAAAACCAAAACGATTTTAAAAACCAATTTCTAACAAACGGTCTGGTTTCTAAACCGAACCCCCCTTTCCAAATAAGTTTATAAGACTACCCGTAATGGGGTGTTACTAGGCCCAAAATTAGCCCATAACGCCCACCCCCACTATGGTGGGGCGTTATGGGGCGTTATAGGTGAAAGAGAGGCGAGGGGCGTGAGGCCAATAACGCCGAGAAAGGGGGAAGAAAACCAAAAAGGAGCCGTTCAACGGCTCTATTTTAGACCGTTGGGGGCTTTTTTTTTTGTTTAAATTTTTAATTTTAAGAATTTTTACCTATAAATACTCCACTTTTTTAACCATTTCACACACCACACCACACCAACTCCTTTCTACTCTTCTATTTTTTTTTAAATGTTTCCCAATCAACCCAACAACCAACCCAACTCTCGACCTAATACCCGCGAGAACGAAACCGATCAAAACCTTTGACAAATGATGGTCAACATGCCTCCTCCTCAATTCCTGCAAATGAACCCCGTCACTCAACCATACCCGAACCAATTCACAAATATTAACCTTTACAATCAAGGTTTTTCCCACTTCACCCAACCACAATTTGGAGGTTATCAATCTCAACCATTTCAAACTTCTCCAACCCCGCGACCATCTCCGCCCTCTCAACAAACTCCAACCCCGCGACCAACTCCACCCTTTCAAACTTCTTCAATCCCTCGACCATCTCAACCTTTTTCTCTACAAGATGATGACGTTGAAATCGTCAACGAAACACAAGAGGTTGGTGGATCACAACCGAAAGCAAAACCTAAAGGAAAGGGTAAACGATGTCACAAGAAAAAAGAGGTCGAAACGAGGGCGCCAAAGAAGATATAATTTTGGACCGAGGACGAGAATTACGCTCTTTGTCGAGCGTACGTTGAAGCTTCGGAGAACACGACAAAAGGTTAATTTTTTAAAACTAAATTGTTATATTTTTTTCTTTAGTATAATTTAAATATTTAATTCTTTTTTGCTAACCTTTTAATCTTTTTTTTAGGAAACAATCAAGATATGAAAGAATTTTGGGACGAGATTCGGTCCAAGTTTTTCATGTTGATGGGGAAGGGCGAATACCGAAACCCGGATTCGTTGTCGGGAAAATGAAGAGAAATCAACAAAAGATGTCAATTTTTCTCGAACTATTATGATCGGGCCAAATCTAATTGGCCGAGTGGGCCAAATCGACCTATTATGATCGGGCCAAATCTAATTGTATTGTCTTTTTTTATTTAAGTAGTTGTAATATTTATTTTAATTAAGTTGTAATTTTTTTTAAGTTGTAATATTTATTTAATTAAGTTGTAATCTTTTTTTTTGAGTTGTAATATTTATTTTAATGAAAGTAGTTTAAAAAAAGTTAAAAAAAATAAATAATTAAGTAATGATGGTGTGTGGCTTTATCCACTACACCATAAAGCTCCATAAAGCTCATTTTCCAGTCAGCGTCCACATGACGGATAATACCCTATATTAGGCTTTATGGGACTTTAACCATTACACATAGCCTGACATTCTAAGCTACAAAATTGATTTCAACCTGTTTTTTCACAAACCGGTGCCAAAAAGCCTATTCCAACCTGGTTTAGAACCCGTACGAATCTATTCATATAGATTAGACCTATTTTCAGTTAAAACTGGTTTGAAACCAAAATCAATTATTGTAAAAACCATGTTTTGATATAGGCATAGACCAAACCGAAACCGATTCGTAGAAAAAAAAACAGGTTTTTGGCTTTTTGCACCTCTGGCTACTCCTGAGGGATTCTAATCCAATTTTCGACCGGAGAAACCAGATTGATTTTATGAGGAACTTGGGCGTGAATAAATATTCCGTGTACGAAATCCATTCAATTCCGATTCAGTTGAATCAACTGGTGCAGAGCAGAGGGTGATTATGGTTGAGAATTTGTTGAAATTCGGCACCCCTACTCCACTTCTTATTCAAAATTCTCCGTCTCCAAGATCCTTCTTCATGTCGTCCCTTAATTCCATCAACATTCACCATTCTCCCCCTGCTGCTACCTCCCTCCACCCTTCCCTTCTTGTTTTCTCAGGTACAAATCTATCCTCCCTTTCATCGTACGATTAATTTCGGAATATACATACCTTGCGATTTTTTGAATTGACTGGTTAGGGTTTTCCGGAGCGAAAATGATGACAAATTCATTGAACGATTGTTTGTAGATTAATTTCCCTTGATTATACACACATTGCTCTTGAGAAAGTAATCATTTGGTAAAACTTTAGTAAGTTCGTATTGGTGTCATTTTGTTATAAAAATCCTATAAGAATCAATGAGAAAATATTGATTGTTAGTTATGCGAAAACAGTGTAGTTCCAGTTGTATGCAGTTCTGATCTGTTAGGTTTGCAGGGGGTACTGCTTTTAATGGTGTTGTTGAAGAGATGAAGAAGTTGACTACTTCTGTTGCTCATGTTCTTCCTGTTTCTGATGATGGTGGAAGTACAGCTGAAATTGTTCGTGTTTTAGGTAAGTTGAACAAGTATCATCTTCTTTATTGTACACTTACATGTAATTACTTTGTTCTAGCACTGCATTTCATAAAACTTGGATATTAATCTTTGTTCTAGTACCGTAATTACTTTGTACACTGATTCCATTTGATACATTTTATGTTCATGTTATGTGGATTACTATCCCCTGTGATAGAGGAGATGTTTGCCCTCATCTCACCCTCCCAAACCCGTACCAATAGCTTTGCTATGAGTGACATTATGTTGGGTA
>JBCNJP010000007.1:78796330-78908038 GCA_039602395.1 Deinandra increscens subsp. villosa | reverse complement strand
GTTAAATTTGACCCGATTGACAAATCAGCATCATGCACTTGCTTGTGTTTCACTCGAGTTGGATACCTATGTCGACATATCTTTGCTGTGTACTCTTTCAATGAGGTTGATGAAATCCCTGACCGGTACGTCCTTAAACGTTGGAGACGCGGCGCTTTACCGAAAAGTGTATACAGTGTTGATCATAGATATTCTGCTGATAATGACGAGGAGTCTAAACTTAGAAGTGAAATCATTGATATTGTCACCCAATGCGCGGACCGTTTAAGATCCCGTCCTGATAAGCTTACAGCTCTCCGAGATGATTTGCTAGCTATGCAAGGTCGTATTTTAATAGGATGTGCCGGTTGAGCCTGCTTGCAACAACAAGGACTCTGTTATTAACTATTTTTACGGGAGTGTACAGTCTGGTTCTGATACTGTTATTGTTGCACCTGGCTCTGATACCGTTCTTGTTGCACCAGAAGCTGTAAAGCACAAGGGAAGACATAGTGATGCACGTATAGTCGGTGAACGTGAAAAGGCCATCGAACAACATAAGAAAGTCCAGAGGAAATGCACTACATGTGGTAGACCCGGACACAACGCGCGTAGCTGTGCAAAGGTCACTGCTGCTACAGCACTCGCGTCTGGTCGTTATGTACGTACCTCCTTCCGTTGGCCCCGTTGGTGAATCGTCTACCAACCGTGACTCTTGATCCCTATTTATATTCGTGATACTATTTATGTCTGGCCATGTTATGATTCATATAACTTTCATGCGTCTTGAATTTTTGAAACCTTTGATTGTGTTTAAAAAAAAAAATGTTACATGTTGATACTGTTATTTGGGTACCCACCGTTATATATTATATATTGTTTGAGCCATTGTTTGAGTTATGCATCGTTACATAATCATCGTTATGAAACCATGTTGCATATATGCAACATTATTATATACATGTTACACCATGATGTATTGGGGTGCGTTCACATGTTATTATAACATAACATGATGTATAATGTAACATGATCCGCTCGACCGTACGTTTAAAATAGACGTTATAATTATGGCGTTCAAATTATACCCATTAATGCGGTATAACACAATATATCACGGTAATTTGTAATTATTAAATTTGGTTTATACATACACTGTATACGAAATACCATTTTAAAAGTTGTTTTTTCCTTGGATCCGGCAGGTAATGGTTGTTTGCTTCTTAATTTCCTTTGTTATTACCCTTCCATGTACATTTGATATAAGCGAACAACAAACATTGTAATAGAAATAAAACGGCCAGGATAGTTTTTCAAAACACAAAAGAAGGTAGTAAGAGTAAAACATCCCAAACAGTTGATCAAAATGTTACCGGTACTTCAAACGGTCTGCCGTTTTTTGCTGATGCATACATGCAACAACTTTCTGTTATCAAAAAACTATGTAAAAAACAGTTACAAACAACTTAACAAGACCCGTCAGCCATATTTTTTTGTTTCAGCCACCAACACCTTCAGATTTTTACTGTGCATATCAGCATCCTTCCTAAGCTTCTCCAATTTCTTAGATCCTCTCAGCGCCTTACTCGCCTCCTCTGCCTCCTCTATTACTCGATTTTTGTATTCGTTGTTTTCTGACAATATTATGCATGCTGCGAACTTCATCCTTAAGTTGATTATTTGCGTTTTAATCAGTTTCTCGTTTTCGATGAAGCCACATTCTAATCGTTCTCCAGCCCCCATAAACATTTGCATGTGTCTCATTAAGAAGATACCAGAATCTATCATGTTATCTTTTGTTTCCCATGCTAATCGCTTTTGTATGATCTGTTCCCTTTGAATTGCCTTTCCACTTGGATGATTGACACTGACCAGGTAGCTTGAAATTATGTGCTTCTGTACAATGAAAAAGTGGAAGTAAATTAAGTACGATCATTACGTTTGGTTCACCTGTTGCATATACGCAACATAACCATGTTGCATATACGCAACATAATCATGTTGCGTATGCGCAACATGATTATGTTGCATATACACAACATTGTTTGTACATGCATATTGTACTCACCACTTTATACGGCACGCTCATTTTTACATACTTTGCATCATCCTTCAATGCAATCAAACCCGTCGACTTGTGCATGCTATCTATCACGCATACAGAACTGTCATCTAGGTCGAATGTTATCATGTAGCAATGACTTTTTTCCACCATTGGCACAACTATTATGTTATATCTTGTGAGATCCATCTCGTGTGTCATTCTTTCAAGCACCCTCCTTAACGATTTCCTGAACTCACTCACCATAACTTCAATGTTCAAGCAATTATTCAACATCCACTGTGGCTGTTAATTGTGCAAATAAAGTACATGTTAGTTTGAATATATATGAAGAAAAAAAAAGACACTAATTATTATGTAACATTCTTGGCACTTACAATTGTTGATGCATGTAGGAACAACCTTCTTGGCGTGCCAGGAGATACTGTACTTTCCTTGTAATTCAACACAGCTGACCAACAGTCGATAACATTTTTATTTACTTCTTGTTCTGGCAGTAGAGATAGCATTAAAAATGCTTTTATTTCTACACCAGCTGATGTTGAAAACAATTCACGCCTGCATGTAATTAACATTTTTATATGTGCATGTTGAAGATACAGAACTGGAACATGTTGTATATATGTATTCAGAGCATGTTGCGTATATGCAACATTATTATCATGTTGCGTATATGCAACATTATCATGTTGCATATATGCAACATGTATGCTTTATGTGTGACTATATTATTCATACGTCCCGGATAATCATATCACAACTCATGTATAATACGATATATATCAGGTTCAAAATTAACTTACATGAATGTCATTTCAGTCCCTGCCATCTTTTCTTCGTCTTTTGTCTTTTTTTTTCTCATGTTGCCGCTTGTTGTCCTCAAGTGCCAATAAATACCTCCATACCAATGTCTCATTTTCAGTTAACTCTTCATTGATTTCAACCTGAATGTACGGAATTGACGATTTTGTTGATTCGGTCACATCCACCACACGTTTTGTCATTTTTTTCCTACTTTTTATCAGGGGTGCACTATTGGGTGCCTCTTTGCCACCATCTCCCAAACTCGCGTTTGAAACTTCATTTAATGTGTCGAGTTCCATACTGTCGTTTCTAAACCCCGACTTGCTTGACTCTTTCGCTTGACAATCTTTCTTGTTACCCGTAATTTTTGACTTCTCGAAATTATTTTTCCTTATATCATCATCAATGGTTTTACCAATTTCTTCTATGTTTTTTTCAAAGAATTGTGTCCATTGTTCCGGGGTACTGTTTTCTACAATGTTGGTGGTGAGAAGAGCTACATATCTCTTAACAACAGCAGATATGCCTTCACTATCCGTGGTTTTAGATATTGCCTCAGTTAGAGCCATTTCAAACTCATGCTTTCTTCTCTCCATAGCGTCAAGCATTACATTTAGTTTATTCACGAATGGCTGGTAAACATAAACGCAGTTAGTGACATAAACAGATAGTTAAGTACCAAAGCTGGTAAATAAAAAAAAAATAAGATGTAACTAAATAACATCAGTAATATGCTTTTTTTTTTTAATTATCATACCTCGTTATCATCTGTTACATTATCCTTCATCAATGGGTCCCTTTTTTCTCCACAGTAATTTTCCACGCCGCCCTATTAAATCAGAAACATATTTGAATACGATTAAAATAAACATATAAATATGTTGCATATACGCACCACGGACATGTGGCACATATGCAACATGAATACGTTGCATATAAACATCATGAACAAGTTGTATATATGACAATGAACATGTTACATATGTGTATCTGCAAC
Source organism: Deinandra increscens subsp. villosa (assembly GCA_039602395.1). Lineage (NCBI taxonomy): Eukaryota > Viridiplantae > Streptophyta > Magnoliopsida > Asterales > Asteraceae > Deinandra > Deinandra increscens. The sequence goes on along the minus strand of JBCNJP010000007.1, from coordinate 78,904,196 downwards.
ACGTTGCATATATGCAACGTGAACATGTTAGATATGTGTATGATGAATGTTTTATATAAATACCCATTATGGTATGTTGCTTATATGCATGATAACTATAATGCATATATGCAACATGAGTATTACACTAAATGGGTATTATGTGTTATATGACATACCTCATTCAAATTGTTTAAATCACCACTCCCATATTGTTCACCTTCATCTTCCCTTACACCCCCATCATCATCACTGTCCACATAGTTTTTTAGATCAACATATAAATCTCTCAATTCCCCACTACCAAACCCATCCCCGTTTATTTCAGCATCTTGTCTTTTTATGAGTCTTTCATAGGTCCAGAATTGCAATGGGCTTTGATTTCTTTCATTGTTGTAACCCGGACACACAATTCTGTCCGCGTATAGAAGCTGTGTTTTTTATGTAAAACATGAAAATGTTAGTACATGATGATTTATGATTTATATAACACATGTGCAACATATAATATTTATATACTTTTGTAATTACATACCAACAAGATTGTGACAACCCCGCTAAACTTTGATTTCTTACCACAGGATTTCCAATCTTTTTTTGAGACTTTCAAGGTACTCGCTATGAATCTACACCAGTCACAATCTTTAATTGTGACATCCTCATTGAGTTGATGCACAAAGTTTAACCTGCATGCCCCTGAACCTTGAACAGCGACCAACGTGTTTATGAAAAGGGCAACAAAATCAATTTGGAACATCAACCCGTCATCATTGGGGTTGTTTTCTATTCTTAATGCTATTTCTGACGGGTAAACTCCCACGTTCGGGTACATGTCTCTCCATTGCTTTTGGATTCCTTCAAATTTCTTTGATGTCTTTCCTATTGTCAAATCCACTCCTGAATTTGGCAGACTCAACAGTGTTTGTATTGCCTCCTCGTCTACACTGATCTTTTTATCTCCCAGGTCTATTACCATATTGTCCGGGTCGAACTTTTCTACAACAAAGTGACCCAACTTTGCTGGTATCGTATCAAGCTTCAATGATAATATTTTTCCAAACCCTATATCCCTCACGGCCTTTCTTTGTTTTTTGCTCAGCTTCTTAATTGTGTCAACCAATTGTTTTGGGACAGCGCGTGGCCTTAATCCTGGCAATTCCCTGGCATTACTAACCTCTCGTGCCATTTTAGGGGCTTGTTTTGGGTTTTTATGGTGACTCCTTTTCAGCCCTTGCTTTTTTTTCACTGCATAACAGATTACCTTAATTATGGAAGTAATATAGTTAAAAAAAATGCATAATAATAATCATTTTATTTTTAATGATGCATATATGCAACATAACTTTATTGCGTATACGCAACATGATTTTTTTTTATATATATTTTTTTTTGCAAACATGTAATGTGACTGTTACTATGATGCATACATGCGTATATGCATCATGACGATAATTAATTTATGCATGATGATTATAATGCATATATGCATGATGACTATAATGCATATACGCATACATGTATAATGACTATAATACATATATGCATATACGCATCATGATGATAATTAATATATGTATGCTGACTATAATGCATATATGCATGGTGACAATAATGCATATACGCATGGCGATTATAATGCATATATGCATGGTGACTATAATGCATATACGCATGGTGATTATAATGCATATACGCATGACGACTATAATGCGCGTGTGCATGATGGATATAATACAAGCAACTCCATATCTACGACTAATATGTTTTTTTTTCTTCAATAATTGGCTGACCTGGTTTGGATGTTCCGCCACTAGCTCCTCCTTCAGAATCAGTCAAATCAAGCAACTCCATATCTACGACTTCCTCAGATTCATCTTCGCATTCTCTCCTGTTTTTTCTATCAGCCCTTCTTTTTACTATCACAGTTCACCATTACCATTTTAGTTTAATAGTGCATGAATGTATTTTATATTAAAAAACATGTACGCGTATCATATATACCTGTTGCATCTTCGGTAACAGTCTTCTTTTGTACCTTCGTACTTCGTGTATGGTACATTTTTGGCTTTTTTGTGATGCCATCACTGTCTTCCCTGCCCTCTGTGTATATTTTAGTTACATCATGTTAATATATGAACGGTGTTACATGTGTATAACATGTTTTGATAACATTATAAACTAAATTGTACCCGTAATGTCATCATGAATCGTGTCTCTACAACCAGTCTTATCGTGGACCTCACTTGTTCTCTTTTTAGTCGCCCCCATGCTTACCTTTCTTTGATTTTTGCTTGTATCTGATTATATTAATTTCAATACATTTTTATTAGTGACCATGTTGCATATATGCAACATTGTGTTATTAAAAGTAATATAATCATTACAATACCTGCAGTTTGCTTGTCTCTTGATGGCTCAACCATTGCTGCTAACGCCTTCATCATGCCTTGTTTTCCTGTTTATATCAAGTTTGTAAGTTTGTATTTTATGATACAAATAAGTTGCAAATAAGGGATACGCGTTTGAATAATAATTATTTGTAAATATACCTTGTTTTTTTACTTTATCATTTGGAGGGTTCACGTCTTCATCATCGTTGACGTGTTTTTCATTCTTATCAACCAACGTTGTTTCCTCATCGACATGCATGTTATGATCTTGGTTAATTGCTTCCAAAACATTACCTACAATATTCCTTATGGCCTGATCATTAGTCTTTTCCTTGCTTTCGTCAAAGGTTTTTTTCTGTTCATTTTCAGCATCATCTTTTTCAACATTCCGTTGAACTCTTGCTGGCCTTGGTTTGTATGTTTTTTTGTAAACATTTGTCGATGTTCCTTTTCCTTTTGTTATCTTTGTAGCATTTAGTATCTTTGAAATTTCATTTGTTGCATCCATCTTGTTTTTTTTTTGCCCTGTATATACAAGCAATGAATGTGTGCATTAGACACTTTGCGTATATGCAGCGTAAGAAAGTGCAAAGTCAAAAAACAGGAATTGTAGTTATCGAACACAAATTTTGGTTCAGTAATTTTAAATCTATTCAATGAGCCAGTTCAGAATATATTGCATATAAGTAACAAAAGTTTATATACATACATGTAAAACAATGTAATGATGCACGTATGCAACGTACATTCATATTGCATATATGCATTATAATGTCATATTACATATATCCAGGGTATTCTATGTGTTGTAACAAGTGTATGATACAATCATGATACAATATGCATATTCAGGTGATGACATGCGATTTCTATGTGACATACGAGTCTTGAATTTCAAAATCAAAGCAATACCTAACATACCAAACCATGGATAGTATATAACCTCATGTATGACAAATAATTCGTCAGATTCTCAAAGGTATTTGACCTGCTAATGGTCATTCCTCTAACACAAACCTTTTAGACATTTTATAAGCACTTGTGCACAAGATAGTTGGAATGTAGGAGTAGATAAGTCATGAAAACTGAATAAGCAAGTAATCTATGGCATGTAAATGTGAAATCAAGAGCAAAACTTCGAAAATTCAACGTATAATCATGATCGGCGTTTTCAAAAAACCCTAATGCGCAGATTCGTCGCGAATTAGTGGTTTTAAAGAATAATAGGTTGTTTTCGAGTGTTTACCTGGTAGTTACTTTGCTCGCAGTCGACGATTTCACATCTGGATCGTTGATTTCTTGCGATCGAACATAGATTTTCTAAAAACCCTAGGCTGATCGTCGTTTGAGAGAGAGAAGGAGAGACGAAGAGACGGGCGGGAAACTGAGGCGTAGATCTTACGCTTCTCCTTTTTACACTTGTTTTCTTTTTGACAAAATTACCCCTCCAGTTCTAATTCTTCTAAATAATGCCAGCAATGTTATGTTTTAAGAACCTTACCAAAAGTAAGTGGTTTTTAGGTTTTTAGGCTAAGGGTGGTTTTTAGGTGAACCTAACCCATAGTTTAGACCTATTTTCTGTTAAAAAGCTGGTTTGAAACCAAAATCGATTATTGTACAAACCATGTTTTGACCAAGCCATAGACCAAAGCGAAAGTCCGAAACCGATTCGTAGAAAAAAGCAGGTTTTTGGCTTTTTGCACCTCTGGCTACTCCTGAGTCCTGAGAGATTCTAATCCAATTTTCGACCGGAGAAACCAGATTGATTTTATGAGGAACTTGGGCGTGAATAAATATTCCGTGTACGAAATCCATTCAATTCCGATTCAGTTGAATCAATTTGTGCAGAGCAGAGGGTGATTATGGTTGAGAATTTGTTGAAATTCGGCACCCCTACTCCACTTCTTATTCCAATTTCTCCATCTTCAAGATCCTTCTTCATGTCGTCCCTTAATTCCATCAACACTCACCATTCTCCCCCTGCTGCTACCTCCCTCCACCCTTCCCTTCTTGTTTTCTCAGGTACAAATTTATCCTCCCTTTCAGTTTTTACCAATAATTTTGGAATATGTATATTTTTAATTGACTGGTTAGGGTTTCCGGAGCGAAAATGATGACAATTTCATTGAATGATTGTTGGTAGCTTAATTTCCCTTGATTATACACACATTGCGATTAGACTAAGCTTTGTTATCCAGTGACATTAGGTTTACCGGTATGATCTTCCTTTCATGAATCATGAAGAAAGTAATCATTTAATAAAACTTAGTAAGTTTGTATTGGTGTCATTTTGTTATAAAAATCCTATAAGAATCAATGAGAAAATATCGATTGTTTACTTATGCGAAAACCGTGTAATTCCAGTTGTATGCAGTTCTGATCTGTTAGGTTTGCAGGGGGTACTGCTTTTAATGGTGTTGTTGAAGAGATGAAGAAGTTGACTACTTCTGTTGCTCATGTTCTTCCTGTTTCTGATGATGGTGGAAGTACAGCTGAAATTGTTCGTGTTCTAGGTAAATTGAACAAGTTTCATTTTCTTTTTTGTACAATTACATGTAATTACTTTGTTCTAGCTCCGTATTTCATAAAATTTAGATATTTTTCTTTGTTCTAGTACCGTAATTACTTTGTACACCTGATTCCATTTGATACATTTTATGTTCATGTTATTTGGATTACTATTACTTTGTTTGTTTGTTATGTTTTCTCAGGATTTGATTGCAAATTCTTGGTGTTCATTTGTTAGGTGGTCCAGCAGTTGGAGATATACGGTCAAGATGCTTAAGATTGTCTGATCAAAGTACGTCTGAGGCTCTTGCAGTGCGAACCTTACTTGGTTACCGTTTGCCTCATGATGCACGAGAAGCCAAATTAGAATGGTATTTTCTTTTAAAACTAATTAAAAATATGATCATATCATGTATTTGGTAGTATAATAACGGATTGTAATTAGCTTATTATCGAAGTATATTTTTTGCTAGCATGCTAAGCTGATAGTTGAACAGGTACAGTATTGTGGAAGGGGAGCATCCTTTGTGGAAAGATGTTTCAAGGCCCTACAGTGAAACCATTCGTGCTTTTCTCGCCTATTTTCAGAACCAGGTTTCTTGCTATTGCTATGCCCTTATTTCTATAAAATTTATTTTGTATTCACTTGCTTGTAAAATTTAATTCGCAAAAGATTATGTTGTTGAAGTGAAGTTTACTGTGTCGTTAACTTAAATTGTTGTCTAACTAAAGAAGTCATTTTGTTTTCAATTCACATTTGTGTAGTGGGTGAATCATTTATTGCATAGTATACAGTTCTCTAGTATGATTTGCAGCTGTTTATTCACACTTTTTTGTATATTCTTGAAATGGGTTAAAATATCATTTTTTTTTGCAGATCCTTCGAAGAACAAATGAGTCATTCTGTTTTAGCAATGGCAGGTATGCGTAACAGCTTTTGTTTGGTTAAATCTTATTATTAAGTGACTAAGTCTTCTGTTATTATGTGATAAACTTGATACCGATATTGTACATATGTAGCCAGTTAGATAATATTATCATGTTGTTAAAGAAATTGAACTAAATCATCTAACTTGAACCAATTTTTCCAGCATTGGTAACTTTTTCTTTGCAGGTGCAAGAATATTCTTTCAGTCTTTGGATGCTGCAATATTTTTATTTTCACGTGTTTCTCAGATTCCCACAGAAAGTTTAGTTCTTCCAGTAATATCCACCAATGATCGACTTACTTTGGGATGTGAATTATGGGTAAGGTGAAATAATATATTGTTATTCCACTAGTTAATGAAGCATTGTCGTTTGGTGATGTACTAGTGATTTGTTAACAAATACTAAATTAACATATGATAAATTATTGTATTTCAGTAATACTAGTATTCTAACCAGCTGTTTTTCTTCGGAATCTAAGGATGGAATGATAATACGTGGTCAAAATGAAATATCTCATCCAGCAAATGGATCATTGCAACTTGTAGATAAGGTGAACATGTATTTTATGATTATTGTATCTTATAAAGATAATTGAATGCTTAAGATAAAAATAATATCCTTTTCGTATATATAGATAAATTCATCTTCTCTACCTTCAAGAATAAAGCGGGTTTTCTACATGTCCAGTGAAGGAAGCAATCTATTGCATGAGGTGAATCATCTTGTTTAATCTGCATACTTGAAGTTTCTGTCTACTAAATCTGGCAATCATGACCTATATAATGTATAGACTGGCAATCATGACCTATTTTTCAAAGAATGGGTTGATTTGGGCAAAAAGAATTCACAAATGTGTTCACTTGGGTACACTCAAATTAGAAAACGGGTCAATTTGGTTCTACTCAATCTAGACAATTGGTCCAAACGTGCCATATTATAAACCATGTGAACTTAAATTGGTCCAATTGGGTTAGCACCACCCATGACCATTGTTTGTCTCGACCACCAACATTGCTGCCACCACGACCCGGTTGTTGCTACCTGCCACCTACACCACCATCACTGAAACCACCATCACCACCACCACTGCGTCAGTCTCCGCCTCCATCTCTGCGGCCTCCACCACCAGCCATCACCGCCTCCCGAACCACCTCATTATTGTCATCGCCACCATGGTTACCACCTCCACCTGTTGCCACTAGCCACCATAAAGAATATAGCGGGTGAACCTATCTTGATATATATATTTGCTTCAAAACAACGTTTCAACCTGTGTCAATTTTGGCTAGAACCCATTGCGGCCAGAATCAAGTTGTTGTCTTTTTAAAATGGAGTGTTTTGGCCCAAAGTAATTTTGCCCAGAACCTGTGTTGGCCCGAACCTGTTCTGACCCATCTCTCGCCCCGGTCGTTGGTCCCAGTCTGCCATGTTTAATTTAATGTAATAATAAGTTTCAAATTGTTTGATGTATTTCTTTCTTCTTATGCAGGTTTTCCCCTCTGTAAATCCATCTGTTCTAGAACAGTTGAGAAATGTGGATTGCATTATATATGGTATGGGATCCCTTTTTACTTCCATCTGCCCTTCTCTGGTAAGTCCTAATCCTATTTAAGTGTAATGGCTGATGTAAATTCTCCATGTTTATATAATGTTTTGGTAAAAGTATGGGGTTCTAAATCATCGGATTGCACCAATAATTTCGTCTCGTCCTTGCTTTAATTATAAAGGTATTACTAGGAGTTGGGGAGATTATAGCTTCAAGATCATGTGCAAAGGTATGTGTGTTAAACTTAATGGTAGGGCTATTTTTTTTTGCTTTGTGATTTGATTTTAAAAGTTCAGAATTACTAGGATGCTTTTGACTAAATTGAGTTGTTAATTTCCTATAAACCCAATTGTTCTAATGTCCATTTTCTGATGTCCTTCTCGGTGACATGACTTTTTCTAACTGTGATTATTATATTTATAAACCAGGTACTTCTGTTGAATGGTACATATGATAGAGAAACTAGTGGCTTTTCTGCCTCTTGCTTTGTTACTGCCATCACAGATGCTCTAAATAGAACTTACGGGCATCTCAACAACCGTCTAAAAAACAATGTGAGTGATGGATACAATTTAGAATTTCGACTTAGGATAAGTGACTAATTTTATGTAGATTGGTTTTTGCAGCCGAGTGAATATATTAACACTGTTTTTGTGCCAAAAGATGGTCAAATCCCTGCAGATATCAAATCTCTGGCTGCCCAAGGAATAGTTCATGTGGTATGTAGGTTTCTGACAACCTTATAGTAGTATTTTATATTTTGTCCCTATATTGTGTATAAAGCCAAGTTGGGATATTATGAATTTTGTCATTTCACTGTTTCAATACCCTTGATAATGACAAACTATGATGAATCTTGTTAACCAGTAGTAACAACGTAATCAATATTCTGTTAATGGGGCGATTAGGTAAATTTTAGCTTTGAAAATGCTAATTAACTATGCACATTTCAGGTGCATGTTGAATCAATGCATGACCCGAAAGTGGGCATAGTTTATGAGCCAAAATCTTTGATAGAAGCTCTTGCCAACTTACTAAGTGGATGAACAGAGGCACAAACAAGCGAAGCTAATTAAGGGGACATGGTAACACCATTTATTGTATCACTCATCTGCAACACATTCACATTCAAACCATGGTATAGTACTATAGTTTAGCACATTCAGTGTATAAAATTATCTGGCAATATGATTCTTGATTTGTATCATATTCATGTGTTTGAAAATTTGTGCAGATTCAAGATATGGCTTTGCATCAAAGCAAGTAAGCCCTCACATTCCTTTTTGTAAATTATAAGTAGTTACATAGCAGAAAAATAGCTGGTGACCGCTATCTCATAGCATCTTGTTACAAGTAATTAGTTGTATATCGTTGTGGTTCAATTAGATTAATCATTCAATCAAACAGGTTTCCACTTTCCATTGTGCATACATTATCTGCAATTTAAAGGATCTAATAATTAGATTTGTTCATATATGAAATGGGTAACTTGACGTGCAAAAGTGCATTCCGAAGTACAGGTTGAGCCGGTTTGATTTTGGTCTTGGATAATTATTAGTATTTCACTTTTGTGGGTCATGGTTGTTGGATTTATTTGGCAGGTTTTTTAATGTGGTTTAATAGTTTGAATATGTTTCTTGTTCTTTAAGTTTGTTTGGTTATAAATAGAGTTTTATGGAGTCTTTGTAACGCGTACATTTTGATTGATATTAATAAAAGATTAATGGAAGAGGTATACCTCAAAATCTGGTGTGCTGCATTAATCTCTTATTTTCCAACGATTGGTATCTGATCCATAAGCAGTCCTTAGGGGAGTTTTCGAGAGACATCAACTCTGCTGTTTGCCGTCATTGTCGGATCACTAGGTTATGAGGAAAAAGGTGGCAACCTTTGGCTGTTAAGATAGCATCAGATTGGTGGCTGATTGTTGTCAACGCCGAAATAAAAGCCAGTTGTAGATGCTGTTCTTTGTGCGTATGAAAAGGGGGCAGATTGAAGGGCTGCAACCTACAACATGCGAATATTACATTGTCTGCAATGGTGATCGCGAGAACATGGATGTGGACCATGGTCAATCGGTAATTGAGCAACAAAAAAAGTAGTCGACAGCAACCGATCACGGAGCGATTAGCAGTGGATTTCGAAGGAACATCAGGTTTGATCAAGATCGATCAGAACTTCATGGGATTTTTCCTTCCTAGGATAAGAAAATATGTGTTGCTTTTGGCAAAAGTGTTACAATAGGTAGCGAGAAGCTAAGACATCGGGTGGCGAAAGTATTACAACGGGTAAAGAATTAAATAATTCAAATAAATATATAATTAAACGGCTACTTTATCACGATTATATTTTAATATTTTCTGATTTGAAAGAAAACCCTATAAATACTAAAGTTTGAGATTCAGTTCTTAACCTTTAGTTCTCGATATTCACCTTAAAAATCTAAAATTTATTAAACAGACTTTTAGTTCTTGATATTCACCTTAAAAATCTCAAATTTATTAAACAAACGAGACAATATCTTTTCTATGTCAAAGCCACCTCCGGAGAGGATGGATGATATAACTTATTGAAGGACATAGCCAACACCGAGCAATGTGCCGACCTCTTAAAGTTCTACGTGAGTTCTACATAGGGTGAAACAAGATTAGTGGATCGAACAATTTGTGAATCTCAACTTAATCATCTAAAAAACACATAATACGGTCACTCGAAGGTCATGCCGCCCATATGTCGAGCCTATAGATGCCCCCAAATCCGAACTTTTTTTTGAACGGCAAATGTTACTTCTATTCACTCCATCCTAAAATAATCATATGTCGAACCCAGCACCTCAAGGATCATGTGATTGTTAAATCTTAACTAGATTAATATAATAATTTTTTTTTATTTATGATAGAAAATATATCGTCATTATTCCAGTAGGAAAAACAAATCAAGGTTCAATTTTCTGTTCTGGCAGGAAGGACAGTTTGGACGTAAACTTCCGTTTCACCATTCCCTGCCATATCAACTACGTACGTAGTCAGCCACATCTTCATTATTTATACACCAACTTTCTTCATTTCATAGCATCAACCTCAAAACCAACAAATTAAACCTACCTAGTACGTACATCATGGCTTCCTCATCAAGATCAATAATGATCATAACAGTCTTGCTTGTTTTTGGGTTGTGGGCATCTCAAGTCACATCTCGAACGTTACTAAACCAACAAACCATGTTACAACGCCACCAGCAATGGATGGCTCGTTACGGGCGTGTATACAGAGATGATGTCGAGAAAGAAATGCGATTCAAGATATTTACCAACAATGTTCAGTTTATCGAATCATTCAACAATGCTGGAAACCGTCCTTACAAGCTGAGTGTTAACCAGTTTGCTGACCAAACGAATGAGGAGTTCAAGGCTGCTCGTAATGGCTACAGGATCCCGTCTAACAGTGGCTCAACTCGAGTCACACCGTTTAGGTATGAAAATCTGACGGTAGTTCCACCCAGCATGGACTGGAGGAAGAAAGGTGCAGTCACACCGGTCAAGGATCAAGGTCAATGCGGTAAGTAGGCCAGAAAAACAGTCGGGTCGGATCGAGTCAACTAACATGTCAAAACAAGTTTAAGCATCTAAAACTTTTACTTCTTATTCTCTTATATATTATATACAGGAAGCTGTTGGGCATTCTCGACAATATATAGCTGCAACCGAAGGGATCACTCAAATCACAACCGGAAAACTGATCTCACTCTCTGAACAAGAAATAGTCGATTGTGATAGAACAAGTGATGACCAAGGATGCGAAGGCGGGGAAATGGAAGACGGGTTTGAATTCATTGTTAAAAACAAAGGAATCAACACGGAGGCAGCTTACCCATACCAAGCAGCCGACGGAACATGCAACATTAAAGAGAGAGCCGTTGCCGCTGCAAAAATCAGCGGGTACGAAAAGGTGCCTGCTAACAGTGAACAGGCATTATTACAGTCAGTCGCGAATCAACCCGTATCCGTTTCTATAGATGCAAGTGGAATGGCTTTCCAGTTCTATTCGAGTGGGGTTTTTACAGGGGACTGTGGGACTGATTTAGATCATGGGGTTACAGCGGTTGGATATGGAACAACTGATGATGGTACAAAATATTGGTTGGTGAAGAACTCATGGGGTGCGAGTTGGGGTGATGGTGGATACATAATGATGGAAAGAGATATTAGTGCTAAAGAAGGTCTGTGTGGTATTGCTATGGATTCATCTTATCCAACAGCATAAGGTACGTTGAGGAAATTAAGCAAGATCTTCTTGTCGCCTACAAGGCTACAATTAATCTATTTTACGTCACAGCTCACAATATTGTCAAATATGTAATCTTGTTCATATGTATGTTTATATGTTGTTTAAAAATTAAAAGAACTTGTGCACATACGTATTTGTTGCTATTTTAGTATAATTGGATTAATTATGGATCGATACGTCTTCTAACTTATATCGGTCGGGTTCGGTGGTGCGGGGTAGTGCACGCTCGTCTCGATAAGGTTAGGGGGTTCCAAGGGGGCAACGCCCCCTTGGCGGGGGTTCGGGGGCAGCGCCCCCGAGAGAGCGGGGTCCAAGGGGCGGCAGCCCCTGGCGGGGTCCAAGGGGCAGAGCCCCTGGCTGGGGTCGAGCTGTTATCCTAAATAACTGCATATACGCTCCCCTGGTGGAACGTACGATCATATCAAATTTTCCTGGTTCGGTTCTTCTTCACGATCAAAAATTTCTTGAATTCGAAAAGATCTCCAGATCGTATCCGATTGAAATCTTGAGCGAACCCTCGAGATTTTCAGTCCGAAAGTGAATCACGCTTTCTAGAGTTTCCAAGCATTCAAATTTCTAACAGTATTCCATCAATGAAATGCTATTCTATTCTATTCTCTTGCTTCTTAGTTCTTAGACCATTATCAATCGGATCGACAAGATATGTAAGTTTTGGAACAACGTACCATATGTGAAGGGGGTGACATAGGGATAGGGCATATATATACGGACTTCGACCTTGCATGTCATAAATATATTGGCTTCTATCGAACCATCTGTGGATTGTTAAACCACCCGACTCTAGACCCAGACCATAATAGTTGTTTGACTAGTTCGAATAACTAGTAAGGGTCGTTTTAATTGTCTTTGACTACCATTTATTTACTAGCTTTTATTTCTCACTCAATTTTATGGATTGTTTTCTCTTAGAGGTCTTTATGGACTCGATCCGTTCATAAACACCAAGAGTCTTTCATTTGCAAGCAAATATAAAGTGTTTTTGACATATCGTTTTGGACACCCTCATCTTAGAGCTCGCAACAATCATAATCTATTCTCCCCTTTTATTTCCAAAAAACAAGATGTTTGTAAATCTTGCTATCTAAATAAAAGTCATAAACTATTGTTTAACATATCCACCATCATCAACAATGCACCCCTACAACTTTTATATATGGATTTATTTGTTTTCTAGTTATATCTCTTGAAGGTCTAAAATACTACAGTAGCAATGCTACAACTTTTATATTCGGATTTATTTGTTTTCTGGTTATATCTCTTGAAGGTCTAAAATACTACAGTAGCAATGCTAAAGATAAAAAATAATAATAATAAATAGTTACTATTCACAGAAGTTTCTAAATATTATAGGGTATCACAATCTCTTATAATCTCATGTTAATTGTCTGAAAATGACATAATACGGACTTCCACCTCGCATGTCATGACGTCCATATGTCAACCTTACGGATTCCCCCAGGAGGGTCTCTATCTTAACTTTTATTTTTTGGAACGGCGGATGTAACTCGCTTCTGCTCTACTCCATCCTAAATCTACTTCATCTCTCAAGTGAGACTTGAACCAAGTACCTCGAATGTGAAATCTTAACTAGATTAAAATAGTCATTTGATTATTTATGATAGAAAACATGTCATCATAATTTCAATAGGAAAAACAAACTAAGGTTCAATTTTTTGGCAGGACAGTTTCGACGTTAACCTCTGTTTCATCATTCCCTTGCCATAACAACTACGTACGTAGTGATTAGTGAGCTTCCTTTTCACTATTTATACACCAGCTTTCTTCATTTAATAGCATCAAACTCATAGCCCTCTTCTCAGTAACAAAACCTAGTACATCATGGGCTCCTTATCAAGATCAATTATGATCATGACAGTCTTGCTTGTTTTTGGGTTGTGGGCATGTCAAGTCACATCTCGAACACTAAACCAAGAGACCATTTTACAGCGGCACCAGCAATGGATGGCTCGTTACGGGCGTGAATATAGAGATGACATGGAGAAACAAACGCGATTCAAGATATTTGCCAACAATGTTCAGTTTATAGAATCATTCAACAATGCTGGAAATCGTCCTTACAAGCTGAGCGTTAACCAGTTTGCTGACCAAACGAATGAGGAGTTCAAGGCTGCTCGTAATGGCTATAGGGCCCCGTCTAACAGTGACTCAACTCGAGTCACACCGTTTAGGTATGAAAATGTGACGGTAGTTCCACCCAGCATGGACTGGAGGAAGAAAGGTGCAGTCACCCCAGTCAAGGATCAAGGTCAATGCGGTAAGTAAGTCAGAAAAATGGCCTGGTCAGGTCGAGTCAACATCTAACATGTCAAAACATGTTTAAGCATCTAAAGTTTTCTTTCTTATTCTCTTCTATATATACAGGAAGCTGTTGGGCATTCTCGACAATAGCTGCAACCGAAGGGATCACTCAAATCACAACTGGAAAACTGATCTCACTCTCTGAACAAGAGATAGTGGATTGTGACAAAACAAGTGAAGACCAAGGATGTGAAGGCGGGTATATGGAGGACGGGTTTGAATTCATCGTTAAAAACAAAGGAATCAACACGGAAGCAGCTTACCCATACCAAGCAGCCGACGGAACCTGCAACATTAAAGAGAGAGCCGTTGCCGCTGCAAAAATCAGCGGGTATGAGAAGGTGCCTGCTAACAGTGAACAGGCTTTATTACAGTCCGTCGCGAATCAACCTGTATCGGTTTCTATAGATGCAAGTGGAATGGCCTTCCAGTTCTACTCGAGTGGAGTTTTTACAGGAGACTGTGGGACTGATTTAGATCATGGGGTTACAGCAGTTGGATATGGAACAACTGATGATGGTACAAAATACTGGTTGGTGAAGAACTCATGGGGTGCGAGTTGGGGTGACAGTGGATACATAATGATGGAAAGAGATGTTAGTGCTAAAGAAGGCCTGTGTGGTATTGCTATGGATTCATCTTACCCAACAGCATAAGGTACGTTCAAGAAATTAAGCAAGATCTTCCTGTTGTACAATCTGTTACCTCAAAGCTCAATGACAAATATGTAATCTTGTTCATACATATCATATATGTAATATGTTTGTAAGTTATGTAAAAAAGAACTCATGCACATACTCCATCAATGAAAAGCTATCGTATTCTCATGCTTATTAGCTCTTAGACCGTTCTTAATCTGATAATCATTGATAAGAAATGTAAGTTTGAAACAACCTTATGCAAAGAGGGTGATGGAGGGGTAACCTTATGCACACATGAGTCTTGATATGAAAGCTGCAACTAGTGATGATATATTACTTAACAGAAATGGCCACATAAGATATGTTTCAATAAGTAACATCAAAATATAAAACAAAGATTACATGAATACAAAAACTGGCATAATACAGGCCATTGTGGTTGACCACTTGACCTAAAGTAGAAACTTAAGCCGCTCAATCAAGCACGCTTTCCACTACTCGGGTTAGATTTGGTGCATAGAATCCAACGGCCCTTGGCTCTCCTGCGCTTCAACACAGCTCTTCCACTAGTAGTCTTCATTCTCAAACGAAAACCATGAGTGCGGGCTAACGATTTTCGCGACCTGTTTCTCTTTGTTTGAGCAAGTTGAAACTTTTTTCCAGCCCTAACCACTAGTCCACGTCTTTTCTCCGGTTCTATCCCACTTCTAGAACTCAAGTCCAACCCCAACGATGAACCTATGATCAATTGGCAAGTGATCTTCAGTGTGTGTTGACTTTTTAAAGTGAATGAACTTAAAAGCACAAAGACACTTAAACTATTCCACTATGATTGAATTCACATTAGCATTTTATCAAACAGTTCGCAGACCAATAAAATTAACACTTATCACCTACATTCATTCATTAACTGACTCAAATGCATATAAGAATGGGAGTACATAAGCCAATAAATCGATCTCGTATAACAGAATAAACCCTAAAACCCCAATAGACGAATATATTAACAAATTAACCCCAATAGACTAATGAATGAAAGGAATAACCATGAATTTCTGAGAAATTGACCGAAATCTCAGAATCCTAAGATAAAATCCAACATACTCATCAACCAAATCGCCAATTGCACAACAAAAATTGCTAATTTACTTTGAATTCAGGATTAGGGTTATGAGAAGTTACCGGAGAATGCAGATTTAGACGAAGAGAGGGAGAGCGATGAAGAAGATACGGAGCAGTGAAGAAAGCCTGAGGTATTTGAGGAATTCACCGCGGAAGCTGCAGTTTGTTTTAGAGAGTGAGAGCTTCGTGTTGCTCGAGAAGAATTGAGGAAGGAGAGTGAGGCCGTTGTACTCTGTGCTCCAAATCTTGTACACAAAGACACAGATGACACACACGCCATGTTTTCCAGATAATCTTGTTTCCCGTTATCTTCTTCCTCAAATGCAATAGCAACAGCCTTATCGACAGAGAAGAGATAAGGGTAATTCGGTAATTTTACGCGGCAATAGAAATGGGCTGGCCACCCTTTAGATTTGGGCCATACTTTGGGCTTAACCTGTTTTGTTCTTTAGATCATTCAACAAACCGAACTTTCTGTTAAGATTAATAGAGACTTTTTTTCTTAAAATATATATTAGAGAAGTTTGATTTTGGTAAAAAATAGAAAAAATATTAATAGCTAACTGAACTTGATCTAATAAAAAAGAAAGTAGGGAAATTTGGTCTTAGCAATCTTTGTTAACTTTTAATTAAGTTCTCTTATTTTTTTAAACATCAATAACTTTCACACACGACATTATTTTTTTTTTAAAAAAATTACACCATAAAAACGAGCGTTAATTATCTTTAGAACGCGTATAGTGTTGCTATAGATAAAATAAAAAATTACTCTTTCGATTTTTAACAAAACATGACACAATGATCTGAACATTTTGACATAATATGGCACAATGATCTGAACATTTTTGACACAATATGGCACAATGATCTGAACATTTTTAACACAATATGACACAATGATCTGAACATTTTTGACAGAATATGACACAATGTTCTGAACATTTTTGACACAATTGACACAATGATTTGAACATTTTTGACACAATATGACACAATGATCTGAACATTTTAATACAATCGAAAAAATAATTTTTTTATTTTATTTTATATATAACAACACTGTACATGTTTTAAAGAAAAAAAAACGCTCATTTTATGGTGTATTTTTTTTAAAATATCACATCTAAGAGTTATGAATTTTAAAAAATGAGGGGGAACTTGATAAAAAGTCTAAAATATTTTTCCATCTTTTGTTATTCTCTCTATTTCTACACCGAAAATCTTTGGGCCATAGATCTTTATTTAATTGAAGATCTAATTATTATGATTTTTTCTTATACTAAAACTTATCATTCCTTTTTACAAACTTTTTTTAAACAGCTGATTAACTACTCCTTCCATAAAAAATATATGCTTCAAGTCTTCAACCCAATGGCGGATATATGATTTTTTTTTTTACATTGTAGTCATTATTTTTAAAAGCTTCAATTTCATAATAACAAACATTAAAAAAATTGACTCGGGTCGAGTCGGTCACAAAATACTAATACAAACAATAATAAAAACACCGTTAAAATTTAAAAAATACATAATGTAAATGCGATAAACCTAATATTCAAGTGTCAACAAATCATTCAATCAACAAAAAGTAATTAAATTGTCTAATTATATAAATTTCTAAACTAATTATGCATAAATAAATCATAAATAAGAATACGCAGAGACCAGAAGATTTTAGATTTTGAGATTTGTAATTGAAACTTTGGAAGCAAACAAAAAAAAATAAAGGATTTGAAAACTGAACTAACCTTGAAGATTCTTTGAAGCTATGAGAATTTCAAATGTTGTTGTAGCTTTGTAAGATTAAATTGATTAGGGATAAAAAAATCATAGAGACCAGAAGAAGAGGCAGTTGTCGTCAAATCGTCTGCAATTCCACATTCCCAAAATTTTTGTATGTTAAAACCTTAATCGCTGGATATTTACATGACATTTGGGCCATTAAAATCTCACTGGGCTTAATTTCTTAGGAATATTGGGTTGGGCCATTTAAATCTCGCTGGGCTTAATTTCTTAGAAATATGGGCTGGGCAGTTGGCTCTAAAAGGGGGAGAAAAATCAGAGAAAAGGTTGTAGAATGCAAGATTCGTACCTACGTCCTCTCCTAGAGCTCCAACTATTATGATAAAATGTTTTTTGTTTTATAGGTTTAATCTATTCACTCGCAAAACTCGTACATACGGTTCTACATAGATTAAAAAGAACTTAATTCCTGTGACTATGTATTCACAAGCCTAAATCTGCCTCTGCTTCAACCACAAACGATACCAACTCTTTATGACAAACATCTCACGGTGATAAATTAAAATAGGTTAGTTCTCACAATTAAACTTGGTTACTAGGCAACAATAATTTGTGTTTGATTGCACCGTTAACTTGATTCAGCTATCACTAATGTTTCACCGCATCATGCAGCTTGGTGACATGGAGGGGTGCATCCCTACGACTACACGCACCATTACCCCTTCCCTTTGCCCTACTTTTTGGTTTCCTCTGGTGCTTAATGAGTTTAAAGGCCAAACAACCCCATTCGATTTCTCTCTCTCTACAACTTCTTTAATTAAAAAGTATTTAAAAGAAGTAAAAGGTATTATGTGATGAGTATTAAGGTTAAACTCGAAAGTAAAAGTTGATAATGTAACGCTAACGTGACATAAAAATAATGTTTAAATAGTATGATGTGAGCATTACGGATGACCTTATTATGAGCCCTCAAAATCTTGTTCCGCCTCTTATTTATTATAAATGCATTTATCATTTTGTTTATAGCACTTTGAAGGGAAACTGTTCATATATAGCTAGTTATACTAACTCGTGTATTACTCGAAATGTCTTAAAAAATATTTAGTTAATAACTTTGTATATATACTTATTGTTATATTTTTTAGGAAAATTGGATTTAAATAATCCTAACTTTTGCCTATTGGCAACTAATAATCTCACTTTTCGATTTAGCAACCACTAGTCCCACCTTTCAACTTGTTTATTTTTATTGGTCCCTCCGTTAGAAAAAGTTAACACCGTTAACTTTTTAATGATGTGGAGTCTGATGTGGATTTTTTTTTTATAAATTTGGTGAGGTGGCTAATTACATGTAATATGAATACATGGCCCCACAGTTTAATAAAATACCTACATCCCACTTTAGATTTTAGAACATTAGCCCCACACCCACCCAGTATATTCTCGAGAGAGAGAGAGCAGCGAGAGGGGAGGTTGCAGAGCTCCGGCGAACCACCGACTGTCTTCGGCAACTTCCGATTGCCTCTCTTCTTTCTTAAAATTGAACCCCAACCCCATTTCCCCTGTTCTTTACTCAGTTACGGCGGCGATTGAACCCGCCTAGGGTTCCAGTGGCGATTGAACCCGCCTAGGGTTCCAGCGGCGATTGAACCCGCCTAGGGTTCCGGCGGCGATTGAACCCGCCTAGGGTTCTGACGAGCCCAAATTGCAGGTTAACGGTACCGAAACAAGCGACACAAGTCGCCATAGAGAATAATCACGACGGGGTGGCTAGATTTTTACCGTGCGCCGGCGGCGGTGACTCGTTCCAGCGACCTCGACGACCCCCCCCCCCGGTTGCGATTCCTCTGTGTTTCCATTTTGTTCTTCCCCTTAACCGTCTGATGATCACATGAATTTTAAGATCTTCAGTATTTCATGATGGTGTGGTGATGGGTATGGACCGAGATGGGGTTGGATGATTAACGGTGGTGATAATATGTAATGGCGGTGGTGATTGGGGGTTGTGGTGTTTAGGTGAAGCAGAGACCGGAAAGGTGGGGTGGTGGTAGAGTGGTGTTTGGGTGATAGGTGGTGACTAGGATGATATGTGTATAATTAGGTTAGGTTAAAAAATAAATAAAAAAATTCCACATCAGACGCCACATCATCAAAAGTTAACGGTGTTAATTTTTTCTAACAGAGGGACCAATAAAAATAAACAAGTTGAAAGGTGGGACTGGTGGTTCGGTTTCTTCACAATCGAATTTCATTCTTGAATTCGAAAAGATCTCCAAATCGTATTCGGTTGAAATCTTGAGCGAACCCTCGAGATTTTCACTCCGAAAACGCATCACGCTTTAGCATTCGAAAATGTAACATAAGGAACTTTAAAAGGTTAGGATCTTTTGTGGTTAGTAATTAGGACTAAGATCATTTGCAACTCTGAGTACCGTCACTCCAAGGTCACAAACAGTTTTATTCATTGGGTAAATATACTTTTTAGTAGTCCTTCTTACAAACATATTTTTATCTCAACACAGTCCTGCTACAAACACCTCAATTATACTATTAAGATATTGTGTGTGTGAGTGTGTGAAAAAGAAAATAGTAAGGGGATGGGGTATGGTTGTGGCAAGGCTTCACAAAGCCATGCTCACCAACCAATAAGATCGTGACACTTCAAATTTGGCAAAATGGGCAAGGCTTCAAGCCACACCACATGGTATGGTTGTGGTGTGGTTTGGGTGGCTCCTCCACAAGGTTTGCACACAAATCAAAAAATAAAAACAAAGAAGTTGAGCGGCTTAGACAGGCTCTCCAAAACCGCTCAGGACCGAAAAAGGGAGCCGCTGAAGTGGAACCGTGGCACACGGTATGGAAGCCCCAAGGAGCCACGCGGTTCCAATTGGTGCCGGCCCTTGGAGCCGCTTCCATACCGCCTCCCCTAAAGGGCTACCCCTTACCTACGGGTGGAAGACCAAAGCACCCACGGGCAGTGGCCTAAGGGCTGAGCTGCAGTGCAGCTGGTCTAAGCTAGGGAACCACATGTTGTTTCCACTTGTATAGTGGGATTTTTTGTGGGAGTGGTCATTTTCAAAATAGACTTTGATTTAATCCACTAATGAAACAAAAAATGTCAATTTTGATATAATGATAAATTGTTTTAACAAAATATATGCAAATATTATAATTTAACTAATTTCTATATTTATATATATAATATATGATATTATAAGTTCGAGTTGAATATATAAGATATTTCACATATTTATAAGGGTATAATAATATTTTCTCTGTTAGATTTTTTTTTTATTAAAACCAACATTTTATAAACCAAACCGTAAAAACAAATACCAACCGAATCAAAACAAAAACTAGACCTTTCACCGATGTGCGACAAATGCAAGTTGAGGAGTATCACTTGGTTCTAATAAAATTGCTGACTTTGTTGTTATTGGAAAACGTGGACTATATCAATTAAAGCAAAGTCCCTACACAAAATTATTAAAGCTAAGTTTGTATTTTTATTATTTATTAATAATGGATTTAAATGTCATTTCCATCCTCTCGTTTGATTATAGTTGTCATTTTACGTCAACTTTTTAAAAATATTTTACTTCAACTTTTTAAAATATGTTAATATTGTTTGTAGTTTTTTTTATTATACCATTTTACTCCACTAGACTAATTTCATCCGGCCTTTCAGTTTAATCTAGAGGTATTATAGTATAAATTTATACAAAAAGACTAGTTATGTAATTAGAAATGTTATTTAATAGTAGGAGGACTATTTTTGTAATTTACTTATTATAATTAAAAATAAAAAATATAACTTAACCGTCCACCCCTCCAGTTCTCCCTTGACACCATCACCACCATCGTTGATGACCGTCACCCTTGTGGTGGTCGTTCTCCGACTCAAGCACCACCACCACCACCATCATCAATCTACTAGACACATCAATCAAATTTGAAACCATTCCCTAACAACATCCCTATCCACCACACTACCGCCATCAGAGACCATTTCTCTTTTTTCTCCATGATCTCCCTCTTTATAATGCACACTTGAAATCCACAAATAAAAGTTCAAGCAAGTTCGCCTAACCATCATTTGCGTCATTGAAATCAAAATCAAACACCCTATTTCATTCCATTCCTTGCATTTTTTCGGAAAGCCAAGCCATCATCTGAGTCATTGTAATCAAAATCGAGATAACGATGGGGTTCTGGATCTAATTCAAATGTTAGGCGATGCCCAAATCCAAAAGTCTGATGAAGAATATGGGTTTCTGGATCTAATTCGAAAGAGAGATGGGTTGATCGAAATAGAGAAGGTAGCTCATCGATTTCTAATTTAAGAGGGAAATGGATCGAAATCGATCATCCTAGTGCTCCGTTTGTCCAACCCCTAGATAGAGAAAAATAGATTGTGTCAGATCCATGGTGGTTATCGGTTCATGGTGTCAGATCCATGTTTATGGCGGATGATAGGTGTACATAAAATCGATGATGGTGGTCCATGGTGGTTGTCCGATGGGATTAAGAGAGATATATATCTAGGGTTTCCTTTTCTTTCCTTTTATTTTTTATTGTAGTTCTTTGACACTCCGTTTCAGAATTCACTTAGGAGGGAAAATAAAGGAAATATAAATATACTAGATTAGTAACCCGTGTATTACACGGGTTGAATTCATATTATTAGATACATATAAAAAAAAGGAAAAAAAGTTAAAATAATCAAATTTATTATTTTTGACAAATTGTTGATTAGTTTTTTTAAATTAATCAAATTGAGTGAATTTATTAAATTCACATTAAGTTTGTCAATTTTTTTAAATGGAAATTTAGTTATGATAAAATTGGTAATTGTACTTAATTGATAATCTAATAATTTGATACTTGAATGTGGTTTTAACATGTGTTAATGTTGATGTGGACCTCCTAGAAATAAGACATGTGACATTCATTTTAGTGCTTTATTAGGATTAATTAAAGATTTGTGTTTCTGAGTTTCATTTAAAAAGGGAAAATAAAGGAAGATAAAACATATTGTGTTCCTGAGTTTCATTTAAGAAAGAAAAAAAAATGTAAGAAAAACTAGGCTAAATTTTTTTGTTTTTTTTCTCCTTCCGATTTGGAAGGAAATGAAAGTAAAGACTTCCTTTCCTTTATTTCATTTCATTTTTTTTCTTCTCTCTCCTTGAGTGAACTCGGGAACAAATCGTAAATATGCAATTTCTTTAATTAAACCCTTTAGGATATTTATATAAAAGTCCTTATAATCTTAATAATTTGATACTTGAATGTGGTTTTAACATGTGTCAATGTTGATGTGAACCTCCTAGAAATGAGACATGTGACATCCATTTTAGTGCTTTATTAGGATTAATTAAAGATTTGTGTTTCTGAGTTTCATTTAAAAAGGGAAAATAAAGGAAGATAAAACATATTGTGTTCCTGAGTTTCACTTAAGAAAGAAAAAAAAATGTAAGAAAAACTAGTCTAAATTTTTTTGTTTTTTGTTTTTCCTTCCGATTTGGAAGGAAATGAAAGTAAAGACTTCCTTTCCTTTATTTCATTTCATTTTTTTTCTCTCTCTCCTTGAGTGAACTCGGAAACAAATCGTAAATATGCAATTTCTTTAATTAAACCCTTTAGGATTTCTATATAAAAGTCCTTATAATCTTAATAATTGCATAACTAGTCCTTTTTTAAAATAAATTGACTAAAATACTCATGTAAATAATATAAAAAAAAGGATGGAGTTAATCTAGTGGAGTGAAATGACAAAACTAAGATACCACGGAGACAAAAATATATCTTCATGTTAGCTATTTAAAACTTAACTAAATGTTGGTTAATTTACTTTACCAATATAGCTATGTAAATTATATCATATATAATACACTAGGTTAGTAACTCGTGTAATACACGGGTTGAATTTAGGTTTATAATATTAGCTAATAATGAAAAACGATTAAAAAATTTGAAAATTATAAATGACATAATTCATTATAAAATATGAATTGATAATTTAATACATTAAAGATGATAAATTCTTGATTTTTTTCCTTAAAAAGACTCAAATTATTGAGTAATTTATCAAAAATTTATATTTTCTAATAAAAATTTAATTTAGATAAAATTGGTAATTGGTTTTAATTGGTAATTTACTAAATTGATAATTGAATCTTGTATTGACATGTGGCAATGCTGATGTAGACACCTTAAAAAGAAGACATGTGGAAACTATTTTATTGTTTTATTAGGATTAAGATATTAAAACCAACTTAGGTAAATAATGTCGCTTTTTTTGGTCCACATGTCCCATCAAGGCGTGCCACATGGTATATAAACACAATGCAATTAATAAATGAGTTAAGTGGTATAATTAGTAAAACCGGGTAACATAATTTTTAGGTTTCAAGCTTAATCATTGGAGCCTCCAAACCTAGATTTTTTTTCTAGCATTTTAAATTTTTTTCTATAATTTTTTTTGTCTCCTTTTCTTTATTATTTTCTTTTAGGTTTTCTGAGTTTTAATTTCACGCCGTTGTGTTTACGTATCAAATTTTCATTTTCATTTTGTTTGTTCTTTTTGTTTAACGTCGTTGTATAGTCTTTTTGTATTTGATTTTTCTTTACGTTGCGCTTTAGCAATGTAACTATTTTGTATACCCACGATATCCACTACCAGACAAGTTTAGGACTGAAAAAAATGTCTCCGCATTTATATTTTTAGTTGCTGAAAATAAAGTTTTCAAGACACCACTGACATTTGATGAAGCCTTGAAGTCAAATGAAACTGATAAGTGGATGGCTGCTATGCAAGAAGAGATAGAATCATTACACAATAATTAAATTTAGGAGTTAGTTAAGAGACCTACAAGTCATAAGATTACAACATGTAAATGGTTGTCGAAAATTAAGGACGTTATGCAAGGTGGTGATGGTCCCAGATACAAAGCAAGACTTGTGGCCAAGGGGATTACACATAGGGCTGGTTTATCATGAAATTTTCACTCCAGTTGTTAAACACTCTGCCATTAGAGTAATCTTGTCAATTACTGCTAATTTGGATTTAGAACTAGAACAGTTGGATGTCAAACAACCTTCTTACATGGCCATTTGGATTTTTTTTACGTTGATTAGCCTCAAGGGTTCATAAAAAATAGAAAAGAATATATGGTTTGCATGCTTAAGAGGTCAATATATGGTCTTAAGCAATCTCCCATATGGTGGTACAAGAGGTTTGACCATTACATGGTTAATCATAGCTTTAATAAAAGTCTTTATGATTCTGCTCATCACTTTAAGTTCTTTTTAAAAGACTATTCTACTTGTGATGATGAGTCAACTTACATGGATAAAGTTCCTTATGCTAATGCTGTGGGGATATGATGCACCTTATGGTGTGTACCAGACCTGACCTTAACTATGGGTCAGTGTAGTTAACAATTTTCTTTCTAACCCTTGAAGAGCATATTGGAAAGGTGTGAAATAGCTATTAAGATACCTGTCTGGAACTTAAGATGTTGGGTTAAGTTTTTTGGCCTTAATTAATGTAACAGTAACTTGGTCTCGGGGTATGTAGATTCTGACTATGCTAAAGATGTTGATATAGGCATGTCCATCACTGGATATTGTTTTAAGTTTATGAACAATATAGTAAGCTGGAAAATATACTTTACAAAGTGTGGTTGCTTTGTCCAGTACAAAGGCTGAGTACATAGTCTTTACTGAGGCTATGTACGAGGCTGTGTGGCCCAAATGTTTTGTTAAAGAATTAGGATTTCATATTCAAGAAACCGTTTTTATTATGATAATTAAGGGGTTGTGCAACTCTTTAAGAATAGTGTTTTTAATGAGAGGACTAAACCCATAAATGTTAGGCTTCACTTTTTTGAGACATAATCAATGCTAAAGAAGTCTTAGTGGAGCAAATCAATCAAGATAATGGGGCAGATAAGTTTACCAAGGCTCTGACTGGTGTGAATTTTTTGAAGAGTGTTGGGAATTTGTTAACTTCATATTGAGGTGGAGATTGACGAGGTAATTCTGCAGTCAACCAAAGTCAAAAAAACTGTAAGGGGGCGAACTGTCAATAACTGGTTGATCGGGGCTAAAAGTGATTAAGTTTCTTAATCTTTGGTTAAGCCGCTCATTTAGTTTGAATGTCTGTTAAGCTTTTGCTTACTTTGTGAGCTGCGATAAAGTGAGAATAATCGGTTGTAATATCTGATCTTGTGTAATTGCTTTTCAGTTCTCTCTCAATAGAAAATCATTGGCTTCCAATCTTTGTCATCGAATTCTCTGGTGTTGATTAAATTTTAACTTTAACAATCTTGACGTGTTTCGATACATAAAGGTTAGAACTTGACAAAGTTCAAGTCGATTATGGGTTAAGACCGTCATTATTAGGGTATGTCTACCTTTCTGGAGGGATGTTATCCGATACGTGTCGTCCACATTATCAGGGGCTTTATGACTGAAATTGTATGTAGTCATAACCCCATAACACCCCTCTAATTATTACCCAATCATATTATAAATATTATATTTTTAAAAGCACTCAATTACATCTTACCAATCAAATCAAAAGAAAGAAAAAAATAATAAACCAATGAGAAAGAGAGGGGGAAGGCTTAAGAGTCTTTTTTGAATTTTCTGTCAACTTATTTTACTAAAATATCCTTTAAAACTAAACGTATATACAAAATCATTTTCTGTCTAATCTTTCTGTTACCGAAACAAATCAGGAAAAACCTATTGATTAGTTCCTTACTATAGGATGATGATATAACGCATCGATGGTGAACAGACCTGGTGGTGGTGACGAAAAGTGGACGGGGACCAGAAAACAATTAGGCTTCGATTTTGGATTGAATCGGACTAATCAACGGTGGTGATGGTCCTTCTTCAGTTTTGTTGTCTGTTATATTGCATCATTTTCTTTAACCGGAAATTAAACTGCATTATTTTCTTTAATTAATTAATTATAATTTCAACCAATGACATATCTCTAGATCTCGCGTATATCCGTTGTTAGTGTCGGGTACCGGCATAACTCTAGATTTCGGGTATATTCGTCGAGTGTCTATCGACTAACTATAATTTTACATTTATCATACTTAAAATAAAATTTGTCTAATAACTAAAACTATATTAATTCAATGATATATGAATTATTGTTTTAACAAATAACAACTATGAATAAAATAATACAATACATACTTAAAATAAATAAAACAAACAAAGAGAAACAACTGTATATATAATCGGCTAAACGAGTATATGTTATCGGGTGATTCATGGTCGGGTAAACGAGTATATCATCAAATACCATACACGTCCAATACCCCAAAAAAATAAAATTCAAAAGTAATTTCATATCCAATGTCATACCCGATTACCAGACCCCATACTCATCCCATATGTGTCAAGTTTCGGTTATTCCCGTCAGATTCGGGTTTTGACTGAAATGTCAGGGGTTCAATCCTTACAAGGGGTTTTCAGGCAGTGGGCCAGTTTTCCCCTGAACTTGTGTCCTGGTTGAGTGTAGGGCTGATGTACGAGCTTCCCCATAAGGGACGTGTCAGTCACTGTCACTCCAGGAGTAGAGATGATCGGGTGGATGGGTAATACCCCCATCAGTGATCTGAAATCGTAGTAAAAAAAAAAAAAAACTTGCAACTTACAAATTATGAAAAAAATCCAAAAAGCTTGAAACTTCAACTCTCCCTTTCCATCCTTTTCAATATAGTCTTTCCATGTACCGTGCATCTACGCACACATCACTTTCCTAAAATTATACTTTACTTCATTGGAAAATAATGCAGTTTTAAACATAACTCCATATATGGAAATAACGTTATGCTTTATATAAGATTTTATATTAAGATTATATATATGGAAAAAGATTTATAGAAAACCAATAATTATTCAAAAAACCAAAAACCAACATTTTTTCTCTCTAATTTCTTAATATATTAATAATTTTAAAAAAAAATCACCAAAAAGTCTATAATTTTATTAGCTTTATTTATGGAAAAAAATTTTAAAAATAAAAAGTTTAGTGATTTTTTATTAATGCATCATGCAATAATACAAATAGTATTGCATAATGCATTATAATTAAAACTACTTAAAAAGAAGAAACTTAACTTAAATATGAACGTGGTTTATGCGAATAATTTATTAAAAAGCAAAGAATTGACATTCATAAACCAATTTTATATTATTGTTGCATAGTGTATTATTAATTTCAAGTTAAAATCCGAATTTTATTTTAATAAAAAACTCGAAAATGTTTTTAAAGTTTTATCTTTTTCGTGTCTGCAGGTCGTGCGGACGGGAAGGCAATTTTACCAAATTTTCACCCCCCTGCGCGCGGGTAGATACCGGAGTAAAACACAACTAAAAAACTTAATATGTCATGTAGGTTTTCATATATAAGCTAACCATGTTTTTATTTCCATATCAATGTGGGACAAACTATATGAAAAAAAAATAGAGTTTTTATTCTCACACCAATATGGGACACGGTAATGAAGAAAATTTTTGGTGTATTGTTCCCACGTACAGCAATATGGGACAAGCTAAATGAAAGAAAAAATATAGATTTTTTTTTGTTCTCACAATGATTTGTTAGTGTTTTTTTTTTGTTGCTCATTCAGATGTCCAAACAAACAACTAGAGGTGCAAAAAGCGGTTTGAAACCCAAACCGGTTCGGTTCTCAAACCGGTTTGAAGCACGAATACTGGAAACCGATGAAACCGGTTTCGGTTTCAAACCGAACCGGATTGGGATCTCAAACCGGTTTGAACCGGTTTTGTATATATATATATATATATATTTTTGAACTTTATAAAAACTAAAAAAAACATACTTTTTATTGAAAAAAACATAAAACATTACAAAAGAGAATAAGTTCACACCTAAACGATTGCAAAAGTACCTAATTTGAAAGAAAATACAAATTATTTTAACCGGTATTTAAACATTATTGTAAATTTAAGAGTTTTTTTAGAGATTGGGAAATAGGGTAATGTTTATAACACATAAAGGGGGTATATATACCAATTTTTAGGCTCAAATCGACTAGAAACGGCTAGAAAAATTGCTTAAAAGTGATGTGAAGAAACCGGTTTCAAACCGGTTTGGGCCAAACCGGTTTGAAAACCGGTTTCTTCACAAAACCCCCTAACCGATAGAAACCGGTTCGGTTTGACCGGTTTGGGAACCGGGTTGGTCAAAACCGGTTTTGATCGGTTTGAGAACCGGTTTAAGAACCGGTTTGAGAGCCCAAACAGGTTTGGTATTTGCACCTCTACAAACAACACATTATGATTCAGAATCTTATTGATTCAACACTTCTTTACCATACAAACAACTTATTCATTTAGCACAAAATGAAACAAACGAATCAAACAACCTCTTAGACTTCATAAAATAAATTACACCACATCTACTTTTTGTAATATCTAAATCTTCAACCTTTTGGAATATACGTCTTAATTAACCAGTGGGATGTTTCCTTAATGACATATATGCTTAGGCAAAAATTCCTATAAATCTAGCTAGACCAATTTATTTGATAATTAATTGAATGCCTAATTAACCTAATTCTTTTAAACAAGGCAACATCTTTAGTTTATTAAAAAGTTTATTAAAATAAAATAACCGTAATTTACACCTTATAGAATTTAAACTCAAAAGTTTGATTTTGAATAAAGCATTTTATTATCATTAAGATATCTTACCATGCCAGTGACACCTAAAATTAATTAAAGCGATTAATGAATACAAAAGTAAATACGACTCTACGAGGAGAGTGAAGAATTCATATACCACGTGATAGAAATCCCCCCCCCCCCCTCCCAAGGTTATCGTTGTATGGTTGCTCTAATGGTACCCCAAGACTTACTCTATGAGAGGTCATGGCCGGGTTCGAGTCTCGTCTTGAGCAATTACTCCTGTTGAGTCATGAGATTTCCGAGTTGTGGAATTCTTTCTGGATGGAGTTGACCAGTCACCACGCTTTGTTATTCAGACTGGAGAGTGATCTATTTGCTAGGATGATCCTAAGTGTCTAGGTCTTTGTTGTAAAAAAAAAATGTTCAAGATTCTCAATTAATTTGACTATTCCGGTCGGGGTCTTATTATGTACGTGTTTTGTTTATTTTTTTTAAGTACGTATCATACTTTAAAAAAAATCTGGCTCTTATAGTTGATTTTGTCAAAGTTTAAATGAATTAATTAGCTAGGTCCACTTTTAAGTCTACATTTTAGCTAGGTTTACCAATCATTTAAGATACGTATATGACTTGTGATCTAAAGTAATAAAGTACGTGCATTCGGATGAATGTTCTCTATAAATGGAGTAAAGGCATGCATGAGAGACCATGGGTCACAAAGACAGCCTTCTTTAATTAACACACAATTATTGATCAAGCACTCTTCTCAGTACTGTTTCTTATAAGTCTTAACCAAAATCCAATATAAAGACATGGATTTTGGTTACCAAAGGAGATGCCTTTGGTTGACTGGTGTCCTCTTTCTCCTTCAAGTGCAACTGTTTTTGGTTGTAACTTTGGCCAAAACACAAATACCTTTGTCATCATCTTATATTAATAATATAAGTAGTAGCATTAGTAGTAGTTCATTAAGAAGGGGAGGAAGAAGGTTATTAGGCTGTGATTTGTTCAAGGGAAAATGGGTAGTTGACAATTCATCCCCTCTCTATGCATCTTCTAGCTGCCCCTTCATTGATCCCGAATTCGATTGTCTCAAACATGGCCGTTTAGACACTCGGTATCTCAAATACTCTTGGCAACCTGATTCTTGTAACTTACCCAGGTACATACTCATCTCTCTATCAATAGATATAATCACTTGTATATATGTCAAGTTTCCATATTATAACACTTTACAACAAAGTGAAATGGAATCATATAAAGATTGAGTATGTAACATTTTAACAAGGAGTACTAGCCATCATGTTTAGTTTTGGATTCAATATATCTAAACTAAATTTTCTAATAGTAGTAAATATTTGTATGGAATATTCTTGGACCAAAGTTGATGCTTGTAATGATGACAATTAATTGAGATAGATACTTTTAGACACTTCAGTTCATATAACCACCACAAATAATTTGATCGATGGTATATTAATTTTAATTGTGGTGCTATATTTAGTTTCATTTAATTGTTCTATAAAATATATTTGACTTTTAAACCAGGTTTAATGCTTTGGGTTTGTTGAGCAAGTGGAAAGGGAAGAAGGTGATGTTTGTTGGTGACTCACTGAGTGAGAATATGTGGCAATCCTTAGCTTGTTTGCTTCATGCATCTTCTCCCACGAGCAGTTTTCAGCAGGGACTTCCTCTTACTTCCCTTATGTTTCCGGTATAATATAATAAAATTTAATATTGTTACTTTATGCACGCCTATTGAAGTTATATTGGATGTTTAATAACTCTAAAAAAGTCTGACAACTATCCGATACAATCTCAGGCTATCCGTAATGGGGCTTGAAAGGGGCTTGAAAGAGTTTTTCGCGCCCCTTTAGCGCCCCTTTCACGCCCCTCACCACTACGCCGGGGCGCTAAAGCCAAAAAAAGGGGGGGAGGCGTGAGATTTCTAGCGCCGGAAGGAGAGGGTGTTTGGTCAAAGGTGGGGCTTGAAATGGGGCTTGACCACTACACCACTTTTTTTTTCAAGCCCCATGCCACCTCATATGCCACATGTCATCTCATGCCCCCATGAGGGGCTTGAAATTTCTCAACCATTACACTTAGCCTCAGACGGTTTAAAACCGGTGTAAGATTTTAAAGGTGATGATACACCGAGAATAAAACCCTCTTTAAATAGGTTAATATAATTAGAGCGTTATAAAAAAACTTAAAGTGGATTTCATTATTTTTAATATAATTAGTACAAAATAATAAGGTAGTTATCTGAAATGATATACTAATGATAAGAGAGGCATTTGATTTGGTACAATTTAATAAAAATTAGAATATGAATTTGATTTTTGTTAGATAAGAAAATATCCAAAAACCCAAGAGTATCACAATCGAATAGTATTAATCACAAGTACAAAATAGGGTGTGTGGGGTCTCCAAATATGTTTACAGTTAAGGAAAAAGGAAATGATTACTTAGGAGTTTTTCTCCTTATAAACTACCTCATGGTTCATCTTACCATAAATATGAGACAAATTCTCCTATCTTTCCTTGAACTTTTGTAGTTCGATAGTGGTGTATAACTTCGAGCATCAATTTCTCATCCATACTATATTTGTTTAGATCGTGTTTTGATTCGTTGCAAATCTCTTACATAACAGAAAGCAATTAAATAAAAAAGTTAACACTTATAATAGCCACATGTACATGTAGTTATTTGTATATAAAATTAGTAAAATATTGTTTTCACAACTTGATGAAGAACTCATTCATTCCAACTGTTGCAACAATTGCATGGTTGACAAATTTCAATTTTAAACCACTCCCTTTAAATTTCAACTCTTAGACAGATTCTAATGCTTAAAAAAAGTTATGTGATTTAAACTGGCCCTTAGAGTGTTATATATGTAAAAACTAGCCTTATAAAAGTTAAATAAACAAATAGAACTTTGTTAATTACCACCTATGCTCCAAAGGTTCAGTAGATGAAAATTTAGAAATTCGATCAAAAGATACTTCAAGGGTTTAACAATGAATAAATTAATGTGCAGGACTATGGACTAACAATATATTTATATCGCACAACACACTTGGTGGATATTGTAAAAGAAAAAATGGGCCGGGTATTGAAGTTGGATTCCATTCAAGGCGGTAATGCATGGAAAGGAATGGATGTGCTGATTTTCAATTCCTGGCATTGGTGGACACACACTGGAGATATAAAACCGTATGTTTCATCAATCTACCTAACGTACACGTGGGTTTAATAGTATCTTGATGTCATATTTTAGTTATGTTAACTAACTTTTCCTACAGATATGATTATGTACAATACGGCTCTACTATACAAAAAAATATGGACCCTCTTGAGGCGTATTTCAAGGGGATGACAACATGGGCGAAATGGGTCGATCTTAATGTCAACCCGTCTAAGACAAAAGTATTCTTCCAAGGGATCTCTCCTTCACATTACAAGTAAATGCTTCATCCAAATCAAGCAACAACATATATTTCCAGTTAACATTTTAGTACTCAATTAATCGTGTACAAATTAACTTACGATCATTTGGTGAACTTATTTCAAAATCAGCGGAATGGAATGGGGAACATCCAAGAATTGCTATGGAGAAAAACAACCAATACAAGGATCAACATATCCAGCAGGATTACCTAAAGCCCATAGCGTGTTGAATAAAGTTCTGGCAAGTGTAGGCGTACCAGTTTACTTGCTCGATATCACAACACTGTCACAGTTGAGGATAGATGCACATCCTTCATCTTATGGTGGCAAGTCTGATGTAGACTGCAGTCATTGGTGTCTTCCTGGGTTGCCGGATACATGGAATCAACTTTTATATGCAAGCTTGATTTAACTCACGCATCTTCGTGAAACATTTAAACCCTACATTATTAGTTTGCTTTATTGTTATGTAATTATCGAAACAAATTATATGTATGAAGTTGATGGGTTTGTAAGAATAAAATATTAAATATGTGCCCTTAAGATCATTTATCTAGCTTATATTGATTATTGACCTTATTACCCGTAAGTGTTTAAGAAACTATTTGATGAACGCAATTGCCCTTAGTTATTAAATTAAGTTTCCCCTTTAGTGTGTTATAAAAAGAGAACATTAGAAAGACACTTCACTTGTCCTCTTCAAATTCTATCTTAATCTTTAAAATCCAATATAACTTAACGTGCAATCATGATTGAAATTGGCTATATATCATAACAAGATATTGACCCCTCCGGCGCGTTGCGGCGGAGACATAGTTCACCACAACTACAACAATAAGTACACATCCAAACACCCAAGAACTATTAGTTCCCTATACTAAGTACATATATAGATTTAAAAGTATAATTATAAGGTCCCACAGAGTTGCATGTTCTAATTAGAAAGTTAACATATGTTGATATTTTTTTATAAATTATTTTCAAATGTTTAGTATCAAATTTTCAATGAGATATACAAGTAAAAGTTGGCTGAGATGTGCATAAAATAATTGAAATCCAATAAACTCTATAATCCACTAAAGCTGGATTAGATAAAATGAAAATGAAGTTCAAAGCAAAGAAGTTACAAAAAGGAAAAAGAAAATTAAGCTTTGGAATCAATAAGGCTCAAATCAAAATTTTGTAATCAGTTAAGCACTATGGCTACAAAAAACAGAAAAGATATTTGCCCCGTCAAAGTGTAACTCAGGATGTATACCATAGCTTGCTAATATGATCATCATAGCCTTCATTCACTAAAAAAAAATGATAAGCTAAAACACTTGTCAGCATACATATTATCTAAGGCACAGATCATCAAGGCAACAAAACATTGTTTATATCAATAAGAATACAGTGAGTGACAGCCTTAAAGCCACATAGAAATTGAACCAAATCAGATGAGGTCATCACAGCAGCATATCAAAAAATATGGTTCATATGGGGACCAAAGTATTAACAACCTTCATCGCCGTAAAGGCTAAGAAGAAATAAAGAGAAAGCCACAAATAATTAAATAAATCACCACGAAGGGACATGTAAAAGGCACTTAAAAGTTATTAGAGTAATCTGATAACTTCAACAACATGCAGTATTGTCGTCGTGTTAATTCAATTTAGCAACAAATACTTTCATAGCCATAGTGGTTCAATCCGAAAAATATGTATTAGCCAATAGAAAGAGACAACCGCCGTTAAGCACCAATAAAAAAAGAAAGTAGCTCGCATAGTATACCAACTGTGTACAGCTACACTACCGATTTAATATATATAAAAATTATATATGCAAGGAAGATCAGACTAATTTGTTATAGAAGATATGTGTTGTAATTTAAAGGAGATCATGGGCTATGGAGGGGGCAACACCAAACCTTCCATATCCCCCCGTTGCCTCCTTCTCTATATGTAAGGAATATCAGGCTAAGCATTAGTTCTCCCAAGTCATTGTATAAAATCAATGTATAAAACTAAAAATCGACTCCAACAATCATTGTATAAAACAAAAAATGAGATTAGAACTTCATAGCCAGATGATACCTATAACATTTGGAAAACCAAGAAAATTTAAGATCCGAGTTATTAGGAACCCAAAACGAAACAGAAAATTCATCCAACAACAATATCATAAAACCAAAATGGCATAAGAAATTATCAATGTGAAAAAAATAAATGAGCCATTTCGTAACCGAATGGAATCACCGGTCGAAAACCCCAAAAAAATTTTGGATGAGAAAAATCCCAAGAGAAAACGCTTCATCAGAACACAAACAATAGAATGGTACATTCAAAGTAATATAGTTTCTTCAATATCAATGGAACCAAAAATCCAAGCCGAAAACGACAGACATGGCCATAGACGTCGTTGACTCAATGGGAACGGAGCAACCACGAAGCCGCTTCTACGTTATCGGAGCATCGACGACATTAAACGCATTGAAAGATCGATGGAAGCAACTTTCAGCCATGGATCTGGGTTTAAGATGGAGAAAGAAATTAGTACATCAATCATATCTCCAACCGACTACATCAAACTCCACGTCGCACCATACCTCAACGTAGACCAGAAAAGTATGTAGCATCAACGTCTGCCGGCGAGGCCACTGGAGTTCGTTAGGAACGAACGCTACCCGGACGTGGTCGCCGACTTCAGTGACAGAGCAACAGCCTTTTCTACAACGGAGGGCTCCGACGGAATCAGGAGTGTAAGAGATGAAAATCTCTTGCAGTTTGAAGAGAGAGAGAGAGAGCTTGCACTTTGAAGAGACAGAGAGAGAGGGAGCTTGAATGAAGAGGGATAAATAAAGTTTGAAGGGAATACAAAGACTTCAGCTTTTCAAGAGAGAGATACATTTTGATAAATCGGACCACGTGTATTACCCAATGAGAAGAAGCAACCGCCATCAAGAACCAATAAAAAAAGAAAGTGGACATTAACGATACACTTACTGGCCTTCTTCCAGAGCATTTCATTCTAATACAAACAAAGGACTAAAATTTACAAAGAAACTAAAAAGTGGTGGCCAAAATATAAGAAAGTAAGAAAGTAGTGGCCAAATTATAAGAAAGAAAAAGATCACTATTCAACTTACAAATATCAATATTGTATTATATATAAATATCAGTCCCAAGAATTATTGTTTTTAGCCTTGTTTTATCTTAGAGTTAATTCAATATTTTATGATTAATAAAAATATTCATCTAAATTAATCATATATTTTCTTTCAACTTCTAAATTCTTGTCATCAACAATGATTTAATTAAGAAAGGCTGGGATTTTAGTCAAGAAGGAAGCCCCCGTCAACTTCTTAACTGACCCAAAAGAGGGGCGTTCGACCCTTAGACCGGCGGACATCCTGGTGTTTGGGTGGTCAAGGGGGAAGCACGCTTGCATCGATCTGACTGGGGTCTCTCCCCTTGTGGGCTTTGGCTCTGGAGTTTTCACGGCGGGGCAGGCTGCTGCTAAGGCGGCTGCGGGTAAGGTGGACAAGCACGAGAAGGCATGTCTCGAGAATCAGCATGTGTTTGTCCCCTTTGCTTTTGACACGTTCGGGCACCTCGCGTCAGAGGCTGCGGACACGCTCGGGCGGATCAAGAAGGTTATGCATGGACATATAGTGACTCCTAGAGCTAAGAAACTTGTTTTTATCCGCTTAGGTTTTGCTATTCAAAAAGGGCTTGCGGCGCAGCTTGTTGCCCGTTTGCCCCGTATGTCGGACTGAGTTGTAACCGTTATTTTGTTTATTATTTAGAGAAGAATTATGATTGATTAAGAAGGAACAGAATAAAATAATTTATCTTTCCCAATATCTACGTATAGGTAGGATATATACAAACTATTATATATATAATATAATGTATTTTCTGTGAAAAGTGGGGGGATAATGTATGTACACACATACCACTATGTGACTAACGGGTATGAGTTATCAATTTGCATTCGAAGGGACAAGAGGAGGTGTCTTCTTTATCATCTTACTTAAGGTTTAAGGTTTAGGCCTTTTCTTTTCTTCTCTTTTTATCTGTAAAACACATTGTTCCTAAAAGTGTTTTTGGAGTTTCCACTAATAATATTCTTATTTCATTCGCAACGATCGATATGATGTTGAGGAATTCATTATTCAATATTGGTAATCATTGAGAAGTTGCCCTCACCAAAACAAAAGATAACGAAAAGAAAAGCGAAGGCATATTGGGGATGTGATCGAAGCTGGTAGTTAATAATGGTGTTGGGCACTCATTTTGATATGGCTTCTTTTACACAACAAAGGTATACGTCTTGTTGTAACAAAAAGAGTTGTTTTAGTATTTGGTTCGCAACATCATGAAGGTTATTTTAGTGACGAAGAAGTGTCTCATTTTGTATTATTATAGCGACTATTCAAGACCATTATATATTGAGTGGTAATATTGCATAGGTGAACTAGGAAGATGAACTACTAAGTACTAAAGAAACAGTTGGTTGAAAAGTTGGGTCAAAACACTAGTGGTTAACAGGGTCGGTTTCGAGTTCGAGTTTAAAAAAATAGGCCCCACTTGGAAAAAAATACAAACAGAAAAAAGTTTTTTAAAAAAACAAAAAATAAATTATGGCAATAAACATAAGAAAATATTGTTTTAAAATGATATTTTAATTGAAATTAGGCCCTAAATGCCTAAATATTAAATAACTAATTGGACTATCTTTAAACATTATATTATTTTATTAGTTTAGGTTTTAAAATTTAAAAAGTTTATTTAAAAATAACTATATAAATATAATATATATAAAAGATTTTAAAAAATATAGGCCCCTTAATATGATAGGCCATGTTCCGTCACACATCTCGCACATGCTCAAGGCCCCCACTGGTGGTTAAAAAGATGGAATTCTTCACAATGAGTTTGTCGGCTATAGCTACCTGTAAAATTGAACAAACAATTCGAAATTATGCACTGAGATTAATTAGTACACTAAGCACAACCTAAATGGCTTGGAGCTTGCAAAAATCATTTCATAACAAATAATTTTTGAAAAACACAATGACCAATAGAAAAAACAATGACGAGTAAAAAAACACAATGACATGCACATAGACATGATAACACACTAAAAACACTAAGAGCTGAAAAACGTAAAAAAAATTAATTTTATATATTGCAACATTACACTTGTTTTAAAGATAATAATGCTCGTTTTTATGTTATGATTTTTTTAAAAAAAACAAATGTCGTATATAAAAGTTATAAACGTTTAAAAAAATAAAGACCCTTCATTAAAAACTAACAAAAGTGACCAAAACTAAAATATCTCACCATTATTATTTCACACCAATTTAATATCAACCATCAATTACATCTAAATTAACTTATTAGAATAATCACCCGAGATTTCTATATATATTTTTATCTTATATTTTTATCTTGTCTTTTGTTGACTTTTCATAATTTTTATCTTTGGGATGAAACTCAAGATGATGCGTAGATCATAAAATAAATTATATGCGCAGACATGCTCTTTCATCATATTGTAGCCTATTCCTTATCTGGTATGTTTACTTTTTGTTGTTGAAGGCTCCCCTTTTTCCATTTTACAATTTATCATGATGAAAGTTTTACAAAAGCTGTATATACCACTATTGGTAATCATCGGTTGACATATCCTAGAGTGCCCGATGATGGGCATTTGTAATTTTTTGTCTTCAATTAGGTGATTTTTGGATGGGTTCAACGGGAGTGGAAATAAAAAATGGAAATGGAAAGTAGGATTGTTTAAAAAGCTCGGGCTCTCTCGAAGCCTAGAATCATCGAGTTGCGATAAAAACATTGCGTCGGAAATTCCAATAGAAAAAGTGTTTTTCCTTGCAGTGTGCTCATCACTTAAAATGCTAACAACCTATTCGGAGATGAGGAATTAATATGAAGTTTTTAATTATGGAAAAATAAACACTATTAATCCCAACTATTCGATATTGGACAAAAATAATCCTACCTAATTTTTTGGATAAAAGTAGTCTTATAAATACACCATGTTTTTTTCTAATAATATTTTCCGTTAAAAAACTAACCCCGTTAGTTTGTGATGATGCGGAGGATCAATAATGTTATTATTCAATCTTGTTTCTATTTAAAAAACATAGGGGGCCAATCTTGTCATTTAATTAAACTTTATTTAAGAAAAAACCTAAACACCCCGATCTTTCTTCTCTTTCGACGCCGGTGATAATCTGGACTGATTTCCGGTCGAACACCGGTGACCAATCCGACAGCCACGGCGGAGGGGGGTTATCGTGAACCGGTGCCATCACCGCCTCTGCTCCCATTTGGGGCTATCGTGAACCGGAAAACGAGAGGGGAGGTCGGAGGGTTCGATGGTCGCCGGGGGTTGGATGGGGCAGAGGAGGGTTGCGAGTGGAGCAGGTCCGCCGGAAGTTATGGAAGGGTTGGGTTGGGTTCGAAAGGGGAGCAGGAAGGGAGAGTCACCGGGGTTTAATCGGATGGAGGTGTGGGTGAAGGGTGGCTTTGCCGGAACTGACGAAGGGGAAGGGGGAGGGTGAAGGTCGCCGGTCGTGAGGAGGAAGGCTCGTCACCGGAGAAGGGGATGAGAAGCAGAGATCGGAACCCAAATCTTCGGTGGTGAACGACGGTGGCGGTTGCTGGTGAACGACGGCAGGAGGGGGAGGCCGGAGGCAGAGGTCGCCGGTGGTGGGTTTTGCCAGAGAAAGAGAAGGGTTTTTTTTGTTTTTTTTT
Source organism: Deinandra increscens subsp. villosa (assembly GCA_039602395.1). Lineage (NCBI taxonomy): Eukaryota > Viridiplantae > Streptophyta > Magnoliopsida > Asterales > Asteraceae > Deinandra > Deinandra increscens. The sequence continues at coordinate 78,864,811 of JBCNJP010000007.1, read as the reverse complement.
AATTTAAATAAAGTTTACATAATGACAAAATTGGTCCCCCAAATTTTTTAAATAGAAATAAGTTTTAATAATGACAGTATTGGTCCTTCACGTCATCACAAATTAACGGGGTTAGTTTTTTAACGAAAAAGATTATTAGAAAAAACATGGTGTATTTGTAAAACTATTCTTGTCCAAAAAAATAGATATGATTATTTTTGTCCAATATCGAATAGTTGGGATTAATAGTGTCTATTTTTTCTTTAATTAAATATTTCATATATATGTAAATTACTTTTTTCTAAAGAAAATTATATTAATTACTTTTGTCATTTGGGAATCTTTTTTCCCAATACAACTGTCTTTAAGTGTCTTTTTGCGTACTATACATCTCTTCTCTCTCACCCGTAAACTAGTTAATAGGATTCAGCCAAGATAGATTACATATTTTCATTTCTTGTACCTCCAAAAAAGAAGTTGACTTAAAATATAAAAAAATCCAAACAGATAAAACTTCAATTCTCTCCCTTTCCATCCTTTTCAATATGGCCTTTCTATGTACCATGCGTCTATGCATACATCACTTTCCTGAAATTTAGATTTACTTAAAAGAGAAAATAATCAGTTTTAAACAGAACTCCATGTATTGGAAATAAACTTATGCTTTATATAAGATGTTTTTATTTTTTCATATTAGGCTAAGTATCACTTATAATACACAAATATATAGTGATAAAATTCCTATGTATATATATATATATATATAGGGAGAGGATCATTTGAGAATTAATTGGTTTTGAGAACTTTTGAGAATCATTATAAGCCACTAGTTTATATATATGGAAAACCCTCCATGAATTACAGTGGTCCCTACTTGAAATTAGAGGTTGAGATTGGTTCTCAAAAGTTTTCAAAATAAAAAGTTCTCGTTTGAACCTAACCCATAGGGGAGAGATATAATGAAAACCTCTCCGAGTTTGGAAAACCGTGAAAACCAAGCTAAAAAATTCGTTTTTTGTTCTGATTTTTTATGGTGACACTCTAAGTTAAAAAGACCACACTTTATGCAAAAAAGTAAAAAGCACGCCTACTAATTTTTTAAAAAAAATATATATTATAACTGATGTTACATATGTAACAGGGTACTGTTACATATGTAACATCATTTATAATATATTTTTTTTAAAAAAATTACTAACCGTTTTTTTTTACATTTTTGCATAAAGCGGGTCTTTTTAACTTAGAGAGTCACCATAAAAAAAATCGGAACAAAAAACAAAATTTTTAGCTTGTTTTCACGGTTTTCCAAACTCGAAGAGGTTTTCATTTTATCATTCCTCTCTATATATATGTATATATATGATATTATACCAATTTATATTATTATTATTAGATGAGAGATGTGTGGTTAAAAAAATGTAAGTTTTCAAGAACTTAGGAAAATCTCTGAGTTATGTAAGCTAGATTACTATCAGACTTTATTTTGAAGGTATATTGGAATATTCAAGAACAAATATGAGATTATGTTATGAGATCTATGTACAAAATCCAACCAAAGTGTTCCCTTATATAGGCGACAAACCATTACAATGGTTCAGAAGGCAATTAAGTGTAGACGGTTATAATCGTTAACACTAATTAGAGTAGTTACTTTGACAATTACTAAATAAACCTTCAGAAGAGACCAAAACACTTCCGAATGAAGCTTGTACTCTTCTGAATACAGGTTCTTTCTGATTGTAAAATGGCTTTCATGAACAAATGTCTTTGAGATAAGTGTCTTCCGTAGGCTAAACTTGAAGTCTAATCTTGTTTGCTCACATATTTGAAAATTAACGGGGGTGATTCAAAAGTTTAGTATTTATTTATTATTAGTTTAAAGGTTTAAGATTATTAGTTTATCTATTTATTATTAGTTTAAAGGTTTAAGATTATTAGTTTATCTAGTAGGTTTTATAAATTATTATTCAAATATGTTTATTTATTTATTTAAATGTGTGGAAAGTAGGAATTTAAGTCATAGTAAGTTACTTATTTGTTTAGTATAAATAGAGGAGAGGGTTTAAAGAGTTTTAATATACAAGAAAATATCGATCTCTGTTGAGATAAATAATATCGTGTTTGATTTGGACCTGATTTCCAACAAAACTTACTTCCAAGAGTAGGTTTACCTTCATAGTTCAAAAGTTTCTTTCAAAGCCAAATTCCTTCTATCGCGGTTTTGCCCCTTGATCTCTGCTCCCGAGGGCTCCACCCCTGGAGTTTAGGTTCTATGTTCTAAAAGCAAATATCGTCATGTACAAGCATGCATTTTACATCTTCTCATATTAGAAAAAGTTAAAATTTCAGACAAATGTTTTGGTCGGAAACTTATTGGTAATGTGATTTTTTAACTATTTCCCGACCAAAAATTATTGGTCGGAAAAAAGGCTTGTCGGAAACGATCTGCAACCACTTTTCGACCAGAATTAGGGTTCTCAAACAAATCAAGAACTATTCTGGTTAATTTTCTGACCAACTTTTGACAAATTTCTATTTATTTTTGTGACAAATTGCCGACAAAAGTTTTTTTTTTTGTAACAAACTACCGACAAAAGTTCTTTCTTTTTTTCTGACTATTTGAAGAAAAATAAATAAATTTTATATAAAAATATGTTTGGATGGAAGCTGGCGGGTACTTTTGAGCCATTGGTGACAAATTAAGGTTTTGGTGGCATATTCGTTACAAATTAATTATCGATATTATACCGATCAAACTTTACTTGTCGCAAAGTGATCGCTTAGTCGGTGACTATAGACTTTATTTCTTATCGAAATGTTGTTGCTAAAATGCCGTAATTTCCAACAAAAGAATTTCTTGTCGGAAATTTTAGTATTTCTTGTAGTTTACCGTTGTATAATGTATATACTTGTTTTCACATTATTCTTAAGTAAATCTAATTACATTAAATGGCACTAAAATAAAATAAAATTGAGAGATGAACCTAAAATTAATGGGCATAAACAAAGCGATTGATCGATAAATACAAAAGTAAATACGAAGAGTGTGAAGAATTCATAACCCACGTGATACAATTTTTCTCCCCGTGATTATCTAATTATTTGACTATTACCGGTTCTTATTATGTGTTCCATGCAATAGAAAGAAAAAAAAATTAAACTGATTTTGTCAAAATTTAAATATATGAATTAGCTAGGTCCACTTTTAATCTACATTTTAGGTGTACCAATCATTTAAGACATGTATATGATCTAATGTAAGTATGTGCACGCCTATGAATGTTCTCTATAAAGACACGAGAGACCATGGGGTACAAAGACAACCTTTTTTACACCCAATTATTGATTAAGCACTGTCCTCAGAACTCTGTCTTAAGGTTTCAGCAAAAATCCAATAAAGACATGGATTTTGGTTACCAAAGGAGATGCCTTTGGTTGCCTGGTGTCATCTTTCTCCTTCAACTGCAGCTGTTTCTGGTTGTAACTTTGGCCAAAACACAAATACCTTTGGCATCATCTTATATTAATAATATAAGTAGTAGCATTAGTAGTAGTTCACTAAAGGGAGGAAGAAGGTTATTAGGCTGTGATTTGTTCAAGGGAAAATGGGTAGTTGATAATTCATACCCTCTCTATGCAGCTTCTAGCTGCCCCTTCATTGATTCCGAATTCGATTGTCTTAAACATGGCCGCTCAGACGCTCGGTATCTCAAATATTCTTGGCAACCTGAATCTTGTAACTTACCCAGGTACATACTCATCCCTCTCATTAGATACATTTTCCTACACATTTATCATTTGTTTCAAGTTTCCATATTACAACACTTTACAACAAAGTGAAATGGAATCATATAAAGATAAAGTTTGTAACTTTTTAACAAGGAGTAGCCATCATGTTTAGCTTTGGATCTAAATTTTCTAATAGTAGTAAATATATGTATGGAATCTTGGACCAAATTAAGTTGATGCTTCATGCTCGTAATGATGACAATTAATTGATAGATACTTGTAGACACTTCAGTTCATATAAGTGATATAACCACCACAAATGATTTAATGGTATTAATTTGGGGCTATTGTTTCATTTAACTGCTCTCCCTCTATACATAAAGTATGTTTGACTTTGAAAACCAGGTTTAATGGGTTGAATTTGTTGAGCAAGTGGAAAGGGAAGAAGGTGATGTTTGTCGGTGACTCACTGAGTGAGAATATGTGGCAATCCTTAGCTTGTTTGCTTCATGCATCTTCTCCCAAAACCAGTTTTCAGCACAAGGACTCTCTTACTTCCCTTACGTTTCAGGTATATATAAATCCCGGCCTTACTCCCCTATATATACTAGATTTTAATATATTACTTTATGCACAGTTATTGAAGTTGTATTGATTCATTGATAGACATATGACAGGATACTCGGCCCAATATTATGTATTACAAGAGTACAGAAAAACATTTTTCAACATTTTGCGTAGGTTTGTTGGTATATATATATTCTAGCTTATATCTCATAATGATGATATATGTATCTATAGCCTTTCATCTTCTTTGATTTTATAAAATTAACATATATATACACAAATGATTGTACTGCTTAGAGATGGTGAGATAAGAAATAGCTAAAGCAACATCATATCATTAGGTATACCCTATTGTTAATTGTTATGTTTTTGTTTTTATTTTCGAGTTTTTGTCGGCACAAAAGGTCAACTAAACAAAGGGCCACCAGCCCAAAAGTAGAGTTGTGTTCTTTGTTTATGGAAAAGTAGTACTGCAGCCAAGTAAGATTTTTTTAGAATATACACATAACACACAAATTCTTTTTGTTTTTACATACATTTTTTTATATAAATTAGTTACACAAGAGTTCCAGCCTCATCTTCATCTCAATTCTCATATAAAGTATTAATTAATATGTATGTCAGCTAAATGTTATGGTATATATGATGAAGACAAAGCAGAAGAAACAAAACAAGCTAGCTAGGTTCACAAGTGTGTGTTATAGTTGTGGAAAGATGTAAATAAATGGTTTCAGAAAGTGTTTCCCCTTTACAGTCCTAGTGTTTGTAAACTGCAGCCTTAGCTTTGGTTGATTTTATCTGGTTAAAAACACATGTGAGTATGCATGTGACCCACCTCTTTGCTTGTAAAGTGGATTAATATAATTTATATTTAGTAGTACTTTTCTAATTACATATTCGACCTGTTAACTTTATAATATTCGAGTGAGTTGATCGAAAGTACCTGGATTTAAACTTTTTGACACCCTTACTCATTTTTTTTTAATTTCCGTTGAGTTCAAATGGTGCAACTATAATGTTTGAGTCGTTATGTGTTTTTTTTATTTCAATCTTCCTTACGTATGGTATTACCAGTAATTCAACCGTTCTATTTGGCAGCGTTATTTTCGTGTTAGAATGTAAATTTCATTGTTGTTACATAGAAATTCAAGGGTTTAACAATGAATAGATGTGCAGGACTATGGACTAACAATATATTTCTATCGCTCAACATACTTGGTGGATATTGTAAAAGAAAACAGGGGCCGAATACTGAAGTTGGATTCCATTCAAGGCGGTAATGCATGGAAAGGAATGGACGTGCTGGTTTTCAATTCCTGGCATTGGTGGACACACACGGGACGAATGCAACCGTATGCTTAATTCATAAATCTACTACCTAACATTTGGGTTAATAGTTAATTGTATCTTGATGTCATATGTTATAATTTATATATGCTTAATTAACTATATATTCCTGCAGATGGGATTATGTACAATATGGCTCTACCGTATCAAAAGATATGGACCGTCTAGATGCGTACTTCAGGGGCATGACAACATGGGCGAGATGGGTCGATCTCAATGTCAATCCGTCTAAGACAAAAGTATTCTTCCAAGGGGTCTCTCCTTCACATTACAAGTAAGGGCATGTTTGGTATCCTATCTCTTACTGGGATATATAGCTATAATTTTAGGCGTGAGTTAATGATTCTGACCGAGCCAGTCATATTTTCTGACGCAATTAAACGCTCTAACCACTGACCGAGTAACAGTCAGAGGTGACTGGATCAAGTCATTTGAAATCAAAAGTCACTAAGTGCTAATTTATACAACATCAAGGGATTGTCTATTCTCATACCATATCTAATCCCATGCCACGTGCGAACGTACACTCACTCATCTGACATTTTCAAACTATTTCAAAGTTTGAAGAGTCAAATAATTGAGAAGTCAAAAGTTGAAAAGGTTAAACGGCCGTTTAGCAATATTAAAAGTCGTGTTTGAGTGTTATTTGAGCATAGGGATAGTATGAGATTAGATTTTATAATTACTCAATGAAAAACAAAACTGTGTGTATCTTGTATAAAGTTTTGCAGCTTTAAAACTTATGATTTGTAAAAATCTTTTCAAATTCAGGGGAAAAGAGTGGGGATCATCATCCAAGAATTGCTATGGAGAATTACAACCATTACAAGGATCAACATATCCTGCAGGATTACCTGAAGCCCAAGGTGTTTTGAATAAAGTTCTGAGGAGTATACAAAAACCAGTTTACTTGCTTGATATCACAACACTATCACAGTTAAGGAAAGATGCACACCCTTCATCTTATGGTGGTGGCTCAGGTGTAGACTGCAGTCATTGGTGTGTTCCTGGGCTGCCTGATACTTGGAATCAACTTCTATATACAAGCTTTATTTAATTGAAGTATATTTGTCTCACTACATATTTGATTTTATACAAAGTATATGTAATCTTGTGGTGATGAAGTGTGAAATATTTGTTAATTTCAAAGTTTATTAGTAATTAAATTCTTATTTTGACTATTCTTGAGCATGCTAGAAAAATTATTCAAAATAGAATTTTAGTGTAATAGATTAGGAGTATAAGTAAAGTATATTTATTAAAAAAGTTATATAGGATTATAGGATGTGCTATTCTATCTCCTCTACCCCCTCTTCAGGAAAACTTCAAAACAGTCTCTATAAAAATCAATATTTTTAAAAATGTTAAAAACAAATAAATTTCTGTAAAACTAACAATATATCTAGAGAAAATGTTAAAACAACAATTCCTGTAAAACTAACAATATATCTAGAAAAAAATATTTATAAAAGGTTAAAATAAGCTCTTCAGAAAAATTAGCGTCTTATGTAAATATAATGTCGTTTTGTAAAAAATAAATAAAAATGTTTTTTTTTTTTTTGAAAGGTGAAAAGATTAAAACCATTGGCATTGGATTACAAGTCTATCGGAATGTATACATATATTTAAATGTATACATATATTACAAAATAATAAGTATAAAGTAAGATAACTTTCAATAAAAAATGACATAATAAATTATTAAAATTAGAAAAAATTACAATGTTAATTATCCAGATTATATCTTTTGGCGACTCTTACATTTACGTCTCAGCTGCTAGTCAGTAATTTTTCGAGAGGCGTTAAGGTTGGTTGGATTGGGAATGGGATCGAACCGTCATCATCTTCGACATTGATGTCGATGTTGGTTCGGGAGTTAGAGGCACTTGACACGTAATCATTCTCCTTCTATATGTTCGTGCTTATGGAACAGTTCACATATTCAACCATTTCGGGCACCGTCACCCATTTTGGGAGGTCTTTGACAATGCTCCGCAAGATGGGAAAAGTTAGTCTCTTCGTTGGACCGGTATCTATATTGGCCCTCGTTAATATGTCGACATCGTTCCAACCGCTTTTGTGGTTGTTTCGTAAGTTGTTGTAGATACTGTAAAACTTTACGATTCTCTTTCGCACATCAATTCACTTTGAGCGAAGTTGATGATGAGTACGATAATCGATGAAACCCAACATCGATTCAAATCATTTTGTAAATCAACCCCAATAGGCACTGAATTTTTATGCATTGCTAGCAGGGCCAGCCCTGGGCATGGGCCAAATGGGCTACAGCCCTGAGCATCAAATTGGAAGGGGGCATCATGCGAACGGCGATCTTATTATTTTTTGAAGAGAACACAACATCACATCAGTCATCACTCATTAGGTGATATTGTTCCATTTATTCTATTTTTAAATATATTTTTGTCATTGATATCATGCCCCTCGTGTACAACTATCTGGTGCCCAAAATAGAAAAAAAAAACAACAAGAAAACTTACTCAATATTTACAAGGATCTTTAAAAAGATATTTTAGACATGAAGGTAATACTAGTGGAGAAAATGTTGATGAAAAGAATGTGGAAGACAATAATATTAGTGAAAATAATGTTAATGAAAGTAATGGTAATGAGAATAATGTTAATGATAATAATGTTGAAGACAATAATGTTGAGGAAAATAATGTTGATGAAAATGAAAACCAATTTGATAGAATGTTTGAAGATAATGAAAATCATTATAAATGATTTATAGGTTGTAATTTAACTATAAGTTTGAAACTTTTTATTTAGTTCAAAAAATCGGCGTGGGGATGAGCCGCTTAGCTTGACTAGGTTCCAAATTCTTAAAACTTTGTGTTGTACTATTTAAAGTTTTTAACAGGAGACAAATTTTCGACTCACGTTCTGAGCATCCAAATTCTAAGACCGGCCCTGATTGCTAGTAACCTACAAAATCCAAATACAAGTTTATAAAATAAACAAGAGAAGCATATAATTAAATTAAATAAACATTAAAAAGTACAAGCAAATATTTACCAAGTCCTCGGAATTGTCCATCCAAACCTTTGCTAAGGCCTCCTTTGCAAACGAGGTCCACAATTGAGGCGTTCATTGAGTTTCGGGTACTTTGTTTTTTTTTTTTGTTTTTTTTTTCTTTTACCTTTTTGGATGTTGACAGGTATTGATTAAGCAATGAAAGTGAAATGTTGAAACTTTGAGAGTCAGTATAGGTTGTGAGTCGGGGAATGCTTGAAAGTTGATAAAGGTTCGGTTTTGTTGGAAGTGTTATTGGTTTCTTCGAATCCAAGTAAACAACAACAATTGAAAGTATATCGACGGATCAGGTACTAGCGTATACCCGTCACTAGGAAATGGAAACAACACTCTTGGACGGTTATTATCCATTTGGTATGAATTTGTGAGTGATTGAGTAGAAAATAAATAGAAATCAGAGAGGTTCTTAGAAATTGTGTAAAATGAAAGTTAAAACGAGAGTGTATAAATAAAGATAAAAGTTATTATTTTTTAATTAGTAATGGTAATAAATCCGTTCTAGGAGGTAAATTGTAGTTTTTTTTTTAATCCAGTTGTTTTAAGAGGTGAAGTGTAAATTGAGCGTGGAAAATGTAAATTGTTATCGTGTGTGTGTGTGTGGGTCAGTTCATGCAGCGTTTGGTTTTGACATGGCTTCGTGGGTGGGGCGGTGTTTCACGCAACCCACGTAACGTGAACCACACCATATAGCTTACTTTGATGATGCCGTTAAATTAAAAAGGTGAGCAAATTCTACTGGACCAAAGGTAATACAAGATGATTTTGTTATAGGAGTCAGGAGATGGGGCTCGAATTAACAACAAGAGGACTTGGGCTGGAAATTGGAGTGAGGCCCACGAACAAATGGTGAATCATGATTAGAAACAGAAAGGGATTTGACGGCAGATTTTGGTGAGTTCATGTTACTCCTAACGTGGCGAGCTTCTAACGTGACGAGCCCAAATTACATGCGATAAGCGTCTACAAATCAAAAGATAGAAGACTTAGAAGAAACGGCATGCCAATAACAAGCCCAAATAGATCAAATGAACCAACAAATAAAAACAATGCATGATTTCTATTTTCAATAAATGGATGGAGAATCAAACAGAAGTGATGGATCAAACATCAATCAGAATTTCCAAAACAATGAAAGTGAAAATGAAGAGTAGTTTAATTTGTTTAGTTTTTGTACGATTTATGGGATTTGATTATTAATATGTGTTTGTTTGAACGGTACTTTCCATGTTTTAACAAGAACTTTCTATTTATATATTTCTTGTGTAGAAACTGGAAAAAAAGAAGAAAAAAAAACCTGTTAATTATCGGGTAAAACTGAAAACAACACTGAATAACTGGAAATTAGCTGATGTGATAAAAAAAATGTGTTGGTGTTTTCGGGACATCTCGTCAAAGCATGGATTTTTAAAAAATAAATAAACAAAAATTAACCTATTGGGGATGACGTGTCGCCGCCAAAGCCCAGAATAAAACTTTTATTTTTTTGAAAAATTTAGTCAAAACTTTTTTGGAACTTTTCGTCGCTAATGTCTACTCCAAAGCGACGACATCAATGACGAGGAATTTTTTGACCAAATACGGAAAAGTAAAGGCGTCGGCCAGTTGGCGACAAAATGTCGTCGCCAAAGGCTTTAGCGGCGACATGTCATCGCGAAAGGGGGTATTTTTGTCGTTGCGAAAGCCACTAATTTTTGTAGTGCTTATATATCTAATTTCGAAATCTGAACCCTAGATGTGATCGTCTTTTTACTTATTGTTTGCACACAAGTTTATATCATTCCCTTAACATTTTCTTTCCCAAAACAAAGCAGGTTTCTTTTTAGGTAACTTAGATACTTTAGTAACATAACTAGATGAAACATAGAATATTGACTACATGATTGTCATGGGCATGATGATACGTGACTTAACCTGACTATTTAAGCTGATTAAGTTTTTGTATGACCCCAAACAACATGTTATTAGTTAGACACACTTTTATATGTATGTATCAAAACTCTTTTATATGGATGTATCAAAACTCTTCGAGTGAATTGCACGGGAAATCACTATTGTTTGTTAAAATCTCACTTTTAATCCTTGAACTATTAAAATTATAAAAATAGTCCTCAAACATTCACTTTCGACTCACCTGAGGTCCCTAAATCTAACTTCCGTTATAAAAACTCATTTAAACGGGTAGTAATTAACCGTTATACCCTTCTTTAAAAAAAAGGTTTAAAAAAAACACTAATCCCTTAAAATCCCAACCAGTTCTCGAAAGAAGAGAGGAATTTTTTTTTTTGAACGGCGTTTGGACTACTCCCCAAATCTCCAATACCCGAGTGAGCCTTCCTGAGACGGGATTGCAACCGTCCATACTGATTTTGACACTCCAGGCTTGGCTCACTCAGGAACACCATCAAGGAGGAAACTCACCACTTGAGAAAAACCCCCTTGAGTCAGGTTTGAACTTGAGACCTCAAGGTCCCCAAGCTCTAACCTTCATCCCCATACCATTGGGACAAATGCCCATTGGTAGAAGAGAGGAATTGAGGTGTCGGTTTTCTGACATGGAATCGCGGTCGAGCTGGCGGCAACCTCCATACATCTCCGGCCAAGCTCCGTCGACGCCCCCATGACCATCTAGCTGGCGGCAACCTCCATCTCTCGGCGTTGCGATGACAATTACAGAAGCGGCAGCAAAGCTGCGATCAACCTTCTGACCACCTGATGGTCGTCGCCGGCTATTTAGAGGCGACTAGGGTTTCGATGGTGCTGATTTCCAATTCTGAGTGTGGCGGAGACTGGGTTATAGGGCTGGAACCCTATCTTTCGTTCTAAGTAAGATCATCGTTTTGAGGTTCTGAGGTTCTGAGGTCATGTCAGTTAATTAGTGTTATTTTGTGTCTGTTTCGTATATATAGTTTGATTCATGTTCTATTTTGGATCTCAAATAATTTAAAAGTAAGCATTCTGGACTCTATTCACACTTCTGGACAATATTACATTTCATTACAACACATGCATGCTTTAATCTGTACATTTTTATTGGCCAATATCAATAACACCAATTACAACTTATTTATAAAATTATAATTTCACCACACTCTACAATTAATCAAGCCATCCCAAACAAACTTAATCAACCTATTACTTTTAGGTTAAAGTCTATAGATCTTTCGAGTCGTACCACATACAACGTTACAACTTACACTCCAATAGTTGGTTTTGTGATATGTAAATTGCTAAATGTTTTAATTTCTACTTAAGAGTCCCAAATGGGACCAAAAGCAGGAATCCCTTTACTCTTACAAGCATTCACCACATCCCTACTACCTTCAGGGTTACTCGTCACAATCACCACCTCCGCCCCCCACTTCCGGGCCGCCGCAACGCTCATCTCGGAAACATTCGGCCGCCCCATCACCGCGGTGTCGTGAACTATCACCTTCTCTTTCGGATGCCTGCTCACCCACTCCTTGATTTCTTTCCCAAAGTTCTGTTCAATCCCTTTTGCCACCCACAACAAACACACCTCTGCTGGACCATGTTGTAGCAAGAAAGACAGGAACACGCATATACCCGAACCGGTTGCCACCACGAGAACCCGATTGTACATGTTTACAAGATAAGGTAGACCCGCAAAGTGGACTTGGCGCACCCATAAGTGGCTTGGCGGGTTCGAGACTAGGGATTTCGTGAAGTCGCCAACCGCACCGGCTAGCATCATGTGCTCTTCCTTCCCATCCGAAATGATCCCGAAAGCGTGCCATTCGGACATAGGGGACGGGCTGATCCGACCTAGAATCCCCGGTTTCACTCCTCCCGCGAACTTAATAATAGAGGCGTGACCCGATGGTGCCGAGACCTTTACCGCAACCCGCCTTACAGTCACCCATGGGATGATGATTAGAATGGTTACAATCAAAGTTAACCAGAATTCTTGCTCTTTGATCAATCTTGATCCTACATCTTTCCTGTAAGATTTTGTTTCCGGTTCATAACATTTTGTTAGCACGATAAACGCCCAGAGAAAAACCAACGAGGCCCAACCCGTGAACCTGTGAGTTCGTTCGAACACGTTATGGTGGAGATGACGGACGAGTGGGAACGCAGCGAGACAAGCGAGGCAGAGAAGGGCGAGGATGGTCGAGGCAACACCGATTATCAAATTCGAAGTGTTGTCTCTATCTTTGAGAGTAAGAACTAGAGAGTATGTAAGCCAGGCGACCGAAGAAACGCCACAACTACTATGTATCCCACCTAAAGATTGAAGTAAAGAGGTGGTAGCGGTTTTGAACCGTAAAGGCACCCACGAATGGCCTAATACGTTCACCGCGAGCCAAAACACTATCCGTAAGAAGGCTTCGGTTCGACAAAGTGTTAGAGCCAGAAGGTTGCCTATAGAGAAAAGAGTTGCATGGTTTCTAGCATATGGGAAATGTCCCGTGGCAGCAAGAACTAGCCCGGTAACGTTAAGAGCCAAACAAACCATAAACAGTCTCTTATAAACCGTAAACAACCCTTGGTCGAGCAAGATAACCGATAATCGAGACTCTTTCGGTTTAGTTGGCTTCGAAACAATCTTCTTGCTTGGAGCTTGTGGGAGGTTTTGTCCTTGATCAATCGAACACAAGATCGGTAGCTCGTGGTTGTTGTCTAACTCGTAACCTTCTTCTATGTTGATCAGCACGTTGTCCTGATCATCTTCATCATCGGTCTCTAGATCGCAGAAATGGCTACTGGCTCGACTTGTGGACCGTGAAATAACAGCACCAGAAGTTGGCACGATTCTTTTGGAAGAGCCCCATGGAAGCCAAGATCTTCGGCTAGCCCGAGGCGCATCGATGGCGAACGGATCCTTATGGGGTTGGATCTCAAAGGATACGCCTCGACAGCTAGAAAACCTCTGGTCCATGGCTTCTTGTTTCATCATGTTTCTTTTCTTGATGGTTTTTGAATAAAGAAGGATGGGGAAAAGCTTGTGGTTTGTGTGGAGGAAGTGTCCATGTATTTATATATTCAAACCTGTGCAGTGATTGGTTGTACCGTATTTTCGTATAAAGTTTATGACTTTTGGTTATGTATATAGATATTCTTTTTATTCACGTAATTTTGGAGTCTTAGATCTCTCATGTTGTTTCGTCGACCGACGACTTAGTCAAGTTATAATTTAATTCGGCAGATTAAATAAACATATATCACATATTTACTTCAAAATAAATCAAGCTCGCACACACTAATTAAATAAACAATATTAATATTTTTTTTATATATATGTTTTGAACGGTAAATTTGGATAACTGACGGGTTACTTATAACCCAGCCACCCGATCATCTTCATTATTCTCTCAAAAAGAATTTATCATAAGTGAGAAAACCATTTGACCTAAACAATATAAAACTCTTATTAATTTTTTATTTTTTTTATAACGTTAAGACTTGAACCTATACTTTCAATTTTTAATGTCTTGTGTCTCACCTCAAAAATAAACAATATTAATAACTAACACAGCATATGTTACAGAAAAACAAGTTAATATATATATTTTTTTAACAGCAAACTTTTTGTCCATGAAAATACTTTAACTATTTACATTATAAATAACACAACATATTTAACATGGCAATTTCAATGCATTAGTATGTTATTTATATATAACATTAAAAAGATGGAAGTTATGACGGATCTAACCCATTTGGTTAATATATATAAGATTAGAAACTCATATAATACACTAGTTAGTTGAATAAATACAAGTTGTAAACAATAACTTATATGAAATTTCATACGTTGAATGTCGAGCCATTGTTAAATAAGAAACAATGAATATTTAAAATATATAAATAATAAAAATTGAAGATTTGAAAAGTATAAAAATATATTTTAAAATAATATATAATTGAAATCATCTTATGATTTATTAAGTTTTAATAAACTTTTAAAATAAATATATTTATATTTGATACTAAATTATATAATTTAATTATTCAAAAATTGTTAGTAATAATAGGAAAATAGTTGGTGTTTAATAATAGAGAGGCATAAAAGTTATTGTGAGAATAAATATGATGATGATACGTGACATAAATAGAAAAATGATTGTTAAAGACGCCTGACTCGTTCATTTTTTTTCTCGTCCACCTTAATAATACAAGTTATAGCATTTGATTCAAGACAAATTCGAACGTATGATTTATTCAAAAATAGCCTAATCAAGTATGAAATTGGTAATTTAAGCATTCATGAAATGATAAATAGCATGTTTGAAAACTATTTATAGATAAAAGTATGCGCTTTCTTGTACGTTTTTCAATTAATTACTAATCCGTTACGTGAAAAAATATATATCAACAACGCTGGATGGTGTTATGATTTTCTTTTTTTATTTAAAGTAATTTCCAAAATGTGTTTTCATATGCACTTTAATCTATTCTCAAAAGAACATCATGATAAGTTAAATGATATGTTGGTGTATTAAATATTTATCTTGTTTTGCCATCGTTTGAAGTTTCTGATTTCAATTTCTCTAAATCCATAGAGTGTTGCAGTTCATATAAAACTAGAATTTTTTTCTCTCTTTCCAGTCATCTATCATCTATCGTTGTTCGGAGTTCGCAGCCTCATTCACATGTAGCTCGGAGTTGATGGTCTCCCTTTCTAGGTGGATATAAGGTTTGTCAAGATCGTACCCTCTCCAGACCCTGCTAATAGTTATAAACTTATAATGCTATTGGTGGGACTTTATTAGACATGGTTGTTATTGTTATAAAACTAGACTTCATTGTCCACGCGTTGTGACGTGGATAATATAGATATATAAAACTGTTTCATTACTAAAACGGAACGTAAAAAAAACATAAATAAAAAAATGATATATCCAAAAGATCAAAAATGCAAATACAAAGTGATTGTGCAGCGACGTTAAATAAAACGTAAAGAAAACATAAATACAAATTGACTACGCAATGACGTTAAAAAATATCTTAAAGAAAACACAAATACAAAATAAGTGTGCCATGATGTTAAAAGGAAATAACTAACGAAGCATGTCACGTGACATCCAACCATTAAAGACGTTAGGAACAGGAGCAGAGGTTACTTGGGACCAAAGGGGACCTCGGTCTCTGCCGTTTTTCACTAAGAAGTCTCGAATATACGTGTAATTTATCAAAAAAATTATATGTATTAATTCGGTCCGCACTCGAACAATTTTATAGGTATTTAGTCGGTCCCCATTCAAAAAATTATATACAAAGTTTGTGTAATTTATAAAAAAGAATTTTAGGGTATTATTTGAAACATTATTAAGTTGAGGGTCCTATTTTTTAAATTGTACTAAAGTAAAGGGGGCAAAGTAAATTCTTAAATTTTGTTACTCAAACAAAGAGTAACAACAGCAAGTGGGTAAAAAAAATTAGAAGCGAAGCCCTCTTATTCTTCTGTGGTGTTCGACGAACGGACAAGCAATGTAGCAAGGAGCCAGGGAAGTCGATATTTAAGCAGAGCCTTAAGTAAGTAATTGTCTCTCCAATGTCCTTTAAGCTTTCCAATTCCACAACGTATTCACTTATTTGTTAGGAAAATTTTATCTAAATAATACCAAGTTTCATCAAATGGCCGGCATCAATCAAAAGTAAGGAAATGCTTAATACCGAGCCCAACTTTTAACATATTTTCCTACAATGATCCCTGACTAACGAAAAGTTAACGACGTTAGTTTTTTTTTATGAAGCATTGGATTTAAATAATCTCAAGTTTAATCAATTGGCCGACAAAAATCATATGTTCAATAAAAAATAATCTCAAGTTTCATTAATTGGCCCACAATAATCTAAATTTCATCAAAACTAACGTCGTTAAGTTTTTGTTAGTTAGTGATCGTTATAGAAAATAGGTTCAAAGTTGGGCTCGATAATAAAGATTTTGTTACTTGGGATTAATGCCGACCAATTGATGAAACTTGAGATTATTTAAATCCAATTTGACTATTTGTTAAGAGTTGCAAACTAAGGTTTTGAAAGAAATAATTTTTTTTTTGATGAAATTAGATGCTATACACTTGTATAATGATTATTGTTCATGAAATTAGATGTTGTATACTTAACACTTGTATCTTGTATGATGAAACTTTTTATGAAATTTTGATGAAGTTCGCCCCTGTATACTTGTATGATTAATTTTTCAAGAACCGCCTTGGCAATAAGATGTCTAATAAGTATCTCGCGGATAGTTTGATGATTTATCTAGAGAAATTAGAAATTGCCGAAAAGTTTAATTCGAACTGGATAATCAATCAAAGTTGAGTTGTAATTCTTTTTCCTTGTACTTACCGTTTCTCTCGCATAATCATAAATATTTTAGGTCGTTGTTTGTTAAAAAAACATTTATTATTTGTACGAACGGTCATTTGAATTAATAAAGAAAAATTAGGTATTTACAATTTTATTATTTGAAGAGAATCAAACATATAACTCGAAATATAACGCTAGAAAAAAAAATTGATCACATGACTTTCGGTCCCCTATCTATAATTTCTTAAGCTTCGCACTGAATTAAGAAAAAGATATTAACAAATAATAATAACAAAACATCTCACGTGACATCTAACCAATAAAGCTACGTTACCAATTATACAAAAGATCTATAAATAACCAAATGATCTTTGTTAATATAGTAATTTGAAATTTCCTCTATGGTACAATATGTAATAAAATTAAAAAAAAAAAATAGAAGTCAATAAGAAACGTCAATTGTTGATCATATATTCTCTGGTTGACATTGAGATAGAATGTATTTATTCCTTATATATATTTTTTATGTAAATTGCCAAGAAAATATATTTTGGATTTATTTGTAATCTAGAAAAAAAGTAGGAAGGTAGAAGGAAAATGATACATGGAATGAAATGATACGGTTGAATTTGAGTGAAACCAAGTCTTCAAGAACACAATTTAAGAAGATGAAGTCCTTTATCTGATTCCAATGGCCGGGTGGTTATGAAAATAAAACTAAGAGATGGAGTTTACTTACTATTTGTTCAACTGTTCTAGATTCAAGAAATGAATTGATAATATAGTAAGTAACTAAAATTCATATTAATAGTTGCATGTATGGGATAAAATCATAAAAACCATTCACGTGAATTCTTCTTCAAACCCGACAGCAAGCGGATAGTTGTTTGGTTCGATCGGATGAGTCGGGTCGATCAAGATTGTAAGTGGTTCCGGTTGAAGTTGTATCAATATTCTTTCACGCTACAACAAAGAAGGCCTATCATGAAATAAATGCCTATAGTGAACGCAAGTCGTCCGCGGGCCATAGGCCAAAACTTTTTATAGCGATGACATGTCATAGCTTGTTAACGTTGTCGCTAACACATCGTATCCAATAACGACGACATTTCATCGCTATAGGATGTATAGTTTTGAATAATTTTGAAAAAAAAAATAATATAATAAAATTCAACCTTTAGCAATGACTATAGGCCAAGATAAATAACTAAAAGAATGAAGTAACCTATATCTACGACATCTTATCGTCATAGGTCAATATTTTTAGATAATTGCTTTTGGCCTTGTCTATTTGTACACCCATATAAGACAAAATCTTCTATTTCTATATCCTAATACGCAGCGTATATATATACGCTGCGTATTGTAGTCAGCAGCCGCCAAAATCTTTACGAGGTTGTCCCAATACGTAGCGTATATAAACATACGTTGTGTATAAAAATTCACTAAAAAGTGGTCCAATAAGGTAGGACCTGAGTCGTTCTTGTGGTGTAAATATGATACAAAATAGCTAATGGTCCCGTTTATAAACTTTGATCTTGCTTTAAACCTGTTCACCCGTCAAACACAATATGTTCATCGTACTGAGAAAGTACTGAGAATCTGGTTGATCGCGACTACATATGGGGCGTATGTAGTTTTACGGGGCGTATTGCAGGAATCTCTGACTTGTCTGTACCTAATACGCAGCGTATTTGGTACCACGCGGCGTATTAGGTTGCTTTCGCAGGAATCTCTGACCTGAGACTTGACATCATACGCAGCGTATTTACTAATACGCAACGTATTAGGTTGCTTTCGCAGGAATCTCTGGCGAGCGACTTGACATCTCGGTCATTCATATAATTATACGGTGCGTATTCAATAAAAGGTGGCGTATTAACCAACCTACCAAGATCCAGCCATTATTGTTTGGGTGCTTTAAATGTCGGGGTTCGGATAAAACGAAACTTTAAATTGTAAACCCGGGTCGAAGAAGAAGGAAAAAGAAGAAAAAAAAAGAAAATGACTACCCGCTCATGGACTGTCCGGTCTGTAAACGAGCCCACGTTAATGGTGGGTGATGCCTACGCAAATAACCCGGGGTATTTTACTTTAAAAATCATGCATTACGGTCATTTTACCGATTTGCCGGGACGAAGATACGTAGAAGGTCTCTGTACGCTAGCTGATTACTGTCATGTTGACGAGTTCAGATTCTTTGATATGGGTCTGATAATGCCCCGTTTGGGCTATGAAAATATAAATAATATGTGTTTTTATTACAGGAAACCCGGGTTTGATCTTGACAATGGGCTTGAACCATTAAGGAGTGACGAGTATGTTGATCGTCTTATTTCTTACATCGATGAAAACATTCGAATTTTGTACGTGTACGTTCTTGATAGTGAGTTAGGGGTAAAAACTGAAAAAGACTATCCGAAGATCCGGGTGAAAGTTCAGGCCTCAAGTTCTACTTCTAAAAGAAAGTTGTTTTAAAAGAGCCGGGTGAAAGTTCAGTACTCTGTTTTTATATTTAACGTTACATAACGTATTTGTAGCTCTATGTTTTTTATTATAAATGAATAATAACTTTTATTGTTGGTACTAGAATTCAGGAGACAATGAGCAGCTCACATCAGCTCGTAGGCACTTCATGGTAAGGATCCTGAATAATATTTACTTGCTAACGGTTGCTTCTCTATTGTTTGTTACTCGCAGGTTGACTTGGTTATTCATCACGTGTCCTAAAGACTCGGTCTATCAACAGAATCATGGGTCAGTTGGGATTCAAACGGCTAGTTGGCGAACGTGGACTTACTTGCTACTTTTTAGGAAAATTAGTTGCTATGTATTTCGTATTTAAACAAGAGCTCTAGGCTTACACACACACACAATCTTTTCGATTACAATTCTCTGCAACACTTAGAATTCGAGCTCATTTACTTTGTAATCAGAACTTTCATTATATAAAAGTTTTAGACGGTAGGTACTTTGAACCGGCCCCCGAGGTTTTTTGCCAGGCTCCTTGAGGATACTCAAGGATACTTGGATTTTCCCTCGTTACATCCTCGCGTCAACCTTTACATTTGCATTTTCATCTTTATTTACATCAAACACGCTACCTCACATACAAAGTTTGATCAACTAATTGCTTAGGCAGTTTTTGACCAAAACAATTTGGCGCCCACCGTGGGGCAAACGGTGTTTGAATTCAGCTAAAAGCCTTAATCTTCTTCCCATAACCAATTCTTGAAAATGTCGAGCCAACAAAAGATTACTTCGAAATCCGTTTCATCCACTAAACCGATCGTCAATGCTGGTCTTCCCCCAATGATGAAGAAAGTGGCTGATACTAATACTAGAGGAGTGGAATACCCCACTTTTACTGGATCTCAAGGTACGTCCACTGACTCTACTATTTCTAATAATGATCTCTATGTTTTGATCAGGCAAATGAAGGCCCATGCGGATGAACAAACCAAAACCAACGAAAGAATGATGAAGGAGATCATGGAATTGAAGAAATCTAAGAAACCAGTAGAGGAAATCAGCCCTTTGATCCCAAAATCATTCGGGTTCAACTCTCCGGAAATATCGGAGCAGCCGAAACTGAAAGTAAATCCCTCTACTGTTCAAAAGTCAGGTATTGCAACAGTTACCACTGCAGGATCCTCAGGCACTCAGCATCAGAAGACTTCCAGGATGATGGATCTGGAATACTCTGGGTTCTACTCTGAGCAACCCCCAGAATCTTACTACAGCGAGTATGGAAGTCAGCAGCCGCCGAGATGCTCAAGTCAGCAACCAGCCGGGTTTTTAAACCATCGGGTGCCAGCAGTCTCGATGCATCAATCCGCATCTCGACCACAACAATTCGCGGCAGCAAACCTACATGAGCCTTGGAGTCAGCAATCAGCAATGCCTACTCCACAGATGCCACAGGGATCCTCATCACAGCCATTCCAACCATACCGGAGCCGCTTCCGAGCTGCTCAGGATCCTCAAGGATCCTTATTTTCTAACCCTACTGTCTCTGCAGGCACGTTCCCAGGTTCATCTCAGGAGATGCATGAGGGAGACTTCATCCCCATGCAAGTGGAGACTACGACTGAGCCAACCATCGTTAGAGATACTGGATATGGACCTCAAATCCCTCTACAAACTTCCAGGGCTGGTAACAACTTTGATAATTATTATACTAACCCTAACCAAGGAATTGTGCAGGATGCAGGTATTGACCCCGTCATCGCCAGGGAACTTCAGAGATTGAAAGACATGATCTCAAGTGTTCCTGGTGTTATTCGTCCAATTCCTGAAGTGCCAGCGGGCAGCCACAGGATATCCAGATTTGCATGGCCCATCTGTGACGTAGAGATACCGAAAAGATTTCAGACCCCCAACATGAAACTCTACGATGGAACCACAGATCCTGAGGAGCACGTGGCACAATACAGGGAGCGAATGGAGATCAACCCCATTCCTGCAAACATCAAAGAAGCTTGCTTATGCAAGGGATTTGGTTCAACACTGACAGGACCAGCCTTGAAATGGCTACTCAGTATCCCTCCTAACACTATTACTTCTTTTCCCCACTTGGCTAACTTGTTTAATAACCAGTTTTCTTGCAGCAGGAGCTTTGAGAAGCTCACTGGTGATTTGTACAGGATAGTTCAGAAACCCAGTGAATCCCTAAGGGATTACGTGGCCAGATTTGGTCGAGAAGCTCTAGATATCCCTAACTTGGATATGGCAGCTGCTGTAGAAGCCTTCAAAATGGGGATTAGAGGGGATTCCCGATTTTATGATGATTTGGTTATGACTCCTTGCAGGAACCTTGATGAGGTCAGAACAAGGGCACTGAGGTTCATCAGGTTAGAAGACGATAAGAAGATCCAAAAAAGAGGTGAAGAAACGTCGGGCAGAAGGACAAACTCTCCCGGGAAACAACAAAGAAACAAACCCTATTATCGTAATGATAATCCAAGGGTCAACGAAGTGGAAGAGGAAGACGACGAAGAGAACTTCCCAAAGGTATCTGATTATTGCTTTTCGGTTGACACAAGTGGTTTGTTATGTGCCTTGCAGGATCTAGGTGATAAAGCCAGGTGGCCAAGAAAATCCGATAAACAAGGATCATGGAAAGATAAGTCTAAATGGTGTGCCTACCACGAAGACTTTGGGCACTTAACAGATGATTGCATAGCCCTTCGGAAAGAGATCAGTTACCTGCTCAGCAAGGGGCATCTCAAGGAATTGTTCGGTAGAAAGAGAAGCAAAACTCAAGAAGCTGCTGAGCTGCCCAAAAGAGCTCAGTCGCCACCAGCAGATGCAAAGGTGATCAATTTCATCTCTGGAGGATCTGACATATGTGGGGCCTCTTTCTCATCAGCAAAAAGACATGCCAAGGAGGCCAAAATGGATCAAAGCAGCCGACCAAAGAAGAATGCAATATTGACTGAAGACAAAGTCATTTCTTTTGACGAAACTGATAAGCAGGACATCCAGGATCCTCATCATGACAGTCTGGTAATTACATTATGTATTGCTAACCATTATGTTCGCAGGATCCTGATAGACAATGGCAGCTCGGTCAACATTATTCAATTGGACGTGCTTAAGAAGATGAGCATTCCCGAAGAAGAAATAATTCCAAGATCCTCAGTATTAGTAGGATTTAGCGGAGAAACCAAGCATACGGTTGGAGACATCAGACTTCCTGTTTACATAGAAGGGGTCAATTCCATGCAGAAATTCTGCGTTATTGATTCCCTGCCTTGTTGCAATGTAATCTTGGGTAGGCCATGGATCCATGATATGAAAGCAGTTCCATCTACCTATCATCAATGTGTGAAGCTTCCCACACCTTGGGGAGTTGTAAGAATATTAAGTGATCAACAAGAAGCCAAAGACTGTTACACTTCTGCTATGAAGAACACTATCAAGTCAAGGCCAGCATAGCAATTAAAGAAACCAGCACGAAGAGTTCAGATGACAAAGGAATTGGAGACCAAAGAAATTCAACTCAATCCTGAAGATCCTGAAATCAAAGTGCTGGTAGGAACAAATATTCCTGAGGATACTGAGGAGCAGCTCGTGAGCCTCTTAAAGTCCAGAGTCACGACATTTGCATGGAAACATGAAGACATGACAGGTATATCTAAAGATATTATTACTCATAAACTTGGTATAGATGAATCTTTCAGGCCAATACATCAGAAGAGAAGAAAGTTCGCTCCTGAGAGAAACATCATAATCCAAGAGGAAGTTGACAGGCTGCTCAAATCAAAAATGATCAGAGAAGTTAAGTATCCTCGCTGGTTGGCTAATGTGGTGGTAGTCCAAAAGAAGAATGGTAAGTGGAGGGTATGTGTAGATTACACAGACCTAAACAAGGCCTGCCCTAAAGACCCATTCCCTCTACCGCATATTGATTCTATGGTGGACGCAACTGCTGGGCATGAGATGCTAACTTTTATGGACGCATCTTCGGGCTTTCAACAAATTCAAATGGAACCATCAGATCAGGAAGACACAGCCTTCATGACCCCTACAGGTATTTATTGTTATATTGCAATGCCTTTTGGTTTACGAAATGCAGGTGCCACATACCAAAGGCTAGTCAACATGATGTTTAAAGACAAGCTGGGGGACACCATGGAAGTATACATCGATGATATGGTGGTGAAATCGAAGAAAGCAGAAGATCATCCCAAAGATCTTGAAGCCGCATTTGATATCCTGGACGAGTTCAACATGAAATTGAATCCTTCCAAGTGCCATTTCGGAGTAAGAGCCGGCAAATTCTTGGGCTTCATGGTTACTGAAAGAGGAATAGAAGCCAGCCCTGAGCAGATACAAGCTATTATAAACTTGAAGTCTCCAACAAACGTTAAAGAAGTTCAAAGATTGACTGGAAGAGTAGCAGCACTTAACAGATTCATATCAAGATCTTCCGAAAAGAGCAAAGAATTCTATGACATACTGAAGAAAAACAAAAAGTTCGAATGGGGTGAGAAGCATGAAGCAGCTCTGAACTCTTTGAAAGAATATTTGTCATCCGCCCCGCTTCTGATGCAACCAGTTAAAGGCGAGCCACTGTCTCTTTATCTAGCGGTTTCAGGCAGCTCGGTAAGTGCTGTGCTTGTGAAGGATCATGAGGGGCAGCAACATCCAGTATACTATGTAAGCAAAACATTGCTAGATGCTGAAACCAGGTATTCTTATTTAGAAAAATTGATTTTAGCCCTTATCATGGCTTCTCAAAAGTTAAGACATTATTTTGAAACTCATGTTATTTATGTGAAAACTAACTATCCTATTAAGTGTGTTTTAAGAAAGCCAGAGATGTCTGGAAGAATGGCGAAATGGGCAGTTAAATTAAGTGCCTATGAAATCATATATGAACCAAGAACAGCGATCAAGTCACAAGCCTTAGCAGACTTTGTGGCTGATTTCAGCAGCGACATACTGCCAGAAGTTGAACTTGAGGTCAAGCAGCTCGAAGAAGCTTCAGGCAGCTGGGTCTTGTATACAGATGGAGCATCTAATGTTAGAGGTACAGGATTGGGTGCGCTACTGAA
This sequence comes from Deinandra increscens subsp. villosa, assembly GCA_039602395.1. Lineage (NCBI taxonomy): Eukaryota > Viridiplantae > Streptophyta > Magnoliopsida > Asterales > Asteraceae > Deinandra > Deinandra increscens. Next base: position 78,840,296 of record JBCNJP010000007.1, on the reverse strand, counting down.
ATCGCCACAGGGGGACATTATCCCTCTATCTATCCACTGTGAATTCAAGGCTACTAATAATGAAGCCGAATACGAAGCTTTAATTGCGGGATTACAACTCGCTAAAGATATGGGTATCCAACACATTCAAGTTTTTATTGACTCCTTGTTATTAACTAACCAATTTAATGGATCCTATGCAGTGAAAGGCGAAAGGCTAACCAGATATCTGGACCTTGTAAAACAATTAGCATTATCTTTTGAAAATTGCAGCATATCACAGGTACCCAGAGAAGAAAACGCAGAAGCTGATGCTTTGGCAAATTTAGCATCATCTTTAAGGATCCCAGAAGGTGTCAAGATTCCCATAACTCACATCCTGACACCAGCAATTGAAGAACAAGAAGTTAACGATGTTACAACAGATAAAGATCAAGAAATGACAGACTCCCAGGATCCTCAAGAATCCTGGACTTACCCTATTAGGAGATTTATCCAAGAAGGAGAAATCCCAAAAAACGAGAACTCCAGACTCTTCCGAACAAAGGTAATTCCATATTCAATAATAAATGGTATCTTATACAAGAAATCTCTTGCAGGACCATACTTGAGATGCCTCGAGCAGCCTGAAGCACATGCGGTACTTCAGGATATTCATGAAGGTGATTGTGGCAATCACACTGGGGGCAGATCACTATATTCAAAAGTATTAAGAACAGGATACTACTGGCCCACCATGAAGAAGGATGCTATGGCCTTTGTTCAGAAGTGTGATGCATGTCAGCGGCACGGCAACATCCTCCATCAGCCTGCTGAGCCGCTCCATTCAATATCATCTCCATGGCCGTTCATGAAATGGGGAATGGATATAGTTGGTAAGCTGCCTGTAGCACCTGGAGGAAAAGTCTTCATGCTGGCTATGACGGACTACTTTTCTAAATGGATTGAAGCCGAAGCTTTTGTTCAAGTTAGAGAAAAGGAAGTAATTTCCTTTATCAAAAGGAATATCTTAACAAGATTTGGAATTCCATCAGAAATAGTGTGCGACAATGGATCTCAATTTATTGGAAAAAGGACAACAAGTTTTTGTGAGGCATGGGGCATCAAGATGGTAACTTCAACTCCCATACATCCACAAGCTAACGGCCAAGCAGAATCAAGCAATAAGATTATCATTAATAACCTCAAGAAGAAGCTAGGTGACAAGAAGGGAAAGTGGGCTGAAGAGCTACCTTTCGTATTATGGGCTGACAGAACGACCTCCAAGAATGCTACTGGTCGAACACCATTTTCCTTAGTGTTTGGATCCGAAGCTGTAATTCCTACTGAGATGGTGATGCCAACTGCGAGAACAAGCTGCCGAGATTTTGAAGCAAACAAACAAGAGCTCCTTGAAGATCTCAAAACAATTGAAGAAATCAGAGACCTCGCAAAATTTAGGATGGCAGCATACCAGCAAAAGATAGCCAAATCTTATAACAGGAATCTCAGGATCAGAAGATTTCAAGTAGGAGATCTGGTACTCAGGAAAGCCTTTCAAAATACAACCAATCCGGCACATGGGAAACTCGCGCCTAAATGGGAAGGACCTTACCTGGTAGATTCAGAAGCTGGAAAAGGAGCATACAGGTTAGTTACTATGGAAGGTGAGCTGCTCCCAAGAGCTTGGAATGCAATTCATTTGAAGTTATATTTTATATAAGTTCCCTTTGGATCCTTTGAGCATATCAGAGAATCCTTGTCCATACTTCGAGAACCTCAGGTATGATTTTTACCCTTATTTCATTTTCACATTATTATTTTTGAAATGTGTACTGACTTAGGCATCGGAGGGGTGTTAGCGAAACTAACACCCACCCCTCACCGAGCCTTGAAGTGTTTTATAGGTGCTCCGAGCGTCCTACCATAAGCTAGAGGCTGATCACCTCTTCTAAGTCTAAAGCATTCTGAATGCTGTCAAAAGGTTTAGGAGGTTTTCACCTTCTCGTTCACTAATGGGAATCGCCAGGAGCGCAAGACCCTCGCCAGGAGCGCATGATGGTGGCCTGTGGTTCAAGGTGGTGCGACCAGTCCATCTAGGGGTGGCTGATAATTTCATCACTGTTGGCCATAGAGTGCACTTCAAAATGGATGGCAGACGTGTCATCTCAAAGATTCTAAGGTTTTTGGCATTTTCATGTCAACAAAGGTTTAGACATATTTATGTCTCTCAAGTTTTGGGCTTGACCCCAGTTGGCTTAGTCCCAAGTATTTTTGAGCTTGTCCTCAGAATAACAAAGGTTTTTAATGTTCTCACATTAACTAAGGTCTAGGCACTTTCGTGTCTCTCAAGATTGGGCTTGACCCCAGATTAGCTTATTCACAAGTGCTCAAGGTTTTTGAGGTATTTTATGCCTTAAAATCGGAATTTCATCAAGTCTATCTTAAGGATTCCTAAGGATCCTTAAAGATCCTGACTATCTCTACGGTTGGAGTATTCTCAAACAGGTTATATTGATACTGCGTTTAATACGTATTTTTATTACTAAGTATTAGATGGCATCATGGTTTGTTAACATTGACAAAATTTTAATAAACTTTTGAGTTTTTCAACTAAACTATGCTGAGCATCCTGTAGGATCCTCATTCAAACATTTTTCAAAATAATTAAAAGCATACACGGCACACCATGATGATCAAAATACTACTAAGTCATATTTATGCAGGAAATTAGAGAAGTTGACCCCAGGCTTCGTCTTGGAACCCAAGATCCCTCCACCTGTGGCCAACTATATTGTCTAAAGGAGCTTGGACTTCGCCTTGAAACTCAAGGTCCCTCCATCCAAGCCCCCGAAAAAGTTAAACTACCATTGTTTACAAAAGCTTCACCACAAATATTGTTTACTGAACATGAACCTGACCATGAACCAAACAAACTAAAAAAGCGGGCTCAGACCGTTGCATCGTCCTCATCGCCCAGCTTATCACCAGCAGCCTCCGCCTGCTCAACCTCCTTGTCCTTGCCCTTTTCCTTCTCAGCTTCCTTCTCGACCTCCGGCTCAGCCTCCTTCTCAGCCTTTTCAGGAGCATCTCCCCTCTCAGCCAACAGCTTCTTAAGGCTCACCTCCCAGTCCTTCACCGGCCAGCTCTCTGGAGTGAAGCCATCAGCCTGTGCAGCAGTTGCCATCTCAATCATGCACTCCAGCACGCTGATGGCGGCTGAAGATTGAGCGTTCAGTTCGGCCTGCTTCAGAGTTTCAGCAGCCGCAGCATCTTTCTCTTTGAGCTGCTTCTCATAGTGGCGAGTATTGCTGGCTGCGGCCTTGTTCAGCTTCTCAAGACGGAGCATGGCCTGATCAAGTTTGAGTTCAGAGGCTTCAAGCTTCTGTTCAGCTGCTTCGAGCTTCTGCTCCAGGGCTTCCACTTTGCCTTCGAGGTCAATCACCTCGTGGCTCAGCTTGTCAATGCCCTGCACATCAGAATCAAAAAGGGAAGTGTTATGACTTTCATTTTTACATATTTCCCTATTATTAAACTACGACTTACAATGTTCACTACAGCCTGCAGTGAGAGCAGCTTGTTAGCAGCTGCAACGGGAGGGAGATCATCGAAGCTGTCCACATTGATAGTGGAGTCAGGAGCCTTGCGCTTCTTTGCAGAAGAAGTCTTGGAACGAGTGCTCGGAGCTCGGAACTTGGGGGCTGAGATGTCAGTAGGAGCCTTGCTGCTGGTCTCCTCAGTTTTCTCCTTTTTGGCAATGAGCAGCTTAAGGTCCTTGAAGGAGAAGTTGGAGGCCGAACCTGGAGCTTCATCATAAAACAGTGAAGGATCAATTTCAGAAGTAATGAAACACAATTCAAAGACGGAAAGGGAACAATTAAACGAAAGTACCTGTTGACATGGTTCTTGAAGGGCTGAGAGATTGCTGAGAAATGCTTCTGGCACTTGAAACGTCCTCGGGCTGGCAGCTTCTTTCTGCTGCTGGGATGCTGAAAAGATCCTTAAGCTTCTTGGAGGATTCACGGGTCGGCTTGATCAGAGCTTCAAACTTGGGCGCTGCAAAGACAGAAACACAGTCATATCAGTTTCATGCAATGGAAGAGTATATGGGGTTAGAATGTTACTAAAACTCTTCCTACCCTTAATGACCCACTGGGTAGGAAGGTTCTCACAACCAGCAAGGCTACTTCGTTTCACAAAGAAAAATTGACGCCTCCAGTCATGGTCGTTATGAGAAGTCCTAGGGATCATCTGAGCTTCTCCAGTTCGAATTTTCAAAACAAATCTACTGTTGCCGTGAGTGGCCAACCGGTAAACTTTACAAATTTCAGCAACTCCAATATTCAGGTTATGGGACTGGTTCAAACTTTCGAGAGAGAACAGAATACGCCACACCATTGGCATGACTTGGGAGTAAGCAAGACCGGTGACGGAAAAGAAATCATTCACCAGTGTCGGAAACGGAAATGTCATGCCAAGAAGAAAAGGGTAGTTCAGAAAACAAACCCATTCGTCGGAGATGTGGTCGGCTTTCAAAGAAGGGTCAAAGGGACGAATTTCAGCTCCAGCGGGGAAACAGCGGGATCGTTTCAACAGTGCGATCTTGCGATCGTCAAAATTGCAAGTTTCCTCCGCCGTCGCCGGGAGGAGACCTTGGTCGGTGAACTCGTCGGCCACTTGGTCGGAGACCGTGGCCGATGACTGTGCAGGAGTTTTTCCCATGCTCAGAGAAAACGAGAAGGGCGGAATGAGAAACTAACCTGGAGAAGATGCGAGGAGCTCTAGGGTTTCGCCGAGAAGAAGATGTGGTGAAGAATTAATGTGGTGAGAAGGTTATAAAGGGATAATCTGACGAGAACTTCGCTTGGGAAGTTGGGGCTAATTACTCCCCATCAAATCATAGTTACTTAGAGATAAGCCGGAAATTCAAATTTTCGACAGCTGTCCCGCATGCACCAACTGCCAAAAATTTGGGGGCAATTGTTGGTACTAGAATTCAGGAGACAATGAGCAGCTCACATCAGCTCGTAGGCACTTCATGGTAAGGATCCTGAATAATATTTACTTGCTAACGGTTGCTTCTCTATTGTTTGTTACTCGCAGGTTGACTTGGTTATTCATCACGTGTCCTAAAGACTCGGTCTATCAACAGAATCATGGGTCAGTTGGGATTCAAACGGCTAGTTGGCGAACGTGGACTTACTTGCTACTTTTTAGGAAAATTAGTTGCTATGTATTTCGTATTTAAACAAGAGCTCTAGGCTTACACACACACACAATCTTTTCGATTACAATTCTCTGCAACACTTAGAATTCGAGCTCATTTACTTTGTAATCAGAACTTTCATTATATAAAAGTTTTAGGCGGCAGGTACTTTGAACCGGCCCCCGAGGTTTTTTGCCAGGCTCCTTGAGGATACTCAAGGATACTTGGATTTTCCCTCGTTACATCCTCGCGTCAACCTTTACATTTGCATTTTCATCTTTATTTACATCAAACACGCTACCTCACATACAAAGTTTGATCAACTAATTGCTTAGGCAGTTTTTGACCAAAACATTTATTAAGGAGAGAAAAGGTTATACCCAAAATATAAACTTTTTTATTTATTATTACAAATAAGGATACATTTTAAAAATAAACTACAACCAAAGACGACTAAATGGAAGGTTCAAAACGACATTGATATAATTTCTCAGCCATTTGCCTACGGTACGACATACATGTCTCCTTAAGATCACCGTCCATATTTAACGGCGTCATCTCCATTAACTTTTGCATCAACATGCATGCAACAACCCCCGAATCCGGACCTATACTGGAACAATCCTTGGGTAGATATTCTTCGTTTATAGCAAAGGTCAAAATCTTCTGACCCCGTCCTGTGTACGGTCCTGTATACCTACGCCAATAATGTATCTCATCCAAGAGCCATCCAAAACAAATCGCCATCGGATCGAACAAAGGATTAAACAATAACCGCGAATACTCTTTCCTAAACCGGTGATTTGTCCAAAACTGAACCATCTCCATAGTCTGCATGTCGATACGGCACAACAACCACTCTTTAACATCCCTTACGTGTAACGGCACATACACGTAATCGACCTCCCAGAAAGGCGGGAATACTTCATCGGTACCGTTGGCGTATCTGGCCGTGATCTTTGAATCATTATGACACAAGTCATCTCTAAATTGAGGTGGTAAGATCGACCAACGCAATCCCGACGACTCGTTTTTCTTTAGTAACCCCTGTCTGCGACGCATCATCCTGTTAACCCAGGCTTCAGTGTGTTGTGTAAAATGTACAAAAATCAATTGGGTAAATATAAATTAACAACTATACAGAATATAGAATATTATAGATGTAAAACCCATATAAAAGATTAATACATACATTTGCTGATAGTTCACCGTTTTCTTCATAGCCAAGGAGAGCACCCCAGAATCGACCGTCTAACTTTGTGTTACCGAGAAATTTAGAATAACAAAACGGAGCATCTCCGTTGTTGTAGAACGTGTGAACATTCTCGGACCACGTATCAGAGTTTCTGTTTGGAAATATCCATCGAGGTGGATTACTTTTATTTTCCACAACTTCCACCTCTTCTCGTTTGATTGAAGATTCCTCACCGGTTCTTCGTGGTGGCCTCCATTTTTGTAAAATCCACTTTGAAGCTTTCGGGGTAGGTTGTGAATGATATTGATTGTCGGTTATCTCGTTATCGTGGCGTTTTGACATTTTTTGTGGGAGTGATGCGAGAGTTGGGAGCGAGAGAGAGATTTTAGACAGAGAGAGAGTGAGTAGAGAGGAGGGAGAGAAATAAATAGGTTGTGGAATGAAATTGCCCTATACGTTGCGTATTCCATAATACGCGGCGTATAGGGTTAGAGATCGTATGATTGCGTAATGATTGCTAATGATTAGCTGGGTCATGATTGGTCTTACCCTAATACGCAGCGTATTAAGATGTACAAATAGCAGCACCCTTTTTTTAAAAACAAAATTCTAGTTTTTTTTTGTTTCTCTATATTTCCCAGCTTTTTCTTAATAAATGCAACCACAATAATAAGTACAAATATCTCATAAAACATTTAAAATCCAAAATGGAATTATCATCATGTCAACGAGATGTTTATCACCCCGCGCGTTGCTGCGGGGTTATATATGTATGCTGAACGAAAGTTAAAAAGTTAAGGGTATAAAATGTAAAAGTCTAAAAGACTCGTGGTGAAAGTATAAAACTATAAAAGTATACTAAAATAAAAGTAAAAAAATGTAAGAGTTTCGTGGCCAAAGTAGAAGATAACAAAACTTAAAACGAAAAAAAATAACTTTAAAAGTTAGAGCGTTAAAAAGTTAAGGAGTATAAAACGTAAAAGTCTAAAAGTCTCGTGGTGAAAATATAAAAGTTTACTAAAGGCGGAAGTAGAAAAGTTAAAAATTTCGTGGGCAAGTAAAAGACAACAAAACTTAAAACCAAAAAAAACACTTTATAAGTTAAAGGGTAGAAAACGTAAAAGTATGTAACATATGTAACTAAAAAAAATAGTGTAAAAATTTAATGGGTAGAAACTGTCAAATATCCAAACTATCATGGCCAAACCATAAGATATAAAAAATATACTATTTATTTTCTAAATTTCATAATTGATTTTTACTTGTTGCACCCCCTCCCCCAACTTATAGATAATTACCACTCAAACCTTTTGATTTTAATTTGGTATATTTTAACCAATAATTTTTTTTAAACAGTTTTTTTTTACAAAAAATTATAAAAAAATAAAAATTTTAAAAAAACATTTTAATTTTTTTTTAATAATTTTTTTTAAAACTGAGCGTTCTTTAAAAAAAACTAAAAAAAACTGTTTAAAACGTTTAAAAAACTTTTTAAAAAGTTTTTTACAAAACTGTTTAGAAAACCTTTAAAAACGTTTTTAAAAATAACGGTATTAGAAAATATTTTTAAACAGTTTGGAAAAATGATTATCGTTTTTAATTAAAAAATAAATCTGGTAAAAAAATATTTTTTTAATTGTTTAAAAAACGGTTTTTTTTAAAAGTTGTTTAAAAAACATTTTTTTAGAAGTTGTTTAAAAAACGTTTTTTTAATGTTAAAAAAAAGTTTTTATAAAAAATCTGTTTAAAATTTTTTTTTTTCTAAAATGAAAAAACTCTTTAAAAAACGTTTAAAAAACTGTTGAAAAAAACTTAAAACGTTTTTTAAACAATTTTAAAAAAATGATTAGCTTTTTTGTTATTTTATTTAAAAAAAAATGTTTAAAATAAACTATCTTTTTAAAAATAATTTTATAGGGGTGGAATATGATAATTTTTAAAATAAAATCTCAGGGGGGGAGTGCAACAAGTAATTAGGGGGTACGAATAGCCTATCCCTTTACATAATCTTAATATGGCGACAACCGAAATTTTACTAATAACTTGACAATATCGGTTATTTGGGATACCCGACATTCAAAATCATGCCTATGCATTTAAAACGATAACCCAAAGTTAAACCATAAGAGGGGGTTTGGTTGTGGAATTCGTTGTAATTTGAATTGGAATTTGATTTAGAATTAGAATTCAAAAGTATTGGAATTTGAAGCAATTGGAATTTGAATGAACTGGTATCTAAAGGAATTGGATTTAAAATTAAAATTCAATAAAAAGCACGAGTGGACCCGTCTCACGGACCGGACCCCACCCACAGACCGACCGCACCCGACCCAACACCCGGACCAACCGAACCCGACCCGAACCCTAAACCGACCGTACCCGACTCGACCCACGGACCGAACCCTGAACCGTACCGACCGGACTCGACACCCGGATCGACCGGACCCAAAGCGACACCCGGACCGAGCCGACCCGAAACCTGGACCAACCGGACCCGACCCGACCGACCAGACCCGACACGTGAACCAATCGAACCCGACCCCCAGACCGACCGAACCGGACCGACAGGACCCAAAACCCGGACCGACCAAACCCGACCTGACCCGGCCTTCGGACCGACAAGACGCGACTCGACCCCCGGACTAGACCCGAGGGTTAGGTCAGGACCGGTCTGAGGGTCGATCGAGTCGGGTCCGGTCGGTCCGGGGTCGACTCGGGTCCGGCTGGTCCGGAGTTCGGGTCCGGTCGGTTCGGAGTTCGGGTCTTGTCCGGTCGGTTCGGAGTTCGGGTCTGGTCCGGTCCGGTCAAGGGGTCGGGTTCGGGTCCAGTCGGTTGGGTCCGAGGGTCGGGTTCGATCGCAGTGCTAGGTCTATCTGGGGGGGGGGGGGGGTTCGGGGGTCTGGCCAGGTCAGTTCGGTAGTCCGGTCCGGGGGTTCGGGTCTGGTCAGTCGGATCCGGGGGTCGGGTGGGGTCCGATCGGTCTGGTCCGATGGTCGTGTCCGGTCCGGTGATGGAATTTTATCAAATTCCAATTCCAATTATTTTATTAACCAAACACATTAAATATGAAATTCAAATTTCAATTCCACGAACTAAACACATTATGGAATGGAATTCCAATTCCCATTCCAATGAAATCCCACGAATTCCATCATACCAAACGTCCATAAGTTCCATCACAATTCCATAGTTTAGAAGAGTATTCTTTTAAAACCCAACACTTCCCAACACAATAGCGCTAGAGGAAGTTTCATATCCACGTGTTCGGTTTGTCACTCCGTGCTTGATCGACTCTGGAAGCTAAACCTGAGATTTACCTATCATAAACACCAAACCGTATTTGTGTTTATGCTATTCAATCATTTAAACAAATTAATCAAATTGATAACCCATTCATTCAAATTTGCAAAAACTGCAAAAATACAGAGTGGGGATCTTTAGCATGTCGCGAAGGATTGGTCCTCACTCCTCCCATGTCGCCTGAGTCGGTCATGAGGTTTTTAAATCCAGAATGGGCAACAACTTTTTGCATGTGGTTCAGACGAATAGGACCGAGTCAACATTATTTTTATGGAAAACAAACACGCTAACTACTAATTGAGTTAATGATCAACTCTGACCAGATCGAGTCAGACGAAATGAAACAAAGCCTTAATTTGTATCTGAAGCCTTGGTTTAGATACCTGTGAACCAACTTCCACTACCTCTAAAGACAACTACACTAGCTAGCTCAACACACTTAAATCGAAAAGCCTTACAAAAGTTGGGTTAATAAAAAAAACTGCAGGCCGTGTGTAGTTTTTTTTTTTTGGCTTAATTAGATCATATGCGTGCGTCTTTAATTTATTATATGACTTGTTCATGTTCTAGCTAGCTAGCTTTCAAGTCAATCATGTGTGGAATTCTTCTGAATGAATGATCATATCATATCACTATCATTGGACGAATGAATATTTCAATTGCATAGATAATTAATGCCCCTCGCTTACGTATTGCTCTGACTTGATTATATATGAAACAATATATGCTACCTATTTTTTTATTCTGCGTTTACCTATTCAAACGTACGTACTGACAAAAAATACATGGTTCCTGTTTTATTGCGGTTATCACCGTAAATAATTGTTGTTATATCGACGGAATATTAGGACAAAGAATTTCGTCGAGTTACTAATTAACAAGCCAGAGGGCGTTACATGGACCCTTCTCTCCATGTACGTGTATTGCCTTAACGGTTTGTTTAGTGTGCAGATTCTCAAGCAATATTCTCATACATTCTAGTGAGAACCAACTCCGGCAGCGGTGATCCGAGGAGCTATTTACGTTTGGTTAGTGGAATGTAATGGAATTGAAATTGCAAAGTTTTTCTTTTAAAGTTGTACTTAGTTAGTTTATATACAAAATTAAATTGAAATGAAATACTTTAATCAATGAAATTTCAGGTCATGTAACTTTAATTTATTAAAATGAAGGATTTTAAGGAATTTGAAATAGTACTATAATTTCATTGATTAAAGGATTTCATTGCATTTCAAATTCTTTCGTAACCAACTAAGCATAAATTTAAAAAGAACATTTTGCAATTTCAATTCCATTACATTCCACGAACCAAATACCCCCTTAGAATGTCGATGTGGTTGGTCGGCCCAATTCTCCTTGTTCTCTTTAATAATGTATTTTGATATTTTCGAATTCGTAATTTCAAATTCATATATTTGTAATTTAGAATTCTTGTATTAACAGAGAACACATTGTTTATGTAATAACAGGTGCATGTTGTTACATAAACAATTTGTAGTTACATCCGATTAATTAGTTGAAATTGATCTCTGTTAATACAAGAATTCTTGAAATAGAGAACACATTGTTTATGTAGCTATATATATGTCCACTAAACCCAAAGTTAGTTACGTATGCATTCCATGTTTGAGCAAATGACGGGTAACGTCGTCTAAAATTAAACTAACAAATGTGACTTCAGAAGATACGTTGCAGATTTGAGCAAGAATGTGTCAACTTGATCAAGTTATTTTTAACAAAGTTGAATTAGTCGCCATGTTCGAATAACAAGGATGAAGAATGTTTAAGAAAGTCAAAGTCAACCCAATATTGTCGTGTATATATGTTATATAGTTTTCAGTTTTCAATAATGCGTATTGTGATTTATGAGAGGCAAAATTAATTATGTTTGAGGCCGGGCTCGGTCTATATTACATCAGTCCATTAATTAAATACAAATATATGATATGCCCACTGCCCAGGCATCATGATCAACATCATTAAAATAATATCTTTCACCCTTACACGCTGCCTTCAACACATACACTCTACATGTTAGCTAGCTAGCTAGTGTTACCTAGCTACCCTATTTTGATTTTCATTTTTCAGTATGGACCCTTGAAACAGTTGAACCCCTGCTACTTGAATCAAAGTAAATGTGATTTCAGTTGTTTATTTTCAATTTCGGTGGGTTGCTTAAAACCCATGTAGTTATTAACAAACTTGGTTTTCTGTTTGATCTTGAAACTAATTTCACTCCAAATTCTGAGAGCCTTGAAATAGTGAGGGACAACAAAATATTTCAATTGAACACCAAACTTTCAGCTCCCATTATTAGTCCACAATATTCCAAAATACTCAGTAAATCCGTGACCAATTCATTAACAAACACACTGGTGACTAGTTTACCCATGAACAAACTCGATTAACCTAACAAATTCTAGTTTCCACACCATTCCTTTGTCAAATCGGACCCACACGATATTTGATGATATACCAAACGGGCATCATAAATGAGTAGTGGACCTCATGGGAATAAAGATAAGGGGTTTTCTGACAAATCGTAGTTTGGATGGCAATCTGATATAATGGTGACAGTCGTCTGTCAAGTGGTGTTTATAGCTGGCCCTCTATTCAGATTGTCGTCTAATATTTTTCAAAGTTTGACCAAACGTTGAAAAATCAGACGGTTGTCCAAGGTGTATGTGGACGGCCTTCCAGCTCTGATTTAACATAGGGGTAGTGTGAGATTAGGAAAAGGAATAAGTAGAAATACTAGAACCATTAACTTTTTTTTTCTCCTCTTGTGGGCTGAGGCCAGTACCTTCAAAGCAGGTCAAGCGGCTTCCAGAGCGGCTGCTGAGAAGGTGAACAAACACGAGAAGACGTGTATTGAAAATCAACATGTGTTTGTTCCCTTCGCGTTTGATACTTCCGGTCATCTTGAATCGGAGGCGGTGGCCACACTGAAGCGGATTCAACGAGTCGATCACGAGAATAGTGCAACCTCTAGAATGAAGAACTTTGTTTTTATCCGTATAGGTTTTGCTATTCAGAAAGGGCTGGCGGCGCAGCTTGTTGCCTGTCTTTCCAGCATGATAACTTGATGTCACGTGTATTTCCACTGTTAAAATGTTCATATATTCACGTATCTACTTGGAAGAAAAGAAATTAATATTTAATTTTCCAGATTTGCATTAGTGTTAATATAACTATTTCTTAATTCTTTGTTAAGAAAATCAACTCAATTCGCAGTTATCATGCCAATCAAATAAAGGTTGATTACAAAGAAGAAGATGGAAATCAGATCGAAGAGCCTGCATGCATGAAGTACGTAGATTATATGTGTGGAGAAGTGAAGTTTCCGTTGAGCAAGCCAGTTGCTATGTGCCTATAAGCCTTCTCGGTTAGGTGTATCCCGTCCCAGTTTGCATAAGTCGACGGATCCTTGCACACTTTCGACCCAATGTGGCCACACCTTGCTGTGAAATTGAAGTTGTATGGTCCACCACCACCGCAACAAGCACTTAAACCTCCATTATTCTCCACTCCTGCATGCATGTATATAGATAAAATTATTTCCTAATATCTAAACAAATAAAAAAAATAGCCTTGAAGGAGATATTTATCTATAAAGCAAATAAAAATTAAGACCACTTCTATCGCACGGACCTTGGAGTGCCTTTCGGAGGGGACGTGTTAGAGTGTGATGCCTTTGCTTTTGCCCTTAGTGACGGGTGCTTCAAACTTTTTTTTTCTCTCTCACACACATAATAATATTAAATGATCGAGTAAATAAGGTATTTGTGGAATGAGGTACATTTGGGTAAAAGGTTGTTTGTGGTAAGGACTGGTAAAAAGTTGATGTGATATGATAACTAGAACTGTTTGTTGGAAAACGACCCTAGCGTTACGGATGATCTAATAGCAAGTCAATTGGTGGGGAAGACTTGCGGGGAGAGTGTGGAAGTAGAGGTGTAAAGAGAACTGGTCAACTGAACTCGACTGGTTCATAAACAGATAATTGAACTAATTATAATCCGGAACAGTGGAAACCAATCACAACTATAGTAGTTTCAAACCGATTAGAGTTTTTTCTAATGTCCGCTTCTAAACCATATAAATGCTAGAACAATCAAATGAGAACTTCTATTTTTCGTTAGAACTCGTGAGAATTAGGTCAAACAAACTCCAATTGAACTCATTCCAGTAACATTGAAAACGACTCCTCAAACCTTAAACGAGAAGGTACTATATAGACGTATGTAAACTTACCTAGATGGTGTGGAATATTACGGAACAAGGTGTTTGAGGCACCATAGTAGTCGGCATAAATGATTCGAGCTTGTGGGTACTTTTTCCTTAGTTTCTCCAGGGCTAGCTTTAGCCGAGTGTTGTGATACCTTGAGAACTCATTGTACGCCTTCAAACATCCATTTCCATCGTACGCTGTTTTGTTTTGAGTTCCAACCAACGTTAAGTAAATCGCTGAGCATCCTATTGGGAAATTCCCCGGCACCACCACCTCTCTCGCACCTTCTTGAATCACCATCTATGAAACATGATTCATGATCAAAAGTAGTCGTCAATGATTTCATTTACACAATTTTATATGTTCTTGATTGAATATACTTACGCTGGTGGCAGATATGATTGTTCCCACAACCAAAGGTACCATTCTTTCTAAATCCATAATGCTTTTACCCAAGAAAAATGCGTAATTGTAGTCATTACCACCAATTTCTCCCATCATAAAGAGTGTCCTTTTAAAGTAGGCATCGCAGTCTGTCATACAGGTAAAATTACAGCGTGTTATGATATTTTGTCATCGTATAACGTTTGTATACTCGAATTAAAAACTTTTTGAACGACCAACTAATAATGTCCTGACTTATGCAGCGAGCTCCCTCGGCAAATAAGTCTGCCTACGAAGGCTCGAGCCCAAACATTTAAGTCCATTCCAAGAAAACCCCACATTCATGAACAGTCGGGTGATAAAATCTGAAAGCTCAGGGACCGAGCCCTTGTGGTAATCGAATTAAATTAACAACCTATCGTACAACAAGTAACAATGGGCCCTACATGAGGTTCTGAAAATGTTTAGGCTATGTGATGTCGTCCACGTCTTCAAGGGGCTTCATCACTGAAATTGTGTGTAGTCATAACCCCCAATAATGCTCTTCTAATTATTACCCAATTATATTAATATATTATTTTAAAAAACAACTCAACAAAATCTAACCAATAAAAAAAACGAAAAGAAAACAATCCAATCAAAGAGAATTGGGGAAGAGTGTGATATCCTCTCACGCCTTGGGGCAAAAATCCACCTAGCGCCCGGGAGTGGTGACCTGGGGGCTATGAGGCGCCATCAACATAAAAAATGAGCTTAACCCCCACTACATACATCCTTATTGGCAAAAATTGGAGAGGCTCATATATTTTAGAACCCAATTAACATTTAACTCTAGCGCTTTTTATTTTAAGAATAGCCTTCACATATTTCATAACCCAATTAATTAGTAGTAAATTTAATGTTTTAATCATAAGAGTAAATTACGGATTTCGTCCCTGTGGTTTGCATGAATTTCGGGTTTAGTCCTTAGGTTTCATTTATTACGGATATGGTCCCAAACATTTGCCAAATCGTTACGGATTTCGTCCCTGACCCTAACAGACGTTAAAAAAATCTGTTAACTTTTTAAAAATTCCTAATATGCCCCTACCCTTTTAATTTTAATTAAAAAAATATTAACCCAATCCAAATTTCCAAACACACAATTGTTAAGCAGAGAGTATCGAGAGAGGAAGGACTCCACTGTCGGCGGACCTCCACGACCACCGGCAAACTCCAGCCGGCCTCCGGCCATAGCCTGCGACGGTATCCCCTAGATCAGTAGGGATAAAGGAAGAAAGCCCCTATCAAGCATCAATATTAATGATATAGATCATAATTCTGTTCAGATCTGGTGAACTAAAGTAACAGAGAAGAAAACCACCACCATCATTACCTCTACCATCGGTGAAGACCGAAAGCCCGCCGGAATCGCGGCTGAGAAGGTTCCGCCACCGCCGCTAGGTTTAAACCGAACAGGATAGAGAGAGAATAGGGGGTTGCAATGGTCGTCGGATGGTCGCCGTCGTTCGCTATGGCTGCCGGAGATAGGTCGGACGGAGGTCGTCGGTTGATCGGCCAGAGAGGTCGCTCTCCCTTTCTCCTCGTCTTTTCTTCTTCTTTCCCATTGAATAAGCTTTGATTTTTTTCCTGTATAATTTGGTACCAAATCAAAACTCATATATAATACCTTCAAATTGACTATTCCAATACAAAATGGGTCAAATTCAAAATCACAGATTTTGGATTTTGGAAGTATTAATCGCACTTGCTCGAAGATTCTTGGGTAGTTTGGTGCACCTGTGGTGTAGGTAGGATAACATAGCATGCTCGGTGGCTGGCGTTAGTGGCGATTGCCGGAGATGAGGGGGCTTGAGGTGACTCGACGTGCGGTGATGGAGGATTGGAGGCGGCCGGAGGTTGCCCAAATAAGTTTTCATTTGTTATTTAGTTGTTTTTAATTATCATTTTTGCTTTAAATTTTTTTAATTATTTTTTAGACAAAGGGTATAATAGTTTTTTTACATTCTTTTAAAGATTTTAAAGGGAGGGGTATAATGGTCAATTCACATCCTTTTAACAGAAATTTTTAACAGAAGTTAGTCAAAAGGACGATATCCGATACGTTTTTGCAAAACTTGAGGACGAAATCCGTAATAAATGAAACTTAGGGACGAAATCCGAAATTTGTACAAACCTTAGGGACGAAATCCGTAATTTACTCTAATCATAATAATAGTTTTTGGGCTCCTATTGGATCATGGGCCGGGAATTAATGTTTTTTATCATAAAAATAATTACCTTGTTTAGTGGTGCACATGCTTGACTTAAGTGTCTTGAACCAGCCCAATTGGATGTTTAATGAATCATTGGTCCAAAGAACCCCTCCAATGCCTTGGTCATAGAAGAATTTTGCATCTAGGGCAGTAGCTCCAGCAACAGCAAAATTAACCCCATGTTTAGCTTTGAACTTTAAGCTTTTGACCATTGGTAGATAAGGAGGTAAGTATGGTATGCCATATTCCTCAGCTGCTTTTAATTATCAATGAGCATCAAGTAACACAAAATTACAAGAAAAATGATCAAAGGAGCAAGGGAATTAAGTTAGCTTTATACCGACAAAATCGATAATAAGGCGTCCATCGGAGCAACGACCTGTTGGACGATGAAAGAAAGTTTCGCCATACGGAAGCTTTCCGATAACCGGATTTGCTAGTGCCCCGGAATGGAGGAAGTTTCCCGTATCGGCAATAGAGTCGCCAAAGCTGAAGATTTTGTCATACCTTGATGGAACTGAAGCAGAAAGTGTTGTAAGGACACAAAAGAAAAGAAAGAAGAGAGTTACCATGTTCATAATTTTAAATGATAAGAAAAGTGAAATCTTTTTGTTTGTTTGTTTGTTTTCGCAAAGCAACAAGTAAATAATATATAGCACGTTGAAATATTTATTGTAGTGTCCTTCGCAACTGTCTTAAACTTAATAAGTCAACCTACCAACGCAACTGTCCACCAACAATAATGGTCAATTGAGTTGACGCTACTCAGCGGCTCAAATGATTTATGTTCCTAAGCAAACTAACATTTTGATGTCTTTCGGATTTGAAAAGTTACGTTTTAAATCCTTCTTTTTATCCAGCTTAGGACCAACAATAATAAGCTGCGTCGTTTATAATTAGTAGACACAAATGTGTTAAACTAAAACTAAAGAAACCCAATATATTATATATATATACAAAAAGCAACGAGTTGGTATACTCACAAAATCGACTATTCATAAGGAGAGCCAGTTACAAATTGACACGTTTCACTCTCTTTGCTGTTTCGTATTTCACACGAAAACTCTCTTTTCCTCTGTCATAAAACACCATACCCTATATTTGTTCACTGTTGAAGAGCTTCCTTGAAAGCCCTCTTTCTCTCTCATAAAACACATAATGTTTCTCTTCTTTGTTATCTGGCTTGCTCCCTGTCCAGATCTGTGGATTACGAAGACGCCGTTGCACCGTCACTGTTTATGGAAACCGACCTTTCCCGTCGTTGATGTCGGACGTGATGCGGCGGCGTTGTGCTTTCTACATCAAGTGTCTGCTGTTGCAGACGGCGGTTGTGGGGGTTTGGGTTTGTGAGATGATGCACATTGTTCGCTTTTAACAACGGTGGCCGTCGGTTGGGTGTTGTTATAAAACGGCAGCGCTGTGAGGGTTTTGGTTTCTTTATGTTGTCCTACATCTTTCTCCGGCGGCTGCAGCTGTGAGGGTTTTGGTTTGTTTTCTTTGCGTTTTTTTCATGGTTTCTTCGATGCGATTCGATTTAGGGTTTTCATGGTTTCTTTGATGTGATTCGTTTTAGGGTTTTCATGCTTCATCTCTGTTCTTCTCTGCTGTCTTCGATTACGGTTGTTTTTTGGGTGAACACTTTTAACTTGATGGATCTGGAAAGATTCATGTTTATTTGTTGTTGAATGTGCTGATTTGAGTCGATTCTGATCCTTTAGTTTCTTTTGAAGTGTTGTTGGTTAATTCCTAAATCTGATCTGATATTGTGTTGGTTATGTTTGCAATTCTGACTTCTGATGTGGCTGTTCTATTTGTGTCGATTTTTGGTTGGATGTTTCGTTTATACGGTCATAGGCTGTGATTTTCACTTGATAAGTGGGGTATAGAGATCAACTGGGCTGCATTTTGGTTGTTTTTTGTTTCTTTATCGTCGATTGTGCTGCTTATGTTTGCAATGATTCACTTCTAATGTGGCTGTTCCATGTAGATGACTAAAGGCTATGATGTTTATCTGTTAATTTGGGGTTTATAGAGGATGCCTACTGTATTTTGGCGTGGCAATTGATTTTTGCAGCCATAGCAGTTTGTGTAACCTCTTTGTTATTTCTGAGCCTCTTTTTTGCATTTGAGCTATTTAAACTGTCTGTTGAATCCTTTATACCAAATATATTTTGATCCTTTTATTAAGAAAATATAGGAAAGGGCATAAAGGTTTGTTGATTTCAGTTTTAACAATTTTTTTTTTTTAAATAAATGTTAGTTGTTAATAAATATATAAGAATGTACAGGTCAGTGAGAAGCAGTGGAATGGGAGTATTTAACCACAGAATAAGAGGAGGATGCTATGTTGTTCAGTAGGAGAAAAGCATAAATGAAAAGGGAAAGGATCAAAGAGTATGCATTTAACCACAGAGTAAGTGAATATTTCATGTTTATAATTAGAAGTTATAGTTTTAAGTTAAAATGTTAAGATTTAAATTGTTATGAGAGATCATGGTTACATCAAAGGTATGGAAAGATGGTGCGCGCTAAAAGCAATTTGTTAAAAGTGGGATGAAATCTGTTTTATAATCAGGTCAGTTTTACTAATTTTTTTGACCTCAAAAGTCAAAGTTCAAGAGTTTGCTTTGGTTTCCTATCATGTTGTGTTATAAAAGTTTATAGAAACAATTTTACTATGTTTTTGACTCAAAAGTCAAAGTTCAAGAGGTTGCTTTGGTTTCCTATCATTTTGTGTTATAAAAGTTTATGGAAGCATCTAAAGAAAAGACTGTGAGTGTTATTAAGACCTTTGTTAAACTTTTTGACTAATCAATTTGACAGTTAAATGTCAAAATTTAAAGATTCTTATGGTTTCATTTGAAATCGTATTATTGAGGTTAATGGATACATAAACGTTTTAACAAAAGTTTTACAAGTTAAAAAGATATTTGATAAAATTAGGGAGGAAAACCATTTTATATTTGAATCAGCTTCACCTTAAAATTAATAACTTAAAAGATTATTAACATTTTCACTGATACAAGTCACAAAGATCTATTGCTACGTCAGACTTAACAAAAGTTATACGTGGACTTTTGTTAATATTGAGATGAAGTCCAATGTACACATGAATCAGTTTGACCTCAAAAGTCAAACAGTAAATATAAGTATGCCTTCACTTGAAATTGTCTTATAAAGGTCCATGGCTACATTTTCGCTCTTTTTTATTTCTTTATTATTAGTTTAAGCTGAATAATCCTTTTGTTCTTTTATTAGATTTGTATAATGTTTCATGATGTGCTGTTTATTTATAGTTGAAAATTCAACCGGGCTAAGGATTTGCAGGCATGTCACAAAAACTATGCTAAAGAATGAGAAAATTTGTGCCTTTGGTTTCTTTGATGTGATTCGTTTTAGGGTTTTCATGCTTCATCTCTGTTCTTCTCTGCTGTCTTCGATTACGGTTGTTTTTTGGGTGAACACTTTTAACTTGATGGATCTGGAAAGATTCATGTTTATTTGTTGTTGAATGTGCTGATTTGAGTCGATTCTGATCCTTTAGTTTCTTTTGAAGTGTTGTTGGTTAATTCCTAAATCTGATCTGATATTGTGTTGGTTATGTTTGCAATTCTGACTTCTGATGTGGCTGTTCTATTTGTGTCGATTTTTGGTTGGATGTTTCGTTTATACGGTCATAGGCTGTGATTTTCACTTGATAAGTGGGGTATAGAGATCAACTGGGCTGCATTTTGGTTGTTTTTTGTTTCTTTATCGTCGATTGTGCTGCTTATGTTTGCAATGATTCACTTCTAATGTGGCTGTTCCATGTAGATGACTAAAGGCTATGATGTTTATCTGTTAATTTGGGGTTTATAGAGGATGCCTACTGTATTTTGGCGTGGCAATTGATTTTTGCAGCCATAGCAGTTTGTGTAACCTCTTTGTTATTTCTGAGCCTCTTTTTTGCATTTGAGCTATTTAAACTGTCTGTTGAATCCTTTATACCAAATATATTTTGATCCTTTTATTAAGAAAATATAGGAAAGGGCATAAAGGTTTGTTGATTTCAGTTTTAACAATTTTTTTTTTTAAATAAATGTTAGTTGTTAATAAATATATAAGAATGTACAGGTCAGTGAGAAGCAGTGGAATGGGAGTATTTAACCACAGAATAAGAGGAGGATGCTATGTTGTTCAGTAGGAGAAAAGCATAAATGAAAAGGGAAAGGATCAAAGAGTATGCATTTAACCACAGAGTAAGTGAATATTTCATGTTTATAATTAGAAGTTATAGTTTTAAGTTAAAATGTTAAGATTTAAATTGTTATGAGAGATCATGGTTACATCAAAGGTATGGAAAGATGGTGCGCGCTAAAAGCAATTTGTTAAAAGTGGGATGAAATCTGTTTTATAATCAGGTCAGTTTTACTAATTTTTTTGACCTCAAAAGTCAAAGTTCAAGAGTTTGCTTTGGTTTCCTATCATGTTGTGTTATAAAAGTTTATAGAAACAATTTTACTATGTTTTTGACTCAAAAGTCAAAGTTCAAGAGGTTGCTTTGGTTTCCTATCATTTTGTGTTATAAAAGTTTATGGAAGCATCTAAAGAAAAGACTGTGAGTGTTATTAAGACCTTTGTTAAACTTTTTGACTAATCAATTTGACAGTTAAATGTCAAAATTTAAAGATTCTTATGGTTTCATTTGAAATCGTATTATTGAGGTTAATGGATACATAAACGTTTTAACAAAAGTTTTACAAGTTAAAAAGATATTTGATAAAATTAGGGAGGAAAACCATTTTATATTTGAATCAGCTTCACCTTAAAATTAATAACTTAAAAGATTATTAACATTTTCACTGATACAAGTCACAAAGATCTATTGCTACGTCAGACTTAACAAAAGTTATACGTGGACTTTTGTTAATATTGAGATGAAGTCCAATGTACACATGAATCAGTTTGACCTCAAAAGTCAAACAGTAAATATAAGTATGCCTTCACTTGAAATTGTCTTATAAAGGTCCATGGCTACATTTTCGCTCTTTTTTATTTCTTTATTATTAGTTTAAGCTGAATAATCCTTTTGTTCTTTTATTAGATTTGTATAATGTTTCATGATGTGCTGTTTATTTATAGTTGAAAATTCAACCGGGCTAAGGATTTGCAGGCATGTCACAAAAACTATGCTAAAGAATGAGAAAATTTGTGCCTTCTATAAGGTATGTTTTATCTATGTTTATTTGATAACTGCCAATGTCAGTGTGTGGTTTATGTATGTTGATTTGATGTTTGCTAAAGATAGTTAAGGTCTCATGAAGTTTCTGCAACTCCAACCCATCTATCTACTATGATATAAATTATAAAGATGCTATAAAGATGCTCTAATTTTCACTGGGTTACTGTAGACATATGAAGAAATCCAAAATTAAATCATAAAAAATATGCACAATTTATAGGATAATGTATACAGGTGATTTAGAACATTCTGTTACTTTTTGTTGGGTTTGTTTTAATAAATGCCCAAAATGCATATCTTATGGATATGTTTAAGAACATGATTCTGTATATCGTTCAGTTAGTAAGTTCTTTGATCTTGCTTTTTTCCTTTGAAGCTTCATGATTCTCCCTTGAAGCTAATTGAGTACAAGATTCGAATTTATTTTGCTTTCTTATTTGTTATTCCACATACGATTATATTTATATTGATCAACAGGAACAAAATCATAGTATGTTGGAACTCCTCTTTGGGTTTTCGGCTTTTTATTTTTAACTAATGATTAGATCCTAATCTATGATTTCTCTTAAAGTTTGATTTTTTACACGTATTATAAAATAGGACCCAGGAATCACCTATTTGTATCCATTTTTCTAAGCTTTTTATGCTCAAATTGCAGGGTGGAAGATTAGATTTATGCAAAATGGAAGATTAGATTGTATTTTTGATTCATCCATCCTTTGTTTATTGGTTTGGTTTTGATCCTTAGTAAGTGTGTTGTTTGGCTCTTTTAGGCAGATATGTAAATAGGACTATTGAAAAAAAGACTTTTAAACAACGTTTAAAGTTAATGGCCGTTTGTTTATGTTTACTTTCTTACATGGTGGTCTGTGTATAATGTGTATCACTTTACACTAACATGACGGTGGCCCGCCGCAACGCGCGGACGGGTCACCAACTCGTATATATATATATATATATATTAAAGAAAAAATCAAACATAAAGATTTTAAAAAAAAAGTCTACAAAATGAAGAAAAAAAATTAGAAAAAGAGAAATGAAAAATATAAATATAAATGTGGTATGCAAGATTTAAACTTGATACCTTAAGGGTTTAAACTCATGCATTTAACCACCACACCATCTAACTATTTGATAATTTAATTGCATTTACATATATATAAAATGTTTTAAATAAAAAAAAATGGCCTAAGCCCTAGCTTGGGTTGCTTGACCCATTGAGCCGCCATGATGTTACAAGGAGTGGATCACGCAGTCACACTTCCACGCAACAACATTTTGCCTGGCCTGTCCCAACTCCACGCGTGGCCGTACCCACAGTTTACCTTTTTCCTTGAATTGTTTCATATTACCCCCGTGTATGACCACTGCTTTTTCAAATCATTTTACACATATAACGGATCTAAGATCGTTTTATAAATTACTTTAAACCTGTAAATACGCAAACTCTATTTCACCCATTACATACTAAAATTTATCTAACTCTCTTTGTTTTTCTCTAAATCTTTTCTACTCAAACTCATAAAAATTGAAATGATGGAATCCAGACCATGGTCACTCCATATGAAGAAGATTTAGCCATAACTTGACACGAAGTTTTGAATTCGGATGAGCCTATAACTACTCACGGAAAATGGTTTTGGGAGCGAATTACCGTCTGGGTTTCATGTACGGAGTGCAATGGGCGAATAACATGCACTTCACCAACTCTGCTTAAAATGACGTGCTATGAAAATGAAAGTGTGAAACTTTTATGGTATCGTCGGGAACATTGGCAATAACCGTGAAGTAGGGTGGAATGATATTTGACGATAGCTCAAACTAGTTACCATCTCCCTCCCCCCCCCCCCCCCCCCCAAATGAGTCTGCACCTCAGTACGTCAGTGCATAAATCAGTGGACATGTTCTTCTAGCAAACTTCTAAATGTTATTAGATTTGGGCTTGGCCCATGACATCTGAACCGAGCTTTTATTTCTATTTTTATATTGGGTTTCAGAAATCATATAATTAATTAATTTTATTTTTGGGTATTATCAATTGATTTGTAACTGGTGGCTGCAAGACACATTGCTACGGTGATATTAATGTGATTAAGAAATGCATATGAGGTTATCCTCTTCTGCTTTTTATAAATATTGACAGGTAGATAAAAAAGAACACACCAGAAGAGTATATTCAGAAATCAAACAAAAATTACATCATTGTAAACACGAGAGTTAGAAGACAAAATGAATTTCTAGAAACCATATTAATATATTATCAAATTATGAAACCACTGAAAAAAAAATGTGAGAAGAAAACATACATAAAATTAAATATCATATTTTACCTTACCGGTTTTGAAAAATTTAAGTTGAAATTTAGAATGGGCCGGTTTTGATAAAAGTTCTATCGAGATGTAGATATATGTATTTCAAATGTAATTAATATTATATTTTAAATATTGTAAGAGAAACATAAAATAATTGTAAAATTAATTTCAAAGATTAAATACTAAAATTTGAATTAAAAACTTATTGATACATCTACAATTTTTGAAATTATTAATATATATATATCATAGTGTAACTAATCTATGGATTCATTACTAATACCTATTATATAAAGTAGATATTTCATAAAACAATACTTTTTTTTTTCATTAGGTCATGCAATACATGTACCGTAGTGAAATTTAGAATATATAACATACTTTTGAAATTTAGAATGGACCCTCCTTAAGGGTAATCGCAATACATGTATCGTAGTGGTGTGGGGTCAGTGGTGATGGTGGCTGTGTGGTGTGTGATGGCCGGAGAAAGGGAAAACAGGAGAGGAAAAGGAAAAAGTGTGGGGGGAAGCAGCTGAGGTGTCGCGCGATGGTGTGCGGCTACGCCTAACGGGGGTGCGGGGAGAACTGCGGCGGATTGGAGGCCACACACTGCGAGTCCGCGACTCTGGTACTGGAAACACCTTAACGGATGTCACATGCCAACTACCTATATTATTAATTTTTTTAACTTTTTTTTCTAAACCTAATATAACCAAGAGAGGTGTTAGTGGTGTAATGGGTCTTTTAGTTCCTAGGTTCAAAATTTGGAGCTTTTAACTTCTAATTTCTTTTTTATATTTTCGTTTTCTTTATTTTGCATTTTAGCAATGCAACTATTTTTTTTGAAGAATCATTAATTGAAAGAAAAAACAAGCAAAAAGATAGAAAACATCAAAAGAAAAATAAAGAGAAAGCACCTAAGAGGAACTAGAGAAACGCCAAAACACATCATGACCCCACCAATAAAAACCGCAGCCAGACTAATGAACTTATCACATATCCCATGAACTGATGAAGGACCAAAGACTCATCAAATCACACGGTTTTCCCCTCTCCCACAATTATATCCTTGACGCAGTCGTCATAGTCGTCCATCTCAATTCCAACGAGCTCCCCAATCTCTATTGTTTTTAGAATTTCCGAATTTATATGTTTTCCGGAAGGACCAACAAAGTTAACAGACCGCGTTCTCCTAGAGGACGAGGCAACAACACGAGCTAATGATCCCCAAATCATTGGCTTGCTACCCCCTCTCATCAAGCGGCCTTGTTGTTAGATTACTTTCATCTGATTTCTCGTACCTGAATAGTTTGTTCTTTTATTCTTTTTAAAGTTCGGTTCAAAAGAACACTCCTTGTAGCCCAAGCTGTGAACTCCCTCATTTAAATCAGGACGCCTAGCACGAGAACAAAAAGAATCCCTGTTACGCCCAATTTCAAAATCAAGGCCCAAAAAATAGCCCCAACATCCGCCTCTTCAATATCCTGCTCCACTCGCTCCATTTCCTTTGCGATCATGTGAGTTCTATCCTTACGTTTTTCCTTCGGACAAGCATTCCTTATTGTAGGAACCATCAAAGTCTCAGCCCCACTACTCCAATCGGCGACCGCAGAGTTCTAATCGGCAACCTCATCATCGCCATCACCTTTATGCACCATAGGCTCAGAATCCGATGGATAACCTCTTGGTCGGAATTCACCTTCTTAAATATCATTTTTCTCCCCTCGTACTAAAAATTACCTCCCTCAATGCAACTATCTTCTATCCAAGTTATCTGATGCACTAAGATTGCCTCCATCGCAAGAGATGGAGGCGTCCGTCCATTGAGGTGGCATATTCAATTGTTGTGTTTGTCCCACGTGTTGTGTTGAAGCGACTTGTTTGTCGGGTGTTCGTTAGGGCCTGTTCGTCCGGACGTGCGAGTATCCGTTAATTTTTTTTTCCCCCTCTCACATGGTGTTATTTAATTGGATTGCATGTGGAAAGAACGAGTATTTTTAGTGTTAAAATCTGTTTGTGAAAAAGATTATAAAAGATTGTTAAAAAGCTAATATGACATAGTGAGTAGGAATGTTTACGGGTAGTGCAAGTAAAATGTAAAAATGTAGTTTAACATTAAAACTCATCAAAAATTGCGACAAATATCTCAAGGATCAATTTTAGCATTCTTGAAAATTTGGAAGGTTAATTAATCACACCCCACTCCTTGATTTTCTATGCGGTTGATATCTTCACCGGCTCACCCTTATTCTATCTCGCAATTGAATCAAAGATGAATTAATGGAGATGGCCGATTGGAAAATGAAAAATCAGATAGCGCACAATCAGTTTTCAATGTTCATAAGACCCACAATCGATTGTTCAATCCACCCGCAATTTCCTAATTTCTCTGTCAGACGAAGTTTATAACTCTTCCTCTTCAATCTTCATCACTATCGAACCAACCCACCTGTAAGTCCTCTTCTTTAAAAAACTGCTATGGGAAGGAGATGGTCATTGTCTTCAATTGGACGTTGATTTAGGGTACGAAAGTATAGTGTAAAATTCATCATGCACACAACATGTTTGATAAAATGTTTGTGTCATTTTTTGCCTCCCCTTTCAGATGTACATACATTACACTCTATAGCAATGTCGTAATCATAATTTATTTGGCTTGTGGAAATATGTGTGTTATAATGTGAGAAAACCAAACTTTGCTGAATCTGTTGTAATGGAAAAGAATTCCATTTTATGCTACCATGATTGTAATGGAAAAAATTACATTAATCTTGGATTCATATGTGATGTTGCTGTAATGTTATTATACGAAGGAGATATGTACTTCTGGCAAATTATTAATTCGACCCGTTCTAATCTTAATCAGTCCCGACCCAAACCAAAATGATAATTTTTTAATTTGCCCGACCCAAACCCATTCTGACCTGGTACCCTGCCCGACCTGACCCGCCTGTATTGACATGTATACTTGTTACTTGTATGGCATATATTAGTGAATTGGAGAAAATTGTGCATATGATATTCAGTTATGGTGATCACGACCCTGGTTTGATAACCCGTTTTCTTACTCTAGTCAGTTTACTAGTGCAAATCAATAGGAAATCAAACTCTTTGCCTTTGACAACCATCGCCAAAGTGAAAACACATTAGTTTAGTCCTTCAATTTCCCACCAAGAGGTTTGAATTTATGTTAACTTCACATTTTCTGTCATATCTTCGATACCTTTATGCATTAATGTAATTTCATACTTATTTGGCCATATATTCAATGAATTTACACTGGATCGTTTTAGATAATTTACATAGATGATCATATGATGTATATGATCTATGACCATCGAAATTTTGCAGACTCTTATTGTGTTGCAAGGTTAAGATTTATGCAAGAAATATCTATTCGCTCAAAGGAAAAAGATACATCATCCCTCTCTAAGGTGAACTCTTATTTCATTGTCATGTTTTAAATCTATAAAGCACTAAACTTTGTTTTGAATTGTTATTTTTTGTTAATTGTTATGAAATGTTGTGATTTTATAGTGTTTATTTGTTATTCTACTGCATCTCTTAGGGGTAAAATATCCCGGATTCGACACTTCTGACTTGTACAATAGCTGGCAAATATTAAGGGTTCTGTTTTTCTGTATGCGATTTGCAGACTTTGCTGTACTGTATATTTCAGCCAAAGATGAAGCCTTAATGGTCTATAACCGCAAGTTAGATCTCTATTCCTTAATCCTTCCTAAACGAAAGCAATGATACCAATGTGTTATCTGATTACCGAGATTGGGACTGCATTGATGCTACGACTATGACATGAAAGAAAATTGTTCGTTGTCTACTAGAACTGGACAGCAAATTTAGAGAAGTCAAAGTCGAATAGATTTCAAGATACATATGGTGGCATTTGGTTGAAGTTTTGGAGGCTCTGAACAAAGTTCTTTTTGAATCTATAATCTACAGAACATCACTTGTTGTAGATATAAATCGTTCCTACTTGCTTTCTGTTTTATGCTCTAAACATTACTTGCTTTTGTGGTATTTTGATACTGATTTTATTGCTTACCTTTTTGGCAGCGATTAGATTTGTCAAGAATGAAAACTATTTGGGTCCCAGGAAATACATTGGACTTTATAGCTGAAAAACTTTTTTGCCTTGGCCTGAAACAGGAACCCAGTTACCCAGAGGTACATTTGACTTTAGTAATAAAAATATTGCAACATGACATAATCAAATTGATCACACATAATGAAATATGAAAAATGACATTTTTTATGTCTGAAGGAGCTTTTTAAGGTGAAGTAAGGTCAAATGTTTCATCCTTTACTACCAACACTTGGACCTGGGAATCTATATTATACCTTGGTGTAGTTGATAGAGCTACTTCATTTTTCACAGATGACATATGGTATGGCATCTTTGCTGGCATTAACCAGGTTAGTCCTTTACAATCACTGTTACTTGATACTTACCAAATTAGATGATATTAACATTGGAAGGATTAGTACTTTTAGTTTGTAAAAATTAAAAAGATATGAATTTCGTATACAAAAAATAACAACCATACCCAGAAAATTTCACCAATAGCAATGCTAGTGCTAGCGTCTAGAGAGGGTAGGATGTAGACAAACCATTCCCCTATCCCAAAGGAAAGAGAGGTTTTTTTTTGGGGAGAAGCACAACTTCAATACAGACACGAAAAAGTATAAACTCTATTCATAGCAACATCTATAGTAACAATCCCTACACTATATAAACATTATAAAAGCGTTAAAGCGCAAAGACAAAGAAGATGCAAAACTAAGTCTCAAAAACAATAAAACAAAATTCATACACTTTCTCTAAAAGTCCTTAACCCTAATCCTACGCCTCCATGAAATCTTATCCTCGATCATATCCTTAGAGAGGTGCAAGTCTAATAGATCATGCCTAATCCGTTCATCCCATGTCAGTTTGGGCTACCTTTTCTTCTTCTCCCTTCAATGACGAGGGTTT
This sequence comes from Deinandra increscens subsp. villosa, assembly GCA_039602395.1. Lineage (NCBI taxonomy): Eukaryota > Viridiplantae > Streptophyta > Magnoliopsida > Asterales > Asteraceae > Deinandra > Deinandra increscens. The sequence goes on along the minus strand of JBCNJP010000007.1, from coordinate 78,811,241 downwards.
CCATTTACTTAATTTGCGTTGTCATATGCCTCCTCTTTACGTAACCAAACCATCTCAATCCCCCCTTTTAATCTTCTCTAAAATACTAGCCACCCCTAATCTTTCCCGAAATACCTCGTTTCTTATTCAATCCAAATGTATGTGTCCACACATCCACCTCAACATACTCATCTCTACCACCTCCATTTTACGCAGTTGGGTCTTTTTGATGGGCAAACAATTTGTTCCATACAACAAAGTTGGTCTTACTGCCACTCTATAAAATTTACCATTCAATTTAACAGGAAACCTCTTGTCGTACAGTAAGTACAGTACTATTGGCAATACTCTTGTGGCCGCTCTCCACATACACCAGCTTGTCTTGTCTGTATGCAATGCGCAACATCACTATCTAGACCCCTATTGTTTTGAACAAACGGTCCTAAATACTTAAACTTGGTTACTAGAACCGCTTGGTCTTCAATGGTAATTTGTACATCCTCATTTTTGTTTACACCACTCAAGTCTTTGAGCGACTAATTTTTTAGACCATTGCTTTCTGAAGCTGCACAACACTCTTCTAGCTTCCCATTAGAGTTTGTTTACTCTCAACAACTAACACAATATCATCAGCAAAAAAGCATGCATCGTGGGTATAAAAGCTTTCATCCTCATAGTTGTATTGAGCCACCCGGATTCGAACGGTATAAAACTAGTTCTTATAGACTAAGAAATGTGGGTATATTATAATATAGCTTGTATCTCGACATGGTAATGCTTAATGATTAGCTAAAACGCCAAATGCTACTGAGAAATATCAAGATTTCCTACAAGATTTGTGTACTGTCACAACAAATTTTAAATATGCTCTAAGAAGTCACTTTTTTATTTATTACATTCTATACTATACACATGGGTGTCTCTTTCATACAAAATATTAAGCTCCCGTCTAGGGCACCCAAATTATTGGGGCTGAGAATTTAAAATATGTTATATATACAGCTCAATACAATTTTAACATCGAGTGACTATAGGATGGAGGTTCAAAGCAAGTAATACATTTATGAAAAATCATATATACACAAAATAAAATAATATGAAACTATGTCTTCACAAATGCATAGAACATGATATATATATATATGCTTATTATATATATATCCAACTACACATCAGTTCATCACATTGCATCAGATGTAAATATAACTTTAATTAACAAACCCATCTTCTTTACAAGGTTCATCTACTTGTACTACAAGCTTTGAACTAAACTTGATGAAGCACCTCTTGCTTGCACATTTGAAGTAGGGCACAAAGAATTAAACTGTGGTGTAGTATATGTTCCTTGAAATAAACTCTTGAAAATCACATGGTATGCTGCTTCTGTTAAGTGCAGTCCATCCCAGTTAGCGTACGTTTCTGGATTAGCGCATGTTGTTGACCCCGGATCAGCACACGCTACTTGCTGATTGTAGTTATACGGCCCTTCGCCTCCGCAACATGCTTTTAGAGCACCATTTGTGAATCCTGTAGTATTTCAAGGTCCCATAAACTTTTCAGTAAGCACAAATTGTGTATAAAAATGGGTTTTTTTCCTAATAATGTCAAGTAGTCAATTGTAGCATGACATGAGTGTTAGCTAGGTACCGTATTTTGCCGGTGATCGAAAAAACTGCATTGCCGCATTGTAGTAATCAGCATAGATGATATTAACCTCAGGATGTACTTCCCGGATCTGATTCAAAGCTGTTTGGAGCAATTCATTGTGCCACTCAGCAAATTTGTTTAGCGCAATCAAGCAACCTGTCGTGTTATCGTATTCTACATCGTCTGAACCGTAGTAGATCGTTAAATATGCCGCAGAACAACCGATGGGTAGGTTTCCTGGAACGACAATCGTTTCCGCCCCTAGTTCAATAAGTTCCTGCATTGCCCGTATCGGTTAATAAATAGCATTCAGTAACTGCAAGTAGGACTGCTATTTGATTATATTTATACGTACATTAATAGCGGAGATGATGGTGTCTATAACGAGAGGAACGTATGATTTGAGCTCAGCAATGGGTTTTCCGGCTTCTACCGGGTGATTGTAGTCGTTGCCTCCGATCTCTCCCATAAGAATTAATGAATTTCGAAGTATGTTTTTGCACTCTGTGATAAACAAATGACCAATAAAAATTTCATTAACTTTGTTAATTTATTTGTAACTTTTTTTTATTGGTGTAACCTCACATTTAAAATAGGGTGTAAACGAATCAAGCTAGTCAAGACAAAGTTTGGTTGGACTCGAGTTTGACTTAAACTCTGTCTTGACTTGTTTGCACCTAATTGAGCTCACAACTCCAGCATGACTCGTTTAATTATTTTATGTATATAATTTTTGTAAGTAAACTTGTATATGTTAATAATTACACTTTTATATTTTACATTTATTACATTTAGTATAATAATAATTATTTATCAAAAACATATATTATATAGATTAAATAAAAATTATATGAAGAAAAGTCTTTAAGCTCCCGAGCCAACTCGCCGGTTTGATTTTGGTGCGATTAAATCGGCCGGTTTTCTTTATTTCTATTTTTCAAACGGTAAACCCGTTGTATCGGTCAAGAAGGGCAATGGCGACGAAGTCAAATATGGTTGAATAATAAAATATCTTTGTAAAGAAATAGATTCCAACACATTACTTTGTTGGGTTCTTTTGCAACTTGATGATTTGTAAATCGAAATACTTATTCCTTTAGTAATTTATGCATTTATTTAAGATCCACAACTCGCAATTTTCTCCATGAGGGGAATCTAGTTTTATAATTACTTAATTGCCAATTGTATCGGTTAAAATTAAACTATATTAGGAAAATGGATTTTAGTTTATAGGTTTAAAACTTTAAATATCTTTTAAAACTATTGGATAATTTAAAAACATTGAAGTTTATCATGGTGTCTACACCAAAATGTATACTACTGATTATTGTACTACAAGTCTTTTGGTTTTTGATAAGATGGCTATGTTTATTTGATTAACCAATGATTCCAATTCCATGTAAGCTTTGAGATTTTTTTAAGATAAATACAAATAATATGTATCTTGTAGGATTTAAACCTTAACATTGATTGTGAAACACCATGTACTACTTACTAAAATGTCTACTTGATTACAAAATGAAGTCTTTTTATTAATAAAAATGAGTAGACAGGTAATTCATTATTTACATAATATTGTAATAAAACTTTCTTGACGCGTAATATATTATTTTATAAAAATAAAAAAAAATCATTATAGTTTCCCTTTCAGAAACAGTTCGGGTAAGTTTATATAAACCGGTTATCAGACAAGCCATAACCTAACCATTGGCTTCGATATGTTTATTATTTCAACCGGACTATTAATATATAGCTCGACTGTAGGGATAGATTGTACAACTCCATAATTTATGTTATTAAAAAAGTTAGACTGTACTTGTAATAATCTTCAGTGGTGAATTATTTGTTAGGTTACTTTGCATTCAATAAAACGGTTCTTAATTAACTAATATTATAAAAATAAGTTCTTCACTAAAGTTTGTTTTCCTTTCATATAGCTCTTAACTAATCGAGTCACTCAAAACAGCACAACTAACTTGATTTCTTTCCTTTTTAGTATTATTTAAGCTAAAAATAAGAAGTTATAAATGGATGTATATTTCTATTGTGTGACCACTTTGAAATATATATACAAATATTTAAAATTGCAAGACTAATCTTTTCTTTTATCCTAATAAAGCAAAACGAATGAAGTCTATCTTTATATTGATAAAGTTGTTAATTTTAGTATATACTACTTTATTATAATGTACTCAATATTTAATTACTAACACAATACATGTTTTAAAACAAAATATATAATGAGCATGTACTTTTATAATTGTTATAAAATTATTTTAGCTTAACTACTTGAAATATAATCTAATTATACCATTTCATATTCATTTACAAGTTGAGTTAGTCTATAGGTATATCGGTAATGTAAAAATCATATATTACATAAGAAGTAAAAATGATGTTGTTAAACATCTAACTTAGATGTGAAATTTACTAAAAAATATCGTTCTATTAGAAAATACATTATACCAAACTGTGTCATTTAATAAATTTTTAGAACTCATGTTTTATTAAAATATTTTATATCAAGGGGCATTTATTCAATGGTATGGGGATGAATGTTAGAGGTTGGGGATCTTGATGTCTTAAGTTTAAACGTGACTCAAGGGGTTTTTCTCAAATGGTGAGTTTCCTCCTTGATGGTGTTCCTGGGTGAGCCAAGCCTGGAGTATCAAAATCAGGATGGACGGTTGCAATCCTGTCTCAGGAAGACTCACTCGGGTATCAGAGATTTGGGGAGTAGTTACAAACGCCGTTAAAAAAATCTACATGGGATTATAATATTATGTGTTCTTGGAGATTAAGTCGTGGAGTTTCTTGTGGTATAAATATCGATGTAAGTCTTGTAATATTAGTTGGGAAACTGGGTAAAATCCCCCTTGTAATGTTTTTTGGTGGTCTTTAGCTTCTTGCTATGGCCTGTGCTTAATGAATTTTTCTGTTTCAAAAAAAAACTTCAAAAATATAATTCTTAGGAAACTGGGACGCGTAGACGGCACATGTTTACTTTTTGGCTTTCGGCTTTAAATTAATTCTGATAAATAATAACAATCTTGAGGCTTAAAACAGAGCTCACCAACTCAAGTGGCCATTAATTCACCAAGAAACAAAAGGCTTTCAAATGGATGTCAATGTCATGAAAACCTTTTAATTAACAAAGAAAGTCGGTATCTTTTTTTCCTACTTTAATTTTGCGTTCATTAATAAATTTATATGAATAGTAAAACTTATTTAATTGTCCTTTTAACTAGTTTAATCATATATACAATTTACAAACAACTGTGCATTTTCGGTCACTCTAGGCCTATAATCATGTGACAAGTTGTAAGTATTTTATTTTATATTTTAAAAACTTTTATATATAAACTTGTTATTTTCTAGAATAATTCAGAAGATATTCCTCTAGCTTGGTGGTAGAGCATATAGAATTCCCATGATAGACTCGGGTTTGAACCTGTTGGCTTAATTCTTTACCTACGATTTTTGTTTCTTCCAAAAAGCGAATTCTTCCGTATATATTTTTAGCTATATTAAGTAACAAATATACTATTTGGCAAAGTTGTAAAACATGTTTTGGTGTAACCATTTGTTCCCATGTTCAAGGCTTTTACCTTTCCCCGACTAATGTTATTTTCTTCATTTCAACTTTTGCTGTCTTTTTATATTTGTGCTTTTTTTATTATTGTATTTTAGCAACCTAACTATTTTCGATTACTTCTAGTTGTAGTATACATTACCCCTATCATATGATTATTTATAGACAAATCCACACATAATAATTATTACAACTATCTTGTTTAATGTAGTAAAACTTAAATATTACTTGTACAAGATTTTTTAAGTGAAAAGGTTACTAACATTAATCCTACAAAGTCGTTGTCACTAAACTTTACTATGAAAACTATAAGCCCAAATTAATATGTTGATTCGAATCTCCATTTCCACACAAAGTGATACTTATTGTTGCCAGTAGGTGGGTGGTTCGCCACTAATAATGGACTTTTACTAGACGGTTGGTAAAGAAATTTTAATGTCATTTTCTATATATATTGATGACCGTTATCGTAAAATCAAGCATACATCTATGAATAGATGTATGTATGTAAATATGAGATTATATATATGCATTATAGATACATGAATATAATATATGTATGCTAGAAGATCTTACCTTTTAGTTAAAAAAAAAATTATATATACATATTGTAGACATCTTAAAAAGTGCAGAACATTTATAGAACTCTTATTTTGTATACGAAATTCATTGAAGAGAGAAAGAAAAGAAAAAAATAGACAAAAAAAATTAATCACAGTCGATGAACATATCTAAACGCTCAGATAGTTCTATACTTTTAAGGTGTTTACAATTAACCTCCGACTATATATATAATATTAAGTATATATTTGGCCAAATAATTCATTAATTTATATATGGACTTTGGAATTATGGATAGTTTCAAGCGTCCTATTTTAATTTAATAAACTATATGTGTGTATTATTAAAAGGTTAGAATTTTTTATATTATCAATCAATTATTAGTATTTCTTCTCTTAAACCATTAATTTATTAATAAAATATAAAGTTTTTAAAAGAAAGGACAGTTTATTAGTTATTGTTGAGTGTAGGTTAGACTCAGGCCGGTTACCTGATGCAGTCTCACAAACTGAAGGCAACCACTTTTTGAACCATTCCAACTGAACACCTAAAGATGCATTTGTATATTGATTCACCACCCCTTGTGCTTCATGGAACGATGAATCTAATGCAGTCGCACCCGCCACTGCAAAGTTCACTCCTTGCCCTTTCTCTATCACGCGGTTTTCTCTAACATCCTCAGAGGGCGGTATCAACGGCATCCCTAGACTCTCGGCTTCATGAAATTAAAAAAAAAAATTATGTATTAATTAAATTGGTAATTAATTAACAAAAAGTGACGTGACATACAAGTCACAATTCACACATTCCTTGCTTCAAAGTTCAAACACAAAAAAGTACTAAAATATGAAAAAAAAAGTAACATATAACAACAAGAGTGTTATTCATGTCACACCACCCATATGGTCAAATTGAACGTGACCGTCCAAAAGTAAATAGGAGTCATTTCTAACAACCTTAAAATAGACAGTTGTTTGAAGAATTACCGGGCAAATAGCCTTGTAAAAAGGTGGCATCGTTTTTTCTAACAACTCTAATGTAAACGACCGTTTAATGTGTTGGCAGACGACTGTCTGGAGGTGGTGTGGAACCAGATGGGTCCGTACATGAACTACCTTTTTTTATTTTATTGTAATGATGATAACTGAAACTTAATATATATATACTAATTAACAGAATGATCATCGAATAATTAAGAAACGAGTGTGTGCATGTGTGTGTCGTACGTACCAATGAAATCGATGATAAGGCGGCCATTGGAGCATCGACCGGTGGGTCTATGGAAGAATGTCTCACCGTACGGCGGAAACAAGAAATGAGGTTGTCCACCGTTTGATTTAGTCGTGAGTTGTTTTAGGTTTCCGGTATCCGCCAACGAGTCGCCAAAGCTTATGATTGATGTATAACAACCATTAGCATGTTGGCAGGTCGTAAATAACAGAATAATCAAGAAAGGTAAAATGGGAAAATAAGAATATGATGATGATGAAACATGATCCATTGAACTGAATTGAAGAGTAGTAGTTTAGTAATTTATTAGCACTTAATTATAGCAGGGAGGTGCTGGTGATCATCTATGGTGTGTCTGTATTTATATATAACTGGGAAATAAGAAAGCCTTGGAATACTTTGCTTCAGATGTACACTTAAGAATTTCACACGAGACAGCACGTACCAATCTCATGTGAAATTACGTTTTTGCCCTTTTGCGTGGTTGGTGAACCGATTCAATAAGGTTCGATCAAAGTTTGTTTGATTCCTACACGCGTACGTAGATTGTTTCTACGGCTACTTATGCTATTAATTACTATACCACATCTTGATTAATTAGTCATATATGCTACAAAAAAGAAAAGAAAAAACTAATTTGCTCATTTTCATTCAACGTTTAAATAGGAGATTGTTTTTTACCTTTACAAAAAAAAAGTAAACGGCTAAATTACTCTTCAAATACACCACTTTCAAGTTTTAAATTTAAGTCTTTATCAAAGACGACACTGACTCTTACTACTAGACTACTACTAAGTCACTAAGTGTATCTACTGTTGTCAATGGAGCTTTTAAACCGACTTGAAGAAAAATTAATTTAACAATATATGAACTTTTTCTAAAAGGATGTCTACTAAGAATATCAAAATTGATATGGCATCATAAACTTATATGCTCAAATAGTGATATTAGTTATTGAACTTCCATAAATTTTTTTGTTGCTTTTTTATTGTTTTTAAATTTTCTTGATATAATTTCTCATTCAGTATCATTGTTGTAAAACTCCACGAGTACTCCCCCATATTTCCTGAGTACTCTCCCGACTTGGGCGAGTACTCTCAACCCTCGAGTCGACCAACTTAGGAACGCCTAGCGACTTTTACAACCATGTGGAGTGATGAACCACAAAATCCCACCGTATGTAAATGAGAGATTATAATTCAACTAGGAACAAGCTAATCTAAGAAGAATAATCGATGAATCAATGGATTTTATTGATATCTCAAGTATTTGTTTACAATTGGGAGAAACACACAGTAAATGTGTATTTTCCGGAATCAGAAGTTTTATTGCAAATGAGTGAAAGAACTATTTATAGAGCCTCTGAAGTCGCATCTTCATGAGTTGATCGGATGCACTTGCATCTTGTTCATCTGCAACTGCATCGCTTCCATCTCATTCTCTGTGTGACACTTGCTCTCGGGATCTTTACATCGGAAGTGTAGATGCCAGGACACTTGCATGTCCGGTCTTGACCCTGTGGAAAAACCCTGTGGAAAAAAACCGAAACTAAGGAAAAAAAAGTGTAACACACATTTCTCTTTTGTGTAGATCACAAGTTTCAAAGATCAGAAAAATTTTCCAATTTTTTACGATTTCATAGATCTGGTCATCAAGTCCCCCTAGTCCTTATGTTGTTTTATAGAAATGACTAAGGACTAAGGTATAAAGATCATCATAGGAAATGCTAGTGAAGCCAGTTCTTTAATAGATCAAAAGACTTTGTTTGTCTTTAAAGCAGAATGTTCCTGCAAATGTAATCGTCACATCCTTATGAGGGTATTGACGTATTATTGCAAAGAGACGCTTCTGCAAGTGTAGAATTATAACTGACTTGTCAGGCGCGTTTTGCATGTTGATCTGCACTCGAGTACTCTTGATACCCGCCAGTACACGTGTCAGTCGAGGATTAAATGACGGGACAGTTTTTGGTTTTTTATTTTTGAATTTTTTAAATTCAAACGGTTATTTGTATCCGAGATTTTTGCCCCATATATAATCCTTTCTCATTTTTAATTATTTACACTCTTCACTGCCGTCGCTCTTCTTTGTTCTTCAAGCCCTAATTGTTTCTTCAAGCTTTTTCTTTTCGAAAGGTCAGTCGATTTCCTATTTGCTTTTTTACTGCATTTTCATGGCGTCTCCGTCAGTTAAAGTCGATGACGATTCGAGTAAGCACAATATGCATATCTCGTTTTCATCTATGTCGCCACGCGACTTAGATGAAGTTATTGAGCGGTACCATATTCCCCTTTCATTGAATCCCACTCTTCCACTGCCGAAAACTCCCATTTCCCCTTTCCCTGATGGTAAAATTGGGGTTTATGTCGATATGTTCAAACTTGGGAATTATCGTCTCCCTTTCACCAAGTTTCTTATGAGAGTTTTGATGTTTTTCAAGATTCATGTCTCTCAGATGCATATCCAAGGGTTTTCACGTTTGAGTCATTTCGAAGCCACTTGTAGGGTTGTTAATGTGTCTCCAAGTGTCAATCTTTTTAGGGCTTTCTATAGAATCACCATGGCTGGCGATTGGTATACTTTTGAGCGTAGGAGAGCAGTTAAGAGAATTAGCACCCATCTTCCACCCAACCCTCGTTCCTGGAAATCCAAATTCTCCTACATCGATGATCGATGCATTCCTCTTCAAATGGAATGGAGGGATGTGGAAGATGTAATTCACGATCCAAATCCAAACGACGGCGACTATAGTCAGGAGTCTTTCAATAAGTTAGTGTCGTGTGCAAGCCCTATCCGGGAACTTCCGGAAGCCATTCTTCTCTTTTGTAGAATGAGTAGGGCTTCGTTTACCCCTGAACTTTGGCCGACTCTGACAAATCAAGGGAAGGGTAAGGAATTACCCTTTCACCACTTGCGATCATATCCTTAAAATGTCTCGACAGTTTTTGATAAACTCTTATTTATTTTGCAGAGATAGCGCCAATTGATGAACCACAAAATCCCACCGTATGTAAATGAGAGATTATAATTCAACTAGGAACAAGCTAATCTAAGAAGAATAATCGATGAATCAATGGATTTTATTGATATCTCAAGTATTTGTTTACAATTGGGAGAAACACACAGTAAATGTGTATTTTCCGGAATCAGAAGTTTTATTGCAAATGAGTGAAAGAACTATTTATAGAGCCTCTGAAGTCGCATCTTCATGAGTTGATCGGATGCACTTGCATCTTGTTCATCTGCAACTGCATCGCTTCCAGCTCATTCTCTGTGTGACACTTGCTCTCGGGATCTTTACCATCGGAAGTGTAGATGCCAGGACACTTGCATGTCCGGTCTTGACCTATCCTCATCATGGAGTATGAATATTAGTAGGTTTAGAAGCCAACTCTTACGGGCCAAATGTTTGAAGATCGTATCTGCTTGATTTGTGCTAAAACGCTTGGTTTCACTGGCTATTTCTAGTATTCTTATTAGGTAGAGCCGACCATAGTCATCAAAGAAGGTCTTACAATAGTATGCTTGTATATCCGACGTAATTGGTTAGTGGATGTGGCCGCTCCTCTGATGAGTCCAAAACAAGACAAGACCAATAAATCTCGTCATAAACTAAACGGATTGGCTGACTCCTCTATAACCAAGGGCGTCGAACGACACCTGAAAAGATAACCCCGTAACACAATGCTCTGATAAAGTAATATTTTAAAATTGTCATTAAAATGTTCATATTTAATTTCTATTAAAATGATTTTGTCAAAACTGATAATCACACGTAATATTATTATTTATGTGTATATATGTAAGTGGATAGGACTTGGATAAGGTCGGGTGATCAATTTCTTTTTAGGAGAAATCCCCATTATGTCCTTCTACAATGTCTTGGTAAGGAGAAATGGACAAATCCCACCAACTTCTCTTAATTTCTATATTCTAAAACATTCGTTCTTCAAAAAGACAAATATGATCAAATTAAAAAATAAAAACCTAAATGACGTCAGCATAGGGTATTCTTCCAATATCTTATGGATTTTAAAAGTATTCTATCTTTAAACCCGTAAAATCTAATTCAACACCCCTATAAGTTTCGTACTGGGTTATACGGGCTCTATAGGAAAAAGATAACCTAATACGGGGGTGTAATGGTCAATACGGGGCGAATTACCTCTTAATACGGCGATGAATTTGGCTATATGGGGGCGTATATCAGTATATCACTGAATTTTATGTCAGATTGTGGTTGTCTTTTCTTATACACCCCGTATAGCCTAATACAGGACGTATAGGCTCAATAGGAGGTCCATTATTGAATAATGACTCTAAAATAGAAGTGATGGTATTAAATATTAATTTGATGCATAGTAAGAATTTCCTATCCTGGCCGGTCCATTGATTGGACACAGAGAAATTTAAAGGCACAAATTTTCTATAGTGGTACAAGTATTTAAAAAAGTTAAGCGTAGGCCCATTGAGACTGAAGTCAAATATATGGCATCTAAGCTTGCTCGTCTTTCTTATGTGGAAGCAGGCAGGCTATGACATGATTCTACTATTCACTAGCAATAATATAAGTCAGTTGTCAGATCCGTTGACGTTTTGCAAATAGTTTGTATGAAATCAGATGAAAAAGAAAAATTGAAAAGCTAATTAAACACAATTAGAACTTGAAGATCACCTAGCCATGAAGTATTAATTCAAGACTTTCTTGTTTTATCATGGAGATGATATTTATTGGTTTGAGAACAATTAGTTTACCTTTTAGCTTGTTTCTTTTACATAAGTGGATGTTATTTGGTTTCATAATATATATTGCACTTATATTTTGATATAAGCATTCAATTCATGTGATTCTATACCACTTACATGCAATAGTTGAATGGTTATTGAAATCTAATACATCTTGAAATCAAAAGAGTTTGATAATAAAGAACTTGAGTGATTCTTGTTGCTTAAAGATTATAAAGAGCTAAAGAATCATAATTTTGCATGGTTAATGAGATTGGGACATACTAAATTCACAGGAATAAAACCAGTTTTGGGTTTTAGTGGGAGTTCATCCTATATATATATATATTAATTACCCTAATGGTTTTGGAAATTTCAAGCCAAACTTCACATGGGTTGGATCGATACATCATTTTCTCAAAAGTTGTCACGGGAAAACTCGGATGATTGATCCTTCAATTATCAAACTTGTTTGAGTGTACGGTGATGACCTCACTAAGCCCTACAATTTTTGTCTTGATCTAGTTATAAGTTGATTCACACAACTTGGAACAACTCTAAACTCCTCGCCTTCGTGTGAAAAATACAAGAATTTCTAGAGTTACGCATTTACGCTATGTTTTCAAGCTCTTATAATGGGAGGAAGTGGAAGGGAACCGGAAAATATATGTATTTTCTAGTTTCATTAACGGAAGAACTAACTGAAAGAGACTTTTAGTTAAGATCTTTCCTCCCAATTTTTCTTTCAAAATGGAAGGAATTGAAAGAAAAGAAAAAGTTGGATTTTCTCTTTTACCATTTTACCATTTTATTAAATTTTTATATAACCATGTATTTGAAAATACGAGTATAATTAGGTCTGTAAACAAACCGAACGTTCAGTAAACAGTTCGTGAACCGTTCGACAGGAAGTTTGTTTATGTTCGTTTATTTACGAACACGAACATTATTTTTGTTCATTTAATCAAATAAATAAACATGAACAAATATCTCGTTCGTTTATTTATTTTTGTTTAATTCTGTCTATGTATGTGTGTTCATTTATGTCCGATTATGTTTGTTTATGCACATTTATGTTCATTTAATTTTATTAATTTAAAATTTTAAATAATATTATTAAGAAAATACTTAAATTAAGATTACAGGATGAGTCTTGATGGATTTTGAAATGAATTATGAACATTTAAACTATTCATTTAGATGTTTTTCTTGATTATTGACATTGTTGGAAACAAGATATGTTTGTTTATGTTTCTTCAATTTGTGTTCGTTTATGTTTATGAACCGTTCGTTTGATTCTTAACGAACGAGCATAAATGAACACGAACATGTCCGTTTTCTTAATGCACGAACCCGAACAAAAAAAAAATTCTTCGACTAATTTTCGTGTTCGTATTCGCTTAAAGTTAAATAAACGAACACAAAAATACCCATATTCGTGTTGTTCGGTTCGTTTACATGGCTAAGTATAATTGTAATATTATTTCTTTCTTTTCTCTTTCCTTAAACTCGAAAATATATAAAATATTTACTTTCTTTTCTTTTTTTAAACTTTAAAATACAAAATAAAGTTGCATCTTTTTCACTTTCTTTCTTTTCTGTTCTTTAATTTTTTTAAGATTTTTTAAATCTCGTCGTCCACATCATATCCCAAGTCAAGTTTGAACCTTGCTTCTTTCGTAGTTCCTTTGTCATCGATTCAACATTTAACTAATTTGCATTTTTAGCTTAAAATATGTAGAAAAATTCACATAAATCCTTGTGTAAATATGTAATTGATTATATATTAAAGGTAGAGTAAAGAGTGTAACTTTTAAAAGAGTAAAAATGTGAAAGAACTAAAAATACCCATGACTTCAACTAGTAAAATTAACTCTTTTAAATTTCCGGACTATATATAGATAGAAACATTAAAAATAAACAGAGATAAAAAGAAAAATAGAGATTATATCTACAGTTTTTAAACTTTAGGGATCAAAATTCATATTTTTTTAAACTACAAGGACCGTCTATGCAAAAAACACTATTTTTTTAATTTAGCTGACCTTTTCTTCTTATCCTTATGAATTATTCATGTAACCATGTAATCATCTAGGATTATATATGTATATTATTATAACTAACATATGCAGACACTTTGTATTTAGACCATGTCTGTTAGTAAATATATACATCTTTCCGATTCTAACATGACTCCCCTAAGAATCTATGACTTCATCTTTGTTTGGTGTTTTATAAAACAATTATGTAGGTGGTTAAATTGGTATAAATGTATTGTTTGATGCGAACTTTTTATCACATTGGATTATATACCGTATTTTATATTCTCATTTACTTTTATCAAACATAATTGTATATATTAGTTTAGGATGTAAATGCCCAAGTGAGTTTTTTTCCCTGTAATGGACTCAGCTGCTGAGCCGGGGCTACCCAACACTGTCTACGTCAGGAAGTGTTGAGCCTTAATTGGTTCGCGGGTGGAGAAGCCTTTTTTGCCATTAGGCTCCCTGGATAGTTAGGGCGTTTTTCTGTTAGTCGTTAAAAATAACACTTCTTTAAATAAAAACAACATCCGTTTTGGAAAACTAGAATAACTAACTCTAGTTTTCATCCAATAAAAATGTTCCTGCATATTTTAGTTTTTTATTGTGTTATAATTAGGCATTCAAATCGGTTATGATTGTTCTAGTTTAGATGATTTGGGGTAAATTTAATTAGCTCTAGAACTCTATAAAAAAAAATTATAACATAGTATCGTATGACACAACCAGAACTTCTTAGTCAGAGACTATAAAGTTCCTTTTTATACTCGCTACAATAAAGAGGTCCAATCCATAATCAGGAGGTTGATGAACTCTCTTGACCCTCTTCTGATTCCGCATTAAAATTTGTGTGTTCTACATTTAACCCTTTTTGCAATATAATTCCTTGACGTGACACCATGAATGAAGGAAGATTAATTGATTGGGAAGTAGAACAGCAATCCAATAACCATTGAGTTGATTGTTGAAGATAAGAAGATGCATGAGTCCTGTTATTATTGTTGTTGTTTTCCTATCTCGATCGATCATTGTTCATTTTGGGGCGGAGGGGTGGGTGAGTGGATGATGTATAATATTCCCTTGGGAGTTGGTGGGTGGGGCTAGAGAATAGACATGTGTCCCACATATATAGTTT